>OX442315.1:3525313-4125313 GCA_949358305.1 Strigamia acuminata | reverse complement strand
CCGACTCTCGTTCAAGCCACGAGTTCTACTGGTGGAGTGAACGAAGGAATAGACTCGATGACGAATCAACTCGAAAATTTATCCATTTTTCACGGAAATTGGAATAAATATAAAATCAAGAATAAGTTTGGAAAAATTAAAAGATCCCAACTTGGCAAGATTTTTGTCCCCAAAGATAGAGTTGAAAAAATTAGCAAAGTTTACGACAGTAAATCAGCTACTCGTTTCATCGACGATCCTCGAATGAACATAAATATTGGAGGATTAAATTATAATGCTCTAATGGATTCGGGGGCGACCCAATGCTTTATTGGGATTCAACTACTGTCAAACACCGAGATTCCAGTGGAATTCATCCAAGAATGTCCAAAAGGAATGCGTGTTTGTGCCGTAGGAATCGACCACAAGCCGTTAGGTCAAGTGACACTTTGTGTCAATTGGGCTAACAAAACTAAAATGACCCCGACTAATTTCATAATTCTCGAAAAGAATGTGTGTGGCCTAATTCTTGGCCACAACTTCATGAGAAGGACTGGAATAAATTTAAATCCACTCCGGGCTGTCTTCACTTGTGATTTTATGCCTGGTTGGACTGCTCCTTATGAAACCACGGAGTTGAACTGCAGTCTAGCAAGACTCCGCGCAATTGATGCTAAGGGGGACGAAACTCACACCCCAGCTGATTGGGCGGAGAGACTAGTGGCAGATTGCGACAGCTCCGACGAGAATAAAGAGAAATTACGACAGGTAATTTTGAGTGTTCAAAATGCCTTTCGTGACAAGGTTGGCTGCACCAACGTTGCAAAACATAGCATCAAGTTCAAAGAAGGTGCTAAATGGAAATTGCAGCCATATAGAATGTATAATCCGGCCAAGAAGGCGATTATGACAGAGCTCGTAGAGGAACTTGAAGCAGAGGGCCTAATTGAGCCCTCTACCGGTCCCTACATCAGTCACCCGGTGATAGTCGCTAAGCCTAACGGGACTTATCGACTGTGCATCGATTACAGATGGCTAAATAATATTACGGTAATTGACACGATCCAGATGCCAAGCATTGATCTGTTAATCCATAATACTAACAAAGCAAAATATTTTACTTCTCTGGACCTGACTCAAGGTTACCATCAGATGGAAATGGCAGAG
Organism: Strigamia acuminata; assembly: GCA_949358305.1. NCBI lineage: Eukaryota > Metazoa > Arthropoda > Chilopoda > Geophilomorpha > Linotaeniidae > Strigamia > Strigamia acuminata. Next base: position 4,124,167 of record OX442315.1, on the reverse strand, counting down.
GAGGATAAAAGTAAAACAGCATTTTACACGCCCAAAGGGAAATTCCAATTTAAAAGAATGCCCTTTGGTTTGTGCAACGCACCCTCTTCGTTTCAACATTTAATGAGTGGAGTAATGGGCGAAGCACTTTACAATCATGCGTTAGTCTATCTCGACGATATTATTATTTTTTCAACTAGTTGGAAAAAACATTTAGAACATGTTAAGGACGTCCTGGAAAAACTGGATAAGGCCAATTTAACTATTAATAAGGCCAAATCCAAGTTTGGACGGACCGCCTTGAAATTTCTCGGGCATTATATTACCTCTGAGGGATTATTGCCCGACCCAGATAAGACGTCAGCAGTTAGGAAATTTCCAACTCCTACCTGCTCTAAGGATATTCAACGCTTTCATGGACTGTCTAACTTTTTTCGAAAATTTATTCCGCACCATGCGACTATAGCTCGTCCATTAACTAGTATAATGCACGATTCCGCAAAATTCGTTTGGGGAAAGGCACAAGAAGACGCTTTTGAGCGCATAAAAGACATTTTATGCGACAAAGACCAAGCATTACATATGCCGGACATGACTAAACAATTCGTTGTCTTGACCGACGCGTCCCACGACGGTCTCGGTGCCGTCCTTTGCCAAGACGTTGAGGTATTTGACGCCAAAAAGCAAAAAATGGTTTTACACCCAAAACCGGTTGCTTACGCCAGCCGAGTTTTGAGAGGAGCAGAAGAACGTTATTCTACCCCGGAGTTAGAGTGTTTGGCGGTGGTATGGGCAGTCGACAAGTTTCGCCCCTACCTAGAATACACTACCTTCACCCTAGAATCGGATGCTCAGGCTTTAAAATGGCTAATGAGCACACCGGAACCATCGGGTCGATTTGGTCGATGGGCCGTGCGCATTCAGTGCGGCGCGTTCAAAATCGAATTTCGTCGAGGCGCTTTAAATCAAGTAGCCGACGCTCTTTCACGTGCTCCGTTGTCAGCACTGGATACTCCAGCGGATGACTACCTAGAGCCGGAGGAGATCACCCAATTTTTCCCAAATTAGACAGGAAATAGACACTTGTGTCTAAAACCTTCCGACAAACGTTGTGCGACATTCTCGAATTTACACGTTCATTTTGACGATTTTCCAGAAGCAGCCAATGCTGACGTATCGGCTATTTCTGGAGAAAAGGGGGAGGATACTGATAATTGTTGCAAAAACAAAAATGCAACTCTTTACAGTGCACTAACTGATGTTTTAAAAGAAGCTCCTCCAACTCGTCGTGAAATCATTGACGCGCAGTTGAAAGATCAGGAGTGTAGTAAAATTCTAGTTTATCTGAAAGCCACAGATGAACAGAAAAAGGAAATTACCGATGAATATTGGTTAAATATTACCCAAAGATATAGTTTGGACGAAGAAGAAGAAGATGGCGGTCAAATGCTCATCTACTTCTGTCCAACTTACGAAGAAGAACTCAACGACTCGGGAAATGGTTTTAAAGCCGTGATTCCACGTGTTTTAGTCAAACGAGCGTTGTTTGCCTGTCATGGTCACCCACTCACTGGCCATGCAGGTATGAGCAAAACTCTAGAACGAGCAAAGCTCATGTATTTTTGGCCAAAAATGAGAAAAGACGTGCGCAACTACGTGCGCAGCTGCCCTCATTGCCAGCAATACAAGCCAAACCAGCATCAACAAAGACGATCTGGTTATGTGCCGCATAACATGACGAACCCCTGGGAGACGGTCAGCATCGACTTGATGGGACCAAAACCAGCGGGTAGATCACAGCTTCAATGGATCTTAGTAGTCATTGATCACTGTACGAAGTGGGTGGAAGTGTTCGCACTAGCCACAGCTTCTAGCGAATGCATTGTCAATCGCCTAAGTGAAGTATTTCACAGATGGGGCTACCCCAAAAAGATTATATCTGATAATGGAAGACAATTTGTGAGCACTGTTTTTGAAGAATTCTGCAAAAGAAACCACATTGACATTATTCACGTCAGTCCGTATCACGCCGCCGCTAACATTACAGAAAGGGCCAATAGAGACCTGAAAATGTTATTGGCAATTTATTCCGATGTGCACTCCCACTGGCCGAAATATTTAAACCATTTCGCCTTTTCAATGCACACGACCAAGAGCGAGGCGACGAATACAACTCCGATGTTACTTAACACGGGAAGAACTGTTCCTTTGCCGTTCGATCCTCGCATAATAAAACATGCGATCAAGTTCGACAGAGAAAACCCCGAAGCTTATGTATTTAGCATTCTGGAAGTGATCAAAAGAGCACACCAGGAAATGCATAGAAAAATACAGCGGAATTATGAAAAACACGATAAAATTCACAGAGATAAATTTTATATTTGTGATTTTGTTGTTGGAGATTTAGTATGGAAGGCAACACACATCTTATCCAATAAAGATAAGGGAATCTCAGCAGGTTTCGCCGAAAAGAGAAACGGACCGTGGGAAATCACGGCGGTTCTCAGCGGCGGTAGCGCTTACGCTTTAAGGAAAATCTCTGATGGTTCCAAGGAACCATCAGTGAATATCCAAGATTTGTCGCCTTACATCCCTTCCTACCCGATCGAGGAATGGACAGTAGACCAAAGAGTAGGAACAAGCGGTCCTCATCCCACCCCCAAATGGATGGAGGAACACGCTACTAATCCCGAGAAATTAATAAAAGAAAATATCCCGATGGAAACCGAAATTCCCATAGAGAGTCGTAAAGACGAGGTTCCTCAGAAATCTCGTAAAAAACGAAAATTGGAAACACCCGCCGAAAGGCCAAAACGTGTTACCAAACCTAATCCTAAATACGTAACCGATTTTGTACAATTGCTAAAATCATTACGTCAAAAAACTTGGACGGGATTTAAAGAAAAATCCCCTCGAATTAGAAAAGTCAGAAATCAAAAGAAATCGGCCTGATTTTTTGGAACTTATATATTGCCTTAGTAAATAATTTTTCGAAATTACTCACTAAATTTAATTTTGTGTGACTCGATTTCCACGAAGTTATTTATTTAAATTAATCCTCGTGTAAACATTTGCATACAAGTGTCTACCCCTGTGAATTAATAACAAATTCCAGGATGAGTAATTACGAACCAATGAGAAGATCCCTCGAAATTAGAGTTGACCCCTAGTTAGAGAGTAGTTTTTCTCACCTTCGTATTACTCAAAGCGTGACACTTCACTTGACAAATCGCAACCATTGCCTTCGTCTAGATCTGCCGAGATTCGAGTTCCGACACGTATTCAATCGTAAGTTTTCTCGAAAAATTAGTTTGATCTTCGGTTACGATAAAAGTTGAGATTAATGATGATTTCCGGTGAACTTGTTTGTTTTTGAGAATTAGTCGAAGTGTTTGCACTTCAGCCTAATTAAGGGGGACTTGTGACGGTCATGACGTCATATTTAGTCCCAAGTTCACCGATAGATGGCGCTATTTCCCATTTCGGCGGGAAATTCGAATATACATGTTATTTATGTGATATTTATATAAAATTAAAGGTTTTATATAAATCCACGGTATCCTTAGATATTATATCATACTAGTATGATATAGTTGAGTCTTTATTCCTCCAGTTGTGTTATGATTTGGACAAATTATAACAACACCTGGGCAAAAGGATTAAGTCACCCCTCACCACCCACAGTGTTTGAAGATACACTTTGAATTAAGACAATAGCCTTAATTGCAAATGTGTCCTCCGTATCCACTTCCTGGGACAGACTTTGTAGAAGACTGTGTCCCCTGTATCCACTTCCTATTTACTAGGATTGGACAGTTTTGAGTGACCAGTGTTCCTATTGGAGCAATGGTCAACTCATTGTTTCTACTGAGCATATATTCCAGTGTAAACCGGAAATAGCTCGCTCTTGTTTTTGTTTCTGTTTGATATCTACTTGAGCCCTTATTCTACGCTTCGCTTCGCTTCGCTTCATGCCAACATTCCGTTGTAGGGGCACGTGCATTAAATTCCGTGCTCAAACCCTTTCCGTACTTCATGCCAACATTCCGTTGTAGGGGCACGTGCAGTAAAATGCCGTGCTCAAACCCTTTACCTGACTACATGCCAACATTCCGTTGTAGGGGCACGTGCATTTTATGCCGTGCTCAATTCCTTTTTCCGCCGAGACATTAGGGTCAAACCTAGTGTTGGATTGACGTGAGCGCCATTGATTCAATTCTGGGCTGGTTGTACTTTGGTGCAACAGAATCGACAGGGTCTTTTCATAATCGTTTTATTTATACAGGTTTTGTTTTAGTTATGTTTGGTTATTAGATTATTTGTAATTTAATAACTCAATTCATACCTTTGCATGTTTGGATTTATTCGTAAATTTAACATGAGTTTCGAAGTCTAACTTTGAGTAACTTTTATTTATGGTTATTTTGATAATCATAAATAGACCAATTGGTAAATATCTACGAATAGATATTTAAACCAATGGTCACCCAAAGTTGTGACGATGCAGCAAAGACAACCGCATTCCTCGGATAATTTGGTTACACAGAACCAACCGAAGCAGACGACAATCAGTCCGATTGCAGACGACACCTTTTACGCCCGAAATAAGAACTTTACACACTCTTATTTCAAGGCTGAACACAACTGTTAACGTTATTAGGGCTTTTTGAGCCACTCGTTTGTATAGTTAGTTACACACATATTTTACTGGCCATTTTGTCGGCCATAGTTATTATATAACTTATTTTGACTTGAATAAATGTTCTATGTTTTGAGAAACATAAACGTTTCATTCTTTGCACTTTACTACACTCTGCAGTTTCACTTGTCCTTTTAGCCTTAATTCCTATCCCGGGTAGTCATCGTCACAACTACAAAAAATTGCAACATTATGAAACTAACTGCCTGTAAAATGTGTTGTTGATAGAAATGAGCAAGTGCAGGTAAGCAACAACATTTACAACTACTGGAAAAAACAAATTGAATGGTTGAAAATATAAAATGACTCGGACGCTGTAGAGTCACGAGCCAGGAGTTGAACGCAGATGCTCTTTTTGCCTTTCAGACGGCTGTTGTACCAATTAAGCTACTTAAGCTCTGGATCGAATGTAAGTAATAACATATTTATAAAATAAAATAACATTAATTTCTGGTTGGCAACATTGCAATATATTTGCATATTCAAAACAGCAAAATTATCTTTCTCAATTTATTCATTCTGCTAATTATATATAATTTTTTATCACTCTAGGACTGAAGAATTGTATTTATTAACATGTTTTTAAAAGAAATCCATAAATAATGTTGCATGCAATTTTTAATGCATTCAAATATAATAAATCGATAGTCATAATGTGTGCTACCATGAACTAACAGTAAGGATAACATGGACAAGTATCTGTGTGTTATTTCCTATTGATTCGTTGTTCTATGCGCTAATTGGGTGACTGCAATCATGTGTCATGCATTCCTTGCCAACTAATCATGTTTGTTACCTGTTGTCATCCCAGAATACAGTGTTGCAATGTGTTTTCGGATCTAAAATTGCATTTTTCTGGAACCAGATTTTTATCCAATTTTTTTAAAAATTATAAATTGTAAAATGTAACGGTAACGTAATGGTAACTAGTTACCAAGTTACCAAGTCTCCCTGCTGGGAGAGCTGCCTTTGTTGGCAATTGATTGAATTTAAATAATTCATATTTCCTATCAAATGTCACTATAATTATTTAGCAAAGAAAACTTGTACGAGAACATGAATTGACATCGTCAATAATTTCTGCGAAGTTTTGAAGGCAAAGTTTGTCACGAAATCCTATTTGAGTAAGTAATAACTACATATAGAACACAAATTACACGGTGCGACTAGCGATGAGAACTTGAATTGACATCGTTAATAATTACTATGTTTTGAAGGCAAAGTTAATAAGTACATACAGCACACTAATCACATAGTGCGACTAGAGATACAAGTTTTTCAATGTCATGTTAGTTGAAACATTTATTTTGTTTTGGCACTAGCTAGTGTGTGTCAAGCAGGCAGGAAGCAGCACAAGTGCAGCTAAAACAATTTAATTATTATTCAGGTAGGAAATGTTCATGTTAACTTGCCAGTTCGGCAAAAAGTTGCTGGTCTAGAGCTATGCCCATTCTTCAGGGAGAGACAGACTCTCTAGACTCTCTAGACCGGGCGCCTGATCTTCCGTCTATATTGTTCAGTTCGTTAAGTTTATTGGTTGTTATGTCAAGCGGTTTTTGAATGTTATGATTGTTTGTTTAGTCTGGACACAAAATGGCTTCTTGTAACTTGAGCGTTTGTATTTTAGCCTACTTTTATGTAGCCCTAACCTAGTAAATAGGCTCGGCCAATAGGAACTAAAGGTTCATTTTTCCCGCCCATTTTTTTTTCCCGGGAAACGGGAAATTTTAATCCAATTTCCCGGGAATTCCCGGGAAATTCCGGGAATTCAGCAAAATAATGTCTTTTTGCACTGAATCACAAAAAAACACTAAAACACAAAAAAAAACGTTAAAAAACACAAGAAAAACACTAAAAAACGCCCAAGAAACACTAAAACAAAAAAAAAACGTAAAAAAACACAGAAAAAACACTAAAAAAAACCCAGAAACACTAACAAAAGTTTAAAACAACACATTTTAGTCAAACTTTGTTTGGACAGATACGGCATTTTACTGTATCTCCATTACCTTGTTGTTAGAAATGTTCCACACAGAATCAGACATGAAGGCAAATGAGAATGAGAATGAGACGTGAATGCAACGAGATTGCAGAGCGAATGCGACGGGAAAGCGGAGCAAATGCAACGGGATTGCGAAGTGAATGCGACGGGAATGCGAAGTGAACGCGACGGGAATGCAGAGCGAATGCGACGGGAAAGCGTAGCGAATGCAGCGGGAATGCAAATCGAATGCGACGGGAATGTGATTGCGAAGTGAACGCGACGGGAATGCGACGAGAATGCGACTGGAATGCAACGGGAATGCGAAATGAATGCGCGTACACGTTGCATTCTGCAACGTGTACGCGCCATATATTGACGTGCATCAAACATTTGTTTGTGTCGGGAATTCCCGGGAAATCAAAGCAAATTTCCCGGGAATCGGGAATTGAAAAATAGCAAAAATTCCCGGGAATTCCCGGGAATGAACCTTAAATAGGAACTGGTGTGCTTCTAACGGTGAGCCAGAGTATAGAAGCATCATTCTTTCACTTTTTTGAGTAAAAAGATCAAGTGTTGCGCCACACAGGTTCAAATCCTGTTGTCTGTGAAAATTTTTACTTTTATTTTTTATTTATTTTTAGCAGTAATGTTAATCCAACTTTTTAAGGCTGCTTTCGGCATTAAAATAAATTAGGTACTTTTAAACGGTCTTTTCGGCAAAGATGAAACAAGATTGCACTTTTTTTCGTGACTGCTGTGACTGTGACAAAAAAACTTTAAAATAAATCAACAAAATCTACAGGTTTGTAGGGTGTTAAATGCTATACACACCAATAGAGACTGATTTCAGAATTTACCGAAACCTTTTTTGTAAGGAAAATAGCAGTTTTAGAATCGGATCGGATGATTTGGCATCCATTTTTGTTTTAGTGGCGTATAGGTGGTGCTAGATACGCCGGTCGTAGATTTGAGTCCATGAGAATCGATTAACGTGCTAATTAAACTCTACTCACACATTAATAGGTTGTTTACATTCAACGATTGTTCGAAACCCAAACGAGAGTTTAAAAGTGGCGACTCAAGAGGACGTGGTCAAGGCAGAGGCAATCAGCGAGGTCGCGGCAGAGGAAAAAGCGAAATATCAATGATGGCGTACGAGGAAAAGCCTGAATTCACACTTATGACGTACGAAATGGATGAAAACACCAATGATGAAGAGACGAATGAAGAACCAAACGAAGAAAAAGATTGGGTGTTGGACTCCGGAGCGACAAGCCACATGACGGCGCTAGACGCAAAACATTTCGACACATTTGATGAAGATGAGAAGAATATCGGAATGGCAAAGAAAGGAAAAAGCATGAAATCGATTGGAATGGGCGAGATTGTGCTCGAACACAACGGGAAAAATTCCAGATTGAAGAAAGTACTGTGTGTACCGCAAATTGGAAGCAATTTGTTGTCAGTATCGAAAATTGTCGATAATGGACTAAAAGTCATATTCTCCAAAACGAGCGCAACAATTAATGACGAAAATGGAGAACAAGTTGTCGCGCTCAACTCGGTCTGTCGCTGATACGTGGTATGAGTCACTCTCTAATCTCGCAATACCGCTTTACTCAAGCGGTTACCCAAATAATGTGAAACGGCAAACAATGTAAAATGGTAAATATAATAAATGTATTTATTATACGGGAATGTACAGGTAAAAGGGATAAAAATATGTAAAGAAATAAGGGTAAAAGGTAAGGTGTGTGAAGTTGGCGGGAAACTGGTCGAGGTCGTCCTTTGTTGGCGCTCTGGATCCAAGATGGCGTCCGCGTGGCAACGTGGTGTCGTCTTGGGCCGGCGTGGCAATGAATGGCGTCCTCGTCTCACGTTTCTCGTTCGGTCCTTCGGGCTCACGCTGGTCGGGCGCGAGTGAATGCCTAAAAGGTCTTACTTCTGGTCTGTTGTCTAGGTTTAGGGTTTTTTGTAGGTGTCCGGCGATCACACAGCGGCGGACGCTTGGTGGTTCCCGGCGATACACACAGCGGCGGGAACGCTCGTCGTGGTTACTGCAATTTAGGCTTGTGCGACCGTTTGTCTGCACAACTCGCTAAATTGGAGTAGGTTTACTATTTCTAGCTGGCTTGCTAAAATAGTGTGGTAATCTTGTTTCGCAGGTTACTCTGCGGAGGTTAACACAAATCAATCGTACTCACGTTGGAAGTCCCTTGTCCTAGGTCACTCCTGAAGTCTTTGTACTTAGGCTTGATCGTTTTAGGACGTTTGGCTTTTACGTGTATCTTGGTTGATTTTTGTGTTGGTTCTGCCCGCTCAGTGCAAGGCGAATTCCTTTGCACAAAGTGTTGGCCTTTAATCTTAAATAAGGTGAGTTGAAGCAACTTTCAAGGTTTTGCATTACTAGCACAAATTGTGCCGCCATCTTTAATGCAGTGGAAAAACATAAGCAATACAGTATACACGGTTTGAGGTTATTTGACCTCACAAACTATAAGAAGGACAAATCACTATTGTATTCAATTCGATTTGTCCTGTACAATGTTTAAACATAAACAACTTAAAACAGAACAAGTTCTTAATACAAAATGCTCATAAGAGCAGACGACAATTAGACAAATCATTATATAAAGGTAAATCAGTTGTGGTAACGAAACACGCATTAGATAAAAAGCAATAACAACTGATCTGCAATTCCGGGACATAATACAATGATAAACTAATCGCGTAACAATCGCGCTAATTCGGAAACGCACGAAGTAATCTCTCCATCGTAAATCGGAACTGACTGTGACAACACTTGTCCCTAAACTTTACATATCAATACCCCCTCTGGACAACTTTGTCACAGATCAAAGATGTGTCCACACAATTCAGTCAAACGTGGTCGGGCTAACCACTTGGTTAATAAATCGGCCACGTTCAGTCTTCCAGAAACGTGCCGGATGTCGAAGACCTTGCTTTCATACAGATCGCGTAAATAATGAAAGCGAACCTCGATGTGTTTGTTCGCTTTATTTTCCACGCGGTTCTTGCTATATTGTATCGCCGCTGTGCTATCAGCTAAGACACAGGGCTGCAAATTCCCAAAGTAGTCGAACATTACCGACATGTTGAAGAGCCTCTTAAGCCATATCAGTTCCCTGACGCCATCAACGATGGCCACAAACTCTGACTCCATCACGGATAACGTGGTCATCTTCTGTTTTCTACATGACCACGAAACCGGAACACCGCCCAGGAAAACTACATGACCTCCGAAACTCCTTCGTTGGTCTACATCCGTAGCGTATGACGCATCGGTAAATACCGTTAGCAAAGCGCTTTTGCATCTCGAGAGATCAATACAATAATCCTCAGTACTTTTCAGGTACCTGAGTACCTGCAATAACATATTAATATGTCTCTGAGAATGTCGCTCGTTGTATTGGGAGAGCACAATGGTGGAAAATAGTATGTCTGGTCTGGTTCGCGACGCCAAGAACAGAAGACTACCAACCAGCGATCTATAGGGGAACACGGTGTCAAGTTGTTCATCCTTTTTCACCCCCATTATCATAGTACCTACAGCCCCAGGTAAATGAACTTTATGCGACCCATCGATTTTGAAATGGTTGCATAATCTCTCGATATATTTGCGCTGATGCACCAAAATCTTGCCATTCACACGCGTAAATTCTATGCCTAGCAAATGGGTCACTGGCCCAAGGTTTACCATTTGAAAGTGTTCTGTAATCCAGGACAGGACATCTTTCTCGATCTTTTCGTTGCGTGAAAAGATGACTAAGTCATCGACATACACGACTAAAACTACATCTCTGTCCATACAATAAACACAGTTAAACCCAGGGACCGGTTTGAATCCTATGTGCAACAGTCTGTCGTGCAACTTTTCGAACCACATACGGCCCGACTGGTGCAGGCCGTATAAAGCTTTGTAAAGCTTCCAGCACTTGCCGACATTCTGTGGCGTTTGAAACCCTTTTGGAATTCCCATGTATTGGACTTCGTCCAAGTCTCCATAGAGATATGCGGCTTTTATATCCGCATGTGTGTCTCTCCAGTTCATGAGGACAACCAACATGCAAAATAACACCAAGATAACAACAAAATTCACCACCGGTGAGAACACCTCGGTGAAATCTATGCCCGGTCGCTGTTTAAAACCTTGGGCGACCAGTCTCGCTCGATGACGTCTTATTTCCCCGGTATTATCTCTCTTGATCTTATAGATCCATTTGCTGCCTAGCAATTGTTGGTCTTTCTCACAATCAACTTCCTCATAGACTTTTCTTTCATTAAATATGTCAATTTCTTCTTGCATTGCGCCAACCCATTCGGACTTTCGTTCGCCTTTTATAGCCTCCTCGTAGGTGTTGGGCTCAAGCGCACAACAACCCGCAAAACCCGCAAATGGGTTCGGAAGTTCTACATTTTGAGTTTTCCCTGAGAAATCAAACAGATCTGCCTCAAACTCGTATCCGTTCTCTTGGCACCAATGCAATGCCTCAATTCTGCTGCGGAGCCTTTTCTTATTCGGCGCTACATAATGCGCATAAGTTGTCCCAGCATCCCTTCCTGTTTGTCTAACATATGGTTTGATATCCCAATCATTCATATTCAATTTCAACAAAGGAACACCCCCAACTGCTACAGCCTCTTGACCCCCTCTTACGTTTGGAGAAGCTAACAGTGCTTCTTGGAAAACCTCTTCATCATCACTGACTTCGTCAGTTGGTTCTCCAGTAAATTCAATCAGTTTTGGTCTCTTAAAAACCAGGGGTTTAGGGGTTGTCGGTAATGGGGTTTTACCAAGTGTCAAATCCACAGCTGGTGGAAGCGGCTTTACAACAGGTGGCACGACTTGTTGAACAGGTAAACCCTGAATTGGGGGACTTTGACCTGGTAAAGGTTGGCTTGGCTTTGGAACAGGGACATGAACGGGTGCCAAGCTCACAGGAGTTGGGGTTTCTTCGTCTGACTCAAGTCCCAAGTCACTCCCATTAAAGTATTCAAAACTTTGTGTCTGTTCCTTTCCCTTTTTCGAAACGCCACTCCCCTTTTCATGCCAATATTCATTTTCGTTAATAGTCACGTGTTTTGACCCAAAAATCTTATTACGTGTTGGGTCCCATATGCGATATCCCTTTGTGTCAGTACAATAACCTACAAGGGCTCCGACCCAAGCTCTTGGTTCCAATTTGCTATGGCGTTGTTGGGCAGGGATATGTGTATAACATTTTGATCCAATGCATCTTAAATGCCTAACTGAAGCCCTTTTGTTATAAAATACATTATAGGGGGAACGATTGTTCAATTTCGGATGTGGGTATAAGTTCTTAACATAAACGAGGGTTACTGCTAACTCTCCCCACAATCTCTTGGGAAGTTCAGACTCAATTAACATCGCTCTCACCCCCTCTAAGATTAAGCGGTTCGCCCGCTCTGCGACAGAATTCATTTCGGGCGAATAGGCATTCGTCCGCTCGCATTTAATTCCTTCTTGTTGGGCATAATCTTCCCATTCCTTGGATACAAATTCGCCCCCTTTATCAGTTCGTATTGTTTTGACCTTTTTAGATGTGGAGCGTTCAATCTCTCTTTGCCAAATCTTAAAAATCCCTAATACATCACTTTTCTTTTTCATGATGTATATCCACATAAAGCGTGAACAATCGTCCACTATAAGTAGGAAATAACTCCCACCCCCAAGGGTTTTAGTTTGGCTTGCTCCCCAAACATCCATATGTACAAGGTCCAATATGCCTTTGGTCAAAATTTGTCCAATTGGAGGAAATCCAGCACGTGTCTTTTTGGCTTTCATGCACGCGTCACACTGGTCCATGTCTTTATTAGACAATTTCACTCCAAAAATATCTGTTGACTTTTCCATGTCAACAATGCCCTTTGTGTGTAAATGTGCCATCCGGCCATGCCAGTAACTAATATCTAAAGCTTTATCCGCTTTCCCATCAGACTTAACCCCGTTAATTCCGCTGGCCGGAAGCGCACTCGCATCAGTTGCGCTAGAAACGATTTTCTCTGGAGTTTTAATGCCCTTCTTGCCTTTTGATGTGTTCAACACTTCACTGTAAGACGGTTTCGTAATTTCGCTCGCCTGCGTTACGCATTCACTCGAGTTAGGGTTAGATACGCTATTCTTAACAACATTAACACTTTCAGTAACATTCAATGTATTAGTAATCGGATTACTTATGCCAGGTGCTTCCGCATGCGTCGGAATTGCACTTGCATTTACAGAAGGAACCGCAATCTGACAAGAACTCTTGTACATTCTGTCCGACTGACGCATGGCTGTCAGTATTGGTTCTGTAATCCGTTGTTTGAAAATGACCATCTTTCCTTCACCAACACGGGTTACATACCCAGCCTCATCAGTGCGACCGAGGGAAATCAAATTCTTAGTGAAATTAGGTGCGTAAAACACATTCCTTAATATGAATGGGTGCCCTTGAGATTTATCTTTCGATTCCAATTTAATATCTCCCACCCCGTCAATTTTGGATGAACCCTCACCCAATCGCACTGAATAATTAGAAAGGGGCTTGTAATTCACGAAACCGTGTTTGGTGAAAGTAAAGTGGTCGGTGGCGCCAGTGTCCACATACCAAGCCATGTCTTGCACCCCCGATGATGTAACAAATGAAGACACGGTTGTCGTTGATTGTCCGATGGTCTGTTGAAGTGATGTATAAAATCCTTCAAGTTCCTCCGAAGAGCTGACGTTAGCTTTCTTTCCTCGTGCACGCCCTCGGCCTTTGCCGCGGCCACGAGACTGGGAAACATTCGATGCAGACTTGCTCGGCACAATCACAAAGCCCTGCTTTGAAGAGGGGCAGTCGCGCGAAAAGTGGCCTTTTCCGCCGCAGTTATAGCAAACAACTCCTTTTTGCTGCGGCTTTTGCGGATTCGTCGCATAAGCACCAGATGCAGATGCGTCTCCTGGCGCAGTTCCACCATGAGTCCTGTTGTACTCAGCAAGGAGCCTTTCTTTAACTTTGGCCACTGTGAAGTCGGCCTTGTCCCAGTGGTACACAATGGATTTTAATGCCTCGTATTCAGGCCCGAGGAAATCCAAATATTGGAACGCGATTTCCTTTTCCGTTAAAGTAATATCCACGTCCTTTAACTCTATCGCCTTCCTGTCCACCCTAGAAGTGAACACGACCATGTCGTCCCCTGGAAGCATTTGGAGCTGTAAAAACTCCCGGCGTAGCCTGGCTTGTCGCGCCATCGTGGTCGGTTGGTACGCAGTTTTTAATGCGTCCCACGCTTCTTTTGCTGTTTTATTTGCGACAGCAACCCCTTTCTGCGCTTCTGTGCAGCCGAGACAAATGGAGGAACGTGCACGGGATTCTCGTGCCTGGAAATCACGCTTCTCCTTCGGGGAGGCCGTTGCGGCCAACGCTGGCTCGGTTCCAATTACGTGAGCCCAAACTCCTTGGTGCTCTAAGTAAAGCTGCATGTCAACGGCCCAAGACTCATAATTTGCGCCGTCTAATTTGCGAATGTTTGCATTAAATGGCTTGGAAAAATCTTCCATACTTTCACTAGCCATGATGCGATGCGTAGCACAATACACAAAATCACTTAGAATCACAACACTTGCAAAATATAACACTTAACCCACCAAAAATTAGGCGAAAAATAATGCAATTCCACCCGGGGTACAGCTCAATAAGTGAGCACAACTTCTCCGACTAGTCGCTACAAGGACCTCCGACCGACACACCTGGGGTCGCGGGAAAATCCCCTTGCTTCGAGCAAGCCTAGCCGAAAATAAGACGACACTAGGCGAATGCCTAAAGGGTGCCGAATATATTAAAGGGCCCAAACAAAACCTTAATATTATACAGAGTTTCACGACAACCCAAAAAAAAAAAAAAAAAAAAAAAAAAACACTTTTAAGATGTTAAGATGGCAAGTTGATGTGTGAATTGCGGGAGGAATCGTCGCAAGTCCAACGCTGGCTGCTTGGAGCTCCCTCGGAGCACAGGCGCACACCGGGGTGCTAACCTGTGTGTGTGCGGCAATAATAACCTCGCACACTTCGCGCACGTCCGCGCCTTCGCAATTGCCGTATTGCAAAATTGCGGTTCTTCAATGTCGAATGCACGTGCGTATTCCGTACGCACGGGTTCTCCAACGTCGGTACGTCGTTCGAGACGTACGTGGTGAACGTTGATCGTTCGTGATGCGAAATATTTGCGATGATCGCCGCCGCACTCGTATCTGGCGAAAAATGCACAAAATCGACGAACTCCGCCGATAAATTAGTGCTAATGCACGCAAAACACCTCACACTGGTGTAAATAATAAATACAGTTACTTGAAAACGCTCGTAGAATCCAAAAACCGCTGAAAAACGATGCTGGAAACAGCCAAAACACTTAACACCTGGTCGGCGCCATCTTGGATTCCCGAAAATGTGATCCAGGTTGGGAAAAACAGTTCCGTGTGGTTTTAGCAGTTTCCTCCTGCTAAATGCCGGATATTTTAACGAAAATATCTTGTCCTCACCGCTAATGATGAAAACGCTGGCCGCTCCACGCTGAAAACCGCTCAAAATCGTCGAAAAACGAATAATTTCGACTTCGCCGACCCCCGATGTTGGCTGCGCTACTCGGCGACGTGCGGGAAACGTTCCGTGTCGCCCCGCCTCCGTTTTCCGTGCGTCGTGGCCGTCCGCGACGTGGAAAATCGCCGAAAAATCGCCGAGAATTGCTTTAAATCGACAGGCACTCACCAAAAACGCATGCCTCTGCTACCACTGTTGGCCTGAGTTGAAGCAACTTTCAAGGTTTTGCATTACTAGCACAAATTGTGCCGCCATCTTTAATGCAGTGGAAAAACATAAGCAATACAGTATACACGGTTTGAGGTTATTTGACCTCACAAACTATAAGAAGGACAAATCACTATTGTATTCAATTCGATTTGTCCTGTACAATGTTTAAACATAAACAACTTAAAACAGAACAAGTTCTTAATACAAAATGCTCATAAGAGCAGACGACAATTAGACAAATCATTATATAAAGGTAAATCAGTTGTGGTAACGAAACACGCATTAGATAAAAAGCAATAACAACTGATCTGCAATTCCGGGACATAATACAATGATAAACTAATCGCGTAACAATCGCGCTAATTCGGAAACGCACGAAGTAATCTCTCCATCGTAAATCGGAACTGACTGTGACAACACTTGTCCCTAAACTTTACATATCAATACAAAGCGGGGGGTGACAGGTGACTAAAGCCACCCAATAGTGGAGAAGACGAATCTCCCCCACTCCCCCAGGGCAGACGCCCGTCCATTGACTGGATGTCAATGCTCTGAGGGAAGGGAGGCGCGCGTGCGACTCCCCCTCTTTACCCGTATGTAGGCCACGAGAGAAACTCTTCGTGCCCCACCCCAGTCGGGTCAAAACACCTCCCAGCTCTGACCGCGCGTGTTCGGAGCGATCAATCCTTCTTGCTGGGACCCGACGCTGGATCCATCGCCTGGGCGAAACTCACTCCAGGGACGGGCGGCTCAGCGCCGGGCGGCACAACGCCGGGCGGCAAAACCAGATCTCCAACCAAGGCTGAAGACTGGTCGCGGGGGTCCTCGTGCTCGGAAATAAAGCACAATTCGTGGCCGCCGGCTGGCTCGTACGGGGCACGTCTCCTCTCATGCAGCCAAACCCGCGGAATGAACGCCGAAAACCCGGAATTGGTGTGCCGGATCGCGTTCGCCTCCGCGGCTGTTCGGGGTGCACGATGGGCCCTCAGCAAACGCTGATGGAGGATCAAATCGGTGGTCTGGCGCACCTGGTTGTGTAGCCAAACAAATACCGATTTCCCTTTGTCTCTCTGGGCGAGAATGAACTTCCGCGTCGCTGTCGTCATCGACAGCTGAGAGAACTCGTCACACAACTTCTCGTAATAGTTCGTCTGAGGCTTCGCCGCTTTCGCTGGCTTGGCGCTCTTCGGAACTACCGCCTGCTTGACCGTCTCTTCCCGCGCTTCTTGGGCTGCGGGAGGCGTCAGGCTCTGGCGAGCGGCGGACATCGTTGGCGGTGTCCGGCACAGCAGGCGTCTCGGCTTACCCGCCACATTTGATAGGACGGGTGTCTGTGGTGTCGCCGCTGGTGGCATCGGTGGCGGCGGCGGTGGTGGAGTTGGGGCTCCACGTGAAGCAGCCGAAGAGGCGGTGTCGCTCTCCATCGGCTCCTCACTCGTGACCATCATTGCGTGTGACTGCGCTGACGGTGTTGGCTCCCACGTGGTAACGGCGTGGCGGAAGGCCATGCTCCGCAACTTATACCCCTCCCATTCGGGGTTCACCACGTCCCGGGTCAGCTCGAAGCGAGTCATCGCCGGGTTGGGGAGAATGGCGCTCCATTCCCCAACGAGTGCGCGAGGTATCTGCACACCCTCTCTGTCTACTACGGACCAACAGGCCATCGCCTGTCGTCCGACCCCAAAGAGCGAGGGGGTCAATAACTGGACCATGATTTTTGTCAAAGCCAGCTGTAGACTGCGCCGATTTACAGGGTTGCTGCGATCAGGATCTGCAGCGAACGCACGCAAGTGGTGTTGCATCATCGAGATCCCCCACTCGATAAAATGACGCTGCGTGACGTCGGTGCCCTGCAAAGCAGCGGCGGCGGCTCTCGGGTCCTCCATCACAAACGAGAAGGCTAAGAGCTCTTCAATCGATGGATTGGCTGCTTCTCGCGCTAGCCTCGCGTTTTCATCACGCTGTTCATACCACATCGCTGTGCGGTCGTGTCTCGCCTTGCTCGGGTAATATTCTCCGAATCGGGCGTTATGGCATTCCCGCGCAATGCTCTGGTGCACGGGCAGCATTACAGAGTCGTCGACGGCCAAGTCCGGCGTAGTGCTCGAACCCGGCATCGGCGGCGGCGGCGGCGGAGGCTGCGTTGGCGGCGGCAGCGTCAGTGACTGCTGTGCCGGCAACGGTTGCGACGTTGATGACTGCGTCGGCAACAGCAACGTCAAAGACTGTTGTGCTGGCGGTGGCAGCGTCGCTTGCACTCCAGTCGGCGTGACTTGGAGTGCCGGGAGCTGGCTTACAGAACTCGTCGGTGGAACGACGGCCGTAGGTCGCGAATTCACTTATTCGCTTAACCACCGTGCCACTTCGTGTGGAATCACGGTACCATCCTCGACGATGCCCATCTTGCGGGCGAACTGCATCGCGGGGTCGAAACGCGACAATTTCTTGCGTTTCATCTGAGTGATGATCTCGCGAAGGTCCCGCGTGTCTGGCGCTAGGACGCGACGCTCCCCGGAAGATCTGCCACTCGACTTCGATCGTGCCTCTCTCGCTTCCTTCGCTTCTATTGCTTTGAGAGCGTGTTCGGGAAGGGGAATTCCCCGCGCCTCGCAGCGAGCGAAATACCGCTCTTTGCGGTCTCGTTTCCGCTGCTCACGATGAGTCAGCGGGTGTCTGCCGGCACGGGGACGAGAGACTCGCTCTTCGTCACCCGAAATCCAGACTTCTCGAGTCTCTTTACCGTCTTTCATCTGACGGTTGACAAACACCCTTGGTCTGGTGTAATTCGCGGAGTCGCGCGGTGGCTGCGCTGACGTTCCCGCTCCATCGTTTACGGTCGAGTGCCGTTCGACGCACTGTTTCTTCGACCGTCCCGGGGAGCGCGATTCGCTGCCCCCGGTTCCCTTGGAGCGCTTGCGCTTCCTTGGGAAATTATATTTGGGGCCGAGAATTCCCAAATAATGCAACTGCCACATTTCGGCTTGTGACGTGAGAATCCCCATTCTCGGTCGCCACTGTGGCGTAACTTCTCCCTGCCGAATCTGCTCGCACCACAGGTGTATATCGGCGGTGCTCATTCCGTCGTCTTGCAGGATACGCTCTGCAACCGCCGGCGCAGTGTCGATTAGCTGCTGGCGGTAGTGTTGATACACTTCTTCGCGGGTCTCCTCGGTCTCGGCTGCTTGCCACGCGAACAATACATGCTCCTCCACTGGCCTGCCGGAGTATTGGCTCGACAGGGCCGAGTGGAAGATAGGCGACTTTGGGTCGTCGCTGCGAGCTAACTCTGCAGCGACAACAGCTCGAACCGACTCCGGAAATGCGTCCAGGAGAGAGCAGTCATTTACCCATCGCTTGGCGAGGGCGCGCGAAAATAATACGCGAATGCGATATGGATTGGCATCTTCGCCAAAGCAGCGGCGCAGAAAATCGGGCAGTACGCCTCGATAAATGCCCGCTCGCACTATGCATGCGGGGCTGAGCGCTCCCCACGTGTTTCGGAGCTCCATCTGCAATGATGGAAACAAAATAATTAATAAAATCGCCAATTACACGGAGATATATAAGGGTGGGCTCGAGGAACGTTGCCAAAACGTGCGGCCGTTCGTCGAGTCCGATTCCTGTTCATCGATTCGTCCTTGTCAGGAAGAAAGAGTCTTCTTGGCACATCTGGCTCACGTCCAATGATAGCCACGAGACGGAATCAGGCATCTTAATCCGGAAATTCTCTTCGGATTATTTAATATTTTAAAATTAATGTGTAATAAATTAAATAAACTCGCGAAATCGTTCGCGAAAATTCCAAATGACATTTTTTAGAACATGTAAATAAATGTTCTTGTCATAAAATAAATTTATCTAATAATAACTCCAAAATTCGGAGTTAAAGTCGAGTTAAAAAACGAATCTAAAATAAATTAGTGTCATCGGAAAAAATTCGCGAATAATTTAACGAATAAAAATAGAAAACAACGTTCTATAAATTATTCCAAAATCTACCCAATAAATTAGTTCCATTCCTGGAAATATAAAAAGAAAGCTCGTTTCCTTTGTCTCGTTCGTGTCAATTGTCGTGAGTCATTTTCAAGGAGCGAGGCGACATTAAGTCTGCTCTCGCCTCTTTGAAAACAAACAATAAGGAGAAAATACAATCGCTCTCGCGATCGTGGATATTAGTATAATAATTATACACTATTTCGAACGCAGAGCGTTCATGTCAAGTATTAGTCAAATGTATCTTTAATTCAACCGCACGGAGCTAAATCTCGTGCGTCGACACCGACTACTACCTGATCGGGTGGAACTACGTTAACATCCTGGTCCCAATTTTCATCTGCTTGATGCTCGATTTCAAGCATTTCCTCGTCCCCTCCTTCCTCAGCCATCGTGAGGATTGCGCGTTCAGTCAGACCACGATAAAAAAACTTAAAACTCCTCGTAAAATGGATCAAAAACTCGGTTAAAAATAAACTCGATGTGTATCACGTGCGGACGACGATCAGCTGATTTAGCGGAAGTCCGGGTGAAAACGAGGCAATCGTGGTGGGTTCTGGGTAATTTTACTCCAGAACCAGGTGTTTATGACTTGTGCGCAACAGCCCGTGCGCATGTTACGCTACGGGGCTCCTTTGTTTCTACACCCGTGCGCGATCGCTGCTACGGGGTCTTTTGCACGCGGTATCCGACCCGTGCCGATAATTTTGCTACGGGTCCCGCGTTTCCACGCCATCTTGTGACGTGAATTCGACCGATATCCGCTTTGTTGGACTTAGCGAAATTTTCAGAGTCTCGGATTTTGATGGCTAGCGCTGTCGATCGATCAATTTTTTTGTTTTTCAGCGTCGCCATCGACTCGTAACGTTTTCTACTCCTTTCCTACGACCTTTCCGTCTTTTATAAACGGATTACTTCTACGAGGCCGCAGGTGATGAGTCGAGACAGGTACGACGTTTTTTGTTGTTTTTTGTGTCTGTACCTCCTCATTATTCTTTTCTTTTTTATCTGTGTTTTTTGTGTTTGTTTTAGGAGTTTCTCCTGTTTCCCCCCCGACCAAAATTGGATCCGGAACGGATTCAACTATCTCGTTTACCGGAGGTGAAGGGGCGTCGAAATACTCCTCGTTGTCACTTGGCGGTGCTTTTTCCGACTCGCCAGCGAACATATCGACGATTTGGCCGTCAGTTTTAGACTTGACTTGGCCTTTGGCCCACATTTCTTGCGGGAATTCCGGAATGTACGGAGTTAACTCTCGTACTTGTATCGATTTATGCTCGGTATTGTCCTCGAGCTTACGTAATTTATACGCGTTACCGCCATGCTTGTCGATGATCACATACGGACCGTCTCTTTTGTCGGCCAAGCTGGCGGTGATTCCTCTCGCTGCATTTGAGAGGATGTGTGTGTCCTTCCACACCAAATCATTGATCTCGAAATTCACAAATTTTCTACCGCTTTTATCTTGTAAAATGCGGTCGCGCATGTTAAAAATGTGCGCCATCATATGCTTGTATGTGTTTGAAATTGTTTGTTCCAATTTATACACGTACTCATGTGGTTTCTCAGGGTCCACCACGTTTACCGATTCTGCCACTCGTGGGTCCCAAGGCACTCGTAGCTCTCGGGCGAAGTTGAGGTAGGCCGGAGAAAAATCTCTCGTCCTTGAGACTGTTGTTCGTATGCTGAACGCGATCTCCCTCAAGTATTCATCCCACCTATTGTGGATGTCAGTGAATATGCTTAGTGCATATTTAATGTCCCTGTTGAGTTGCTCAACGGGATTTGTTCTGGGATTGTAGGTCGAAGTATGTGACGCCACAATCCCGAACTTCTCACAAAACTTACCCCAAATTTTCGAGATAAATTGGGGTCCGTTATATGACGGTTTACAATGGCTATAAATGCCTATTTTCTATCAAGAAAGCGCTGTTGCGCCAATATGATGGTATTTTTACAATATTCTGTGTAAAACTGATAAATGTCTAGAATAAAGTCATTTATGATGTTTCAAATACAAAGATGTTCGTTTATTAAGAATAAACACTAATTTCCACATGATACTAAAGTATCACGGCATAATTACGAAGATTCGTCTGCTAAAACCCGCATTTGTCAATGCTCCATATTGCCACTAGATGGCGCGATCGCAATTAGCGATAAATTCGAATACGAACTTGAAAACCTCATGATTAAATATAAACGTATATTTAATCAAGTGAATAAATTGTGTTAAATATTAATATAAATATATATTAAGTATCTGACATTGTTAAATACAATGTAACTTCCATTTCTGCGGGACAGAATGTTTAGCGATCAATCGGTCAACCGATCAATCTGATTGGTGGAACCCATTTCCGGTCCTGGGTATCCAGTTCCGGTTGTAACAAGGATTAGCATAATTTGCATAAATGCTCCTCCGTATCCACTTCCGGTGATACGGGATTGGAGGGATTCGTGGAACCCATGTTCCAATTGGATGACTGGATTAATCCTTAAATCCAGTCAGGTTATATAAACCCAAACAATCGGCCATTCCGCAGCTCTGTTTGATTATTTTCTGTTTGGTATTGTTACTTAAGAAATATGATTCGTTGTTCACGTAAAAAACCTTTTGGTTCTTTGTTGATTTATTCGCAAAGAACCGTTGCATGATTCTACAGAATCATGCCACCGCCGGCAATTGAAGTCGAAGTGCTGGGATTATTATGTTGCATAAATGTTACAGTCTACGGTTGCGACGCCGAAGGAGAACCCGCCGTTGTGCAATTCAGTATCCTCCGGACAGGACCAAGTTGTCTTTTTCGGTATGAACGTATTCCGTTACCACGAGTAGCATCGGTATTGTTGAGAATCGGTTCCTTCACCTGATGGTGCCAAAGCAGTCTGTTTTACAGTAACCACGAGTAGCACCAAGTGTTTGGCAAGCTGATTCTCATGGTATTCGATGCCAAAGCAGTCGGTCTATTATTAGTACCGCGAGAGATAAAACTGCTGTGCGGAGCCGCGAGCTATCGACCCCTGTGTACGTGGTACCGTCAACCACTCGATGGACGACCGTGCTGCGACGCCGGGGACGCTTGATACCGTTCTGCATGGCAAGGCGTATATTCTAATCGATGGCAATTGTGTGTTGCGACGGGAAGCTTAATCTTCATTTTATTTATAACAGCAAAACTTAAACTCGACAACCAGTTGGACCAAAATCAAGTCAGAAGACTTAATCTCATATTGAACTCAATATAACCGATAAGTTGACGACAACTTATTCCCGAAATATCTAAATAAGAATTCACAACGATATGAATTAAATATAATTCATAAGTGGAATATTGATAAGTAAATGAATACATTTACTTACACCAATATCCTCCCAAAGTTGTGGCGGTGCAGACAAAGTCAACCGCAATGCTCAGATCATTCGATTTATCGACGTGCGATAGTTTACACAGCGAACCAAGGAAACCAGCGAAGCCGTATCGGACTCCAGGACACAGCCATCCGGCTTAAGATGACATCTATAATCAGGTCGAGCGATGGGGAAACCGCTCCCATATTCCAGACCCGTAGTGATATTATTCTAGGGCCAGTTGGCCAATTCTTTGTATAGTTTAATAGCTGATTTAACTTGCCAAATGTCGGCATTAGTCCTATGTATAATTTAGCCTTGATATTATTGTTTACCAACAATAAACTGTCTTGTATTTATCTCGTATTGTATTCACTGTTTATTTATTGCGATCTCTTCCCGGTACCATTGTTAAATGGGAGTTGTGGTCGTCACCGTCACACGTGGAGGTCCCACCGAGATTAGGTTGCAATTAAATTCGATTGAATTGCAACAGTGAATATTGGAGATAAATATTTAACTAAAAGATTTAAGTTAAAAATAGACAGATTAAATTTTCAGTTTATATTTCCATGTGAAGAAGTTAAACTGATGAAATAGAAATACGTAGTAGATTTTCCTTCATTATTTTCGTTTGAAGATTTTAGGGATTTCAAAGACTACCACCTAATCTCACACGTGGAGGTCCCACCGAGATTAGGTTGCAATTAAATTCGATAGAATTGTAAAAGTGAATTTTGAGATAAATATTTAACTAAAAGATTTAGTTAAAAAACAGACAAGTTTCAAACCATGTTTATTTTCTTGAGAAACACCAAAACAGTCCTTTAACTAGGAATTTCGGAAGTTATAGACCTATCACACGATCACTGAAATAGGTTGCAAATTAATTCGATCGAATTGCAAAAGCGAATCTTGAATCCGATATTAACTAAAAAATTTTAGTTAAAACAGACAAATAGATTTTCAGTTTATATTTTCATGTGAAAAGTTAAACTGACGAAATGGAAACGTTTAGTGAACTCTCTTTACTATTTTCGTTCGACAATTTAAGGAATACGAAGTATTTTAAATAAGAAATCAAAAAAGTTTCGAGTGAAATAAGAATACAGATATTTTTTTTCGAAGTTTGTTTTATTTCGAAAAGCTAAAAACATACAAGTTTAGAAGGCGGACTTCTTACGAATTTATCTTTCCACCTGAAAAGTTAAAACGAAGAAAACACCGCAACTATTTGGAAATATTTACAAGAAATTAAGTTTCTTGTAACTGTACGTCGACACCGATAGCCAGCGACCACGCGCCATAGCAATACGCGTCGATCTCCGTATCAAACGCAGCAGGGAAGCTACTCAAACCTTCAACGCAAGGTGCGAACGAATGCTTGGAAATTATGGCGGACAACAGATAAAAGACAGCGGAGAAATGTTACAGAAGGTTCGTAGAGATTTATTTAAGTGTCGCGAACTAATTTTTCCACTGCCATCGGTACCAAAGATAATTTAGTTGTTGGAGAAAAACAACACACTCCATTTCGCAGAAAAGATTTGCAAATCGAAATGAATATTACCTTTATTTGAAGGAATTAACTATTTTCACAAAAAGTACATTTTTTCCTTCGGGACAATGGAAATTAAGAAAATATAAAATGGCGGCGAATGAAGTTGCCGACCACGTAGAATAGTATTTTTTACATTGAAAGTTACGAATCACGAAAAACGCTTTCCCTCGGAAAAGTAAAAGGATTTCATTCAATCTTTCCTTTCGGAAATTTAACAGTGTTTTAAGTTTCCAACGATATTTGGGTCTCCCAAATTTTGAGAATTTCTAAATGAAATTTAGCTGTTTGAAAAACAACGAATATTTTTAGTAATCTAATCGGACATTTTCCCACATGATTTCTTAAAACCGGAATAACAAATCCATTTGTGGCTATGAACTTTGCCACATGAAATATTTACGGAGCGAATATTTTTTGATTGGATTGAAGCTTTAAAAATCAGATAGCTGATTTAAACGAAGAAAATAAGTTTCAAAGTAATTATTTTTCTTTCGGAAAAATCAAATAAATCACCGCTGATGAAAAGTTGTATTTTTCCATTCGAAAAAACTAAGAATTGCACAAGATTTATCTTCTATTTTGAACATAGATTTCATTCGGAAAAGGAAAGATTCTAGATACATTATTTTTCTCTAAAAATTAAGAATTTAGTCAATTTTCCTAAAGGTTAATGGAATGTCATCATATATTTCGTTCGTAATTTACGTGTTAAAGTTTAATCAGAAAAACGATTGAATATGTTTTATTTGCGATAAGTAAAAGAAAGGTTCTTTAAAAATGGAATTTCGATGCAAATCCCACAGTAAAGGGAATGTTATGTGTGAGCAATTAACGAAAAGTTGGAATAACTTCATTTTATTTCATTCAAAAGTAGTTGTGAAAAATCAATTTCAAATATTTTTCAAAGAAAAATTATTTTTATCGGAAAAAAGTAATTTACATGTCCTCGCGCGGACCGAGTAGTAAACTGCTTAATTGTGACATCGATACTGTTATTGTGTCACGTGTTATACGGAATTCCAAACCAGTGAATTACGAATTTTGGCGCGATAGGAATAGAAGTTTGACAGTGAAAGTTCTCCAGATTTGTCTTTTCATTTGAAAAGTTCAAATTGAGGAAATGCTGCAGCAGATGAAGGTATTTACGACAATTGAGATTTAAATATTCTTTCATTCAAAAGATAAAAGATCTCTGCAAAAACATCTCGTTATTAGAGATAAGGGGGACGAAAATTATTAAAACGAATAATCAAAGACACGTCCTTCGTAAATATCGCAAAGGAATAACTAATTGTGAAAACAATTGTCCGCTCAGGAAAAGTGGAATTTAGCTAGATATTTTCTTTCGAAAAATCAAAGCAATTGTCATCAAAAAAGAAAGATTTGATGAATAATTTTTACCCAAAAGTCTAAAGGATTGTCGAATAGTTTTCTCCCGAAAAACAAGTACACATTTGTACCAATAACTTTATCGTTTAAAGTAAAATTTCGAATATTTTCTTTTGGAAGATTAGAGAATTAGATAATTTTTCTCGCAAAACAAATTTAAAGAATTTTAACGAATTTTTATTTGTTAAAAAAATTTGTTAAAAAAGGGGGAGATGGATGGTGAAAATTTATTTTTTCACACTCGAAAAATGGAATTTAAACCTGAAAAAGTAAAGACTTGGTCAAATTATTCTTCCTATTGGAAATGAATACACAATGTTGGGAATCGAAAATAGATTTCAATTACAAAGGAATGATTATTTGAACGATAATTGAATAAGAATAAGAAAAATTGAGAGTTTGAGAAAACTTTATTAAAGTTGTGGTTGTAACGATATCACACACTAACGGAATAATTAAAAGAAAAATATTTTTTGAAGAAAAGTTATTTAATTATTTGGATTGGTAAAAATCCCAAAGTTCAAGAAGATTGAAGTAAGTTTATTTTATTTTCATTTGAAAAATACAATATTTTACGAATGTCTTCCCGAAGGAATTTTATTTTATCGGTAAAATTGAATCTCGAAGGGAACGGACTTAGTAGAGAACTACTAAATAGATGTAACGTCCTTTATACCATTGGCCGACACTAACATCCGCCAATCAGAAGTTGGGAGATCTAGGGATCCCCAGCCCCCTGCTATTAAAGGAGGACCAGATCAGATACTGATCATTCGCATCCAGACCAGACCAGAAGACGTGTTCCAGAGTCATCTTGACCACGCCGTCCCGATTTCAGTCACGATTCGAATTTTGTGTGCCGTGTAACCTGCAAAAGCTAACACGTGTCAAACAAACGCGAAGTTTAATTTTATTTTGTCAAAAGTAAAGTTTAGAAGTGTTTCTTGTTGAAAAGTGTATTATATTCGTCTTCTTTATAAATTAAAGAATTAAAATCGTCAGATTTTGAATTTTTTTATGGCTCAAAAACCATTGAATATGATCGATCCAAAAGGAAATAATAAGCAGACAAACTTAAATTTAAGTTCTGTACCACTTGGCGATCAAACAGAAAAGATTCCCGATCATTTTACTCTGTATTGTAATCGTCATGGACTGGATAAAACCAAGTTTAAAAATATAATCGAAGCTTCAGACTATGTAAAAGCTAGGAACTGGCGAGATCGTACCCAATCTCAATCTTCACATCAAGATCCAGTACGGAATCCACAAACATACAGCCGAAACTTAGTGAATCAAGATTCTCATACTATGTTTCAAACATCCAGTAGGGGATCTAAGTTAGAAAAGTTTAAACCACCTAATTCGGTAGATAAGGGGGAAGAGAATTATAAACCTAATAATTCTCATCCAGAGAGTTCGTTAACTAACCAGTCGGTTGTTCAGAACAAATTAAAACTCGTTTACAATCGAGATCAGCTAATTTCAGTTCGATATGCTAATCCAGCTGAAGCACAACGATATGTGGCTAGCCTTAATCTGTCGATTAACCTACCGCTATCAAAAGAATTGGGAACCGTAAACAAAAGTTTTGGGCCACCAATATCAACGCAAAGGAAAGATATTCGGACTCCAAACAAACATTTGCAGTCAAATAACGTACAACAACGTGCCCGATCGCCGATCACAAACTCATGTTTGCGGACGTATGATTTGTCTACCAAGAAGAGTCCCCAGCCAAGACAATTCTACCTAACGCCCATTTCAAATCGAAAAAAGGTCAAGCAAACTTTTCCCTTGAAAAAGTATTACCAACACGATAATGAGAATGATTTTAAACCTAAAAAAGAAAGTTTTTTGACTAACCCACGGGAGATCCGGTATCAATTCGAACAGTATTGTAAACAATACCAGTTAAATTCAGCTGAATTTAAAAATATAAACGAAGCGCAACAATTCGTATTTCGAAATCAATACCGTAACCAACGACTAAAACCCGTCCCAGTCGTCAATCTGACGGAGATACAACAATTTGCGTCTGGAAAGCAACCCTGCAATATCCAGAATAATTCATCTCAACGAGAGGAATTAAGAACTTCAAAAAAGCGTTTTCGGTCACCAAGTCCAGCTGGTGATGAAGAAACTTCAAGTACAAACCAACATGTTCAAAAACTGACTGAAAACCCAGGTTTCCAATCATCAGTTCCACGACTTAGAGTCAAATATAGATCCCCTCGTTTGTTGCGGGATTTCACAATTCCAAATATGGGTCCTTTCCACGTATGGTTTTCCAATGAGGGTCCCATTCATGTATGGTTTTCCAGAGATGACCTAAAACAAAAAGTTGGGTCGTCACGGTCATTTACACTGCCAAGTCAGTACACTGTATGTAACTGCCCAAAGGAAAAACGTCGAAAGAAATCAGTACAGCAGGCTGAGAGATCTCGGAAATTCGCAAATATGCGAGCTCAATATTTAGCAAAGAATCATGTTGATTAACATGATATGATACACAAAGATTCCCCGATTATAGTGTAAACAGAAAATCCTCTTCTAAAAATCATGACCTCTCTTCTAAAGAAAAGGGGGACAAAATATAAAGTTAAAATTAACAATTCTCGAAAAGTAATATTACAGTATTAAAAGACAACTAGTTTAAATTAAAATTAGTCAATTGTACAAAGAATACCAAGTGACTCCGGTCATGACAATTAAGGGGGACATTTTGATTCTTAAATTGTCAACTCTTATCATCTAAAAGCTATTTATTGTATATTTATAGCGATACATCTGACTAGGCATATGAAATAAATATTTTGTGATAACACAAATGATGATTTTATGTATGACGAAAGTTTCTTCAAAAAGAAGACTTGGAAATAAATTCTGGACTTGAATTTAGGCTATTAGAAAAGATTATTTCGGCAGAAAATCAGAACTTAGATAATTCAAGTTAGTTTATGTAAACTCAAATTCGAAATTGGAAGTCACGGTATCTCCAAGATACATCAAGTCCGAAAATAGCATTTATGCTAATTAGGAGAATAACGAAAACTCTATAAAATATTATATAGTTGTGTTATTAAGGGGGATGTATGACGGTTTACAATGGCTATAAATGCCTATTTTCTATCAAGAAAGCGCTGTTGCGCCAATATGATGGTATTTTTACAATATTCTGTGTAAAACTGATAAATGTCTAGAATAAAGTCATTTATGATGTTTCAAATACAAAGATGTTCGTTTATTAAGAATAAACACTAATTTCCACATGATACTAAAGTATCACGGCATAATTACGAAGATTCGTCTGCTAAAACCCGCATTTGTCAATGCTCCATATTGCCACTAGATGGCGCGATCGCAATTAGCGATAAATTCGAATACGAACTTGAAAACCTCATGATTAAATATAAACGTATATTTAATCAAGTGAATAAATTGTGTTAAATATTAATATAAATATATATTAAGTATCTGACATTGTTAAATACAATGTAACTTCCATTTCTGCGGGACAGAATGTTTAGCGATCAATCGGTCAACCGATCAATCTGATTGGTGGAACCCATTTCCGGTCCTGGGTATCCAGTTCCGGTTGTAACAAGGATTAGCATAATTTGCATAAATGCTCCTCCGTATCCACTTCCGGTGATACGGGATTGGAGGGATTCGTGGAACCCATGTTCCAATTGGATGACTGGATTAATCCTTAAATCCAGTCAGGTTATATAAACCCAAACAATCGGCCATTCCGCAGCTCTGTTTGATTATTTTCTGTTTGGTATTGTTACTTAAGAAATATGATTCGTTGTTCACGTAAAAAACCTTTTGGTTCTTTGTTGATTTATTCGCAAAGAACCGTTGCATGATTCTACAGAATCATGCCACCGCCGGCAATTGAAGTCGAAGTGCTGGGATTATTATGTTGCATAAATGTTACAGTCTACGGTTGCGACGCCGAAGGAGAACCCGCCGTTGTGCAATTCAGTATCCTCCGGACAGGACCAAGTTGTCTTTTTCGGTATGAACGTATTCCGTTACCACGAGTAGCATCGGTATTGTTGAGAATCGGTTCCTTCACCTGATGGTGCCAAAGCAGTCTGTTTTACAGTAACCACGAGTAGCACCAAGTGTTTGGCAAGCTGATTCTCATGGTATTCGATGCCAAAGCAGTCGGTCTATTATTAGTACCGCGAGAGATAAAACTGCTGTGCGGAGCCGCGAGCTATCGACCCCTGTGTACGTGGTACCGTCAACCACTCGATGGACGACCGTGCTGCGACGCCGGGGACGCTTGATACCGTTCTGCATGGCAAGGCGTATATTCTAATCGATGGCAATTGTGTGTTGCGACGGGAAGCTTAATCTTCATTTTATTTATAACAGCAAAACTTAAACTCGACAACCAGTTGGACCAAAATCAAGTCAGAAGACTTAATCTCATATTGAACTCAATATAACCGATAAGTTGACGACAACTTATTCCCGAAATATCTAAATAAGAATTCACAACGATATGAATTAAATATAATTCATAAGTGGAATATTGATAAGTAAATGAATACATTTACTTACACCAATATCCTCCCAAAGTTGTGGCGGTGCAGACAAAGTCAACCGCAATGCTCAGATCATTCGATTTATCGACGTGCGATAGTTTACACAGCGAACCAAGGAAACCAGCGAAGCCGTATCGGACTCCAGGACACAGCCATCCGGCTTAAGATGACATCTATAATCAGGTCGAGCGATGGGGAAACCGCTCCCATATTCCAGACCCGTAGTGATATTATTCTAGGGCCAGTTGGCCAATTCTTTGTATAGTTTAATAGCTGATTTAACTTGCCAAATGTCGGCATTAGTCCTATGTATAATTTAGCCTTGATATTATTGTTTACCAACAATAAACTGTCTTGTATTTATCTCGTATTGTATTCACTGTTTATTTATTGCGATCTCTTCCCGGTACCATTGTTAAATGGGAGTTGTGGTCGTCACCGTCACAGTTATCGGATATAATCTTACGTGGAAATCCGTAACGTAACGCCACGTCGTAGATACATTCAACGATTTTTTCTGCTGAAGGTCTAGCGACGGCGTACAACTCGGGCCAACGAGTCGCCACGTCCATTATAACGATAATGTACGCATTTTTATTTCCCGTAACGGGTTTTGGGCCCATCACATCGACACTTAAACAATCAAAAGGCGCGTAAGGCCCTAAGAAAATAGTTTCGAATGGTGATTTACTCCTCGGCTTGCACGCTTGACATCGCTGGCATTGGTGGACAAAAAGAGCAATATCTTTTTTCATCCCTGTCCAGTGAAAAAGCTGTGTAGCACGATAGAGTGTTCTGCTTACTCCCGCATGGCTCGCAAGCGGGTGCCCGTGTAACAACCACAACACGCGACCGATTAAGGAAGCAGGTATTACTACCTTTACTGCGGTGTCCGATTCACTCAAGTCATCTTGGTGATTTGGGTGATGTTTCACCAAAAGGCCGTCATCCAATAGGTAATCTATGGATTCGTGTGCATAACGACGCTTCTGCCTTCTGGTTAAGTTGGGCGGATATTTTCCTGTCAGTACGAATCTAGCTCTATCCTGACATTTCTTGTCTAATTTTTGTTGCACAATTATCTCCTCCCTTGTCGGGGGATTGCTTCGCATTTGCTTGCCGACATGAGCGTGGAAGGCGCTTAGAAGCGGGTCATTTATTCTCCGCTCTAGCTTAAATTCCCTCTTTGCCTCTGGGTAATTGTCAGCAGCTGGTTGGTATAACCGCGTCCAAAATCCACAGAATTTTACATCTGCCGGAGACGCGGTAGGAATTTCATTCATTTTCCTTAAATCCCAACGATGACAACTCGTAGGGCAGTAAATGATGCGGGAATCATCCTCGCCATCATCATCAGCGTCGATTGGATCTGACACTGGTGCCCGTGACAGAGCGTCAGCCACGACGTTATATTTGCCGGGCTTGTATTTAATGGTCAAGTCGCATGCCATCAGTTCTAACTGCCATCTGGCTAGTCGACCGGCTGGCTCCTTTAATTTCATCAGCCATTGTAACGCTTGATGATCTGTGTGGACTACAAATTTGGTATATTCGAGATAATCTCTGAATTTCCTTATAGCCCACACAACGGCCAAACACTCCAACTCTGTGGCGTTGTAATTTTTTTCAGCGCCTTGGAGTTTGCGACTTATAAACATGCACGGCAGGTCTTGTTCGACTCTGTCGCGCACGTGAGTTTGGAGCAACGCGGCTCCTAACCCAACTCTGCTGGCGTCCGTATGTAATATGAACGGCCGGTTTAAGTCGGGTAGAGGCATCACGCCGACTTCCGTCAGCATCCTCTTTATCGCATTAAATGCGATGTTGCACTCATCTGACCATACAAATTCGTTTTCATTCTTCAGGAGGTCGGTAACTGGGGCTGCCACTTCAGCTAGACCCGGTAGCAACCTGCCGAAGAAGTTTATCATTCCCATAAACCGTTGGACACCTTTAACGTCCTCGGGTGGTGGGAAACGATTAATCGCATCGATTTTTTCGGGGCCAATAGCTAAACCATTGACTCAAATGCGATAACCCAGGAAGGCAAGCTCCTTTCGACAGAACTTGCTCTTGCCCGGGTGAACGTGTAACCCAGCTTTTGCCAGCCGGGTGAGCACTTGGTCGATGTGCTCAATGTGCTCTTCGAATGTTTTAGAGGCAATAACTATGTCATCTAGGTATGCCCACACAAACTGATGCAGGATATCACCCAATACGCTTTCGATTAGTCTCTGAAAGGTACTGGGAGCATTCACTAAACCAAACGGCATGACGTTGAACATCAACCGTCCAATTGGCGAGTAAAATGCTGTTTTTAGCTTATCCTCTGGCCTCATCTCAACTTGCCAGTATCCCTTCGACAGATCCATCGTCGTAACCCAAGAAAAGGGGCTAAGCTCTCTCAAAATGGATTCGATCGACGGCATCTGTATGGGATCTATCTCTGTCACCGCGTTTAATGGGCGGTAATCAATGCATAGGCGTGGGTCCGAGCCCAGGCGCATCACGAGCACAACTCGCGTCGCGTATTCTCCCTGGGCCTCGGAGACAATGCCACTGTCTAGCATTTCTTGGCACATTTTTTGCACTATTTCACGTTTTTGCGGGTTCATTCCCTTATACGCAACTCGTATAGGTTTATTATCCGTCAATTTAATTTCGTGAATAGCCCTATTCGTTCGGCCCGGTTTTCTCGACAGGATCCCCTCATATTTAAGTATGACCCTTCGTAGGGCTGCCGCTTCGTTTAATTCTAAAGCGGCGTCGGCGACAAGCGTTTCCACTACATTGTCCCGTTGCAATTCTGCTACGAATGCTTTAAAGTCGTAGTCTTGAACGAATTTCTTTAGGCCTTTCTCCCACTGTGTCTTGTCGGCCGCTTCTTTGATAAGAGCTGGTGGCACGACAATTGCAGGTCTTTCTCTATCATTTCTGATATAATTCCAAGATTTTGTTATTGGATTTGGTTGTATTTCCATTGACGCCATGAGGTCTAAGCCCAACAGAAAAATTCTGTCGCACGTGGGCAGGACCAGGAAAGGGTGCTGTTCTACCCCTCCGAGCCACTCCATGGTCAATAATATAACTCCTTTTGGACGCGCCATTCCGTTGGCGGTTTTTAGACGTACATTTTTATTAACGCCTTTTATCTTATCGGTGAGACCCAATGATGCTACTATGTCTTCGGAAACGAACGAGCGATCATCTCCCGAGTCTAATAGTCCCATAATTCTTTCGCGTTCTATTGTCATGGGCAGCATACATAGGCGGCTGGTGTATTCGACCGCCACGTTGCACATGAAAACACGAAATTCTTCTGTGTCTTCGTTGACTACTTGAGGTAATTCTTCAAGCAGTAGGTTCGGTTCTTCCACTTCAACCTCAGCGTTTGCGGTAATTACCTGCAAAGCGTTGTTGGCCCTGTCTTGGATCTGGGCGTTAGCTATGTCACTACCCATTTCTTTGACTGGTGGCGGCTTATCGAACCCTTTGTTAAACCCCTTCTTCTTCATGAATGGCGCAGACGGTCGAGAAGTTATTTCTTCGCCGCCTGCGCTGACTCGTTTTTTGACTCGTTTTTTGCCATGGCGAGTTTAATCTCTGCCATCTGCTTCATTATCGCGTCAAACTTAGCGTCTTCTTTCGCTGTTCTTGGGCACTCAGTGGAATAGTGACCCGGTTGGTTACACTTGAAACAACGAATATTTGATTTATCTCTTGGGGCTTCAGTCGATTTCTTTTTTTCAGGGTCTACTTTCGACGGTGGTGTGTAATTTTTCCGAAAATACTTCGGAATTCGGCCGGCATTTGGTTTTAACCTGGCGCAAAATTCTTCTACCGCTCTATCTCGATGGATGAGATGTACTAGCGGTCCTTCCTCATCGCAACCCGTTGATAAGGTATCGCGATAACTTCGTATTTCTTCGTCCGTCGAATAATCGTCTTTTTCTTCTTTCTCGTCTGATTTTCCGGCATCTTGTCCGGCTTCCTCCCCCTCCTTGACCTCCTCCAGTGTCGCTTGCATGGCTGACGCTGTTGGTGCCTTTTTAGGGGCGGCCAAAGGGTTGGAAGGCAGCGTGGATGTCAGTTTATTTTTTATTTGTAAACCAACGCTAGCTTCTGCCAGCTCCATTATACCGCTAAGATATTCAGTAGGGCGCATGATTTTGTCTGTCGCCCCATATCTTTCCGCACTCAACTTGAGACGGTTTGCGGTCGCTGCTTTCTCCGCTTCTGGTAAAGCGGAATAATACCTCTTCTCGATATCTATCGTGTTCTCGAACAGGAAGGCGCTCATCTCCTCATAGCTGCCTCCTGTTGGTGCCCTTTCTTCAAGTAACACCCGTTGCGAGTACTCCGACAAACCGCCGAGAAAGAAAAGGTTGAATCCCGTGGCATGAAATTCCATCGGGGCCTTTTCGAACAACAATCTGGCGCGAATGTCGTAATCCATTATGGTTTCACCAGGCATCTGGCGAAGACCTCGCATCTTTCGGCTCACCTCTTCGGGTGTCTCGCCGTAGCGCAGGTCGAATCTCATTAAAAAGTCGTCCCAATTGACGCCTTTCAATCCTTGGTACCACTCACGTGCCGAGCCTGTCATCAGCTCGACAATACCGTGGGTGAGCATGTCTCCTACGGTGGCTTTAGTGGCAGTCTTAATCCGAATTACTTCGTCAAAGAAGCGATCTCCCGCTTTCCATGACCCGTCGAAACGGTTCTGAATATAAAATTGCCACCTAATATTCCCGGTAACACTCATGGTGTCACGTCGGGAGACAGCGTATTTTTTCTTTACGCGGTCACCAGTGTTACGATTACGATCATTTCGTTTGCTCAGATCGATTCCCTCGGCTTTTAACGAGCCAAGCAGGGCTCTTCCAAGCTCTCCCATCGTATACTGCCGACCCGTCGAATCGGTAAACGCGCTTTGTCGGGGAAGGTCCTGAAACTCCTCCCGTCGGTGGTCGCTATTTTCCGATCGACGTCGTTTCTCTCTATCGCGCGGAGAGTTGGATCTCTTCCGGCGATTACTTGCTTTATCATTTCGTTTGTCGTCGTTGGACGAGGGGTCGGAGCTGGGGTCGGGAGACGGTGAGCGGCGTGGCGGGTTGCGCCGTGAAGAGTTTGACTCTTTCCGGCCCCTACGACGGTCGTCACGTTCCCTTTCCCTGCGTTCATCGCGTTCTCTTTCCCTTCGTCTCTCTCCGGAACCTCTCTCCGAATCGTGATGACTGGGTGCATTCGACTCCAGTTCATCCGACGACGAATCACTGTTCCCGTAGTGATACTGTTGCTGTCCTCTTTCGCGTTGGCGTTCCTCTCGTGACGAGGTGCGGTCTTCGGAATGTTTTCTCGAAGGTCCGTCGTCCTTGAGGATGGGCACCGGCTGTGGCCAGTCGCTACCCTGCGGGTCGTCGCGTTGTCGGCTCGTGTGAGTCTGTTCTTCGTTACGACGCGCGTTGTTCGCATTTATTAATCGGTCGATAGCGTTGTTAGTATTATCGTCTAACGCCATCATGCGAGGTCGAACGCGTTGTCCGGTCGAGACTTCCCGTTTGCGTGGAGTGACTGGCACTTCCTTTTTTCGCTCGGGTTTGGGGCTGACCTTCGGCGTGCGCTTCGGGTCGCCTTCGACGCTCTCGTCGGACAATTCGGACGAGCTAACTTCTGGCTTGCTAACGGATTTTGGTTTGTCTCGTTGCAGCCTAGTCATGAAAGCTTGTTCGGCTTCTTGTTGAGAACGGAATGCATAACGATGTGCATGTAAGGCTCGATCAACTATTTCCACCTCTTCTGGAGTGGTCGGAACGCGCTGGGATTTGCCGTACTCGAGAGCTCTCGCTTCTCTTTCTGCCAGCTTCCGCTTTCT
The DNA here is from genome assembly GCA_949358305.1 of Strigamia acuminata. Classification (NCBI taxonomy): domain Eukaryota; kingdom Metazoa; phylum Arthropoda; class Chilopoda; order Geophilomorpha; family Linotaeniidae; genus Strigamia; species Strigamia acuminata. Next base: position 4,087,961 of record OX442315.1, on the reverse strand, counting down.
CTCGCGGATGGCTTGTCGGGCCTCATTCTCGGCATCCGCTTCGAATTGAGCGGAATCTACCATTTGTTGAGCGTATGCGCCTTCAACAACGGTGATTTCTGGGGATAACCTGTGCGCTCTTAAAGCTGCACGTACGATTTGTAATGTTTCGTACACAGTTATTTTTCCCGTTGGCAGAGTGTATCGTACACCTTCTGCCTGTGCCAACTGCATCGTGTCAACCAATGTGGCCGAGACGCTGTAAGGCTGGCTCGGAACACGCTCAGTATTTGACGCATTGGACTTGTGTCCTTCAGACCTGACCGAAGCTGGGCGGCTTTGCGTAATTGACGTGTTTAGTGCCGAATTAGCTGTCGTATTTGAGGCCGTCTTTTGTATCGGAGACGCCGCTTTCGGACTGCCCACCTCGGTGTCGTGCGTTAGACGAGGCGATTGGTTACGGGATAAAACCTCGTTTCCGCTCGTCTCGCCGTCACGGTTAGAACGCGGCAGTTTGGAGTGAGATTGCTCTTCACCCCGCTCTGTCTCGTCCAATCGCTGCCTCGTCTCGGCGTGAGACGGGTGCGATGCCTCTGATGCGCTTCTGCGATCGGGTTTAGGCTTGCGCCGTTTTTGCCTCGCTTCGTGCGCTGAGGCTTTGGGTAAGGGACCTCCAGATCGCAAGTGATAGTCGGCGCCTTTACGACTGCCGGCTCTCTTGTTTGCGTCGGAGTCGGAATCCGTTACTCGGATATTGTCTGCCATTTTTGGGTATGAAAATGATCTCAAGTTCTATTCGAGTCGTTTAAATCGATCCCGGACAGGCCCCCACGTGTCGCGCTCAACTCGGTCTGTCGCTGATACGTGGTATGAGTCACTCTCTAATCTCGCAATACCGCTTTACTCAAGCGGTTACCCAAATAATGTGAAACGGCAAACAATGTAAAATGGTAAATATAATAAATGTATTTATTATACGGGAATGTACAGGTAAAAGGGATAAAAATATGTAAAGGAATAAGGGTAAAAGGTAAGGTGTGTGAAGTTGGCGGGAAACTGGTCGAGGTCGTCCTTTGTTGGCGCTCTGGATCCAAGATGGCGTCCGCGTGGCAACGTGGTGTCGTCTTGGGCCGGCGTGGCAATGAATGGCGTCCTCGTCTCACGTTTCTCGTTCGGTCCTTCGGGCTCACGCTGGTCGGGCGCGAGTGAATGCCTAAAAGGTCTTACTTCTGGTCTGGTGTCTAGGTTTAGGGTTTTTTGTAGGTGTCCGGCGATCACACAGCGGCGGACGCTTGGTGGTTCCCGGCGATACACACAGCGGCGGGAACGCTCGTTGTGGTTACTGCAATTTAGGCTTGTGCGACCGTTTGTCTGCACAACTCGCTAAATTGGAGTAGGTTTACTATTTCTAGCTGGCTTGCTAAAATAGTGTGGTAATCTTGTTTCGCAGGTTACTCTGCGGAGGTTAACACAAATCAATCGTACTCACGTTGGAAGTCCCTTGTCCTAGGTCACTCCTGAAGTCTTTGTACTTAGGCTTGATCGTTTTAGGACGTTTGGCTTTTACGTGTATCTTGGTTGATTTTTGTGTTGGTTCTGCCCGCTCAGTGCAAGGCGAATTCCTTTGCACAAAGCGGGGGATGACAGGTGACTAAAGCCACCCAATAGTGGAGAAGACGAATCTCCCCCACTCCCCCAGGGCAGATGCCCGTCCATTGACTGGATGTCAATGCTCTGAGGGAAGGGAGGCGCGCGTGCGACTCCCCCTCTTTACCCGTATGTAGGCCACGAGAGAAACTCTTCGTGCCCCACCCCAGTCGGGTCACCACAAAGTTATGATGGTGCCAAGAAAGGGAGACATGTTTGTGTTGAAGGCAAACATAAAAGAAAATGAGAAGTCTTATAAAGCGGAGGAAAAAGACAACAATTGGCACGTGAGATTGGGACACTTAAATTACAACACGCTGCGAGAAATGAAAAATGAAGAATTAGCATACGGCATAGAAATTAGCAGCAAAGGTGGCGCTGTGTGTGAACCATGCATCGCAGGAAAGATGAAAAAGTCATTGCACAAATCGGTAACAGACCGACAATCGTCCAGCATTATGGAATTGTGGCACATCGATTTAATTGGACCAATTGGACCCGAATCTCGAGGAGGTGCAAACTATGTAATGACTGTAGTGGACGATTGGAGTAGGATGTTGATGGTAAAAACATTAAACGCCAAAAGCGACGCGAGAGAGAAGTTGACGGAACTCATTACATGCATGGAAAGACAGAATGACAAGAAGCTAAAGAAATTAAGAAGCGACAATGGCGGCGAGTTCTTGTCCAAAAGTATGAAAGAATGGACAACCAAAAGAGGCATACAGCATCAGCTGACCACAGCATTTAATCCGGCCAGCAACGGCGTCGCAGAACGCGCGAACCGGACAATACTTGAGATGTTGAGAGCAATGTTAAAAGATTGCAAACTGCCAAAGACGTTTTGGGCGGAGTGCGTATCGACAGTGGCGCACATCCGCAACCGGTGCAAATCGTCAGTACATGGACGCACACCATTTGAGATGTGGTTTGGGAGGAAACCAAACTTAAAATATTTGAGAAGATTTGGATGTGTAGCATATGTGCTAATTAAGGATCACAAACGAAAGAAATTGGATCCCAAAGCAGAAAAAGCAGTATTCATTGGATACTCAAATACAAGGAAGGCGTACCGGATTTACCACCCAGAAAACGATTCAATTAGTGAAGAAATTGATGTAAAATTTGACGAGAGTAAAACGGGCGCAGATTTGTTGAATGGAGAAATCAAAGACGATGAAGAGATTGAAACAGTCAAAATCGATCTGAACTGCGAAGAAAAAGAGGACGAATCAGACGATGCCGAGGAAGAAGAGCAAAATGAGATAAATGAGGAGGAAGATGAAACAAATGAACGAGAGGACAACGCGGAAGAAAACGACGCTCAAGATGAACGTGTTGAACCACCACAGAGAGGACGACCAGCGGGGGTGACCAGAGAGATGAAATTGGTCGCAGACACGATGCTAAGAGAGGAACGTGAACGACAGTTGGTCGCTCAAGGAGCACGAAGATCTGAAAGAATCAAGACGAAGCAAATGGCCCTACTAGTGGAAGAAATACTAACGCCAAAAAATTACAACGAAGCGGCAAATTCTAACAACGCGACGGAATGGAAAGCCGCGATGGATGACGAGATGAGCTCGATGAAGAAACACGGAGTGTGGAAAATTGGAAAATTGCCAAAAGGAAAGAAGGCGGTGAAATCCAAGTGGGTTTATAAAGTCAAGTTAAATTCCGAGGGGGAACCGGAAAGATTCCGAGCAAGACTAGTAGCCACTGGATACTCGCAGAAATTCGGGGACGACTACGAGCTGACCTTCGCCCCAGTTATTCGAATAGAGACTCTGAGAATGCTGATTAATGTAGCAGCGAAAATCAACAGACCATTGAAGCAACACGACGTCAAAGCCGCATACCTTCACGGCAAATTAAAAGAAGTGATATTTATGATGCAACCAGAAGGATACGTCGAAGGAGGAAAGGAACATGTGTGCCAATTAATTAAGAGCATCTATGGATTGAAACAGGCAGGGAGATGTTGGTTTGAGATGTTGGATAAGACATAGAAGAAAATTGGATTTAAACCATCTCCAGAAGACCCATGCCTTTATGTGATTTTTGTTGATGGCAACTTTATGTTCCTAGGCGTGTACGTGGACGATGACCTGTCCTTGGCATCCACGGATGAATTTGAGACGCAATTAATGTCAAAAATGAAGGAAGAAATTGAGTTCGTGAGCATAGGCAGACTGGAATACATCCTGGGAATCCAAGTCGAGTATAAAAATGAAAGAATCAGCATCCACCAAGGCGGATACATCAAAAGATTGGTGGAGAGCGAAGGATTGGAGGAATGCAATGCGGCAATAACCCCAGTGAACCCCAATCAAAACTTGGATGAATTTGAAGAAAGCGAAAAGGTTGACGCAACACAGTACCAGGAACTGTTGGGCAAAATGATGTACATTGCCACACACACGAGACCAGACTTAAGCTTCCCGATGAGCCTGTTATCTCAGTATAACAAGGACCCACGAAAGATCCATTTTACCGCATTGAAGCGCGTGCTAAGATACTTGAAAGGGACGATCGAATACAAATTAAATTACGGCAGAGAAGAAAGCAACATCCACAGTTATTCAGACGCGAGCTGGGACCGGACGGCGAATGCACGATCGTTTTCGGGATTTATTGCGATGGACGGAAGTTCGATCATTAACTGGAAGTGCCAGAAACAGGCGATTGTTGCGATGTCGAGTACAGAGAGTGAGCTCTTGGCGCTGACCGAAGGAGTGCGAGAATTAATTTGGTTGAAACAACTCGCGATTGGACTAAATGGAGAAGTCGACGACGGAGAGACCACGACGATGCACTGTGATAGTTTGAACGCAGTGAAACTGTTGCGAGGCGGTGCGCAGAAGACGAGGACCAAGCACTTGAATCGGAAAGTGCATTTCATCAAACAAGAGATCGAGGACGGAAACGTTATCGTGGAACATGTCCCAAGCGAGGACATGTTGGCGGACTTTCTAACGAAGCCTTTGGCCAGACCTGCACTGAACGGAATATTAGAAGCACTAGGACTAAAGACTGTGGGGGAATAATAACATTATTGTGTGCAGTGCTTAACTTTAATTTGAAGAATGGTTTGTGTATAATTGTGTTTATTGAGAAGTGTTCTTTTTGTGACGAAATCGAATTGTTGATTTTGGGGGAATTTGTTGGGATATTTGATGTGGAAAATCACCACTTGATGTCGTTGTGTAATTAATGTAGTTTGAGTTTTTTATATCCTGTGGTGACACTCCTACCATATTTGGAGTGAACATCCTTCCTGTGTTTTTCCCCACTCATTCACTTGATGTAGAACAGTGAGGTTGCTCTAACCTTGTATTAAACTTCAACCGTTATTTCCATATTCATAACAGATTTCGCATGGGTTATTGTTTTAGTCCTGGTGGTTTGCTAAAAACATGAGAATCGATGACAAATCGATGCAAAATAAACTCTACTAACACATTAATAGCTTGTTTAAATTCAACGAAGCATTGTGATGAATTTACCAGTACCAGTTGCCATAGTTGTTTTGATCGAAACTGAACTGAACAAAAACGAATTCATGAACTATTAACTTTCAAATTAACTTTGCACAAAAGAATCCATAATTTCTTTCACAGTAAACAAACTTTGTTCCACGTGTTTGACCTATTAAATTTTCTGAACGTTTTCGCTACCAAGCTTAGATATTGATAGTATCATTTGTAGGTTGTTTACCATTGCGACGGGACCCAAGAGGATTTATCATCCTTGGGAAGATAAAGTGTTGCACCAGGATTCTATGCGATTGTGGAGCTGAACTGAACGAGTGTGTAAATCTAGTTTCACATAGAGCTCAACCAAGACTCAACGACATCATGATACGCAAACTTAAACCTCGGTTCCGCAAGATGGTCCTTCAATTGATGCGAGACCATAATTTATCTAGAAATAGTGACGGCGCTTTCTTAAGTATCATGTCGAAGATAAACGACAGCAAATCCAATTGGCTTGTACGCATCTTCTGGGGCGCCGCTCTGACAGTGAGCCTACTTCTCTGCACTGCATTGGTCTACGACCGATTAACCTACTACATGTCTGAACCATCGGTTGTCAACATATACACGCAAGAAGACAACATCGTTCAGTTTCCCACTGTTGTGTTGTGCACAACCACTACTCCCGAATTAACAGAATATGCCTTAAAGATTGATAATGGTGTGCGTTCAGAATATGCGTCTCTGAGTTGCATAGATCCTCTGTACATGTACAGTCATGGATGCAAAGTGAGCGCAATGAAATTATGGTCAATGTTTAACACAAGTCACATTGTTGACAGCATCCACACTTTACAAGTAAGTGTTAGATCTGTCTCTTAATAAATTGAAATTACATTTCTCTTTTATTAGGATAAATCTCGAAATATAAAATATAAAGTGAAACATGCATTCTCTCCTATTGGATTGTGCATTCTTATTCTTGGTAAAAAAAATCATATTGATTTCTTTGGAATTGTCAGTGATGTTTACCTTTGTCGACAGGTCACCAAGTTCGACTGTCAAATCCAAAAAATCAATTAGTTTTTAATTTTGACGAATCCAAGCTTGGAAACAGATGTTCAAATCCATCGATCGAAGTAAGTGTAGTTTCTATTGGCGACAAATTATTTCCCCCCCCCCCATTTTTGGCTCATTTACCCCCCAAGAATGATTTAATTTGCCCTCGCTCAAAACACCCTCAATTAAAGTTTGGTACTCTTCTTAATTTTTGATCCCCCTAATAAATTTGTTTTCCTTCAACTAGTTTCTCCCCAATTATTATCCAACGTACCCCAAGTGTTTCAAACGTACCCCAATGTTCCCCAATGTCACGTCACATCAAAGCGTAGATTTTTGTATATTTAAGGCACTGTTGTGCCATTAGACAACATAAGCTTACGTGTAGAACAACTGTAGCAATGGCACCCATTCGACTTGTCATCAACGATTCCGAATCCGATTCCGATTGTAGTTCCGATTGCGAGCCAAAAGCGAAGCCTAAGGCGTTTGAATGGACGCTGGTTAGAACTTTTTCAAGCGCTGAAGAAGCCAGAGAATACATTCGTTCTGAGAAGATGTGGACATACAAGAAAAGCTTATTTCTCAAGAAATGGCGCGAAGATCCAACCACACACCTGTTTCTAAACTACTTTGAGGCTGAATACCTCGAGCAGTTTATGGGCTGGCACACAGGGCATTTTAAAGGGGCACCTTGGAAACGACTAACAACATCATAAAAACGCATGAAACATTGCGGGAAAGACTTCCAATAGACATCTTCCACCGGAGGCAAAGAATGTTCCCCCTGGCCAGAAGCGAAATCGCGGACGCCCAGCGAAAGCAAAGAGAGCATTGTGTTCACAATGAAAAGAAAATTGCAGAAAAATATTAAGTGTCGGGGTACATTGGAAAAAATTTGGGGTACGTTGGATAATAATTGGGGGAAAATTTATAGTTAGGGGGGTATAAAACTTTAATTGGGGGTGTTTTGAGTGGGGATAAGTAAAACCATTATTGGGGGTAAAATGAGTTAACGATGGGGGGTGTTTGAAGCGAATCCGTTTTTATTCTCAGAGTATTTTAATTTCTTTATGGGGTAGTATATATTAGCAGATACAGAAAATTTCACACTTGAATGGAGCTTTCACTTGCCATCTAAACATACAGCACTAAGTGTTGCATCTATTCAAAAAGTGATTAGAATTAGTTAAGAACTATAGCAGTTGTGTGATCATTTTATTGCGTTGTAGTACGAATTCCTGAACAGGTCCAAACACGTGTGCAGTTCAATTGAAGATTTTGAATTGTGCGAAGAAAAGTGCACGAGGCAGCAAATACAAAAAATAAATATGGATTGCAGGTTTGTAGGATCAAGAAGTATTTAAGTTCTTGCAGTAAAACATCGAGTTAATTTTGTCTTCTGCTTAGGTTGCCATTCATGCGAAACTTTGAACATTTGCCAGAGTGCCAACAAGATTATAGTGAGCAGTTTAATGAAGCGAAAGAAGTATACGTGGGTCTTTGGAAAGCTGGCAATGATTCAAATACTTGCAAGTGCAGCACACCTTGTAAACGTCAAATCATTACGAATCGTTTAATAGTTGAAGAACTATCCGGATCGAGCTTGAGAGTCAAAGTGATGGATTCGATAAGAATCGTAAAAGAAGTCGCAACTTACGATGTAATAGCGCTCTTTTGCGATTTAGGAGGGAACATGGGTCTCACTCTCGGAGCGTCTTGTCTCATGATTGCTGAAATACTCATCATTCTGATCACTCTGCTTATTCAAAACGTAAAAAGATTTAAGCAGAAAACATCACATCATTTTTCTGTAGTAGAATGCAGAGCAAAGAAATGTCTTAAGAAATATGTGGACGAAAGCGAAGAACATTTGCTTAACAGTTTCCAACTAACTGGTTTGAAGTACATTTTGGCGAAACAAAACTACAAGAGAAAGTATTTGTGGATTTTTCTCACAGTCCTATCAAGTTTTGTCTGCGGCTTTAACATTTATGATCGCTTTGTGTATTACTTGTCCGATCCGAAAACCATATCTGTAAGAATGGTGGAAATTAAAAACATTGAACTTCCATCGGTAGTTTTATGCTCGGATAGTAGTAAACTGGCGGCTCAAAAGCAGAAGTACATGAAGCTGAATAACATCTCTGGTTGTCCAGATGATTTTGATATGCTAAATATGGTGAATGCTAAAATGTCTTTTGATCAATTGTGGTCATCGTCTGCAAAGGGTCAAAAAATTTTTATTATGCCAAAAATGGTATAATTATAGAACCGTCAATACTGTATGTTTTTGTAATTAATGTCTACTTTTTTTGTCTGTTGGAAATATAGGATACTTTTAAAACTACTCCAGTTCCAATAACTATTGAACCTTTTTCAACGGTTTTCGGTTTCTGTACAAAATTTAATCCGGGTAAGAACACAAGTATTTATAATGGCAATAACAAAGTTGTTTTCAATTATATTAAGTATTTTTTTTCAGATATTACTAAATATTTTCCATCTTTTTCTGGTTATACAGTAGCCATTAATCCGATGTTTGGCAACTGTCTAATGAAAACAAAAGTTAATAAATAAACATTTTTGAAATTTTATTTTATTATTAATTCATTTCGTGTTTGAAAAAGATATTTCAAATCTTTCCTGGCAACGAATTCAGTTTGAAAACATATCTGCACATGCAAGAAGCTGGAACGTACAAACTTCACTACACAATGCAAAAAGTATATGACATTGCAAACAACGAATAATATGTCTAATGGTTGCTCATTTTTGCAGTTAGTCAGAATAAACACACCAAAGAGTCGATGTCTTGGAAGAACAGAACACGTGCAATGTTTCAAAAACTGCTTAGATAAAAAAATGGTGGCAAAGTTTTCTTGCAAGTAGGGAATTATTTACAAATCTTTTCTTGCCAGTTCCAGAAAAAGTTTATTTTATTTTATACACATCAAAAAATAAAGATTTATTCCCTATTTGTGACATCATACGAATGATGTCATAAAAAATCAATGAATTTTTGCTCCATCTGGTGGAACAAGTGAAAGCACTTATTCTGGAGCTGGTTCTAACTTCCTAAATGCCGTCATCGGTTGAGAAAAAAAGATGTTGTGTCTTTTAGACTTCTAAACCTGATGTTTAGAAAGTCTCATGAAACGGTTCTGTCTGTCTGTCCGTCCGTCCGTCCGTCCGTCCGTCCGTCCGTCGTCAACGATTCCGCAAAAACTATAGCAGCTAGAGCAAAACGGACAACGGCATTAAATTCAGCATGCTTATATTATTATTGTAAGGTATTTTCAGATTTCTTGGACCTCCGGTTGAATTAATAAACCGGTTTTAGTGCACTTTTAGCCGTCTAATAATACTACTTCCGTCCTGCACAGGAAGTTGTAACATTGTACTAGCGCCACCTGGCGGATCCCGTGAGCCATACGTTGCAATACGTTTTCCGCGCGATTTATTTCCCGATTGTAGCAAACCCCGGATGCAACAATTCCGCAGCATATCATTTCAAATTTTGGTGGGATTTTGTTTGTTGTTGCTTTATATTGGCAAAAAAAAAAATTTTTTTTTTTTTTAAATTACTTTATTTTCTTTTATTTCGGTGTTTTATTTAGGGACAAAAGGACAGGGTTTAGAAGTCTAATATGTAATGCTTCCCTGCATTACAAATCCCAGCTTGTTTAGATTGCCTTTTATGAATTCGTCTTTGGAAATGTGTCCAAATGCAGAATCAGCCAAACTGGTCAGATCACAATACCTTTCTATCATGCTGAAAACCGATCCAACAAGCGACTGCAATTGCACCAAATCTTGTGTCGTTTCAATCTACAATTTTGACTTTAATGTGTTGGCGAAGTCCCAGTTAGGCGGAAATTTCCTAATTGTTAAAGTTGTTCATAATTTGCAAGAAGTTATTGAGGAAAAGTTGTCATTCTCCTTCGTCAAATTTCTTTGTGATGTGGGTTCTACCTTATCCTTTATTCTTGGTTTGTCGGTTATGTCATTTTTACACGACATTTTGCTATTCCACAAATACAAACAAAAAACAATATCACAAACGAAATAAAACATACATACTAGTATTTGCAGTTGTATCCAATAATGTATAGTCTGTCTCGATTAAATATCGATTCTTGCATGTAGAATGTGTAGAAAACTGGACACGGTCATCTTAGCTGGTTAAAACATTACTGACCAGTGTCACAATTAACAAGTAATATGTGATGTGCATTGGAGTGAACAACACTTCAATGTATAAATATTTTAAGCAATACATAGCATAAAATGTGCTGGTTCTACACAAACCACAGTATTTATCTAAGTTACGTAACATTAATTTACACATACAAATTGCGTAAACACGTGTCTAAACTTGTATTTGCATTTAAATCCTGTGTCAATTTATTTACTAAATATAACTTCTTTATCTTATTCAAATTTTGTGTGTTAATAATATTTCTCAAGCTGCATGAATATTGATACAACATTATGTCACTATACAGAACGTCTATGGTTAAGTTATTATGTATACTGTGCAGTGTACACTTGTAGTGACGAGTTTGTCACTAGAGTCATTTGGAATATTTTCTAGGATTTATTTTGAGTTTTTTATTTGAAGTTTTTGCTTTTGGTCTGATAACATGTGAAAACTATGAAATTTTTATATGTAGGGGAAATAGTTTTGAGTGATTTTGGGGGCAAATTGAAAACGTGTGTTTGTGACCTGGAGTTCCTCAATCCCTTGTTTCTTAGAATTTTTCTCTTCTTTTTATGCTAAAAATGTATTACAAATGAACGGCACATCTAACAATCTTTAGACTATTCAGAATTCAGTGTTGTTTTCAAAAAATAAAATGTTGTAATAAAAACAATTTCAAATGTTACTTGTAGTTACAAACTAAAAACATTCAATTTAGTAGAAAAATTCAAAATCGAGTCTATCACGCGAGTCTGGCACTGCCGTTATCTCGGTGGCGCTCTGGCGGCAGCTTGACAAACCTAAATACACATGGCGGGCCTAATGCGAGTTCATCTCCACCACGTTCTTTTCAAATTTACTTTCGTCGTTGACAACAGCTCTCGCTTCCGTAATCACCAGCTGAATGAGGTAATGTGTGTTGTTTATTATTACATTCTTCTCGTGAGACAGTTGGCCATATTTCATCCGAAATGGCGCTAGATTTCTCTCGTTTGCGCCGGGTTGAATCAAGATGTTGGAATTGGGACGGGGATCGGACGGTTTGATTTGTTGGAAAATCGGGTTGATGATCCGGTTGATTTTGTTGCAAATTCGTGAACGTATTTAAGCACAAATCTAAGCGGAGATTGGATGCTCATTTTCGGCATGGTGACACGTTTATTAGATAACAAGTACATTTTTTTCAGCCAAAAATTGTTTTTTCCAACATAAAAAGTTGCTCATTTAAATTTATTATTCGGTTATTCGGCATTTTTTTTTATTCAATTTCATTATTCAATTACATTCATTTATTCATGTGATTAAATCCAATTCAATTTTAGAATTTTGAAGTACAGCATGGTTTGATTCAGAATTTCAGACTTTATACACATTTAAAACAAATTAAACTGGCAATATTGATCTTCAGTTGCATCTTCGTCTACATCTGCTGCTACATCGTCGTGTTTGTGTCTAATGTCCAGCTTTTTACTTCGAACGTAATCGACAATTTGATTATATTCTGCAAAATCAATATGAATGCGGTCAATTTGGTTGAATTCGGTCAAACGATGTTCCGTTTCTAACGACTTTACGACCGAAACTACGCCGATCGAATTGCAGCAATTTCGTGATACAACTTGAAGATTGATTTCCAAGTGCATTCGACTCGACAACTTGCGATACGACTTTGTCGCTCAGTGTTTGGCACGAAAATAAACGTACGTTTTTTACATTCGGACATTGTGTCAGAAACATTTGCACCGATTAATGTGACGTGATTGGACAATTGAAAAAATCGTGCATTCTTTGCATCAGTTTGTAAATGTGATAGAAAATTCAGTTTGCTCATTTATTTAGTTAAATTAGTTTTAAAACATGATAGTTTTAACCAAAATAAATAAATTTAAATCTTTTATGTCAAAACATCGGGATCGGTATTGGTATTGGTCAAGTTTGGTTTCGGTCCAACCATAATTTTGGCTGCACCGCCGTGCTTCTGTTGTTGGACCTTTTCCAGATTGGATATAGCAAATATGAGTTAAAGATACGGTAGACATAGAATCAATTCTCTTTCTTTATAATTATAGCTATGTTCAATCTGCAAATCCAAGTTTTTACTTTGAACATAAGCCACAATTCTATCGTACTGTGCGAAATCAAGATGACAGCAGTCAATTAGGCTTAATTGAGTCAAACGATTGTCGGCTTCTAACAATTTCATCACCGAATCGACGTGGATTCGATCGCACCATTTGAGAAACAAAAATTGAAGATTTGCGAGTGCATTCGACTCAACAACTCGGGCTATCACTTGGTCGGTAAGTCGAAGACAAGCTAAACGTAAATCTGCAACATTAGGACATTGTGTCAACAACATTTGTATCTGTAATTCGCTAAGGACGTCGCCTTCGTACCCTTCGTCACTGTTATGAGAAAAAACATCAAGCACACTCAGATTTGTGAAGAGAAAACACTCGTCCGTATCGTGTAAACTTTCCGGAGGATTGGAGAACGTCGCGACTACGTGTTTAGTAGTGACCGGTGTGTGGCTTCACTGCAGTGCTCGTCTTGAGTGGACGTTTGTTGAGCGTTCAAATTGATATGGCTACTAAAAGATATGACTTAAACGTAGGATAGAAATAGAATTAATTTTAGTTTAAGGCATGTTTAATAATGTAATTAACGGGTTTAGGATTCAAATTTAGTAAAGTTTATTATTCGTGAAATACAGGTGGCGCTTAACATGGAGTGTACAAAGAAGAAGCGTACACACTACACATTACACAGCAGTTCTCTATTCACTTTTGGCAACCTATTTTCATCATTTTGTTACTATTTTTTTTACGGAGTATTTTTTTTTTTTTTACCTGACATTCAGCCTTTGAATCGATAATTCTGTTACATTTTGTTTGTAAAATAAAAACATATGTAAAACTTCCGTATGGAACTAATTTTAATGCAATCACAATGGTCAACGGGTTGATGTTTCAATCGCACAAACATGATAAGCCAATGGACAGCGACACGTGCACACAGTGCAGCAAACGCAACAAATCGCCGTAGAGTCCTTCCTGCATTGATTTAATAAATAGTATCGCTTTCAAATGAAAATGCAATTTTACCAACTTTAATTTTGTTTCACATTTCAAATTTATCGTCGTATCCAAATTTTCGAACTTTTAAAAGATGAAAGACGACAACATTTATCAATGTGAGAAATTATCTAATTCTCCATTCAGCCTCTAGATGGCGTAAAGGTCAAAGAAACCAAACCCACTATGTAATTTTATTTAAATTATTTTTTCTTTTGCCACCAGAAGGAGAAGTGTAAACAAGATGGCGGTGAAAGATGTTGGTTGCGTTTAGTTGGACATTTGACATTGATATTGATAATAAGGTTAGTGGAGCCTAGAGTTTATTAAATTTAGAAATAATCCTCTCAACGGGAGCTCTGTCCAAACTCTGGAGACGCGATTAACTACTGTATGATGCAGTAGGTTATTTTAGTTGTTTATTCTTATTGTTTTTATTCCAATTAAGGCAATAGCAAATATCCTCAGAGATGAATGTATCAGTATCTATTTTTTCTTGGGGACGGCAATTGGAAAATGCATTCAATTAAAACACCTTGTAACATACATCTATTTAAAAAATGAATAATAATTGGAAATAGAAATACAGACACGACATCTGGACTGGTGAAGAAATAGGTCTGTAACTACAAAAAATTGCAACATTATGAAACTAACTGCCTGTAAAATGTGTTGTTGATAGAAATGAGCAAGTGCAGGTAAGCAACAACATTTACAACTACTGGAAGAAACAAATTGAATGGTTGAAAAAATAAAATGGGACTCTGACACTGAGGAGTCACGAGCCAGGAATTGAACGCAGATGCTCTGTTTGCCTTTCAGACAGCTGTTGTATCAATTAAGCTACTTAAGCTCTGGGTCGAATGTAAAGTAATAACATATTTTTAAAATAAAATAACATCGATTTCTGGTTGGCAACATTCAAAACAGCAAATTTATTTTTCTCAATTTATTAATTCCGCTAATTATATATATTTTTTTATCACTCTAGCACTGAAGAATTGTTTTTATTAACATGTTTTTAAAGGAATCCATAAATAATGTTGCATGCAATTTTTAATGCATTCAAATATAACACATCGAGAGTCATAACGTGTGCTACCATGAACTAACAGTAAGGATAACATGGACACGTATCTGTGTTATTTCCTATTGATTCGTTGTTCTATGCGCTGATTGGGTGACTGCAATCATGTGTCATGCATTTCTTGCCAACTAAGTATGTTTGTTACCTGTTGTCATCCCAGAATAAAGTGTGGCAATGTGTTTTCGGATCTAAAATTGTATTTTTCTGGAACCAGATCCTTATCCAATTTTTTCAATTATAAATTGTAAAATGTAATGGTAACGTAATGGTAACTGGTTACCAAGTTACCAAGTCACCAAGTCTCCCTGCTGGGAGAGCTGCCTTTGTTGGCAATTGATTACATTTAAGTAATTCATATTTTGTATCAAATGTCACGGTAATTATTTCGCAAAAAAAAACTTGTACGCGAACATGGATTGACATCATTAATATTTACTATGACTTGAAGGCAAAGTTAATAACTACATATAGCACACAAATTACATGGTGCGACTAGCGATGAGAACTTGAATTGCCATCGTTAATAATTACTATGTTTTGAAGGCACAGTTAATAACTACGTACAGCACACTAATCACATGGTGCGACTAGAGATACAAGTTTTTCAATGTCATGTTAGTTGAAACATTTATTTTGTCTTGGCACTAATAACCTAGTGTGTGTCAAGCAGGCAGGAAGCAGCACAAGTGCAGCAATAGCAATTTTATTATTATTCAGGTAGGAAATTTTTATGTTAACTTGCCAGTTCGGCAAAAAGTTGCTGGTCTAGAGCTATATCCATTCTTCAGGGAGAGACAGACTCTCTAGACTCTCTAGACCGGGCGCCTGATCTTCCGTCTCTATCAGATGCTCAGTGTTTAGTATCATGGCGGATTAAAACTAAATTCAACACGGTGGTCGATAACCAGTCACCTTGGTTAAATCAGTTACCAAAATGCACTTTTCTATAAATGAACCAATAGCACGCAAAAAATGTACTGCAAAATGCTTTTCAATCCGTAACCAGAAGATTTCTGCGTTTAAATCCATCCAGGATCAATCTAATGATTAGTTCACACATGAACCACTTTTTTACCTAATTAGTGAGCCTACTTTTAGAAGCTCTTGTGTTCAAACTTGTTCTAAGATTTCTACAACTCGGAACTAAACTTGACATCACAACTCTAAATTACACCCTCCATTCTGTCATGTGACTGTTCTTACAAGGAGACCGCAGGAGTGTGTCCCTCACAATTTAAAAATAAAGTATTGTTATTATCTAAACAGTCAATACTTTTATTATTTAAATGCACCTCTCTCTCACATTGTTACAAACAGTTACAACACACAAGATTTCTTTACTGTGTGTAGAAGCATCATTCTTTCACTTTTTTGAGTAAAAAGATTAAGTGTAGCGCCACACAGGTTCAAATCCTGTTGTCTGTGAAAATTTTTACTTTTATTTTTATTTAATTTTAGCAGTAATGTTAATGTTTGTTAGTTTATATTTGTTAAAAAATTAAAATTAAATGATTTAAAATTTTCTAAAAACAAATATAAAATAACAAACATTAACATTACAGACAACAGGATTTGAACCTGTGTGGTAAGATTCCTAGTCCATTGCCTTAACCACTAGGCCACCACTACAAACTATTGTTGTCTTCATGCAGGCAGTCATGTTGGTGATATCATGTGATATCAAATTACTTGGGTTCCAGAGTAAGGTTTGAACAGGTTAATCACCAACCAAGTGTAGTGCCATACACACCAATAGAGACTGATTTCAGAATTTATCGAAACCTTTTTTGTAAGGAACGTAGCAGTTTTAGAGTCGGATCGGATGATTTGGCATCCATTTTTATTTTAGTGGTGTGTAGGTGTTGCTAC
This sequence comes from Strigamia acuminata, assembly GCA_949358305.1. NCBI lineage: Eukaryota > Metazoa > Arthropoda > Chilopoda > Geophilomorpha > Linotaeniidae > Strigamia > Strigamia acuminata. The sequence continues at coordinate 4,071,566 of OX442315.1, read as the reverse complement.
ATACGCCGGTCGTAGATTTGAGTCCACGAGAATCGATGAGCGTGCTAAATACAAACTCTACTCACACATTAATAGGTTGTTTAAATTGAACGAAGCATTGTGATCAATTTACCAGTACCGGTTGCCATAGTTGTTTTGAGTGAAACTGAATTGAACGAAAACAAATTCATTAATTATTAAGTTTCAAATTAACTCGTTAACTTTCCACAAAAGAATCCATATTTTCTTTCACAGTAAACACACTGCGTTCCATGTGTTTGACTTATTAACTTTTCTTAGCGTTTTCGCTACCAAGCTTAGATATTGAGAGTGTCATTTGTAGGTTGTTTACCATTGCGACGGAACCCGAGAGGAATTATCATCCTTGGGAAGATAAAAAAGATAAAGAAGATATAACCTATGAGGTTGTGCCGCTGAACTGTAGGGATTCAAATTTACTCCTAAATTCACTAAAGTGCCGTAGAAATTTCTGTACTGTGACATTCGCTGATATCATTATCGTTGGTTCTTTGCATCAAAATACGTCGACGTGTAAGTAGTTTTCTTGTTTTTGAATAAAAGTTCTAATCACTTGGACGTGTGCTGCGATCCGGGTTTTACTTGAATAATTTCTACTAAATTAAACAAGTTACCGCAGGTGAATGGTACGAGAGACTTATATCGACTATGGCCTGAAATGTCTAGGGTAAATTATGGGAATAAAAACACAGTTTTTATCAACGAAATGAACACGAAATATTTATTAAAGACCAAGAGAAGAGCATGAGCATGGTTTAAACCTGCGCACAGAACTGACTTAATTCAGCTCTGTAGCTTAACAAGTAACTTAGGGTCCCTCTATAACAAAGTTAAGAGGTCCAGTGGTGCCGAGTCCATAAAATACGCGACGCCATCTAACGGGAGTTTTCACAATTATTTAATTAAAACTATTTAAAAGTTCGCAAAGTCGATTTATAATTAATGCTGATCAAAACTGTGTATAATTACTAATTTTACTGATTTTCTGGATCCTCGAAATAAAACATGCCTTTTTAGGTTAAGAACAAGTTTATTGAAATTTCTGAAGAGTCTTGGATGGCCAGAGAGAAACGAAAATAATCCGAAGCGATGCTTAAAATGTGCGGTTATGTCGCAAGCCGCGACCGCCATCTTTTATTCAACTTAAAGCAAGTAATAAGGAAACTGTATCGAGGCTAGTTGCCTTCGATCTAAAAACAAACTGAATACCGTAACAAGCGTGGATAAAAACCTAATCAATCGATTATACAAAGGGCACAGAAAGTGATAACACACTGATTGCACTTAACCATAAATGTGCAACAGATGAAACTAACGCAAACAACATATGAAACAATTACACACAAAATGTTCTACCAAAACCCAATAATTTCTTGGGGCTTACATTTCAATATTCAAGGGAACAAAGAATAATTTAGCATAATTTATGACACTTTTCGCCGACTTCCTGTTGCGCGTCAGTCGTTATCGCTCAAAAACTCCTGCTGAATGTTGGCTTCTCTGCACCCCAATGTCCCATTCCACTCGAACACGCATGTCCCTGTTTCATACTAAAATGCCAGTTTTTACTAACTACGTGTTTGGACTCGCTGCTTTCCAGCGAAGTCCGGGCGCATAACAATATTGAGAGTTATAATTTGTAATATCATGAACCAAGGATAGCATGGACAAGTATCTGTGTGTTATTTCTTATTGATTCGTTGTTTTATGCACTGATTGGGTGACTGCAATCATGTGTCACGCATCGGTTGCCAACTAAGCATGTTTGTTATCTGTTGTCAGTGCGGCAATTGATTGAATTTAAATAATTCTTATATTGATCAATATATGATCAATTGCCGCACTGATAACAGATAACAAACATGCTTACGGTAGTTGGCAAGTGATGCATGACACATGATTGCAGTCACCCAATCAGTGCATACAACAACGAATCAATAGGAAATAACACACAGATACTTGTCCATGTTATCCTTGATTCATGGTATCACACATTATAACTCTCACTTTAATTATTAAGGAAAAAAAAAACTTGTACGAGAACATGAATTGACATCGTTAATAATTTCTGCAAAGTTTTGAAGGCAAAGTTTGTCACGAACTCCTATTTGGGTAATTACTACTACATACGTGTATGGCACACAAATTACACTGTGCGACTAGCGATGAGAACATAGTTAATAATTTCTGCTATGTTTTGAAGGCAAAGTTAATAACTACATATAGCACACTAATCACATGGTGCGACTAGGGATAAAGATTTTTCAATGTCATGTTAGTTGAAACATTTATATTGTTTTGGCACTATCTATTATAGTGTATGTCAAGCGGGCAGGAAGCAGCAGCACAAGTGCAGCAAAAGCAATTTTATAATTCAGGTAGGAAATTTTCATGTTAACTTGCCAGTTCAGCAAAAAGTTGCTGATTTAGAGTTGTACACTTTCTTCAGGGAGAGACTCTCGAGACTCTCTAGACCGGGCATCTGATCTTCAAGCAGACTCCGTCTATATCAGATGCTAAGTCTTCAGTATCATGTCGGATTAACCCTCGCAGCCCCAACCTAAAAAAAATCCCTTACTCACCCAACCCGGGTCATTTTTGACCCCAAGCCGAAAAAATTTTTCAAAAAATGAGTGAAAATGATTTTATTCTCTGAGTATTTCATGTTTATGAAGAAATTTCAGCAATTTGGTATTTGTCAAAAGAGAGCGACAAAAATAATTGACATTGCATTCAAAAGTAGTGAGTAAACAAAGAAATTTTGTGAAAAATGAACCGAAGCTCTCTCCTCCCCAGCTGGGTCAGTTCACCCCGCAAGGGGGGCGAATTTGGGGCCACTTGGCGGTGTGGGGAGTGATGCGGGTCACCGTGGGTGGCCAAGCAAAGCAGTCACAAGAATTACTGCTTTAATTTCTAGCTTTCAAGTCACGGCATGCCCTTGGTTGTACAAGTAGTTGCAGGTAGATTTTCTAAACAAACTCCCCAACTATGTACAAAACTTAATTTGTTCATTCCAACAACTAGCCATTCTGGTCGCCCCTTTTCATGCTTGTTTCCAACAAGCAGTTATTATGTAATTACTTATTCGGCACATATATGGTGTATAGGTGGTGCTGCATACGCTTGAGTCCATGAGAATCGATGACCGTGCTAAATAAACTCTACTCACACATTAATAGGTTGTTTAAATTGAACGAAGCATTGTGATGAATTCACCAGAACCGGTTGCCATAGTTGTTTTGATTGAAACTAAATTGAACAAAAACGAATTCATTAACTATTAACTTTCAAATTAACTCGTTAACTTTGCACAAAAGAATCCACATTTTCTTTGACAGTAAACAAACTGCGTTCCACGTGTTTGACCTGTTAACTTTTCTAAGCGTTTTCGCTAATAAGCTTAGATATTGATAGTATCATTTGTAGGTTGTTTAGCATTGCGACGGGACCCAAGAGGAATTATCATCCTCGGGAAGATAAAGAAGATAAACGGTCCTACGAGTTTGTGCCGCTGAACTGTAGAGATTCTAATTTACTCCTAAAATCACAAAAGTGACGTAGAAATTTCATTACTGACATTCGCCAATATCATTATCGTTGGTTCTTTGCATCAAAATACGTCGACGTGTAAGTAGTTTTCTTGTTTTTGAATAAAAGTTTTAATCACTCGGACGTGGGTCCTCATTAATGCATGTGATTGTGATTATTGGAACAATCACTTCAGCACATTTGATTTCATAATTTTGGAAGCGAATAGAGCCGTCGACGAGGGTTGCAATTTGGAATTTGATATTTGGCGAAAGAGGAACTTTATTTTGCCTTTACGGTTGTGTAAATCTAGTTTCCCATAGAGCTCAACCAATACTCAACGACATCATGATACGCAAACTTAAACCTCGTTTCCGCAAGATAGTCCTTCAATTGGTGCAAAACCATAATTTATCTAGTAATAGTGACGACGCTTTCCAGAGTATCTTGTCTAAGATAAAGGACAGCAAATCAAATTGTATTCTACGCATCTTGTGGGTTGCAGTCCTCGTAGTGAGCGTGCTTCTCTGCACCGCATTGGTCTACGACCGAATAACCTACTACATGTCTGAGCCATCGGTGGTCAACATATACACGTAAGTAGACAACATCGTCCAGTTTCCCACTGTTGTGTTGTGCACAACCTCCACTCGCGAGTTTGGAGAATACGCCTTAAACATTGATAATGGAACCATTCCAGAAGACTTGTCATTGCCATGTTTGGATCCTCTGTATAAGTACAGTGTAGCCAGCAACGTGAGCGCACTGAAGTTGTGGTCCATGTTGAACACAAGTCATATTGTTGAGAGCATTCACACTCTGCAAGTAAGTGTTCAATTTGTCTCTTAACAAACTGAAATTCTATTTCTCTTTTATTAGAATCAGTCGGTAAATCTACAAAAGAAAGTGAAGTATGAATTCTCTCTTTTGGGATTGTGTATTCTTTTGACACTTGGTAAGAAAATGCACACAAGTTTATTAAATTTTATTTTAGTTAAATTTATCAGTGATGTTCCCTTTTATTGAAAGACCAAGAAGCTAGACTATCCAATTATAAAAATGAATTGGTTTTTAAATTTGATGAATCCAAGCTTGGAAAGAGATGTTCAAATCCATTGATTAACGTAAGCTAGCATTAAACCACAGTCATTCTCAGAGTACTGTACACTCAATTTCTTTATATTATTATTATTAGTTTATAATAGCAGATAAAGAAAATTTTACACTCGAAAGAAATTCTGATTTACCATCCAAACATACGACACTTAGTCTTGTATCTATTCAAAAAGTAATCATAATTATAATTCTAGAATCTAGACTATAGAAGTTGTTGTGTCATCAGTATTTGATTGTGTTGCAGTACGAATTCCTGAACAGATCCAAACAGGTGTGCAGTTCAATGGCAGATTTTGAATTGTGCGAAGAAAAGTGTATACGACAGCAAATAGAAAAAAGAAAAGTGCATTGCAGGTTGGTATGAACAAAAACATACTGTACTCTTGCTTTGATGATGACCGATGACCAAAAGAGTCAGTCACTAGCAAATACTTTTGTGTATGCTAAATGACATTTAACTAACACCTGTAGGGTGGGGTTGGACTAGGCCATGTTTGTATGTTGTTGGAAATAAATCGAATCCAGTTGAATGAACTTGTAAAGCTCGAGTCGAAATGACTGAACTTGAAAAAGACCGTATGTGTGTTTTAGTGACCAGAAACCGGTCACAATAGGACCTTTTACGGCTTTTTATTTGTTGGAGGTCGAGGTGGATTGACACGTTGACAAGTGATATACGCTAGTATACATATTTAAGTTTTTGTAAAATTGTAAACATTTGCCGTAAAATAGTGAGTAAATATTTTCTTTTGCTTAGGATGCCCTTCATGCGAAACTTTGAACATTTGCCAGAGTGCCAACAGGATTATAGTATGCAGTATAATGAAGCGAAAGAAGTATACATGGGTCTTTGGAAAGCCGGCAATGATTCAAATACTTGCAAGTGCATCACACCTTGTAAACGTCAAATCATTTCGAATCGTTTAATAGTTGAGGAAGAATCAGGATCGACGGTGAGAGTCAAAGTGATGGATTCGATAAGAATCGCAAAAGAAGTGGCAGCCTACGATCTCATTGCGCTCTTCTGCGATTTAGGAGGAGACATCGGACTCACTCTCGGAGTGTCTTGTCTCGTGTTTGCTGAAATGCTCATTATTCTAATCACTCTGATTATTCAAAACGTAAAGAGATCTAAGCAGAAAACATCACATCATTTTTCAGTACTAGAATGCAGAGTGAAGAAATGTCTTAAGAAATACGTGGATGAAAGCGAAGAACATTTGCTTAATAGTTTCCAACTAACTGGTTTGAAGTACATTTTGGCCAAACAAAACTACAAGAGAAAGTATTTGTGGATTTTTCTCATCGTGCTCTCAAGTTTTGTCTGCACTTTTCAAATTTACGATCGCATTGCTTATTTCGTATCCTATCCGAAATCCATGTCAGTAAGAATGGTCGAAATTGAATACATTGAACTTCCATCGGTAGTTTTATGCTTGGACAGCAGTAAACTGGCCTCTTATAAGAAAAAATTCATTAGAAAAAATAGAATTGGTGGTTGTCCTGATGATTTTGATATGTTGAACATGGTGAATGATAAAATGTCTGTAGATAAATTGTGGGCAACGTCTGGGAAGGGTCAACAGTTTATGGTTATGCCAGAAATGGTATACATATGGAACTTGTTTTTGTAATTAATGTCTAATTTATATTTCGTTTGCGTGTATAGGAAATTGCCAGAAATACGCCAATTCCAATAACATTTGAACGGTTTTCAACGGTTTTTGGTTTCTGTACAAAATTGACTCCGGGCATGAACACTTATTTAGAATAGCATTAACAAAGTTGTTTTCAATTTGATTTTTTTTTTTTTTTAGAGATTACAAAATATTTTCCATCTATTTCTGGTTATATGGTAGCTAATTTGAAAACAACAGGCGATTGTTTAATGAAAACAAAAGTAATTGAGAAAACATATTTTTTCTTTGTTATTATTCATTTCTTTTTCATTTGGAAACAGATATTCCAAATATTTCCTGGCCATGACTTTAGTTTGAAAACATATTTGCACATGCAAGAAACTGGAACATACGAACTTTTGTATACAATGCAAAAAGTAGAGTATTAGGGGCCGTCCATAAATTACGTACGGTAACTCACCAGCGAGGGGGTTTCAAATTTTGTTACGGGTCGTTACTAAGGGAGAGGGAGTTTTTAAATTTTGTTACGTTCCATGTAAAAAAAAAAATTTAATTTTTAATAACGAAAATCTAAGTATTATCGTGAACCACTTTTTCCTTGATGTAAAAAGGACGCGCTTTGAAATTCGCGCGGTTACGAAGGCTACTCTGGGAGCTGGTCCTAGCACCAGCCCGACTATGAAGCTCCGTCGGAGGTTGGTGAGAAGGCTTCCTAGTGCTCGACATGATACAAAATTAATTGGTCGGGTTTCTTTGAGCCCTAAAAATGAGACAGGATGCGCTGACACCTGTGGAAAAAGGAGCTTTACGCGTCACTAAAGAACACGCGAAACCTACCAAATGCATCAAAGGCACCAGCTAGTGCCAAACTTAGCTAAAGTCCTAATAACGGGCGCGGGCCGTTAAATCAAGCGACTACGCTGCAACACGCGCAATAAGAAACCAGACTTAACAAACTCGGGGCCAAATGAATTTAATCTGACTCTAGATTGCATCTCACGGCGTTAAAACAAATGCAAAAAGAAGATAAACAAAAGGAACCAGTTAGGTAAAACAAATGCGTATTTAAACGCGTGATGGATGAAAAAACCAGTGGTCAAGTGATAGGTTCACACTGGATTGGAAAGGAAAACCAAGAGGAGGTTCTCAGGAGAATTTACAGGCTTGTGAGGTGCGGCGATCCGGGTTTTTACTTATTAAATTATATAAATTCAATAAGCAATCGTCGTAGAGATGCCGTACAGGACTTCTACTCTGTGGCCAAATGTTTGTCTAGGGGAATGATTTTACACAGAGTAAAGGAAAAATTAGATAGTTTTAATTAGTTCAAAAATACACAGGAGGTATATGCAAAATAATAATGTTTGGGGTCGATCTGGCTTCTTCTACACCAATATAGACTCACAGTCGACCGTTGGCTCCAAGATGGCGTCGATGGCGTCGTGTGAGCGCGGGATTTTAGCGGAGTAAACTCAACGCTAAAATACGCCTCTAAATATTCTAAAATCCTCGCGGAGCAAGCTCAACACGAGAATACATCTTGCACACAGCGGTTCGATTATTACGGAGCAAGCTCGACGTAACAATCCGTCTTAACACAGATCGCTTTGTGGAGTTAAACTCGACACAAAGCCTTCAAATTGACAGAGCAAGCTCAATGTCAATTCACACACAGAAATGGCTTAAATTACGCGTAGTAATTCAAGCTAGAAAGTTGCTATTCCGTACAGTGGGTACAGACCAGCGATGAAACTCAATTCGTCCAAGAATCACAGATCACACTTTGCAGTTTTGGCAGAAGTTTGACACGGTTGTGAACAGTTTGGAGGTGGAATCAAGAGTGCGGGAAGAGTGGGCCAAAACCGTTTGGCTCACTCCTAAATCTGCTCAGAAAAGCTGCGCAGATGACGAGTTGCGCAAAGATCACACACGGCCGCCTTCGGGTCGTGTGCAACAATTGAGCCAGGCACGCGCGAGGGGAAGGGATGCTCCGCCCAGGCACACGCCTAGCAGCATCATCAAAGCAATGCACGCTGCAGCGCGATTGGTTGACGCTGTTGCTGGGCCAAAACTTGCTGCAAAACACAATGTTATTTGGGTAATATTGTGTCTTGTTTTATATTTTATTAATGTATGTTTTATTTCAATTTACATTGAAACAAAACATATAAGCTTGTTGAATATGTTTATAAGACAATTTGGAAATATGGTGCGCACTCAAATAGGAATATTTGAGGTCACCACACTTCCCCTCCTTTTAAGAAAGAATCTTATTCTTTTCCAAAAAAGAGACAGGTAAGTATAGGAATAAATACACAAGGTTTCAAAGTAAAAATGGAACAGGATATTTATTCTTTTTTATTACAGTAGTAAAAAAAAATAAAAAAGGAATTATTTTTAATGAATGGGCATGTTCCCTAATTATTTAGGCAACATGTCCGTTGAATGATCGTTTGGATCTTTGTGCTCTGTGACGGTGCACAAAGGTCGGCCGGCGTTTGGTCCTGACCGGAAGCCAGGGTTGATGTGGAGCCACACTTGTTTGATGCGGTCCACACCATCCCTTCGTCCAAAACCCATCTCGAAATACTCCTGCGGGTCTTGAGGCGTAATTCGGGCGAACACCAGGCGTTGATGTAGGATCCACGGCTGTTGTTCCTTGATGTGGTTTTCCAGCCACGCGAGGACTCGGTTGCATAAATCCTCGCTGTTCTGGAGAATCGTTTTCGTCGCGCTCGTTATGTAGCAAAAGGCGTATAATGAGCGCAAACGTTGATAGGCGGTGAGGTAGGTGGCCATCTTTGATCCCCTATCTCTTGGTGGCGAATCCTTTGGAGGAGGCGGCGGTGGCGGCGACTTCTTGCAGATCGAGAGGGATCTGGATCTGCGCGAAGCCGGGGTGCGCGTCTTTGGTCTGGCACCGCTGGCCACAGGCACGACGAACTCGCGATCGTCGCTGTCGAGCCACTCCATCGGAGACGAGATGTTGCAACTCGGTGCCTCGGTTGCACGGGAAACACTCGACATTGCCGTGATGGCAGCGTGGAGTGGAGCTGCGGATGACGGTGGTGCGCCAGCGGGACGGGCGGTGGCTCGTTCTGTTGCGCGCTGCTGCTTCAGTGTAGCCCATTCCTGCCGTAGTCGAATGGCGGATCCAGCCGGAGTTTCGCCAGTCGCCTCGGCTTGTTGCGTCAATTCGGCGAGCATCGTTGGAGGATCGGGGCGAACTGACTCCCAATCGTCCAGCAAGGCTCGTGGAAGCCCTAACGGCACGGTCCACAATCGAGTGGCGGCCGCCAGAGCAATCTGTGGGTCGGGAAAGACTCCTTGGAACAGGATTCGAAGAAGTCCCTCCGACAACTTCCTGTTCATCTTCTGCAGCGTCCGTTGCAGTTGCTTGTCGGACTTGCACGACGCAAGCTCTCGCGCAAGCCATTGCCATTCTTTCTCACCTTCGCGGATCTGAGCGAGTTGGTATTCGTCCAGATGCGCGAGGTACATCGCTTGGGCTGTCTCGGGAAACGATGAGAATCGCTTCCAGAGATCAGCGCACTCCTGTGCGGGAAATGGTTCTTGAGAGACGTATCCCTCAAAACGGATGACCGATGTCACTTGTGGCACGGGCACCGATGGGTCTGGTCGCATGTCACTGGTGACTGGACGGCAAGCGAACGGCAAAGAGGTGTTGACGTCCCCTTGACCGGCTTGCAATGTGGCGATGCGTCAATCTTCTTTCGCTATCTCGTCCGACCAGTCAATCCGGCCGGAGGAGAAAGCGCTAAGCTGTGAAGCGTTGGACCTTTCTTCACGCGATGAGAGTGAACTCCTCGTGGAAGATTGGCGCGATTGTACTCGTGGTCGGCTTCGGGATGTGGGTCTCGACACGGACTTCGAATGTCTTTTTGGCGGCGTCGACTCGCGTCGGTGATGTGAGCGATGACGAGCCTTCTGGAGTGGAGGTAACCCTCCAATGGCGCCTTCCCCCGACGACTGTGTTGGGGAGGAGCGACGGCCACTGTAGGGCGACCTTGATGATCGTGACCTCGACGTGGAGCGCGGTGGCACCACGTGGACGGTGGAAGCGACCTGTACCCGGGGCTCAGGCTCTGGATACGGGTTTGGCACGAAATCAGCATGGAAACATCCGCCCATGGCTAGTTGATGCATCTCCGATTGGCATGTCGGCACCCAACGTTTCTTTCCGTCCGTTGTTACACGGAAAGATTCGTGGTAGAGGCGTACAACCTCGGCCTTGGTTTGGTCAAGACGTTGGAAGATGTCCTCCAAAATCTGTCGACGCTCCCACGCAGGAGCGTTGAAGTAACGGCGATGGTCTCGCATTTCTTGAGCGATCACTACGAAGGCGAAGTCGAGCAACACGTTTCGTAGTGGTCCGAAGGTGTCGCGCTTCATTGCCCACTCGAGGGCGTCGCGATGACCGAATCCATCGATTAAATAGGCGATCCGAAACTTCGTTCCCCATCGCTTGTTTAAGGCTTTGGAGAATTTGTGTCGGGCCGCCCAAAACGTCAGTCTTCCTTTAGACTTGATGATTTCTGGCGGCAATGCATGTCGCCAGACACCGGGAGCTGTCGGAACATCGGGGTGCAGATCGAGATGCGTCTCCCGAAGCTGGATGATCTGTAAAATATTCGAAGAAATAATTAAAATCCATTTTTTCGTGTAAAATAATTATTTCCGAATTTTCAGTGAATAAAATCACGGGTGAGATTTCATTCGACAGTTTAGATTTATTAAATTTTTCAAAATATTTGAAAAATCGTAAAAAACGTTGTTTCCGACGGCTATGTTTCAATGTTGGAGCGTTACCGTAGCAACGCCTCAAAAATGAGACACAGCGCCATCTGATGATAAAAATGGCGGCGCCTTCTTGCGAAGGCGTTACCAACGAACTTTTCGCTTTTTCCGAGTGAAAATGCACTTTTAATTACTTTTCATGACTGAAAGGTAATTTTATTTTAAATTATTTACCCGGTCGTGTCTCTGTGCACGAGTTTCGCCGTTTGGATCGGCGAATAGGCCTCCTCGTAGTTGTGGTCGGGGCGGCGTGACTGGCAAACGGGCAGCAGCGTCGGCCAGAGCGGCTTGAGCTTCGGCGGACGCTTCGGCGGACTCTTCGGTGACATCCACGGATGCATTCGAAGTGTTTGCGGAACCAAGCAGCGTCGAATTTGTTTCTAATTCGAGGCTGTTGGCGCCGGCTTCGCTTCCTTCTTTCGGTTCCTCTCCTTCCATTTGAACGACTAATCCAAATGGAAAAGAAAAAACGAAAATTAATTTATTAGTTTTTCTTTGGAAAATTCCAAAGAAAAAACTACTTACAATTGAAGATTCGGGAGAATTTATCCAACGGTTTCTCTTTTGGTTTTGGGGATGAGCACTTAACACACGTGTGAGATCGAAGTGAACTCAGACGCGAAGTGATCAGTTCAAATACCGGAAGTTACGTTTGGGTAACGTCGCGGTTAGTGACGTCATCCAATCTTATTGTTTGATTGGTTTGCGTATGGCTTGGGGAATTGCTCCTTACGTTATACGGCTGATCCCTGGATCTCGAGGTTAGCGAGGGGAGAAGACACATGTTGTTCTTTCCTCTCGGTTTACGAGTCCGAAGATTATATCTCTTTGTCGGCGAGGGATTTATTGTATTTAAATCGCCGTCTTCATTGTCATCGGAGACTGAGTCAGATGAGTCTTTTATTTCAGATGTTTTTTGTTTCTTTTCTAAAAACACCTTTTTATTTAATTTTTTAGCAATTTCAAATTTTTTTAAACTGTCACGAAGTTCAACGTCGTTATTCACGAGGTCTGACTCCATTTGTGGTTTGGATGAATTATCGACGGGTATTTTCTTTAATTCATCGTCATCTAACGTATTAATTATATTTTCAGTCTTTTGACCGACTTCCTCGCCTTCTAACCATACTTCCTGATCGAAACTCGGGAAATACGGAGTTAATTCAGACGAATGGACAGCTGGAAATATTTCGTTATTTTCCAGCTTTCTCAATTCTACGGATCCTCCCTGTAATACTTTGGTTATTACATAAGGTCCTGTTCTTTTATCAGCGATGCCAGCTGCAATGCCGCGGGCAGCGCTCGACAAAACATGAGAATCTCTCCAAACTAAATCGTTTAATTTAAAATTGGAGAACTTCTCACCTTCTTTTTTAAGATTAACTCGTCTACGCAAATCTAACACGTGTGACATCATGTGCTGATATGTTTCGGCGATAACGGCTTCTAATTTTTGCACGTATAAATGTGGGTTTTTTGGATCTACGACCAAAATTCCTTCAGGTATTCTTGGATCCCAAGGTACTCTGAGTTCGCGAAAAAAGTTAAGAAATGCGGGAGAGAAGTCTCTTCCTCTCGTCACCGTAGTTCTCAAACTAAATGCAAATTCACGCAAATATTCGTCCCATTTGGAATGAACAGATGAATAAATTGCAACCAAATATTTGATGTCACGGTTAACCCTTTCAACCGGGTTAGCTTGTGGGTGATACGTTGAAGTTGGTGTTGGAACCATCTTGAACTTTTCACAAAATTTTTTAAAGACTTGGGCACGAAATTGCGGGCCGTTGTCAGAAATAATTTTACGAGGGAATCCCATGCTCATGGAAAGGTGATAAATGCAATTTGCTACTTTTCCAGCAGTGGGGTTACACATTGGATATAACTCTGGCCAATGAGTTGCCACGTCAAGTATGACTAAAATATGTGTGTTGTTTTTGCGCGTCTGAGGCTTTGGGCCGGTCAAATCAACACTTAGACAGTCAAATGGGCTGTAAGGACCCATTTGCGCTGCTTCCATTTGTCCTTTCGTTCGAGGCTTGCAAGCTTGACAACGCTCGCAATGTCGAATGAATCTCGTAATGTCCGATTTCATGCCTTTCCAGGTATAAATTCGGCGTGCTCGATAAAGTCCTTGCAATTCCTGGGTGGCCAGAAAGTGGGTGGCCATGCATCAGCCAGATAATTTTATACTTCAATGTCTGAGGTATAAAAACTTTGAGTGCTCTCTCATCCTCCCCCAATTCATCAGACATTGTGGGATGAAATTGCATTAATAAGTCATCTTCAATTAAGAAGGTGGTTGCGTGTTTTCTATATTGTTTCCTCTGGAGTCGCGTTGTGACGTCAGGCGGAAATTGATTACAATTTAAAAAATTACGCATTAATTGGCAAATTTTATCTTCTTTTTGGGCCTTGATTATGTCTTCCCTTGTGGGAGGTTCACAATCAAGACGCTCTACAATTTTGGCGACAAATGCTTTTATTAAAACATTTGACGAAGGAACTTGAAATTTCTTTGAAATTTGCGCTCTTATGACGTCATCTGATTCCTCAGAGGGGTCATAAATTTTAGTCCAATAATTGACGAATTCGTGATCTTCCTTTTCCTCCAGCGTGGAGACAGGAAGTTCATGAAATTTTCCCATTTTCCAATTTCGTTGAGGTGATGGACAGTAAGATAATAATTCGTCATTATCTCCATCATCTTCAGGATTTTCCGGTTTGTCAATCGGTGATCTGGATAAAGCATCCGCTAAAACATTTAGTGGACCTTTAATATATTGTATTTCGAAAGAGTAGCGCATCAGCTCCATTTGCCAACGCGCTAATCTTCCGGCAGGTTCGTCTAACTGCATCAACCATTTTAGTGCTTGATGGTCCGTCCTAACTATGAATGTGGTAAATTCCAAATAATGTCGAAATTTACGTAATGCCCAGATTACCGCAAGGCATTCTAATTCTGTGGCGCTGTAATTTATCTCAGCAGGTTGCAAACTTCTACTGGCATAAACACAAGGCACTTCGATATTTTGATCATCGATTTCCCTCATTTGCATAAGCGCGGCGCCTAGTCCTTTTCTGCTGGCGTCGGTATGCACAATAAATGGTTCTGTCAAATCAGGCATGGCCATTGTTTCTGCATTCGTTAAAGCATCTTTTATTTGATCAAAAGCTTCTTGATGAATTTCTGACCAAATAAATTCCACATCCTTTTTGAGTAAAGGACGTAGAGGTTCTGTCGTGACTGCCAGATTCTTGAGTAATCGGTGAAAACAGTTCACCATTCCCAAAAATCTTTGCAACTCTTTCAAATTTGAAGGAGCTGGCATTTCTTTAATGGCGGCGACTTTTTTAGGGTCGACACTAACTCCGTGAACACTCAACTTGTAGCCAAGAAAAGTTAATTCTTTTCTGCCAAATTTTGATTTTTCTGGATGAACATGAAGATTTGCATTTTCAAGTTTACTCAGAATTTCTTCCAGATGAATCATGTGTTCTTCAAAATTTTTAGATATAATAATTATATCATCGAGGTATGCCCATGCGAATTTTCGATAGGCGTCCCCCAAAATTTTTTCTATCAACTTTTGAAAAGTTGACGGCGCATTTACGAGGCCAAAGGGCATGACTCGAAATTGTAGTCGACCCAAAGGGCTCCAAAACGCAGTTTTAGCACGGTCGTTCGGATGAACCTCTATTTGCCAATAGCCTTTTGACAAATCTATTGTTGTGACCCATTCAAACCTTCCGAGTTCTCGCAAGATTTCCTCAATGCTGGGCATTTGAGGAGGGTCGTATAATGTATGTGCATTGAGTGGTCTAAAATCAATGCAGAGTCTCGGATCACAATCCGGACGCATCACTAGAACTATTCGCATTCCATAGTCTCCAGTGGCTTGTTCAACGTACCCATTATCCAACATATCTTGACAGATCTGACGGATAATTTCACGTTTCTGTGGATTTACGCTTTTAAACGGAACTCTAATTGGAACTTTAGTGTCCAGTTTAATTTCATGCCTAACGAGGTGTGTTCTACCTGGTCGGCGTGATAAAATCTTTTCATGTTTCTTTAATACTTTTTCAAGCATTAAATTATTTTCCATTGACAAATTAGCGTCGCTAACAAGTCTTTGTACTATATTTTCTTCATCGGCAACTTTAGCTTGACACGCAGTGGCGGAACCAGCTTTCATGTGATTTGCTTTAATAAAGTCGCGTCTCATTATTTCTTCAGGTGGATCAAGGAACTCTTGATAACGATCAAGAATCGCTTGAGGAACAAAAGGTAAATCTTCTTTCAAAGACTTGACAAAATTCCAAGACATTGTCTTAGGATTTGGTTGTATGTTGAGTCGATTCATAAAATCACATCCTAATAAAACAATAGGATATTTATTTCTTAAAATTATGAATGGATGACTTAACATCTCGTGTGTCCACGCAAAAGAAAGTAGGAGAGTTCCTTCAGGGACTACATCTTCTGAAGCAGTCGTAACTCTCACATCCGGTCCAATTGGTCGAATTTCATCTTCCAGTTTCAGCGAAATTACTACGGAGTAGGCCATGAAGCTTCGATTAGCTCCAGAGTCTAACAGCCCTGTTATCATACCGTTTGCCGTCTGCAATCGAATCGTCGGCAAATCATTGCTGTTTGGTATGTCCGCGTACTTGCATTTAAAACGTCGCGGTGGCTTAATTTCTATCGGCGGATCCAATGGTAATTCGTCCAATAAATCATTAGTGACTAGCGTTGTAGCCATTAATTTTTCAATACAATCGTCAAGACCAGGTAAATCAATTTTATCTGACCTTTCAACAATTTCAAGTGTTGGCCTAGCTTTTCCATCTAGCAAAGTAACAGCATCTTTTATTTTAGATTCCCAATCAACTTTTACTTGTTGAACTTTTTCTTTAAAAAATTCCTCAGTGATGTTTTCACTTTGCAGCACAAGCTTTAAACTGGAAACATCAATTTTTGGAAATATTAAATTATTTTCGATTTCTAATTTAATCTGAGTATTCAAAAATTCATCTAAAATTTGAGATGGTGTTGGTTCATTTTCCGAGGCGGTAGGCGTCGCATCCACTAGACCATCTGGATGCGCGCTTACAAGTTTTTTAGAAGTTCGCCGATTGATTTCATCGATTTCTCGAACTCCTCAATAATCTTGTCTTTGCTCGATTTCCTATCAGGACATTCTTTAGCCCAATGTCCCAATTTTTTGCAGATGTTACATGGATCAGTAGCGGGCGATTTAGCGACTTTTGGCGAAGGCGAACTTGAACGTTTGGCTTCGTCCTTTTTAGGGGTCGGCGACTTCGATCTACTGAGCGCGTCTGTCTTTGGTGAACCAAAAGTAACGTTTTTAGGCGCCATCTTTGGTCCAAATTTTCGAGCTACTGCGTTATTACGGGCTAATAAAGCAGCTGCAGCCTCACTTTCTGGTTCCGAGTCAGATTTCTCTGGTTCAGAAGCAGTTTCCATTTCTGTCACTTCGGCTAAGTGAGCTTTAGGGGTTGGATGTGGATTTTTCCCATCCGATCCCTTCTTAGATTCCTTAGCAGTCTCTGCCAAAAAATCTCCTCGTTTTGGGGGTTGCAAAAGAGGGGTGTTAGCAAAACGTGTGTCTTTTGCCAACTCCTTTCTCCGCTGCTGTCGCTTAGCGTACGCAACCTTTTCATCAGCTGGTAAGTAAGCTTTATAATTTTCATCAATTCTTATCTGGTTAGCTCGCATAAATTTGGCTAATTCAGCGAAACCACCCGGATAAGGTGCTCGTACAGAAAGTAGAACATTTTTTGAATAATCTGTCAATCCTCGACGGAATTGACGATCAATGGCTGCGTCTCCCATCGTATAAGGGAGAGTGACCAATAAATCCTCAGTCCTTCTTAAATAAGAGCGAAGACTTTCGCCTTTATTTTGAGAAAGATTATCCCACATTTGTAATAAGTCTTCACTTGACTCTCCATACTCAGTCATGAATTCTTCTACAAAGTGGTTCCAATTTTGAAATTGTTTAGAATAAAACCATTTCTCAGCTCGATCTATAAGAGCTTTTGGTACTACTCTTTTCAAAGCAGTGTGACATGCAATGCCATTCAACCTTGAAATTCGTAAAACTTCATCTAAAAGAGTGGATCCAGCTTCCCATTCTCCATCGAATAAAGCGGGTTTGATGTGATCCCATCTAATAGTTCTTTCATCAACTAGATCGTGAGTCCAGTTGTTGGCAGTGTATTGTGCAATTTTCTGTCGTAATGCGATGTCAGCATTATCGGCAGTAGCGTCAGATCGATCGGAAGATCGACGATCAGCTAATAATCGATCAATTTCTTCAGCAGTGTAATAATGTGTATTACGCCGAGAAGAATGGCCTCGATGTCGACGTCGATGAGATCGATGTCGATTATCGCGTTCTTGTTGCGCATTCACATCAGAATCCGACCTTGAATCAGATTGTGAATTTGAAGGCGTGTTAAAATGTGGCGTTTCAGGTGGGTCGGGTGGGTCGCCGTCATCGTCTGGCGGTCGACTTCCACCTCCAGGTGGGCCATCTCCGTGTCCATCTGGATTTCCTCCATCTGGTGGATTTCTTCTATACTGACCCCCACCTGGCGGGCTTTCATGTCCGTCGGGTGGTTCGCGTGCTGGATTCATTTCTCGTCGACTTCTTTTCGACGAATCTTGCTGTTGAGCCAGTGGTATCGTTCGAGCAACGTGAATACCTGTTTCATGTTGCCTATTTCGATCATCTACCATTCCCAACAGTCGGTCACTGTTATGAAAAATAGGATTTCGATTTCCAGGGAGCGGATTGCGATCAGTTCTCCGTTCCTCAGAATCTGAAGGACGTTTTCTTTTTGAGCGATGGCGACGACGCGAA
The DNA here is from genome assembly GCA_949358305.1 of Strigamia acuminata. Taxonomy (NCBI): domain Eukaryota; kingdom Metazoa; phylum Arthropoda; class Chilopoda; order Geophilomorpha; family Linotaeniidae; genus Strigamia; species Strigamia acuminata. The sequence continues at coordinate 4,053,553 of OX442315.1, read as the reverse complement.
CGTTGGTCGTCATCACTCGACAATCCAGATTGGCTACTTAACTCTGAAACAACAGAAATTGTTATTGTTTCGGGAGTCAAAATAGGAACAGTTGGCGCAGCCATTTCTGGTTGCACCAATTGGTCAGTATAATTCCTTGCTTGCAAACGATCTTTCATTTCTGCAAGCTCCTCTTGAGCGCGCAACAAATCAGCTCGGAGAATTTCATTCTCATTTATTTTATTTTGCGATTCTTCTGGTTGTAATCGCTTAGCAGGGTCGCTAGACTTGACTTGTCCGCTCGTACTGGGTTGATCCAGCGAGTGGAAAATCTCGTCTTCACGCTTAGCTATTTTGCTTTCGCGAGTACGCTGTGTTTTAGCACGTGTGTCTAATTCAGCAGCATATCTCACTAGTTGATTATGATTGCGTTGGTAGTGGTCTGCCAAATCAATCAGTTCTTTATTTTTCTGCTCCAGCTTACTTTTGGTAAGCTCGAGCTGTCTTCGCGCCTCTTGGTGTGAGCGAATTGAAAGTTCATTTCTAGTATTCATTTTAGAAAGATCTTCCACTTCACCTTTTAGTCTGTACTCTCTAGCTTTTTGGGCTAGAAATTCCTCATTTTGTCGATTGAGTTCCATGTGTTGGAGCTCAACCTCAGCTTTTTGTTGTTGAAGCTCGGCTTCTTTCCGTTCCATTTCGAATTGTAAATTTGAAACGGCACGATCAGTGTGAAGTCGTATCATGGCGCGATGAATCTCTTCCACCGTCATGTCGTCCGTTATTTGGGCGCCATCCTGGCGTGCTTGATTTCTCAAAGCATCCAGCATGGTCATGCGAGGAGGTGATTCGTGAGACGATTCACTTTCCATTTCACGTAACGTATTTTCCACTTCCTCCAGTGGAAGTGGCGGGAGTTCTTGTTCGTTAGAACTCGCACTTGATGCGCTCAGGGCTCGAGCAACCTCATTTTCAGCATCCTTAAGTTGTTTCGGATCTGGAACTGGTGTTATTTCTTCAGAAATAATTTTTTCCATAAGCATTTCAGGCTCGAGAGCCGGCAAAACCGTCGCTGCTCGTTTCTGAGTGCTTGGTCGACCTCGCTGTCGTTTTACAATTTGCATTGGCGTCGCCATTTTGTCAAATTGAAAAAGAACAATGGAAATAAAGGATCTTTTTGCAAAAATCGGATTTTAACAATCAAAACTATCCCGGACAGACCCCCAAGTGCGGCGATCCGGGTTTTTACTTATTAAATTATATAAATTCAATAAGCAATCGTCGTAGAGATGCCGTACAGGACTTCTACTCTGTGGCCAAATGTTTGTCTAGGGGAATGATTTTACACAGAGTAAAGGAAAAATTAGATAGTTTTAATTAGTTCAAAAATACACAGGAGGTATATGCAAAATAATAATGTTTGGGGTCGATCTGGCTTCTTCTACACCAATATAGACTCACAGTCGACCGTTGGCTCCAAGATGGCGTCGATGGCGTCGTGTGAGCGCGGGATTTTAGCGGAGTAAACTCAACGCTAAAATACGCCTCTAAATATTCTAAAATCCTCGCGGAGCAAGCTCAACACGAGAATACGTCTTGCACACAGCGGTTCGATTATTACGGAGCAAGCTCGACGTAACAATCCGTCTTAACACAGATCGCTTTGTGGAGTTAAACTCGACACAAAGCCTTCAAATTGACAGAGCAAGCTCAATGTCAATTCACACACAGAAATGGCTTAAATTACGCGTAGTAATTCAAGCTAGAAAGTTGCTATTCCGTACAGTGGGTACAGACCAGCGATGAAACTCAATTCGTCCAAGAATCACAGATCACACTTTGCAGTTTTGGCAGAAGTTTGACACGGTTGTGAACAGTTTGGAGGTGGAATCAAGAGTGCGGGAAGAGTGGGCCAAAACCGTTTGGCTCACTCCTATATCTGCTCAGAAAAGCTGCGCAGATGACGAGTTGCGCAAAGATCACACACGGCCGCCTTCGGGTCGTGTGCAACAATTGAGCCAGGCACGCGCGAGGGGAAGGGATGCTCCGCCCAGGCACACGCCTAGCAGCATCATCAAAGCAATGCACGCTGCAGCGCGATTGGTTGACGCTGTTGCTGGGCCAAAACTTGCTGCAAAACACAATATTATTTGGGTAATATTGTGTCTTGTTTTATATTTTATTAATGTATGTTTTATTTCAATTTACATTGAAACAAAACATATAAGCTTGTTGAATATGTTTATAAGACAATTTGGAAATATGGTGCGCACTCAAATAGGAATATTTGAGGTCACCACAGAGGACGGCGGTTCAAGAGAGCTCTTATCCATCCAAAGCACAAAGCGAATCTGCCTGACTTGTAAGTTTAGGCTTATTAGATGAGAAAACACAACAATTACAGTTCAAACAAACAGTAGGTGCATTCAATAAGTCTAAAACGTATGCAAAACTCGTTTCGTGTTTGCACGTGACGTCATTCCCATTCCCATTGAATAACATGTTATTCAATGGGAATGACGTCACGTACAAACACGAAACGAGTTTTGCATACGTTTTAGACTTATTGAATGCACCTAGTGAAAGCGCGTATATTTATGTGAAAACCTGGACCGTGACAGCATTTTTTGTATGATTTTTGGTAAATTTAAGGGGGTGGGATTTAAGTTTTGTTACTTAATTAGGGGGTGGGGGTTTGGGAATTTGTTGCGACCATGTTACAGAGAAGGGGGGAGTGTGTCTAAAAATCCCAAATTTGGCGTTACGTAATTTATGGACGGCCCTTACTTTGCAGTCCAACTAATAACACTTGTAAATTCTAATGAGAATCCATTTTTACAGTTAATCAGAGTTAACACACCAAAGAGTCGATGTGTTGAAAAAACAGAACACTTGGAATGTGTGAAATTCTGCTTAGATTGAAAAATGATGGCACAATTTTCTTGCAAGTATGCAATCAGTTACAAATCTTACCTTGTTATAAGGCCGAGCCGTCCCGATAACCGGTTGACTCTAAACAAGCATTTAATTCACAATGCTATCGTGCGTTTAGAGTCGATCGATACGCGTAATCGTATTGAACTTTAAAGCATAAAAACTCATTGCCTTTTTGTGACATCATAGAATGACAAATTCATCATAACTGAGATGAATGATGTCATTAAAATGGATGAATTTTTGTCTTATCTAATGGATCAAGTGAAAACGTATTTTGGAGCAGTTACATGAGTTCTGAAAGAAAAATGTTTTTTTTTTAGATTGCCTTTTATGAATTCAACTCTAGAAATGTGTAGGAATTCAACCTCAGCCAAATTGGTGAAGTCACAATACCTTTCTATCATGCTCAAAACCAAGCCCATAGACGACTGCAACTGCACCAAACCTTGTGTCGATTCAATCTACTATCCTGAAATTAAGTTGTTGATGGATTTCGAGTCCCCAACTAATTTATTGATTGTTGGGGTTTTTCATAACTTAGAAGAGGTCATTGAAGAAAACTTGTCATTCCCCTTCGTCAAATTTCTTTGTGATGTGGGTTCTACCGTATCTTGTGTTCTTGGTTTGTCGGTTATGTCATGTTTACACGACATTTTGTTATTTCACCAACACAAACATCGAAGAATACCGTAAAAGAAATAATATACATGCTGTATCACATACCACGTATTAATTTTTTACAACACTATGTTCACGTTGTGATGATTACAAATCAGTATTTATCAATGTTCACAATAGATGGCGCTGTTTAACAAACGCGCGCAATTCAAACTCGGCGAAACTAAAAAAGGCGTAATAAATTATTACTTGGACACGGTGAATAAAATATAACTATTTTATTCAATATGAATTAAGTATTAATTACTTGATGATGTTGATTCTATCGAATCAATATCCACATTACTTACCTGTCGAAGGGAACCAATTGGACCCTTCCGGACCCCCAACTGGGCCCATCTGGACATAGTCATATATTAGGTCCGGACTAGTGACCCACGAATCCGCCGATCCGTACGTTGATTGGCTGTCGCCAATCTAGTAGTTCTACAGAACTATATAAGCATCAGTTTCTCACTTCCCCCTAGCTTGATAACTGAACTTGTATATTGTCTGTAGTTGAATTGTTATCGTTTGATTTCATTATTCTCTATCGACACATCAGGCCACCTCAGCTCTCCACAGTTAGTATTCATTACTATTTGTTATTGCTGTTGTAGGGCTATTTCGGGAAGGCTAACTCCGGTAATAGACATGCATTCGCATGAAATGGCCCCGTAACGTTAGCCAGCTGTTCTACGGGACAGTAGGACTTCGTACGGTGGCTTAATATAACGGTCGTATACAGTACGACCTTGCTAAATGAAAGTAGGTCCCTCAGCTAACTGGCCACAGTCCGCTGCAGGATGGTTGTTGTAAACAGCCCACGCAGGTTCCCGTCTTTCTATGATTGGTCCTTCCGCTTGTTAAAAGCCGGTAAAGGCCTAATGCACAGGTAACACGCCGGGTTGGTAGCCCGTGAGTAGTATCTTCAAGATGTTGCGTTAACCTTATGGCGCGCATGCGGATTTCTCGGAGTGCGAAAGGGACCCTATTTTTAACATTACGGCGGCCTATACCTTGACCCCCTGTTCGCAGTCTCATGGCTGATTTTGCGGATTTCACTTATTTGTATATTCCGCACGATCGCGCGCGTTTTATCAACCTTGGGAAAGCCGCTTTCTCAAATTTGCAAATTCCACATTGTGTGAACATGCTACAACGCTTCTGTGCGCGTCAATAAAAAAAAAAACCGATTAGAAATGAAATTCAGGGTTTTGTTAAAATAAAAATTATACAATATAATCAGTCTATAATGCTTCTATAATGCTGTTGGTTTAATCAGCACATTGTAATCGTGTGAAAACACGCGCGCTCGCAATAATACATTACCCAATGTACTTGCACTGGCATGGACCCATCAGTGCGCACTTTCCCGTGCGTGCTGCTTGCACTATTTACATCAATTGTTGCTCCACAGGTTGCGCGACCTGCCGGGCAGTTAAGACGTACTAGAATAACCTCAGGATTTGATAAAACCTGATTTTTGGATGACACTAAGTAAATGGCAGTGAATGTGAGATGTGAGATACACGATGAATTTAATAAAATTTATATTTCCTAATCATGGGATTGGTTTCACGTTTCATAATCCAACAATTAAGTAGAATATCATTATTGCAATTGATTAAAACAAATTTTTTTTACAAATTCTTTGGTTTTACATTTTAAATTTATTTTCCAATAGTTGGCACCATCGCAATTGCTGCGAGTTTAAAACACTGCATTCAGCAGAATTTACTGCACTTTCAAATCAAGGCCAGGCATACCTACTGCAAAGTAATGTATAAACCATAAAGAAGCCTTTGATTCGGAATTGCCTGTAGGTAATTCTGCGCTGGTCTCCAATGGAAATGTCCGCGCCGGTCTTCCGTGCACGGAAAGTCCACAGAAAGTCCGTGCATTCCGTGCGCTGGGAGTCCGTGCGTCGTACCGCGTGATCTTGCATTGTTTTTTGTGGGCTTTTCCTGATTAGGATTACTTCCTTTTTAACTCTTGAAGAATTAAGTTTGTTTTTTTTGCTCCAAAACGTCCCAAAACGCCTGAAAATCGCGCAACTCGAGGCAAAACATTACAGTGTGTATTCAAATCAAAACTAGCTACAAATACATGCTGAAATTAGCTAAATTTTCAAATTTTTTGGCTTTCAAGAAGTAATGGAAACATTTGACATAACGTGGATCAGTTGCATTCAAAAACTAAAATATTTTGTGTTTTACTTCAATTTTAAACTAAAAATGATGTCATTTCCTGTTTAAACCCCTGTTAAAGCTTGAAATACATTTTAACTAAAAGAAATAAGTTTGTTTTTTTCTTCGGCAGTGACGTGTACACACGAGCACGCCTGAGAACGCCAAAAAATGCTAAAAAAACGCTCAAAAACGCCTGAAAATCGCGCAACTCGAGGCAAAACATTAATTTTTCATCTTTATTTCAACTTTTGTGACGTTTAAAATTGTGTTCTCATGTTTTTTGCCTCAAGTTGCATTGTCATCTGGCGTTTTGGAGTGTTTTTATGTGTTCGCAGGCGTTCGCAGGCGTTTTTTGGCGTTGTCACTCACTCAAGTGGCCATTTTTAGCATTTTCCGTAGTAAAAATGGCCGTTTTTCGTCAAAATGGCCATTTTTAGCCATTTTTCAGAGTAAAAATGTTTTTTTTTCACCGTTTTTATAGTAAAATGGCCATTTTTAGTCGTTTTTTTAATCAAAAATGGCCGTTTTTATCGTTGAAACGTTATTAAAATGTAACGTTTCAATGGCGTTTTGATCTCGCCTCATTTCCGGTTTTGAAAATTAATAAACGCCCCGGCGTTTATTCGAGGCAATACCCAACTTGGGCTTTTATTCGCGTCGCACCGCATCATCATCTCACCTTGCCTCCCGTCTTGAAAATTTATAAACGCCCCGGCGTTTATTCAAGGCAAACCATTGTTTATGTAAGTTTTTCCTGATTAGGGTTACTTCCTTTAGAAGAAACACGTTTATTTCTTCTCGTTTAATCTTGAGTCGTGATCTCGCCTCGTTTCTGGTCTTAAAAATTAATAAACACCCCGGCTTTTATTCAAGGCAATACGGTACGTTTATGAAACCCAACTTGGGCTTTCATTTTAAAAAAAGCGCGTGTTCTTACGTCGAACTAAGAGATACAGGTGAATTAGCAACGCCTAATTTGATTTAATAAATAAAGCAAACAACATCTCGCCTCACTTCTGGCGTTTGTTCGAGGCAAGCCATTGTTTTTGCATTTTTTTTCCTGATTAGGGTTACTTCCTTTTTAACTCTTGAAGAAATAAGTATGTTTTTTTTACTCGGCAGTGACGTGTACGCGCGAGTACGCCTGAGAACGCCAAAAAATACTCCAAAACGCCTGAAAATCGTGCAACTCGAGGCAAAACATTAATTGTTTATTTTTGTTTCAACTTTTGTAACGTTTACAATTGTGTTCTCATGTTTTTTGCCTCAAGTTGCATTGTCATTTTGCGTTTTGGGGCGTTTTTAGGCATTTTTAGGCATTTGCGGGCGTTCTTGGGCGTTTTTTGGCGTTGTCATTCAATCAAATGGCCATTTTTAGCCATTTTTAGCCATTTTTCATAGAAAAATGGTCATTTTTAGCCGTTTTTCATCCAAAATGGCCGTTTTTCATCCAAAAGGGCCGTTTTTCATCCAAAATGGAATAATTGTTGTGTCCGGATTTTATGTCATTTATTGTCTTAATTAAAGTTAACAAAGTGTCTTTAATTTTTGCTTTTCTTGAATTTCAGCTTTTTAGATATTTTTACATATTAAACTTTCATTTTTTGTGATTTATTAAAAGTTACAGTGTTTTCATGAATTTTAGTGTCTATGATATTGATATTATCTTTATTCATTGCTATTTAAAGTTTTATTACTTCTCTGTGTCTTATTTCTTTAATTCTTGCTCATTTTGTGTGATTTTGGATGATTTTTAGTGCATTCGTCGATTTACAGATCACTTGCGTAAGACGCGTGACGTCATATTTCTTAATCTAGTTCGGTTGTGTTCAAACTTCTAACCTTTTGTTTGGACCTTATTCTTGTGTTATGGATAGGTTTTAGAATTGATTTAGACTAATTTGGGGGTGATCTGTCGATTGGTTTGCTTTATTTTTGTCCCGGAACGGTCGTTTTGTCGTTTCGAGCGTTCGTTGTCGGTACGCACTTGTGCGCTGCTGACCGAGTTCATTCCGTTCGGCAAACGATTATTTTCAAGTGTTCTTTTAATAAATAGTGCTTTTGTTGTAGGAAATTACATTTCCTAATGTTATTTTATTCAATACAGTGTGTATTCTTGATTTTATTCTTGTGTTGAAATTCAAATGTCGTGTTTTGCCGCTCTAGCGGATTTGAAGTGGGCGCCATGCTGGATTTCCCCGCTAATTTCTTTATTTATCCATTTCATTTGTCTTTTTGAAAATGAATAAACGCCCCGGCGTTTATGCGAGGCAAGCCATAGTTTTTGTAGGTTCTTTCCTGATTAGGGTTACTTGTGACGTGCACGCGCGAGCTCGCCCGAGGACGCCAAAAAAAGCTCAAAAACGCCCCAAAACGCCTGAAAATCGCGCAACTCGAAGCAAAAAATTACAGTTTGAATTCAAATCAAAACTAACCACAAATACATGCTACAATTAGGTAAATTTTCAAATTTTTTATCAATAAATGATGACTTTCAAGAAGTATGACAACATTTGACAAAATTTAGACCAGTTGCATTTAAAAACTAAAATATTTTGTGTTTTACTTCAATTTTAAACCAAAAATGACGTCATTTTTTGTTTAAACCGGCGTTTATTTGAGGCAAACACGCCGCTGAGAACGCCAAAAAATGCTCAAAAACACTCCAAAAGGCCTGAAAATCGCGCAACTTGAGGCAAAAAATTAATTTTTCATCTTTGTTTCAACTTTTGTGACGTTTAAAATTGTGTTTTCAAGTTTTATGCCTCAAGTTGCATTGTCATCTGGCGTTTTGGGGCGTTTTGGGGCGTTCGCAGGCGTTTGCACGCGTTTTTTGGCATTGTCACTCACTCAAGTGGCCATTTTTAGCCAATTTTCGAAGTAAAAATGGCCTTTTTTTATTAAAATGGCCATTTTCAGCCATTTGTCATAGTAAAAATGGCCATTTTCAGCCATTTTTTATAGTAAAAGTGGCCATTTTTCATCCAAAATGGCCGTTTTTCATCCAAAATGACCATTTTTATCATTGACACGCTATAAAAATGTAACGTTTCAATGGCGTTTTGACGAAACCGGTAAGTTTTGAAATTTCCCGTGTCCCGTTATTGTGACTCCTCGTCCGGTTTCTCAGAACCGAAACCCTAATACAGGTGAATTAGTGACGCCTAATTTGTTTCAACAAATAAAGCAAACAACATCTCGCCTCACTTCCAGTCTTGAAAATTAGTAAACGCCCCGGCGTTTATTCGAGGCAAGCCGTTGTTTTTACAGTAATTTCCTGGTTAGGGTTATTTTTTTTTTAACTCTTGAAGAAATAAGTTTGTTTTTTTCTCGCCTGCACGCGCGAGCTCGCATGAGAATGCTAAAAAATAAGCAAAAACGTTCTAAAACGCCCCAAAACGCTTCAAAATGCTCCAAAAAGCCTGAAAATCGTGCCACTCAAAGCAAAAAATTATGTTTGCATGTTTTTTGCCTCAAGTTGCACGGTTATCTGGCGTTTTGGTGCGTTCTTGGGGCGTTTTGGTGCGTTCTTGGGGCGTTTTCGGGCGTTTTTTTGGCGTTGTCACTCACTCCCGCACTTTGCTGTCTTGTTTATTACAATTTGGTTTAGCTGTTGTATTTATTTTTATTTGTTTTATGGTTATTTAATGTGTTTTTGTAGCATTCAAAATGTTTTGTTGCCTAATTTCTCGTTTTGGCGCCAACTGTTTGTTTGACAACGCCGTGTCAGAATTTAGGGATGATTCTGCTTTGGTTTCTAATTAAAAAAAAAATGTTGTTTTAATTTCAATTGTAACTGCTTATTATAACGTTATTATTAGTATTTTGTAAAGGTTCATTTTTTTTCCATGTTAATAAAAAATGAAGTAACTTTCGGTGAAAAAAAAAACAGTTAAATGCGGATCAAAATTAAACACACACGAGAAGTTTAATAAACGTCCCGGCGTTTATTCGAGGCAATACGGTACATTTGTGAAACCCAACTTGGAACCCGAAAATAACGTGGGGCCGTCTGAACACCTGGATTTGAATTTTCGTCTACGCGCGCGCCGACGCATGGGGAATGCGGGGTGGGGTTCCTTCCCAGTGTTCCGAACGAGTCAATTTCACCCCGAAAATATCCCGAAATTGCTGATACATGCATTTCGAGCCAGAAATATTGATCTTCATGTAAATTTTGATTGTTTAGCTTTTTTTTGAAATTTTACAAATTTTTCTCATCTCCTGCCTTCCTCGCTCATTTAACACCAAAATGGCCTGCATTGAGGATTTTTCCCATAATCCTTTTCACACGTATGGAGCGCAAACAGTCGCAATAAATGAAATCAGCGGAATTCGGCCTTGAGTTTGCGACGCCATCTTGAATACGAGTAACAGCACAGTATGGTGTCAATTATTCGAACTGATCGTAAGGCATGGGACAAAAATTGATTAAAAACGAACAAACATGATTAAAAATCAACAAAAATCGACTGAAATCGGACAATAATCAATTCAGAATGACAAATAACGATTAAAATTGGCAAAAATTGTCACAAATAGAGAAAAACCGATTAAAAATCAGCAAGAAACCAATAGAAATTGATAAAATCAAATAAAAATTAACAAATATCCATTTTGTTTGCTTTTAAACAAATTAAGAACTTTGAAAACACACGACAATTTTAAACAGTAAACACCGGGGTCAAATAAGCGCCGCTACTCGTTTAAACACCGGGGATGTGTTAGTGAAGTGCCTCGAGTGGAGAAATTAATAAACGCTCGAGGCACCACGGTAGGCTTATTAAACACAAAATATGAAACGCTCGATCTTCAACAGGCGCACACGCCCGAGAACACCTCGGCATGCCTCAGCACTCTCCAAGAAACGAGAAAAACCAAGGCAAAAAAAAAAAAATACACCAAAATTAGGACTAAAATCAAACACACATGGGGCCCGGAAGATTGATAACATCCCGGCATATATTCAAGGCAGTACGCCATGTTTTTTCCACCATTTTGTAAGTTTATTTCAATATTCATAAAGTTTATTGCTTTTTGTATCATTAGTAGTATTCCCTTGTGTGATGTGGTTTTATAAATATCACACACAACTGCTTCTGCTGTTTTCTTCACGTTTATGCTTCGTGTATGCACGTGAAGCCCTCGCACATCTTTTGAGCACCTGTACACATTTGGACACGCTCAAGGTGCTACATCGCGCGCTCAAACGCACTAGATCGCGCGCGCAAACGCGCTACATCACGCATATTAGGGATAAGAACGGACCGGGATAGGGACTGGACTGGTAATGTTTGCCCTATGCGGATACGGGACGGGACGGGATTACAGTTGCTAAATTCGTACTGCGAGGCGGAGACAATTTTCTAATTCCAGTTGTTATTTATCACTATTAAGCCTAATATTGAGCCTGATAATGCTAAAATAAAGTAAATAAACAACAACAACAAACTCATTATTAAAAGTAAATTACACTGTATGACCAAAATATTGTTGTTTCTTTACTTTATTTTAGCATTATTAGGCCTAATATTAGGCTTAATACTGATTTATTTCAATTATGCAATCATACGCGCGTATTACGCTAACGTAATGGACCCGGGACGGGTCGGGACCCGAAAATTGGTCCCGTTCTCATCCCTAACGCATATATATCGCAGACATATCGCGCCCACGACAAAGCACAAACCCATGGCAGTCACCAAAGAATATTTACGCCGCTTCCACGCACGTTTTATTTTCTCACAGGCCTCTACACATTTAACTTGCGCGCGCACTTGCTACGTGCTCGTGTGGTCACAATAAATACCTAATTTTCATTAAAATAACGAATGAACGAAATCACTTCAACCACACTTGCTACGGTCGACGCATCGACGGCGATTCGCATGCGTTACCCCAAATACCGATCAAAAATCGCAGAAAACACTAATCCCGACCCAAAAACCGCCAAAATTACCCTCAACACACCCCAACAACCTTCCACCACTTAAATTACACCGGAAAAAAAACAATTTCAAACCGAAAAATCAACAAAAAAGGCCAAAAAAATATTGCAAACAAAGAGAAAAGATCAATTATCGAGGCAAATCCCCACCACAAAACAACGCATCGCCGGTAAACACTTAAGCGTACAGTGCACAACACTACTGTTTATTTTCAATGATCCAATAAATAAAATTTGAAACAAAGTTGAGTGGAATTGTACGTTTCTTGTATATTAAAGTTTTTATTTTGTTTGTTTACACTTAATTTTTTTTTTCCATCATAGAATGGCGACTCGATACTTTTGTAGCTCGAATTCACTTCGTAAACGTAATCGGTGTTCATCACGCGTCAATGCGCTCGTGCAATAGTATAGGCGCGCATACGATTTGATGCGCGCAAAACTTGCAAAACTTGCACGGAATTTGGGCAATTTTTGACAATTTTCAGCAGATTTTTGCCTGTATTTGACAAATTTCAGAAGATTTTTGCCTATATTTGACAAATTTCAGAAGATTTCCTCAATCCTCAAACATTTGCTGAAATTTCTCATAAAATTTCTAAAATTAATTGAAATTTGTCTGAAATTTGTCTGCAATTTGTCAAATATTGTCAAAAATCCGTGGAAATTTGTCAAATACTGGCAAAAATCCATGTAAATTTGTCAAAAATTGCCATAATTCGGTGCAAATTGTGTTAGACATTGGAAAAATTTATTTTAACGCTTCCAACGCGCCAGTAAATCGCGCGTGCACACGCGTGGATTTTTCGTCATAGTTGGATGCGCGCAAACCTCACGTAACTTGCGCCAAAATTTGGCAATTTTTGACAAATTTCAGCAGATTTTTGCCAGTATTTGACAAATTTCCACTGATTTTTGACAATATTTGACCCAACAACTGCGCCACGTTCCAGGCGCCGGTTTAGGCATTTTAGACCCGTTTTAGACCGTTTTAGATGGCGAAAACGTTCTCTCCATCATTTTCTACCCCTGGGTGAGGTTTTCAGCGTTCATGATTGATGAAAAAGCTGTTTTCTAACTAGCTGTCCCATTGCTAGTTTTGGCGTCAGGTTTTAGCAACCTTCCGATCCGACTCTGTCGTCTGCACGACCTCCAAGACCGTTTTAGGGTTAATTTGAGTCAAATAATTCATTCTGGGATTGTTTTGGGTTTTTTACAAGTGTGTTTTTGTAGTTTTTATTGGTTTCAAACATTGTCAATTCTTTATACAAGTGTAACTTTCATTTCTCTGTATTTTGAGAACTTTGCATTGCAGCAAAGTTCATTTCTTGCCCCTTAATTATTGTGTAATTGTTGGTTTTCAAGCCCGTTTTTTAACAATAACTTTATTTGAAGTGCCTATTGTTTCAGGCACGTGCTTCCACGTGCCTTTTATTGTTGAGCAATTTCTTGGGCAGTTGCGCTCCTGTTGCTAGCATTACCGCGCGTTCTCCGCGCGCGTACTCGCGCGTTTCGCATCACACACATTCGGGTTCAATGGCCTATCGCGGCGGCACATTGTGTGGCATAGCGCGGCACGTTGCAATTACGTGACGTGGCACGTTGCTGTTACGTGACGCAATAGCCAGTATTTAAGCAGGGGATTCCATCATCGTTTACACAAATGCGCATTGCAACGTGGAGGCGCATTCGAGTCCTTTTCCCAAGCGTTGAAAAAGGACAAAACTCGTATTCGATTCGAAAGCGAATCGAATACGATTTTTGTCCTTTTTCAACGCAAAATTGTATTCGATTCGCTTTCGAATCGAATACGAGTTTTGCCCTTCTTCAACGCGAAATCGTATTCGACTCGTTTTCGAGTCGAATGCGAATTTTGCCCTTCTTCAACGCGAAATCGTATTCGACTCGCTTTCGAATCGAATACGAGTTTTGCCCTTCTTCAACGCGAAATCGTATTCGACTCGTTTTCGAGTCGAGTACGAATTTTGCCCTTCTTCAACGCGAAATCGTATTCGATTCGCTTTCGAATCGTATACGAGATGGTCGATTTTTGTTTCCCGGACTTTGATTCGTATTCGAGTTGTTACGAGTTCGTATTTTGATCGTATTCGTATTCGAATCGAATTCGAATCGTATTCGAATCGAATACGAATCGAATTCGAGTCGTATTCGAGATGGTCGATGATTTCCACTCGCTCGTATACGCGTTGTATACGAGCTCGTATTTTGATCGTAATCGTAAACGAATCGTTTACAAGTCGTATACAAGTTGTATACGACGTGTATACACCTCGTATACGAACGAAGTTTGTGAAAACACAATTTCCAAATAAGACGTATGTGACTACTATGTGTTTTCATGTCGTAGTAAGTATCCGGTGGATTTTCCAAACTTCGTTCGTATACGAGGTGTATACACGTCGTATACAACTTGTATACGACTTGTAAACGATTCGTTTACGATTACGATCAAAATACGAGCTCGTATACAACGCGTATACGAGCAAGTGGAAATCATCGACCATCTCGAATGCGACTCGAATACGATTCGAATACATCTCGAATACATCTCGAATACGAGTCGTACGAGTCAAAGTCCGGGAACGGGTCATCGACTATCTCGTATTCGAGTTGTTACGAGTTCGTATTTTGATCGTATTCGTATTCGAATCGAATTCGAATCGTATTCGAATCGAATACGAATCGAATTCGAGTCGTATTCGAGATGGTCGATGATTTCCACTCGCTCGTATACGCGTTGTATACGAGCTCGTATTTTGATCGTAATCGTAAACGAATCGTTTACAAGTCGTATACAAGTCGTATACGACGTGTATACACCTCGTATACGAACGAAGTTTGGAAAATCCACCGGACACTTACTACGACATGAAAACACATAGTAGTCACATACGTCTTATTTGGAAATTGTGTTTTCACAAACTTCGTTCGTATACGAGGTGTATACACGTCGTATACGACTTGTATACGACTTGTAAACGATTCGTTTACGATTACGATCAAAATACGAGCTCGTATACAACGCGTATACGAGCGAGTGGAAATCATCGACCATCTCGAATACGACTCGAATTCGATTAGTATTCGATTCGAATACGATTCGAATTCGATTCGAATACGAATACGATCAAAATACGAACTCGTAACAACTCGAATACGAGATAGTCGATGACCCGTTCCCGGACTTTGACTCGTACGACTCGTATTCGAGATGTATTCGAGATGTATTCGAATCGTATTCGAGTCGCATTCGAGATGGTCGATGATTTCCACTCGCTCGTATACGCGTTGTATACGAGCTCGTATTTTGATCGTAATCGTAAACGAATCGTTTACAAGTCGTATACAAGTCGTATACGACGTGTATACACCTCGTATACGAACGAAGTTTGGAAAATCCACCGGACACTTACTACGACATGAAAACACATAGTAGTCACATACGTCTTATTTGGAAATTGTGTTTTCACAAACTTCGTTCGTATACGAGGTGTATACACGTCGTATACGACTTGTATACGACTTGTAAACGATTCGTTTACGATTACGATCAAAATACGAGCTCGTATACAACGCGTATACGAGCGAGTGGAAATCATCGACCATCTCGAATACGACTCGAATTCGATTCGTATTCGATTCGAATACGATTCGAATTCGATTCGAATACGAATACGATCAAAATACGAACTCGTAACAACTCGAATACAAATCAAAGTCCGGGAAACAAAAATCGACCATCTCGTATACGATTCGAAAGCGAATCGAATACGATTTCGCGTTGAAGAAGGGCAAAATTCGCATTCGACTCGAAAACGAGTCGAATACGAATTCGCATTCGACTCGAAAACGAGTCGAATACGATTTCGCGTTGAAGAAGGGCAAAATTCGCATTCGACTCGAAAACGAGTCGAATACGATTTCGCGTTGAAGAAGGGCAAAACTCGCATTCGACTCGAAAACGAGTCGAATACGATTTCGCGTTGAGAAAGGGCAAAATTCGCATTCGACTCGAAAACGAGTCGAATACGATTTCGCGTTGAAGAAGGGCAAAACTCGCATTCGACTCGAAAACGAGTCGAATACGATTTCGCATTCGACTCGAAAACGAGTCGAATACGATTTCGCGTCGAAGAAGGGCAAAATTCGCATTCGACTCGAAAACGAGTCGAATACGATTTCGCGTTGAAGAAGGGCAAAACTCGCATTCGACTCGAAAACGAGTCGAATACGATTTCGCGTTGAGAAAGGGCAAAATTCGCATTCGACTCGAAAACGAGTCGAATACGATTTCGCGTTGAAGAAGGGCAAAACTCGCATTCGACTCGAAAACGAGTCGAATACGATTTCGCATTCGACTCGAAAACGAGTCGAATACGATTTCGCGTCGAAGAAGGGCAAAATTCGCATTCGACTCGAAAACGAGTCGAATACGATTTCGCGTTGAAGAAGGGCAAAACTCGCATTCGACTCGAAAACGAGTCGAATACGATTTCGCGTTGAGAAAGGGCAAAATTCGCATTCGACTCGAAAACGAGTCGAATACGATTTCGCGTTGAAGAAGGGCAAAACTCGCATTCGACTCGAAAACGAGTCGAATACGATTTCGCGTCAAAGAAGGGCAAAATTTGCATTCGACTCGAAAACGAGTCGAATACGAGATCATTTTTTGATCTGGGTCGTGAATGCGTCCGTATGTCACGCGAACGCGTGTTGGAGTCGATTCCGAGTTCGTATTCCATCTTGAACGCGCATTGGAGACGTAAACCAGTTTATTTTACCCACTCTCGCTCGATCCCGCTTCATCGCTCCTTGTCGCTCCTGTGAAAAAAAATACATGAGAATGTGCAGAAATGAACCTTCCAATACTCACATGAAAATTGACAACCTTGACACAAAACAGTCTATTGACACTCCCAACACCACCCCGGACGTTTTCCGGAAGAGTTTGGTCCACCCGGAATCCCCAGAATAGTCGCCCCCGAAATGCGGATTTCACGGAAGCCAATCCGCGAAAAGGATATGTTTTTAGCGGCGCGCCGACGCGTGCGACACACGCTTCTGGAGTGCTTAACCTTATGGCGCGCATGCGGATTTCTCGGAGTGCGAAAGGGACCCTATTTTTAACATTACGGCGGCCTATACCTTGACCCCCTGTTCGCAGTCTCATGGCTGATTTTGCGGATTTCACTTATTTGTATATTCCGCACGATCGCGCGCGTTTTATCAACCTTGGGAAAGCCGCTTTCTCAAATTTGCAAATTCCACATTGTGTGAACATGCTACAACGCTTCTGTGCGCGTCAATAAAAAAAAAAACCGATTAGAAATGAAATTCAGGGTTTTGTTAAAATAAAAATTATACAATATAATCAGTCTATAATGCTTCTATAATGCTGTTGGTTTAATCAGCACATTGTAATCGTGTGAAAACACGCGCGCTCGCAATAATACATTACCCAATGTACTTGCACTGGCATGGACCCATCAGTGCGCACTTTCCCGTGCGTGCTGCTTGCACTATTTACATCAATTGTTGCTCCACAGGTTGCGCGACCTGCCGGGCAGTTAAGACGTACTAGAATAACCTCAGGATTTGATAAAACCTGATTTTTGGATGACACTAAGTAAATGGCAGTGAATGTGAGATGTGAGATACACGATGAATTTAATAAAATTTATATTTCCTAATCATGGGATTGGTTTCACGTTTCATAATCCAACAATTAAGTAGAATATCATTATTGCAATTGATTAAAACAAATTTTTTTTACAAATTCTTTGGTTTTACATTTTAAATTTATTTTCCAATAGTTGGCACCATCGCAATTGCTGCGAGTTTAAAACACTGCATTCAGCAGAATTTACTGCACTTTCAAATCAAGGCCAGGCATACCTACTGCAAAGTAATGTATAAACCATAAAGAAGCCTTTGATTCGGAATTGCCTGTAGGTAATTCTGCGCTGGTCTCCAATGGAAATGTCCGCGCCGGTCTTCCGTGCACGGAAAGTCCACAGAAAGTCCGTGCATTCCGTGCGCTGGGAGTCCGTGCGTCGTACCGCGTGATCTTGCATTGTTTTTTGTGGGCTTTTCCTGATTAGGATTACTTCCTTTTTAACTCTTGAAGAATTAAGTTTGTTTTTTTTGCTCCAAAACGTCCCAAAACGCCTGAAAATCGCGCAACTCGAGGCAAAACATTACAGTGTGTATTCAAATCAAAACTAGCTACAAATACATGCTGAAATTAGCTAAATTTTCAAATTTTTTGGCTTTCAAGAAGTAATGGAAACATTTGACATAACGTGGATCAGTTGCATTCAAAAACTAAAATATTTTGTGTTTTACTTCAATTTTAAACTAAAAATGATGTCATTTCCTGTTTAAACCCCTGTTAAAGCTTGAAATACATTTTAACTAAAAGAAATAAGTTTGTTTTTTTCTTCGGCAGTGACGTGTACACACGAGCACGCCTGAGAACGCCAAAAAATGCTAAAAAACGCTCAAAAACGCCTGAAAATCGCGCAACTCGAGGCAAAACATTAATTTTTCATCTTTATTTCAACTTTTGTGACGTTTAAAATTGTGTTCTCATGTTTTTTGCCTCAAGTTGCATTGTCATCTGGCGTTTTGGAGTGTTTTTATGTGTTCGCAGGCGTTCGCAGGCGTTTTTTGGCGTTGTCACTCACTCAAGTGGCCATTTTTAGCATTTTCCGTAGTAAAAATGGCCGTTTTTCGTCAAAATGGCCATTTTTAGCCATTTTTCAGAGTAAAAATGTTTTTTTTTCACCGTTTTTATAGTAAAATGGCCATTTTTAGTCGTTTTTTTAATCAAAAATGGCCGTTTTTATCGTTGAAACGTTATTAAAATGTAACGTTTCAATGGCGTTTTGATCTCGCCTCATTTCCGGTTTTGAAAATTAATAAACGCCCCGGCGTTTATTCGAGGCAATACCCAACTTGGGCTTTTATTCGCGTCGCACCGCATCATCATCTCACCTTGCCTCCCGTCTTGAAAATTTATAAACGCCCCGGCGTTTATTCAAGGCAAACCATTGTTTATGTAAGTTTTTCCTGATTAGGGTTACTTCCTTTAGAAGAAACACGTTTATTTCTTCTCGTTTAATCTTGAGTCGTGATCTCGCCTCGTTTCTGGTCTTAAAAATTAATAAACACCCCGGCTTTTATTCAAGGCAATACGGTACGTTTATGAAACCCAACTTGGGCTTTCATTTTAAAAAAAGCGCGTGTTCTTACGTCGAACTAAGAGATACAGGTGAATTAGCAACGCCTAATTTGATTTAATAAATAAAGCAAACAACATCTCGCCTCACTTCTGGCGTTTGTTCGAGGCAAGCCATTGTTTTTGCATTTTTTTTCCTGATTAGGGTTACTTCCTTTTTAACTCTTGAAGAAATAAGTATGTTTTTTTTACTCGGCAGTGACGTGTACGCGCGAGTACGCCTGAGAACGCCAAAAAATACTCCAAAACGCCTGAAAATCGTGCAACTCGAGGCAAAACATTAATTGTTTATTTTTGTTTCAACTTTTGTAACGTTTACAATTGTGTTCTCATGTTTTTTGCCTCAAGTTGCATTGTCATTTTGCGTTTTGGGGCGTTTTTAGGCATTTTTAGGCATTTGCGGGCGTTCTTGGGCGTTTTTTGGCGTTGTCATTCAATCAAATGGCCATTTTTAGCCATTTTTAGCCATTTTTCATAGAAAAATGGTCATTTTTAGCCGTTTTTCATCCAAAATGGCCGTTTTTCATCCAAAAGGGCCGTTTTTCATCCAAAATGGAATAATTGTTGTGTCCGGATTTTATGTCATTTATTGTCTTAATTAAAGTTAACAAAGTGTCTTTAATTTTTGCTTTTCTTGAATTTCAGCTTTTTAGATATTTTTACATATTAAACTTTCATTTTTTGTGATTTATTAAAAGTTACAGTGTTTTCATGAATTTTAGTGTCTATGATATTGATATTATCTTTATTCATTGCTATTTAAAGTTTTATTACTTCTCTGTGTCTTATTTCTTTAATTCTTGCTCATTTTGTGTGATTTTGGATGATTTTTAGTGCATTCGTCGATTTACAGATCACTTGCGTAAGACGCGTGACGTCATATTTCTTAATCTAGTTCGGTTGTGTTCAAACTTCTAACCTTTTGTTTGGACCTTATTCTTGTGTTATGGATAGGTTTTAGAATTGATTTAGACTAATTTGGGGGTGATCTGTCGATTGGTTTGCTTTATTTTTGTCCCGGAACGGTCGTTTTGTCGTTTCGAGCGTTCGTTGTCGGTACGCACTTGTGCGCTGCTGACCGAGTTCATTCCGTTCGGCAAACGATTATTTTCAAGTGTTCTTTTAATAAATAGTGCTTTTGTTGTAGGAAATTACATTTCCTAATGTTATTTTATTCAATACAGTGTGTATTCTTGATTTTATTCTTGTGTTGAAATTCAAATGTCGTGTTTTGCCGCTCTAGCGGATTTGAAGTGGGCGCCATGCTGGATTTCCCCGCTAATTTCTTTATTTATCCATTTCATTTGTCTTTTTGAAAATGAATAAACGCCCCGGCGTTTATGCGAGGCAAGCCATAGTTTTTGTAGGTTCTTTCCTGATTAGGGTTACTTGTGACGTGCACGCGCGAGCTCGCCCGAGGACGCCAAAAAAAGCTCAAAAACGCCCCAAAACGCCTGAAAATCGCGCAACTCGAAGCAAAAAATTACAGTTTGAATTCAAATCAAAACTAACCACAAATACATGCTACAATTAGGTAAATTTTCAAATTTTTTATCAATAAATGATGACTTTCAAGAAGTATGACAACATTTGACAAAATTTAGACCAGTTGCATTTAAAAACTAAAATATTTTGTGTTTTACTTCAATTTTAAACCAAAAATGACGTCATTTTTTGTTTAAACCGGCGTTTATTTGAGGCAAACACGCCGCTGAGAACGCCAAAAAATGCTCAAAAACACTCCAAAAGGCCTGAAAATCGCGCAACTTGAGGCAAAAAATTAATTTTTCATCTTTGTTTCAACTTTTGTGACGTTTAAAATTGTGTTTTCAAGTTTTATGCCTCAAGTTGCATTGTCATCTGGCGTTTTGGGGCGTTTTGGGGCGTTCGCAGGCGTTTGCACGCGTTTTTTGGCATTGTCACTCACTCAAGTGGCCATTTTTAGCCAATTTTCGAAGTAAAAATGGCCTTTTTTTATTAAAATGGCCATTTTCAGCCATTTGTCATAGTAAAAATGGCCATTTTCAGCCATTTTTTATAGTAAAAGTGGCCATTTTTCATCCAAAATGGCCGTTTTTCATCCAAAATGACCATTTTTATCATTGACACGCTATAAAAATGTAACGTTTCAATGGCGTTTTGACGAAACCGGTAAGTTTTGAAATTTCCCGTGTCCCGTTATTGTGACTCCTCGTCCGGTTTCTCAGAACCGAAACCCTAATACAGGTGAATTAGTGACGCCTAATTTGTTTCAACAAATAAAGCAAACAACATCTCGCCTCACTTCCAGTCTTGAAAATTAGTAAACGCCCCGGCGTTTATTCGAGGCAAGCCGTTGTTTTTACAGTAATTTCCTGGTTAGGGTTATTTTTTTTTTAACTCTTGAAGAAATAAGTTTGTTTTTTTCTCGCCTGCACGCGCGAGCTCGCATGAGAATGCTAAAAAATAAGCAAAAACGTTCTAAAACGCCCCAAAACGCTTCAAAATGCTCCAAAAAGCCTGAAAATCGTGCCACTCAAAGCAAAAAATTATGTTTGCATGTTTTTTGCCTCAAGTTGCACGGTTATCTGGCGTTTTGGTGCGTTCTTGGGGCGTTTTGGTGCGTTCTTGGGGCGTTTTCGGGCGTTTTTTTGGCGTTGTCACTCACTCCCGCACTTTGCTGTCTTGTTTATTACAATTTGGTTTAGCTGTTGTATTTATTTTTATTTGTTTTATGGTTATTTAATGTGTTTTTGTAGCATTCAAAATGTTTTGTTGCCTAATTTCTCGTTTTGGCGCCAACTGTTTGTTTGACAACGCCGTGTCAGAATTTAGGGATGATTCTGCTTTGGTTTCTAATTAAAAAAAAAATGTTGTTTTAATTTCAATTGTAACTGCTTATTATAACGTTATTATTAGTATTTTGTAAAGGTTCATTTTTTTTCCATGTTAATAAAAAATGAAGTAACTTTCGGTGAAAAAAAAAACAGTTAAATGCGGATCAAAATTAAACACACACGAGAAGTTTAATAAACGTCCCGGCGTTTATTCGAGGCAATACGGTACATTTGTGAAACCCAACTTGGAACCCGAAAATAACGTGGGGCCGTCTGAACACCTGGATTTGAATTTTCGTCTACGCGCGCGCCGACGCATGGGGAATGCGGGGTGGGGTTCCTTCCCAGTGTTCCGAACGAGTCAATTTCACCCCGAAAATATCCCGAAATTGCTGATACATGCATTTCGAGCCAGAAATATTGATCTTCATGTAAATTTTGATTGTTTAGCTTTTTTTTGAAATTTTACAAATTTTTCTCATCTCCTGCCTTCCTCGCTCATTTAACACCAAAATGGCCTGCATTGAGGATTTTTCCCATAATCCTTTTCACACGTATGGAGCGCAAACAGTCGCAATAAATGAAATCAGCGGAATTCGGCCTTGAGTTTGCGACGCCATCTTGAATACGAGTAACAGCACAGTATGGTGTCAATTATTCGAACTGATCGTAAGGCATGGGACAAAAATTGATTAAAAACGAACAAACATGATTAAAAATCAACAAAAATCGACTGAAATCGGACAATAATCAATTCAGAATGACAAATAACGATTAAAATTGGCAAAAATTGTCACAAATAGAGAAAAACCGATTAAAAATCAGCAAGAAACCAATAGAAATTGATAAAATCAAATAAAAATTAACAAATATCCATTTTGTTTGCTTTTAAACAAATTAAGAACTTTGAAAACACACGACAATTTTAAACAGTAAACACCGGGGTCAAATAAGCGCCGCTACTCGTTTAAACACCGGGGAGGTGTTAGTGAAGTGCCTCGAGTGGAGAAATTAATAAACGCTCGAGGCACCACGGTAGGCTTATTAAACACAAAATATGAAACGCTCGATCTTCAACAGGCGCACACGCCCGAGAACACCTCGGCATGCCTCAGCACTCTCCAAGAAACGAGAAAAACCAAGGCAAAAAAAAAAAAATACACCAAAATTAGGACTAAAATCAAACACACATGGGGCCCGGAAGATTGATAACATCCCGGCATATATTCAAGGCAGTACGCCATGTTTTTTCCACCATTTTGTAAGTTTATTTCAATATTCATAAAGTTTATTGCTTTTTGTATCATTAGTAGTATTCCCTTGTGTGATGTGGTTTTATAAATATCACACACAACTGCTTCTGCTGTTTTCTTCACGTTTATGCTTCGTGTATGCACGTGAAGCCCTCGCACATCTTTTGAGCACCTGTACACATTTGGACACGCTCAAGGTGCTACATCGCGCGCTCAAACGCACTAGATCGCGCGCGCAAACGCGCTACATCACGCATATTAGGGATAAGAACGGACCGGGATAGGGACTGGACTGGTAATGTTTGCCCTATGCGGATACGGGACGGGACGGGATTACAGTTGCTAAATTCGTACTGCGAGGCGGAGACAATTTTCTAATTCCAGTTGTTATTTATCACTATTAAGCCTAATATTGAGCCTGATAATGCTAAAATAAAGTAAATAAACAACAACAACAAACTCATTATTAAAAGTAAATTACACTGTATGACCAAAATATTGTTGTTTCTTTACTTTATTTTAGCATTATTAGGCCTAATATTAGGCTTAATACTGATTTATTTCAATTATGCAATCATACGCGCGTATTACGCTAACGTAATGGACCCGGGACGGGTCGGGACCCGAAAATTGGTCCCGTTCTCATCCCTAACGCATATATATCGCAGACATATCGCGCCCACGACAAAGCACAAACCCATGGCAGTCACCAAAGAATATTTACGCCGCTTCCACGCACGTTTTATTTTCTCACAGGCCTCTACACATTTAACTTGCGCGCGCACTTGCTACGTGCTCGTGTGGTCACAATAAATACCTAATTTTCATTAAAATAACGAATGAACGAAATCACTTCAACCACACTTGCTACGGTCGACGCATCGACGGCGATTCGCATGCGTTACCCCAAATACCGATCAAAAATCGCAGAAAACACTAATCCCGACCCAAAAACCGCCAAAATTACCCTCAACACACCCCAACAACCTTCCACCACTTAAATTACACCGGAAAAAAAACAATTTCAAACCGAAAAATCAACAAAAAAGGCCAAAAAAATATTGCAAACAAAGAGAAAAGATCAATTATCGAGGCAAATCCCCACCACAAAACAACGCATCGCCGGTAAACACTTAAGCGTACAGTGCACAACACTACTGTTTATTTTCAATGATCCAATAAATAAAATTTGAAACAAAGTTGAGTGGAATTGTACGTTTCTTGTATATTAAAGTTTTTATTTTGTTTGTTTACACTTAATTTTTTTTTTCCATCATAGAATGGCGACTCGATACTTTTGTAGCTCGAATTCACTTCGTAAACGTAATCGGTGTTCATCACGCGTCAATGCGCTCGTGCAATAGTATAGGCGCGCATACGATTTGATGCGCGCAAAACTTGCAAAACTTGCACGGAATTTGGGCAATTTTTGACAATTTTCAGCAGATTTTTGCCTGTATTTGACAAATTTCAGAAGATTTTTGCCTATATTTGACAAATTTCAGAAGATTTCCTCAATCCTCAAACATTTGCTGAAATTTCTCATAAAATTTCTAAAATTAATTGAAATTTGTCTGAAATTTGTCTGCAATTTGTCAAATATTGTCAAAAATCCGTGGAAATTTGTCAAATACTGGCAAAAATCCATGTAAATTTGTCAAAAATTGCCATAATTCGGTGCAAATTGTGTTAGACATTGGAAAAATTTATTTTAACGCTTCCAACGCGCCAGTAAATCGCGCGTG
Source organism: Strigamia acuminata (assembly GCA_949358305.1). NCBI lineage: Eukaryota > Metazoa > Arthropoda > Chilopoda > Geophilomorpha > Linotaeniidae > Strigamia > Strigamia acuminata. Next base: position 4,028,766 of record OX442315.1, on the reverse strand, counting down.
CACACGCGTGGATTTTTCGTCATAGTTGGATGCGCGCAAACCTCACGTAACTTGCGCCAAAATTTGGCAATTTTTGACAAATTTCAGCAGATTTTTGCCAGTATTTGACAAATTTCCACTGATTTTTGACAATATTTGACCCAACAACTGCGCCACGTTCCAGGCGCCGGTTTAGGCATTTTAGACCCGTTTTAGACCGTTTTAGATGGCGAAAACGTTCTCTCCATCATTTTCTACCCCTGGGTGAGGTTTTCAGCGTTCATGATTGATGAAAAAGCTGTTTTCTAACTAGCTGTCCCATTGCTAGTTTTGGCGTCAGGTTTTAGCAACCTTCCGATCCGACTCTGTCGTCTGCACGACCTCCAAGACCGTTTTAGGGTTAATTTGAGTCAAATAATTCATTCTGGGATTGTTTTGGGTTTTTTACAAGTGTGTTTTTGTAGTTTTTATTGGTTTCAAACATTGTCAATTCTTTATACAAGTGTAACTTTCATTTCTCTGTATTTTGAGAACTTTGCATTGCAGCAAAGTTCATTTCTTGCCCCTTAATTATTGTGTAATTGTTGGTTTTCAAGCCCGTTTTTTAACAATAACTTTATTTGAAGTGCCTATTGTTTCAGGCACGTGCTTCCACGTGCCTTTTATTGTTGAGCAATTTCTTGGGCAGTTGCGCTCCTGTTGCTAGCATTACCGCGCGTTCTCCGCGCGCGTACTCGCGCGTTTCGCATCACACACATTCGGGTTCAATGGCCTATCGCGGCGGCACATTGTGTGGCATAGCGCGGCACGTTGCAATTACGTGACGTGGCACGTTGCTGTTACGTGACGCAATAGCCAGTATTTAAGCAGGGGATTCCATCATCGTTTACACAAATGCGCATTGCAACGTGGAGGCGCATTCGAGTCCTTTTCCCAAGCGTTGAAAAAGGACAAAACTCGTATTCGATTCGAAAGCGAATCGAATACGATTTTTGTCCTTTTTCAACGCAAAATTGTATTCGATTCGCTTTCGAATCGAATACGAGTTTTGCCCTTCTTCAACGCGAAATCGTATTCGACTCGTTTTCGAGTCGAATGCGAATTTTGCCCTTCTTCAACGCGAAATCGTATTCGACTCGCTTTCGAATCGAATACGAGTTTTGCCCTTCTTCAACGCGAAATCGTATTCGACTCGTTTTCGAGTCGAGTACGAATTTTGCCCTTCTTCAACGCGAAATCGTATTCGATTCGCTTTCGAATCGTATACGAGATGGTCGATTTTTGTTTCCCGGACTTTGATTCGTATTCGAGTTGTTACGAGTTCGTATTTTGATCGTATTCGTATTCGAATCGAATTCGAATCGTATTCGAATCGAATACGAATCGAATTCGAGTCGTATTCGAGATGGTCGATGATTTCCACTCGCTCGTATACGCGTTGTATACGAGCTCGTATTTTGATCGTAATCGTAAACGAATCGTTTACAAGTCGTATACAAGTTGTATACGACGTGTATACACCTCGTATACGAACGAAGTTTGTGAAAACACAATTTCCAAATAAGACGTATGTGACTACTATGTGTTTTCATGTCGTAGTAAGTATCCGGTGGATTTTCCAAACTTCGTTCGTATACGAGGTGTATACACGTCGTATACAACTTGTATACGACTTGTAAACGATTCGTTTACGATTACGATCAAAATACGAGCTCGTATACAACGCGTATACGAGCAAGTGGAAATCATCGACCATCTCGAATGCGACTCGAATACGATTCGAATACATCTCGAATACATCTCGAATACGAGTCGTACGAGTCAAAGTCCGGGAACGGGTCATCGACTATCTCGTATTCGAGTTGTTACGAGTTCGTATTTTGATCGTATTCGTATTCGAATCGAATTCGAATCGTATTCGAATCGAATACGAATCGAATTCGAGTCGTATTCGAGATGGTCGATGATTTCCACTCGCTCGTATACGCGTTGTATACGAGCTCGTATTTTGATCGTAATCGTAAACGAATCGTTTACAAGTCGTATACAAGTCGTATACGACGTGTATACACCTCGTATACGAACGAAGTTTGGAAAATCCACCGGACACTTACTACGACATGAAAACACATAGTAGTCACATACGTCTTATTTGGAAATTGTGTTTTCACAAACTTCGTTCGTATACGAGGTGTATACACGTCGTATACGACTTGTATACGACTTGTAAACGATTCGTTTACGATTACGATCAAAATACGAGCTCGTATACAACGCGTATACGAGCGAGTGGAAATCATCGACCATCTCGAATACGACTCGAATTCGATTAGTATTCGATTCGAATACGATTCGAATTCGATTCGAATACGAATACGATCAAAATACGAACTCGTAACAACTCGAATACGAGATAGTCGATGACCCGTTCCCGGACTTTGACTCGTACGACTCGTATTCGAGATGTATTCGAGATGTATTCGAATCGTATTCGAGTCGCATTCGAGATGGTCGATGATTTCCACTCGCTCGTATACGCGTTGTATACGAGCTCGTATTTTGATCGTAATCGTAAACGAATCGTTTACAAGTCGTATACAAGTCGTATACGACGTGTATACACCTCGTATACGAACGAAGTTTGGAAAATCCACCGGACACTTACTACGACATGAAAACACATAGTAGTCACATACGTCTTATTTGGAAATTGTGTTTTCACAAACTTCGTTCGTATACGAGGTGTATACACGTCGTATACGACTTGTATACGACTTGTAAACGATTCGTTTACGATTACGATCAAAATACGAGCTCGTATACAACGCGTATACGAGCGAGTGGAAATCATCGACCATCTCGAATACGACTCGAATTCGATTCGTATTCGATTCGAATACGATTCGAATTCGATTCGAATACGAATACGATCAAAATACGAACTCGTAACAACTCGAATACAAATCAAAGTCCGGGAAACAAAAATCGACCATCTCGTATACGATTCGAAAGCGAATCGAATACGATTTCGCGTTGAAGAAGGGCAAAATTCGCATTCGACTCGAAAACGAGTCGAATACGAATTCGCATTCGACTCGAAAACGAGTCGAATACGATTTCGCGTTGAAGAAGGGCAAAATTCGCATTCGACTCGAAAACGAGTCGAATACGATTTCGCGTTGAAGAAGGGCAAAACTCGCATTCGACTCGAAAACGAGTCGAATACGATTTCGCGTTGAGAAAGGGCAAAATTCGCATTCGACTCGAAAACGAGTCGAATACGATTTCGCGTTGAAGAAGGGCAAAACTCGCATTCGACTCGAAAACGAGTCGAATACGATTTCGCATTCGACTCGAAAACGAGTCGAATACGATTTCGCGTCGAAGAAGGGCAAAATTCGCATTCGACTCGAAAACGAGTCGAATACGATTTCGCGTTGAAGAAGGGCAAAACTCGCATTCGACTCGAAAACGAGTCGAATACGATTTCGCGTTGAGAAAGGGCAAAATTCGCATTCGACTCGAAAACGAGTCGAATACGATTTCGCGTTGAAGAAGGGCAAAACTCGCATTCGACTCGAAAACGAGTCGAATACGATTTCGCATTCGACTCGAAAACGAGTCGAATACGATTTCGCGTCGAAGAAGGGCAAAATTCGCATTCGACTCGAAAACGAGTCGAATACGATTTCGCGTTGAAGAAGGGCAAAACTCGCATTCGACTCGAAAACGAGTCGAATACGATTTCGCGTTGAGAAAGGGCAAAATTCGCATTCGACTCGAAAACGAGTCGAATACGATTTCGCGTTGAAGAAGGGCAAAACTCGCATTCGACTCGAAAACGAGTCGAATACGATTTCGCGTCAAAGAAGGGCAAAATTTGCATTCGACTCGAAAACGAGTCGAATACGAGATCATTTTTTGATCTGGGTCGTGAATGCGTCCGTATGTCACGCGAACGCGTGTTGGAGTCGATTCCGAGTTCGTATTCCATCTTGAACGCGCATTGGAGACGTAAACCAGTTTATTTTACCCACTCTCGCTCGATCCCGCTTCATCGCTCCTTGTCGCTCCTGTGAAAAAAAATACATGAGAATGTGCAGAAATGAACCTTCCAATACTCACATGAAAATTGACAACCTTGACACAAAACAGTCTATTGACACTCCCAACACCACCCCGGACGTTTTCCGGAAGAGTTTGGTCCACCCGGAATCCCCAGAATAGTCGCCCCCGAAATGCGGATTTCACGGAAGCCAATCCGCGAAAAGGATAAAAAACTACCTGGATAATGGTAATCCAACGGCAGTGGCCAAATAATATTTTACCCGGTGCTCGATCATTGGATCCCGTCATCGTAAGGCATGCTGGCGGATGGAGGAGTCAAATCCTCCCGCGATGGTTCTCTCGACCGTCGTGACGGTCCCCGCCCCATCGTACCCTCCGGGTTAGTAACCCGTGAACAGGAGTTGAACAACACTGTGTTAAACAAATTACTCGGGCATTGGTAATCCTGTGTTGGCAATATCTTTTAAACCCGGTAAGTCCATAGAAATGTTTACCTGGTGGCTGGTACCACCGACAGCGAATTAAAGCGTACAAACAAATACTCGGCGCCTGATCACGAGATCTTGTCGTCGTAAGGCATGCTGGCGGATGGAGTCTCAACAACTCCCGCGACGTTCTCTCAATTGTCGTGACGGTCCCCGCCCAATCAATATTTATACAGCAATTCATTTGTTGTATTCCACTAATTACTTTTATTCATTTGGAACATGGAATATTCTGCTGAATATTCCTACTTATGCGAAGGACTCTTCGCATTATTAGATACTCGAGCTGCGGACCAAATACGTCTCCGTAGCGATATTTGTGACGATGCCGCAAGTCAGCCGTATCCCTCTGGCTTCGCCCGGATCCTCAACCAGTTGATGCCGCCCGTTTACACGCGTCCAGAACCCATCTTTTGTTGTTAGTATTTAGTAATAAATATGTCATGTCACACTGAAACTGTAAGTTATTTCTACTTGATTACATATTCATGTTTGTGAAGGCTTCCGTAGCTTATCTCGGTTAGGTTGTTGCTAAACTTAGCAACGTCTTGTATAAACCGAATTATCTATCTCAAAAAGGACTAATAAATTAGCCCAAAAGTAGAATCGTCACAAGTGGAGGTTCTACCGAGATAGGCTGCCAAATTTTAAATAAAATTTGAAGTTTTGCATGTCTATGATGAATTCGAGTAGTGTAACGTTTATGGTAATTTTTGTGTGAAAAATAAATTTCGTTTGAGATTTATAAGTGTTTAATATATTTTATTTTTGTCTTAAATTTTGTTGGAAAGATAATAAGTGTAACTCACTTTGTTCTTTATTCTCCGCCGTGGAAATTATACGTTTTAACAAAATAATAATTTCTACCGCGTGGTCAGGCCTAAAGGCCCAACCCCGAAAATGAGAATCTTGCCCGAACTTGTTAAAGTTGGTCCCGCCCGGGTAGCGTCATTTTGTTGTTAACAATCTGACAAAACCACGCGGTCGGGCCTAATTTTGAAAAGTTGACTTTTGATGGAATTCTTAAAGAATTCTATCAATTTAACAGTTGTTTTAATTTTAGAATATTCTTTTATACGTATTTTGCTTGAGACTTCAAGTTAAAACCTAAATTTATTTGCCTAAATAAAATAGAAAGAAAAATTGACACTTTTTCGAAGGAATTAAAATTTATATTTTATTTCAAAGTGGGTTTACCTTAGTTTACAGACTTGATCTACATTAAAATGTTGGTTAAAAATCGTGATCTCAAGTCATTGAAATCGAATTTTACGAATAGAATACCATTCGAATTTTAGCGAAGAAGAATTCTCGCTGTTGTGTTGCCTAGCAACCCGTGTTGTGCAGAAAAGCCGTCGATTCAAACGAATCGGCGCGTCTTTTGAAATTACGAGTTTAAAAACTTTAAAAAATTCCATAAAGGTGATCATTCATTTATTAATAAATGCGGGGATATTTTAAAATATTTTGAAAAGTATCCATTTTGTTTGGTGACTACGTCATAACACTGGAATCTGTCAAGATTACGGTTCCACGAACTTGATGATTTCCACCAATCTCGGACGAGATTGGACTTTCGCGAGACTAGCGTTGATACTTGACCAATCAGAGAGGTGTATCGAAGTACCCTTACTTCCTTTCGAACTAGTGTGACCACTGCTTCGTTTGCGATCCTCCTGAACGTTTGCAACTTCATCGTTATCTCTCAGACTTAGGAAATTTTCTCAGTTTTAAGTTTAGTTATGACTAATAATCAGCATCACATGAACACCCGTGGTAAGGAAAGAACTTGTTTGACCGGTGGAATGAATCTATCCGGGTTTATACCTGTTCCTAATGGAATTGAAGAAGTGGGAAACCACGCGGTCCATAATGGCGTTTCAAATGAAACAGCCGGACCATCTGGAGAGAATAGGACTCCACGTGAACCTACTCCGCCTGGAGAAGAGGAATGCATTCCTGAAGGTTCCCATTTAGGCCGAGGCGGTCTATTATTTTGTCAGGATCACGGTTTGAACCCAAACCAATTTAGATCTTTGACCGAAGTGTTAGATTTTGTACACGCGCCTCGTGCTACGTCGGAGCAACTCCATTCCCCAGCCAGCCAAAGATTAAATAATTTTAGTCCCACTCCTTCGACGCCTATTTCTAGATATAGAAATAAAAATGCACAACCTCCTCGTCAAGATCAGTCGAATTTGACACCAGGAGATTTTAATCGTGCTTTCCAACAACGATTACGAGCGAATAACTTCGCTCGCAACCAACAAAGAGGATTTACAAATCCAGAGAACTTTGAGAATACGTTCAACAGAGCGAATTTGGGTCCGCCTAATATGGCCAACCCTAATCCAAGTTTTCCAAACGGATCAAATAGTTGTCCGAATCTCGCTGGAAATTTGAACCCAAATTCAGGTGCGACAAGAGGTCCAAACCGTCGTTTTGACCCAAACTCTAGATTTGCAAGCAATTCTAGTCCAGCACCTAACATGCAAAGGGGTCGCCCAGTTCCTCCGAACTCGAATAACCCAAATAATCCGAACGATTTAAATAATCCTTCTACTGGAACTCCAGGAAATTCAAATAACTATTTGAATCGGGGTACGCCAGGTAATTCGAACTATCGTCCGAATTTTGACAATCAGGGTAATTCTAATAATCATTCGAATTATGGGAACCAAGGCAATTCGAATAACCATTCGAACTTTGGTAACCACGGTAGGTCAAATCAAGGAAGGTCGAATAATTTCAACCCTAATAGTGGTGGTTCAAGTCAAAATAACTTGAGTCAACCAAACAATGGCGGGTCGTCAAACGACAACTCGCGCCCCCCCAGTAGCTTTGGAATGACGGCTGATGACCTCGCGTCAATTGCCACGACCATGCACAAGTTGATGCAGGCAGGAAAAAGTTCCGCCACTGTCCCTCAAACTAACTGTTTGAAACCACCAGATATCCCTGTATTCTCCGGAAAAGCAGAAGAAAGCGAACGCTTTCTCAATATTGTAAAAAATGTCGCTTTCCTGCGAAACATGTCACTCGATGACATGCTTGTTAAAGGCGTTGCTGGTTATCTAACCGAGCAAGCGCATGGTTGGTTTCATGAAAGGAGAGAAGATTTCACATCTTGGGAAGTATTTGAACAGGCGTTCAAAGAACGGTTTGTAGCCACTCGACAAGAGCGGACGAACCAACTAACTAAGTTGAAACAACTGGAAACAGAAAGTCTTTACGACTTTATGCACAAATATTACCAGTTATGGATATTGCAAGACAGTCTTGATGCAAAAGGGGCTGGTTGTCTTTTTATCGGGAGTGTAACTCCTGCTAATGATTTGCTTTTGCATACGCAAGGCATAGCGGATTTACCTCTGACAGAGATTTATACCGTTATAACGAAAAATAAAGGCTTGTACAGTCGTACAGCTAATGGAGCAAGGGAAAATATTTCCAATCCAGTCGTTTTCCCACCTCGGAAAACTGACACACGTCCTCAGTCGAAGACAAATGCTAAATCTTTAACTTTGGATTCACAAGAACAACTTAATATTTGTGAGGAAGAGTTACCTGAGGAGTGCGAGACTGTTTATTTAATGAATGGAGTATTAGATCAGACCAGACGTGGTCAATTAGTTTGTTACCACTGTAAGAAACCAGGACACATGCGTCGAGAATGTCCAGATTTAAAACCACGTGCAAATTTCAACTCTGAAGAGTTGCAAAAACGAAGTACGCCGGATTCCCCGACTGTGGATCCTACTTCTAAACGTCCTAATAACAGATGGATAACTCAAGAAGTATTGGATGCAACACTAGATGCTAAACTTGATGCGAAACTTAATACTTTTGAAAATAAGTTACAAACTTCGCTGACTAACTCGTTGGCAGAAATGGTCAAGACTTTGATCAAGCCAGAATCTGCTGATTCAAGTACGACTAGTTCAAAAAACTAGATCCGGGGGACGAAGGTTTATTCCATCCCCCAGAAGTAGCTAATGCTGCGTCGGAATCTTTATTTATGGATGTAGACACAACTTGTCTTGAAATAGCCACTAGTCATAGTGGCGGAGTAGAGGAAAATCTGCAAGAAATGACAGAACAATTAAAAAATCTGACGTTATTTCCACACAAGTGCTACACGAAGAAATTCTGTAGACTCCGCCGACTCAATCGAGTCATAGGTGGTAACAATTTGCACAATATTACTTTAGGTAATAATAAAGATGATCCTCGAATGAAGATCACAATTGGTGGACTCACCTACAACGCGCTCATGGATACAGGAGCATCTCAATGTTACATTGGGGAACAACTCTTGTCTGAAACTCAGGCTTTGCCAGAATTTTTGCAAGAGGCCCCCAGAAATATGTTGGTTAACGCTGTAGGCGTAGCACACAAACCTGTCGGACAAATAACTTTGTGCGTGCAATGGGCTGATGAATTTACACCAATGAATTTCATCGTTTTAGCAAAACGAGTTTGTGGCTTGATACTTGGTCACAATTTCATGCGCAGACAGAAAATTAGTCCGCATCCACATTTACAAGAGTTCTCTTGTGCAGATAAACCTAATTGGTCCGCCCCTTATGAGTCGGAAGAAGCCAATTTGGCCCTCGCCCCGTTAAATCGAATTACTTTCGATTATTTAGGACTGTCTTCCACTCTCAACTCAATTGAGTTAACAGACACTCCTGTGTTGACTTGGGATGAAAAATTAGTTGAGGAGAGCGACTGCACTCCGGAACAAAGACTAGCACTTCGCGAAGTGGTTAACTCGATACCAAATGTATTTCGTGATCAAGTTGGGTGCACTAACGTGACCCAACATCGTATTAAGTTTAAAGAAGGGCATTCATTGCCCAAAATGCAGTATAGAATGTATAACCCGGCCAAGAGAGCCATTATGACCAAACTAGCTGCAGAATTGGAACAGGATGGACTCATTGAAAAGGCCAAAGGGCCCTTCATAAGTCATCCCGTCATTGTTGCGAAGCCTGACGGCTCGTATAGGATGTGCATTGACTACCGGTGGCTAAATGCCATCACTGAAGTCGAAGTAATACAAATGCCAAGTATTGACCTTTTGTTGCATAATACTGGTCCGGCAAAGTATTTTACGTCTATTGACCTTGTTAAAGGTTACTACCAAGTCGAAATGTGTGAGGAAGATCGTCCAAAAACGGCGTTTTATACGCCAAACGGTCCTTATCAATTTGTGCGAATGCCGTTCGGCCTTTGCAATGCGCCTTGTACTTTCCAGCGTCTGATGGAAGGCATTTTAGGTTCAGCTTTACAAGACTACGCGTTAGTTTATTTGGATGACGTAATTGTGTATTCAGATAATTGGGATGATCATCTCAAACATGTTCGAGATGTTTTGGAAAGGCTTAACCAAGCCAACATGACAATAAATAAAGCGAAATCTCGTTTTGGGCGTACAGAATTAAAATTCTTGGGCCACTGGATTAAACCCGAAGGTCTCTTCGGTGATCCCGATAAAATATCGGCGATCATAAAATTTCCCACCCCCACGTGTGCTAAAGACATTCAACGCTTTCACGGCATGACTAACTTCTTCAGGAAGTTTGTTCCAAATCACGGAACTATTGCCGCACCATACACACGTATGATGAATGAGAAAACTCCATTTGAATGGGGAGATGAGCAGACAGAAGCTTTTAATAAAATTAAAGAGCTACTTTGTGGTGACAATTGTCTACACAAACCAGATATGACTTTGCCATTTGTTGTCATGACTGACGCTTCACATGAAGGCTTAGGAGCTGTCCTTTGCCAAGACGTCGATATATTCGATGAAAAGAAGCAGAAAAATATTTCTGTACCCAGACCTGTAGCTTATGCAAGCAGAGTTTTACGTGGAGCGGAGAAGCGTTATACAACGCCGGAACTCGAATGTCTCGCAGTCGTGTGGGCTATTGATCGATTTAAACCATATCTCGAATATGGTACATTCACTTTAGAGTCAGATGCAGAAGCACTGAAATGGTTGATGCGAACGCCTGAACCATCTGGGAAATTTGGCCGATGGGCCTTAAGAATCCAATGTGGAAATTTTAAAATTGTTTTTCGAAAAGGTGCTGCTAATCAAGTTGCAGATGCACTTTCTAGAGCCCCACTAACAGAGGAAGACATTCCTCTTCGTGATCATGTGGAACCTGTTGAAATTAAACAATACTGGCCTGAGTGGGACGGAAATCCTTCTGTTTCATTAAATCGTGCCCCGGAGAAACGAGAATATTTGGCTAGTGTGCGTTCCTATTTTTCAGAAAATTCTAAAGAATGTTCTGAAGAAAAGGAGGGGGAGGAAGTACAAGAAACCTTGTACAGTGCGTTGACTGAAGTACTTAAAGAAGTCCCTCCTACAAGGAGAGAAATAATAGATGCTCAGTTGTTAGATACCGAATGCAAACGCATTCGAGAATATTTATTGAATGACAAGGTTGTTGGGATACCACAATCTGAAATAAAAGAATGGAAAAACAAAGTCAAAAACTATTGTTTGGACAAAAAAGAAGTTGATGGTGATCAAATGATCATCTATTTTAACCCTTCGTTCGAAGAGGAATTAAACGATTCGGGAAACGGCTTTAAAGCCGTTGTACCCAGTTCACTCGTAAAACGAGTACTCTTTGCTTGTCATGGCCACCCCCTAAGCGGTCACGCTGGGATGAGTAAGACGCTCGAGAAAACGCGTTTAATATATTTCTGGCCTGGTATGAGTAGAAGTGTCAGGAACTACGTCAAAAGCTACACGCACTGTGCTCAGTACAAACCTATTCAACAGAAAAGGCACGCAGCTCCTTACACACCACACAACATGACCAATCCTTGGGAATGTATTAACATGGACTTGATGGGCCCAAAACCCGCGGGAAGGTCCCAAAACCAGTATATTTTTGTCATTATTGACAATTGTACCAAGTTCGTTGAAATTAAGGCTTTGACCAAAGCCACGAGCGCTAACTGCGTTCAAGAATTAAGATCTGTTACAAACAGATGGGGACACCCAAAAAAGATTGTGAGCGATAACGGAAAACAATTTGTTTCCGATATTTACAATGAGTATTGCGAAATGTACAACATTCGCCCGTCCCATACAAGCACGTATCATGCCCAGGCGAACCCGACAGAGCGAGCCAATAGAGATATAAAGACCATGCTGGCTTTGTACACAGATGTGCACACGCAATGGCCAAGATATCTAGACGAATTCGCATTTGCAATGCGAAATAATGTGTCATCGGCAACGGGCTCAAGCCCGATGCTACTTAACACGGGGAGAATCGTAACATTACCCTTCGACCCAAGGATTATCAAACATGCCAATCCATTTGACAAAGAAAATCCAGAAAAATATGTCAGAGTACTATTGGATGTATTACGCAGATCGCATCAAGAGATGCATCGCAGAATTCAATTGAATTTTGAACGACATAGGAAAATACACGAACAAAAGTTCGTAATTACGGAGTTTGAAGTTGGAGATTTAGTTTGGAAACAAACTCACATTCTCTCGTGCGCAGATAAAAATATCTCCGCTGGATTTGCCGAGAAGAGAGATGGACCGTGGGAAATTACTAAAGTACTTCCAGGCGGAGCGTATAAATTACGCAAACTAGCTGATGGTTCGATTGAAAAATCAGTGAATATTAAAGCATTGTATCCCTATACTCCGTCATACCCGATTGAGACTTGGAAAATAGGACAAAAGTCCGCCTCTTACTCGCCTCAAGAAAATCCTAAATGGATGAACGAAAGTAATCAACTTCCGGATGCTGAAGAAATGGAATTAATTCCTGAAACTTCTTCAGAAATTCCAATGGAATTATCCGACTCAACTTCGGTGCAAATTGACAAATCTGCGCCCATTAAGTCTAAACATAGACATAGACAACGATTAACTGCTATAGAAAAGAAAGCGGCGTTGAAAAGAGGTGAAACTCCAAAGAAACCACCTCGAAAACCCCGCAAACCCCAACCGGTAGTTCCGCGAACTAGCCTTCGTCCTCGACGAGAGCGAAGGCCGAATCCTAAATATGCAGATGAAAATTTCGTGCGAAACATCACTGCAGTATTTAAAAAACCATACCAACAACGAGGAAAAGCCTCAAAGTTCTGTTGGAATTGATAAGTTTTATTCAAAACTTGAAGACTGTAATTATTTACATGTCTGACAGGTGTAGTGATTTATAATCTCAACACCGGGGGACAAGATATTACGATATTTATGGAAATTTATATTAAAAATATGAATTTGTTGCGATGAATTAAATATTCGGTAGAATATTTTAATTTTTTGGTCGTATTTACATGTATTTTAACCAAAATACAGAGAATTACTTTGAAAAGTGATAATCTCGCGTAATTACGAAGGTACGAGACTTACGAGGTGTGATTAAACCTCGAACCCGACAATTAATAGGGAATAAAATTCCCAGGGTTCATTGCACACAAACACTTCGTAATACACACGGATACTAGTGACTTCGTCCCTTCGACCCGTCTTCATTTTTTTCGACTTGAGAATTTCGACGCTAATTTATTTAGCCGACTTCAAACCAGGAAAACTAGCTTCTAATTGTAAGTAGTTTTCGTTAATATTCTTTGATTAAAGAATTAGAAAATTGTTCGCAACAATTGAAAATATCGGCGTCCCGATAAAAAAGTTATAAATTCACGTGCTGTTATAAGCGTGAATCGGCATTAAATCACTCTGGAAGTTTAGCTATTCAGTCGAATAGTTGGGTTAAATTTAATAATTATTTATTAAGTTTAAGTACGTGGGCACTAATTATTTAAATCAAGTCGCGGTCGAGGCTTGCATGAATTATTTAGCGGTAAATTTTCGATTTGAGATATTTATTAGACTAAGTGTTAATTAATTAATACGAAAGTTATCTTTGATATTCGAAAAGTTGGATTAAATGGTTTAAAGAAACTAAAAGAATTTTTCTTTTGAAAAAATCAACAAGTTGCGATTTTCGATGAAAATCTTTGCCGGCGAGTCCATTCTCGTGTCATAAACACAAGGGAAATGTGACTCATTAGTGTCACGTGTTAAGGGTTATAAATAACTCAAGTTGTGTATTTTTCGTTGCGAACAATACGTTTAAATTCTTTGGACTCAAGGAATGACTATTTAGAGTGGAATTATTTTTTAATAAAATAATTTATTTGCGTCTGCAGATGGGAAGTGGTAAACACCGTTCGAAACGGAGTCATCGACGTCATCGTCACGAAAGCTCCAGCTCGTCTACCTCGTCTAGTGACGAGCAACGTCGTTCGGCCGAGCGCGCTTATATGAGGGCCCAACCGATACCGACGGCACCAGCCTCCATGTATGCCCTGACGCCACTGCAGTTAGCAACGCTAAATTGGCTGAGCGTCCATCCGGACGGACTTCCGCTCGACTTAAATGCGATGATGCAGGCCCCGTCCACTTCTGCGCAGCCAATTGTTTATGAGTCGGCGCAATTGGCCCCGTTGGCCCAAGTGGCGTATCCGCCTGTAAACGTTATCAACGTCCCGTTGGCCCCGCATTCGCCAGAATTTCGGCCGCCAACTGCAAGCGTGGCGCCTACCGTCGCCAACACGTCGAATGCGGCTGCACCGACTATGACGGGACAATCAGCGTCTGCTACGCATCTTCCTGCTGGTGCTGAGTCTTCTGCGTCAGAATACGGATGGAATGAGCCGCCGCCGGGCGCTCTGCGTTATTCGGAGCCTGTTTCTCGCAACCGCGAGTACCGAGCGGCCAACAAGGCAAGGAAGAAGGATGAGAAGGCCCGCCTGCGCAAGGAGCAGTGCGAACGAGACATGGCAGCCGGAATACCTCACGATAACATCGTGACGGACCAGGCAACAGAGACGATCTGCCCATTTTGCGTCGGCTGTGGGTGGTGCTGCGGTGCATCCGCAGGGTCTTCATTGATGCGTTGTCCAAACTGTCGAGGAAGGAAAACGCGCCCGCGTTCGGAGCCGTGGCGCAAGGAGGTTCAGCCCCACGTGGTGAAAGGCATTAAGCCTAACGAGAAGCGATGTTGGGCTCACTGCCCCAAGTGCCGATTGTTTCTAAACAGCCGCGGCGAGGCTGTGTACATCGACCCGCGTTTCCTCACCTGGACCCGCGCTGAAGCCAACGCTGGTGTAAGAGTCGAACTCCTTCGACAATCACCGCCGCCTTCCGAGGACTCTGAAGTTTCTACCGAAACTGTCCAAGCTGTCGAAAGCGCCGGAAGCGAGGTACAAGAGGAAATCGTTCGACCAAGAACGATGTCGCGTGGTCGAGGCTGTCTGACGCTCGACCGAGCGAGAGAAATTGCCAAGGCTCAACGCACCAACATCTTGGCACGAGGGCGAGCTCGTAAGCTTCAACAGGCCGTAGAAGCGTCGTCCAAACCCGTGGAGGATCCTCCAGCGGTCGTAATCGACGTGTCGAGCGCTCCTATCGCGCCTAAGTCTGAAACTTCGGACGAGGCACAGTTCGAGGACGCTGAAGAGCTGCTTTCCGTCGTTGACTTCGTGGCTGAGCTTCTCGACGACATGCCGTTTCCGCCTCCGAGTCCGGATGAAATCGAAGCGCCGGAAGAAGCTGTGTTTTCCGCCGTCTCGACAGAGGCGACTGAAGAGTCGGATTTTCTGACTTCTGCTGAAGTCGAGAAAAAGGAGGAAAAAGTTTCGACTGACGTCGAAAAGAAGGATTAAAAGGGACAAAATTAACATTCGTTATTTTTTCTGAGTGGAAATATTTTTGACTAAAAATATTCCAAGTGTTTTGTTGTGTTTGCAATTTTTCCAGTATTCTCATGAGTAGTGTGTTCAGTTTTTATTTAAAATTAGAACTAATTATTTAAATATTCTAACGAATATAGTTGATTAAAAAATTGGATTCAATTTAATTGTTCTTTCCGAATTCAATTTGATTTTGTTTGAACGAATCATATTAATATATGTTTGTTTGATTTATTTACAAATTTCATAATTATTTGTGGAAATTTTGTGTTTATTTTGCTTTGTTCAAAGTGTTGAAGAATTTCAAGTTGAAATTCAATAATTTTTATGACAATCGTAATAAAAATTAGTAGTTTAGATTTTCGATAAATAAAGTTTTGCATAAATTTATTTTTATTGATTATCTTGTTGATTAATAAGCTATGAGTAAGTTATTTGACGGAGAAATAAGATTTCTATCGAAATTTGTATTTTCTCGAACATGTATCCATGTTCGGACGAGTTCATTTCCGTCGCTTAGCAACCGGGAGTTGCGTTGTACAGGGAAGCCGATTAGTCTAATCGGGTGACGAAGTTTCTGAAAGAAATAACGTGATTAAGTTAATAAAATACTTACCAAGTGGATTAATTCGATAGAATTAGGTGAACATTCTTATCCATTAAGAATGACAATCGAGAGTTAGTAAACTCTATGCTTGTCACCGGGGGATGTGTGATGATTACAAATCAGTATTTATCAATGTTCACAATAGATGGCGCTGTTTAACAAACGCGCGCAATTCAAACTCGACGAAACTAAAAAAGGCGTAATAAATTATTACTTGGACACGGTGAATAAAATATAACTATTTTATTCAATATGAATTAAGTATTAATTACTTGATGATATTGATTCTATCGAATCAATATCCACATTACTTACCTGTCGAAGGGAACCAATTGGACCCTTCCGGACCCCCAACTGGGCCCATCTGGACATAGTCATATATTAGGTCCGGACTAGTGACCCACGAATCCGCCGATCCGTACGTTGATTGGCTGTCGCCAATCTAGTAGTTCTACAGAACTATATAAGCATCAGTTTCTCACTTCCCCCTAGCTTGATAACTGAACTTGTATATTGTCTGTAGTTGAATTGTTATCGTTTGATTTCATTATTCTCTATCGACACATCAGGCCACCTCAGCTCTCCACAGTTAGTATTCATTACTATTTGTTATTGCTGTTGTAGGGCTATTTCGGGAAGGCTAACTCCGGTAATAGACATGCATTCGCATGAAATGGCCCCGTAACGTTAGCCAGCTGTTCTACGGGACAGTAGGACTTCGTACGGTGGCTTAATATAACGGTCGTATACAGTACGACCTTGCTAAATGAAAGTAGGTCCCTCAGCTAACTGGCCACAGTCCGCTGCAGGATGGTTGTTGTAAACAGCCCACGCAGGTTCCCGTCTTTCTATGATTGGTCCTTCCGCTTGTTAAAAGCCGGTAAAGGCCTAATGCACAGGTAACACGCCGGGTTGGTAGCCCGTGAGTAGTATCTTCAAGATGTTGCGATAAAAAACTACCTGGATAATGGTAATCCAACGGCAGTGGCCAAATAATATTTTACCCGGTGCTCGATCATTGGATCCCGTCATCGTAAGGCATGCTGGCGGATGGAGGAGTCAAATCCTCCCGCGATGGTTCTCTAGACCGTCGTGACGGTCCCCGCCCCATCGTACCCTCCGGGTTAGTAACCCGTGAACAGGAGTTGAACAACACTGTGTTAAACAAATTACTCGGGCATTGGTAATCCTGTGTTGGCAATATCTTTTAAACCCGGTAAGTCCATAGAAATGTTTACCTGGTGGCTGGTACCACCGACAGCGAATTAAAGCGTACAAACAAATACTCGGCGCCTGATCACGAGATCTTGTCGTCGTAAGGCATGCTGGCGGATGGAGTCTCAACAACTCCCGCGACGTTCTCTCAATTGTCGTGACGGTCCCCGCCCAATCAATATTTATACAGCAATTCATTTGTTGTATTCCACTAATTACTTTTATTCATTTGGAACATGGAATATTCTGCTGAATATTCCTACTTATGCGAAGGACTCTTCGCATTATTAGATACTCGAGCTGCGGACCAAATACGTCTCCGTAGCGATATTTGTGACGATGCCGCAAGTCAGCCGTATCCCTCTGGCTTCGCCCGGATCCTCAACCAGTTGATGCCGCCCGTTTACACGCGTCCAGAACCCATCTTTTGTTGTTAGTATTTAGTAATAAATATGTCATGTCACACTGAAACTGTAAGTTATTTCTACTTGATTACATATTCATGTTTGTGAAGGCTTCCGTAGCTTATCTCGGTTAGGTTGTTGCTAAACTTAGCAACGTCTTGTATAAACCGAATTATCTATCTCAAAAAGGACTAATAAATTAGCCCAAAAGTAGAATCGTCACAACGTCACGACTTAATTGTACTTGTATGTTACCAATCAGTTTTTAATGTAAAGAATAGCGTAAACATATATATGTGCAAATGTCTTACTTGCTTTTGAATGCAATAATTGCTGCAAGATGACTATAATGGCTCGGTATTTTAAATTTGTAAATTTAAATTCTTTGTAAATTAATTTATTAAATATTAGTAGTGCACTGTAAAACAGACATTTATTAAAAACCATAGTTTTAAATCGCTGCACTTAAACAGCTGTGTTTATTCATCAGTGTAAACATCTTTTCAAGTGCTATGTTACAATAAAAACTGAATAAATCATAGTTTCAATCTGCTCTTTTCGCTAATCCTCTTTGTTTGAAGATGCAAGAGTAGTGCAAACAAGATGGCGGTGAAAGATGTTCGTTGCCGTTTAGTTCGACATTGCACAACCATATTGATAATAAGGTTAGTGGAGCCTAGCGTTTATTAAATTTAGAAATGATTCTCTCAACGAGCGCTGTCCAAACTCTGGAGACGTGCTTAGCTATTATGCAGCAGATTATTACTTTTTGTTTATTCGTATTGTTTTTATTCCAATTAAGGCAATAGCAAATTTCCTCAAAGATTAATGTACAATTATCTAATTTTTCTAGGTGACGGCAATTGGAAAATGCATCTAATTAAAACCAATTACCGGTAAGAGAAATTGTCGTGAATAAAATTGAACAAAATTTGGCTTTTTCAGATGTTTTTATGAAAACCTTCGAACGAATCAGTGCAGTCTCACAATTCATGAATGTGTACAGAATTGTTTAAACAAATGGTGAGTAACATCTTATAAAAAATGAATATTAATTGGAAATAAAAATACATACATACATTATGAAACTGTCTGGAAAAATGTGTTGTTGACAGAAAGCAGCAACAAGATTCTAGAGAAAAAAATTCAAAGTTCAAAATTTGAAATGATTCGGACACTGAGGAGTCACGAGCCAGGAGTTGAACGCAGATCCTCTGTTTGCCTTTCAGACTGTTGTACCAATTAAGCGACTTAAGCTCTGAATCGATTGTAAATAATAACATATTTTTAAAATAAAATAACATCAATTTCTGGTTGGCAACATTGAAATACACATTGAAAACAGCAAAATTATCTTTCTCAATTTATTCATTCCACTAATTATATATAATTTTTGTCACAGTAGCTCTGAATAATTGTATTTATCAACATGTTTTTAATGCATTTTTAATGCATTTTCAATGCATTCAAGTATAACGATATTGTTACGTGTGACATGGGGTTGCTGTCAAATGCTCACACTAGATCTCAATTTAAGTAGTGAGTTCTAAAGTCCTGGTAGCAAATGTTGGTTCAAAGTGGAAAATTTGATGTTTCTTGTAGATTCCAAGATGGCAGCCAGAGTAGAAAATAAAGCACACACACACAGTTTTGAGTCCAAAGTCATACTGAAGGTTTTATTTCACTGGGTGGGGGATTCTCAACATATCTACAACAGACACTCCTATTGGTTCAACAGAGTCAAACCCAACAGGAAGATACAATTAAAAATGGAGACACATCCTTAACCTGGAAGGGTCTCCGGGGTCACAGACCCCAATTTAGGTGAAATTAAAACCAAATACAAATAGAACAAGTGAAATATTATTTGGAATATTTAAAACAAATGAAATAAAAGAAACACAATAAATGCAATAGTTTCAATAATATAAAGTCGAGCAATGTTACAAATAAACTAAAAATACATATTAAAACACTTTAGCAACTACAAATTAATATAAGAATAAAGAATTTCAACAACTAAATGGTAAATAAAATCAAAAAAACTTGTAAAACCACACGGTTTTCACAGTTGCCACACATAACAAATCCTTATTTATTAATAAGTTACTCTGAGAATTTAATGGTGTTTTGGTGAGAAAACAACACTACTGATTCAACTTAACCATAAATGTGCAACAGATGAAACTAACGCAAACAACGTATGAAACAATTAAACACAAAAGGTTCTACCAAAACCCAAAAATTTCTTGGGGTTTACATTTCAATATTCGAGGGAACAAAGGATAATTAAGCATAATTTATGACACTTTTCGCAGACTTCCTGTTGCGCGTCATTCGTTATCTCTCAAAAACTCCTGCTGAATGTTGGCTTCTCTGCACCCCAACGTCCCATTCCACTCGAACATAACATGGACAAGTATCTGTGTGTTATTTCCTATTGATTCGTTGTTTTATGCACTGATTGGATGACTGCAATCATGTGTCATGCATCGCTTGCCAACTAAGCATGTTTGTTATCTGTTGTCAGTGCGGCAATTGATTGAATTTAAATAATTCATATTTTGTATCAAATGTCACTGCAATTATTTAAGGAAAAAAAAACTTGTACGAGAACATGAATTGACATCGTTAATAATTTCTGCGAAGTTTTGAAAGCAAGGTTTGTCACGAAATCCTATTTGGGTAATAACTACATATAGAACACAAATTACATGGTGCGACTAGCGATGAGAACTTGAATTGACATCGTTATTAATTACTATGTTTTGAAGGCAAAGTTAATAACTACATACAGCACACTAATCACATGGTGCGACTAGCGATACAAGTTTTTCAACGTCATGTTAGTTGAAACATTGATTTTGTTTTGGCACTACCTAGTGTGTGTCAAGCCGGCAGGAAGCAGCAGCACAAGTGCAGCAAAAGAAATTTTATTATTCAGGTAGGAATTGTTCATGTTAACTTGTCAGTTCAAGATGGATGCCAATCCAACTTTTTAATGCTGCTTTTGGCATTACAATAAATTAGGTACTTTTAAACGGTCGTCTTGGGTTGCCGTAGTTGTTCATAGAGCTCAACCAACACTCAACGACATCATGATTTGCAAACTTAAACCACGTTTCCGCAAGATAGTCCGTCAAGTGGTGCAAAACCACAACTTATCTAGAAATAGTGACGGCGCTTTTTTCAGCATCATGGCGAAGATAAACGACAGCAAATCCAATTGGATTCTCCGCATCTTGTGGGTTGCAGTCCTCGTAGTGAGCGTGCTTCTCTGCACCGCATTGACATACGACCGATTAGCCTACTACATGTCTGAGCCGTCGGTTGTCAACATATACACGCAAGTAGACAACATCGTCCAGTTTCCCACTGTTGTGTTGTGCACAACCTCCACTCCCGAGTTTACGGAATATGCCTTAAAGACTGATAATGGTGCCAAGCCAGAAGCTATGTCCGGTTCTTGTATTGAGCCTTTGTCAATGTACAGTTGGGGAGGCAATGTGAGCGCATTGAAATTGTGGTCCATGTTGAACACTAGTCATGTTGTTGAGAGCATTCACACTCTGCAAGTAAGTTTGTATTAAATTTGTCTCTTAGCAGAATGGAATTGTATTTCTCTTTGATTAGAATAAATCTGTAAATCTGAAAAATCAAGTGAAGTATGCATTCGCTCCGATGGGATTGTGTATTCGCATGACACTTGGTAAGAAAATACAATTTGATTTAGAATTGTCACGAGTGATGTTCATTTCTGTCGATAGATGAAAAAGTTCGATTATCGAATCCAAAAAATGAATTGGTTTTTAAATTTGACGAATCCAAGTTTGGGAACAGATGTTCAAATCCACCGATTAATGTAAGCAAACGATTAACTCGTTATTCTCACAATCATTCTCAGAGTATTCTGTATCTATTCCTTTTGTGTTAGTTTGTATTGGCAGATAAAGAGAATTTCTCAGTTGAAGGAGTTCTTGATTTCCTATCCAAACGAACGACGCTCAGTCGTGTATCGGTTCAAAAAGTAATTATTCTAATTCGAAATTCTACAAGTTATTGTGTGATCATTTGATTGTATTGTAGTAGGAGTTCCTGAACAAAACCAAACACACGTGCCGTTCAATTGCTGACTTTGACTTGTGTGAAGAAAGGTGTCTACAACAGCAAATACAAGAGAGTGGAGTGCATTGCAGGTTGGTGCGATCTGATCGACAAGTATCATTCTTTTAACATTGATATTAGAAGAATACATTCAGTACAAATTTTCTTTCACTTAGGTTGCCATTCATGCGAAACTTTGAGCATTTGCCAGAGTGCCAACGAGATTATTTTTCGATACACGAAGAATTAAAAACGGTTTACTTTGGATTTTGGAAGGGCAATGCGTCAAATCCTTGCAAGTGCAGCACACCTTGTAAACGGAACATCATTTTGAATCGTTTAATAGTTGAGGAAGAATATGGATCGAGTTTGAGAATAAAAGTGATGGATTCGATAAGAATCGCAAAAGAAGTGTCAGCCTACGATCTCATCGCGCTCTTTTGCGATTTAGGGGGGAACATCGGACTCACTCTCGGAGTGTCTTGTCTCATGATTGCTGAAATACTCTTCATTCTGATCACTCTGCTTATTCAAAACGTACAAAGATCGAAGCAGAAAACATCGCATCATTTTTCTGTACTAGAATGCAGGGCAAAGAAATGTCTTAAGAAATATTTGGATGAAAGCGAAGAACATTTGGTTAACAGTTTTCAACTAACTGGTTTGAAGTACATTTTGGATAAACAAAACTACAAGAAAAAGTATTTGTGGATTTTTCTCATCACGCTCTCAAGTTTTGTCTGCACTTTTAAGATTTACGATCGCTTTGCGTATTACTTGTCCTATCCGAAAACCATATCTGTAAGAATGGTGGAAATTGAATACATTGAATCGCCCTCGTTAGTCTTATGCTCGGACAGCGGTAAACTGGTGTCGGAAAAGAAAAAATACATGGAACAACATAATGTCTCTGATTGTGTCGATGTTTTTGAAATGTTGAAAATGATGAGCGACAACGTATCTGTTGATGATTTGTGGAAGTGGTCTATGATTTATTCAAAATTTGATGTGCCACAAATGGTATGATTATGGAAATTAAAATTTGAAATTTAAAATTTTTAATAATTTCTAATTTTTGTCTGGTGTTAATGTACAATGTAGGTTGGTCTTAAAAATACTCAAGTTCCAGTAACACTTGATTTTTTTTCTACGGTTTTCGGCTTCTGTTTAAAATCAAATCCGAGTAATTATTTTTATAGAACATTTATTTGTCATAGCAATATTAACAAAGTATTTTACAATTTTATTTTTAGATATTACAAAATATTTTCCATCTTTTCTTGGATATTTCATAATCGTTTCAGCAGCAAATGAAAATTGTGTAATAAAAACAAAAGTAATTAAGAAAACACCTTTCTTAAAAGTTATTATCGGTTTTAGTGTACTCATTTCTTTTGCATTTACTTCGAAAAAAGATTTTTCAAATATTTCCTGGCAACGAATTCCATTTGAAAACATATCTGCACATGGCAGAAACTGGAATGTATTCACTTCTTTACACAATGCAAAAAGTAAATAAAATTGCAAAACGACGAGTAACCTTTCTAATGGTGGCCCATTTTTGCAGTTAGTCAGAATAAACACACCACACAGTCGATGTGTTGGAAAAACGGAGCACTTGGAATGTGTCAAAAACTGCTTAGACCAAAAAATGATGGCGACATTTTCTTGCAAGTATGTAATTACAGTGTACTCTCTGTAATCTGTAGCCCGGACATAGGACGGGTCCGAAAAACTTTACATTTACAACCTTAGCTGGGATACAACGTTTGCGTTTCTGCCCAATTGAGACTGACCCCTCAGTTATAAAAATTTCCAAAATATGCTTACACATATGTTTTAGAGAATGTTGGACACGTACAATTGCCTTCATCCTACTTAACATCAAGTATTGTTACAAGCAAGAGACGTTTGCATGAATTCCTATGTTTCTAAACGGCACCAATTTCTAAGTTCGGGCTGTCTTAAAGGTTTGTCAATATCAGCAAACAAACGTACCATAAACATGCTGGAACCGTGCCAAAACACTTTAAAAACTGTAACGTTCTCAAGTGTAGTAAACCTAAGACCGTTGATGCTTTTAAAAAGACTTATACTTAATACAAATACTAGAAATAATTACTAACTTTTATAATTTAACTCTCTGACTTTAATAAAATACTTTTAGAACAATTTCTGCCCGAAATTGTTTACAATAAATAAATGATATTAATTACAATGCTGGTTCTTGCCAGACTTTAAGAAGAATTCAAAATAGAAAGATTAATTAATATACGATTGAATAACGAAATATGATATGACGAGGAAAAGAGAAATAAGGAAAAATACTGAGGCGATGAACACGATTGATTCCGTCCGGAATCGGCGGATTGCATCCAATCGTTCGGCGTGGGCGACGGAGTTCGCTCGAACGTCAAATTGGAAGTTGACGTTGGCCTCGGTCCTCGTCTGCGTCCTCGTGGCGGGCTGCGGCTCGTCTTGGACTGCTCTCAAATCGAGATACACCGGTCGTGGCTGTAACTCGTCCGTGGCGTCTTCGTACGTCTCGGGAATTGGTTCCAACGGAATATTTCCACTCATACGAGCGGAGTACAAACGCAAGCGGAATTCCGCTGTCTTAGTCGGGAAATCCCGTAAACTAGATCTGCTTACGTTCGGCAACGTGGTGATTCTCCCTCCTTCAACCCAACGCTTGTTGCAACGAAGGGCGAGCGTCCTAGCCGTGGCGACTGGAGAATCTTGACTTTTTTTGGCTAAGAGTGTTGGCCAACTCTTACTTGGAGAAGAGTGTAATCCCTCTCTTCGGCGGGAAGAGAATAACCGATAATATCCTGAAATAACCTTGTGTTATTGTTGGGTTCCTGTGAATGTTGGGTGAGTGTTGGACAGTAAGGAGACATCTTCTTAAGCTTGGCTTAAAACCACCAACTAAAAATGGCTGCCACTTTATTCACTGTTTGGCAAAGAGTGACCTCACTCAGTAAAAGTACAGAACAAATCATACATCAGTGAATCACTGTCTACAGAAGCAAATTATATTACATAATGGAAACAAAGAACAAATCATAACTGAAAGTACGGTATGTTATTTGTGCCAACAAATAACACACCTAAACAATAACTATATACACTAGAGAAATCTCATTCAAATGCTTGGACACATTTGTTCCTCAACATTCCCCCTCTGTCCAAACATTTGAGAAAAAACAGATTCTAAATCTCAAAGGAAAATACACATGAGAAAAGTTTAACCTCTAACCTTCGACCCAATGCACCGAAGGTGTCTCACTGATACCGGTCGTGTATACAATACATTATAGGGGGCCTCCATATGTAAACCCACTTTTGGAACACGATTCCGCAAATATGCCACCGTATTGGCAAGTTCCATCCATAAAGTGTTTGGAAACCTATTTTCCCGTATCAAACGGTTCACTCCCGTTACAATGTCTTTGTTGGCGCTCTCAGAGATGGAATAAATGTCCGGGTTGGTAGATTCAATTCCAGGAATCTCGATTCCAATACCTTCGGCAATTTCAACCCATTCAATTAATTCTTTTGGGGAATAATCTATTCCATGTCCCAAATAAATTCTTCTAACTTTCCTGCCAATCATATGCTCAGTTTCCTTCTTCCAATCCTGAAACATATCAATTGCACTTTCCCCATTCTTTGAATGTCTAATCCAGATATAATGCGAACAATTATCAACTAAAACCATGTATTGTCCTCCCATTTTGTGTGGGACATCCCAAACACTTAGATATATTAAATCTAAAACCTCCCCGAGGTGCACTCTCTGTGTTGGGGGCATATCCGGATTTGTAGCTTCTGTTGCTACACATGATGCATGAGGGGCAATTTCCCTGTCCTCTAATAGGACGCCAAAAACTCTCTTTGACTGGTTCATACCAAGAACGCTCTCTTTATGCAGATGTCCAAAACGCGTCTGCCACAAATCAAGAGGAAGGGCTTTGTCCGCTAGCGATCTAGCTTTCCTGCCTCGCAGGCGCGTGAATTATCGTTTTGCGACGCCGTGAATCTGTTCACGGTCACCGTGGTCGTTTCTCGTGTCCCGGACACGAAAATCTCCGTGAAAACCTCGTTTTCCGTCCCTATTTGTCGTGATTCACGATGTCCGTCGCGTGCTACCTTTAGCACTTGGCTTTGCATTTCGCGATGGCCGCCGCCATCTTGGATCGTGACATCATCGTCGGGATTCGTTTCGGCAAATTCGCGATAAATGGGCTTATATTTCCGCCCGAAAAATACGAAAATAGCTCGAAAATAATGCTTACAGTCTACGAATCCAATCCACACCGATTCCACGCAAAAACCAATCGAATTCCGTTCTGAATCCGTGCCCGACGATTCTTCGGCTCGTTCCCGGCGCTTGCCGTCAAATCCTCGGCCCAAAACCGTCTCGAACCCGTAATCGCGATCGTCGCGAGTGCGTATACGACGCACGAAGCTTTCCTGCTTAGCAGGGGCGAAGAAAACCGTCTTCTCTCGCGGCGCTTCGTCGCTCGCTGTCCGCCCGGCCGCGCGACGAACTCCGCAGCTCGAAAAACGATCGAAAATGCTTGGCAACGTTTTTCAAACGTTGTCAACACTCACCACAACTGAGGAACCACCCTCTGCTACAATTGTTGGGTTCCTGTGAATGTTGGGTGAGTGTTGGACAGTAAGGAGACATCTTCTTAAGCTTGGCTTAAAACCACCAACTAAAAATGGCTGCCACTTTATTCACTGTTTGGCAAAGAGTGACCTCACTCAGTAAAAGTACAGAACAAATCATACATCAGTGAATCACTGTCTACAGAAGCAAATTATATTACATAATGGAAACAAAGAACAAATCATAACTGAAAGTACGGTATGTTATTTGTGCCAACAAATAACACACCTAAACAATAACTATATACACTAGAGAAATCTCATTCAAATGCTTGGACACATTTGTTCCTCAACAGTTATTTCAAGATGTGAGCCCAGAGTCCAAATGAAGTGATTATCTCAAACAAACAATGATTTTCAATGGTTTTCAGTTGTGTGTTTTTGTGAGATGTTTTCAGGTTCATGGTTTGGTTCAGACTGAGTTGCTAGCAGAATCCTCTCCTGCTAACAGGATGTAGCACTTCCTGTAGTCCCTAGATCCCAGCTGTTTTCCACACAATCATAGGGGGCAACATCCTGTTGTGCCTGGATAATTCTGCAACTCTTTTGGTACTCAAACTAGACTTCACAAAATTATTAGATTTAAGGAATTTCCTTTATTAGTAGTAATTTGGGATTACCACAAAACATCCAAAGAACTAAATTTCTTTAATTTAATCAAAAAATAAAAGTGAGATGTACAACTAATTTAAACGGTGAAAAAATAAATGTGAAATTAAATTATTTATGGGTTTTTTAAAAATTAAAATGGGGTGCCAATAAATGGAATCCCTTATAAATCTTCCAGTTGAGGAAAGAGTTTATTTTACTTTAAACATACAAAAAATAAAAATTCATTAACATTTTTGTGATTTCATCAAATGATATCTTAAAAAAGTGAATGAATTTTTGCCCCATCTGGTGGATCAAGTGCCATAAATTGTGATGTTACCGTATGCCATTTTAGATTGCCTTTTATGAATTCAACTCTAGAAATGTGTAGAAATGCAACATCAGCCATATTGGTCAAATCTCAATACCTTTCTATCAAGCTTGAAACCAATCCCATAGACGACTGCAACTGCACCAAATCTTGTGTCGATTCAATCTACCTTCCTGAAATTGATGTGTTCGTGGGTTTCGATGCCGTCCCTAATTTCCTCGTTGTTAAAGTTGTTCATAACTTGCAAAAAGTCATTGAAGAAAACTTGTCATTCCCTTTCGACAAATTTCTTTGCGATATGGGTTCTACCGTATCTTTTATTCTTGGTTTGTCGGTTATGTCATTTTTACACGACATTTTGCTATTCCACAAATACAAATAAAAAACAATATCACAAAAGAAATAAAACATATATATTTGCAGTTGTATCCAATAATGTATAGTCTGTCTTAACTAAATATCGAATCTTACATGTACTGTAGAATGTGTAGAAAACTGGACACGGCCATCTTAGCTGGTTAAAACATTACTGACCAGTGTCACAATTAACAAGTAACACGTGAGGTGCCTTGGAGTGAAGAACACTTCAATGTATAAGTATTTTAAGCAATACATTGTCTAAAAATTTGCTATTTTTACACAACCATAGTATCTACCTAAGTTATGTAACATTAATTTACACATTTAAATTGAATAAACACATTTCTAAACTTGTATCTGCAGATAAATTCTCTGTCAATTTATTTATTAAATATAACTGGTATATCTTATTTAAATTATGTGTGTTAGTACTATTTCTCAAGCTGCATAAATATTGATACATCATTATGTCACTATACAAAAAGTCTATGGATAAGTTAGTAAGTATACTGTACAGTATACATTTTTATTGACCAGTATGTCACTAGAGAAATTTGGAATATTTTCCAGGATTTATTTTGAGTTTTTTATTTGAAGTTTTTGCTTTTGCCCTAATAACAAGTTGTTGTCATGGGCAACCTAAGTTTAAGCCCCTATGGCAGGCAGGAAGCACTTCCTGCCGCCTAGGGAGGAAGAAATACTCACTTGTCAGTCTGAATATCTACATTGCCATGTAAAGTCACTTGGATTAATTTGTGAAGGTCTCAATACTAATGTTTGAGTCAACAGTTATGCTGAGTAGCGAGTATCTTTATGCATGGTGATGTGGTGATGTATGATACGAAAGTATATAGTAACCATTAGTAGCACCATATGTGTTTGTGTGACTTGTTCCATAGCGAATGATGCCAAAGTAGTCTACTTATTATTAGTATCATGTGTGGCTGTCTGGGTCCATGTTTAGATAACGTCCTGCATGGTGACTTGTTAACCAGATGGCAACTTTGTGATTGCGAGGATGTTGCGCGGTGCGATGGTTGATGCTTACCGAATGGCACAATGCGCAGAACTACCGGTATTTATTTATTTTTTATCTAACATTCTGCCTTTGAATTGATAATTCGGTTAAATCGTACAACATTTAATTTATTTTGTATTTTAAATTTATCGTCATATGGAAATCTTCTAAGTTTTAAAAGATTTAAGACGACACATCAATGTGAGAAATTGTTTAACTCACCATTAGGCCACTAAATGGCGCTACTGTCAAACAAAACAAACCCACTTTGTAATTTGATCAAATTACTCAGTGCAGCCTTGGAGGACTCCCAAATGTATCGGCCGGAATTCGTGGACTTTTTCCGTATTTGCAACCACAAAATGATTAATTTTAGAAATAGTTTTGTTTTAATTAATTTTTCTCTCGCCACCAGAGGGAGAATTGCAAGCAAGATGGCGATGTAAGCTGTTCGTTGCGCTTAGCTCGACAATAGTGGCTCTTGGACTTTGATAATGATAATAAGGTTAGTGGACCCTTCGTTTTTTAAATTTAAAAATGATCTTCTCAACAAACGCTGTCCAAATTCAATTTACACTTATCTATTTAAAAAATGATTATTAATTGAAATTTAAAAAAAAAAAGATACGCTGTCTGGAATCACGAAGAAATAAGTGTGTAACTTCAATAGAATTCAAACAATGCGAAAATAACTGTCTGATAAATACTAGTATGTTGCTGAAAAAAAAACATCAAGTGCATGTCTCATCTAAAAACATTATGTAATAACTTGATGTGTGTTTGATGACTTGTTTTGCTACAAAATAGATTGTCAATAATGAATTCGCAAATTTGAGAAATTTTTGACAATTGCTGAAAAATATCAAATTTTAATTTTTTTCTTTATATTGTGTATTGCTCAGGGTGACATGTCCTGTGGTATTCGTCCAAGTTGAAATCATGATTTATATTCACTTTATTTTCTCCGTGTACTCTACAATACAATTGTGACAGAGCAAGACAATTAAACAGATGATTACACTGATAAGTTTACACAGCTGTTTGCGAGCACTGAATTAAAACTAAGCTATTGTAGCATGTTGAATAAAGATATTTTTGTTCTGTAATGGACCCAAAATTTCACTGCATCGTGCAATGTTAAAATCCCACACCGTACATTAAATGTGTAGATTAATGTTACGCAACTTCCTAATGTGTTTCTATACATTGAAAACAGATTGGTGACATAAAGTTGAATTATTTCCTGATAAAATACTCTTATACTCATATATTTCATGTGTCATATTCATATATTTTATATTTTATATCTGATATTTCATATTTCATATTTTATATTTTATATTTTATATTTTATATTTTATACTTCGTATTTCATATTTTATATTTTATATTTTATATTTCATATTTTATATTTTATATTTTATATTTTATATTTCATATTTTATATTTCATATTTTATATTTCAAATTTTATATTTCGTGTATTTTATTTGTTGTTTGTATTTGTGGAATAGCAAAATGTCATGTAAAAATTCCATAACCGATAGACCAAGAATAAAAGATACGGTAGAACCAACATCACAAAGAAGTTTGACGAAGGAAAATGACAACTTTTCCTCAATAACTTCTTGCAAATTATGAAAAACTTTAACAGTTAGTACACTTTGGACTGACAAATGCGCCAACACATTAAATTCAAGATTGTAGATTGAAACGACACAAGGTTTGGTGCAATTGCAGTCGCTTGTCGGATCCGTTTTCAGCATGATAGAAAGGTATTGTGATTTGACCAGTTTGGCTGTTTCTGCATTTGGACACATCTCCAAAGATGAGTTCATAAAAGGCAATCTAAAAAGACACAACATCTTCTTTTCTCAACCGATGACGGCGTTTAAGAAGTTAGGACCAGCTCCAGAATAAGTGCTTTCACTTGATTCACCAGATAAAGCAAAAATTCATTGATTTTTTATGACATCATTCATATGATGTCACAAATTGGCAATAAATCTTTATATTTTGATATGTATGAAGTAAAATAAACTTTTTCTGGAACTGGCAAAAAAAGATTTGTAAGTATAATAGCATACTTGCAAGAAAACTTTGCCACCATTTTTTTATCTAAGCAGTTTTTGACACATTGCACGTGTTCTGTTCTTCCAACGCATCGACTCTTTGGTGTGTTTATTCTGACTAACTGCAAAAATGAGCCACCATTAGACATATTATTCGTTGTTTGCAACATCATATACTTTTTGCATTGTGTAGAGAAGTATATAATTTCCAGTCACTTGCATGTGCAGATATGTTTTCAAACTGAATTCGTTGCCAGGAAATATTTGAAATATCTTTTTCAAAAGCAAAATGAATTAATAATAAAATAAGATTTAAAAAATGTTTATTTATTAACTTTTGTTTTCATTAGACAGTTGCCGCTCTTTGAAAAAATGACTACCGTATAACCAGAAAAAGATGGAAAATATTTAGTAATACCTGAAAAAACAAAACTTAATATAATTGAAAACAACTTTGTTATTGCCATTATGAATTCTTGTAAGTGTTCTTACCCGGATTAAATTTTGAACAGAAACCGAAAACCGTTGAAAAAGGTTCAATAGTTATTGGAACTGGAGTATTTTTAGCAATATCCTATATTTCCAACAGAAAAAGTTAGACATTAATTACAAAAACATAATGAAGGTTCCATAATTATACCATTTCTGCCAGAAGCATAAATTTTGAACCCTTTGCAGACGATGACCACAATTGATCAAAAGACATTTTAGCATTCACCATATTTAACATATCAAAATCATCCGGACAACCAGAGATGTTATTCAGCTTCATGTACTTCCACTTTTGAGCCACCAGTTTACTACTATCCGAGCATAAAACTACCGATGGAAGTTCAATGTTTTCAATTTCCACCATTCTTACAGATATGGTTTTCGGATAGGACAAGTAATACACAAAGCGATCATAAATCTTAAAAGCACACGCAAAACTTAAGAGTACCGTGAGAAAAATCCATATATACTTTCTCTTGTAGTTTTGTTTAGCCAAAATGTACTTCAAACCAGTTAGTTGGAAACTATCGAGCAAATGTTCTTCGCTTTCATCCACATATTTCTTAAGACATTTCTTAGCTCTGTATTCTAGCATAGAAAACTGAAGTGATTTCTGCTTGGATCTTTTCACATTTTGAATAAGCAGAGTGATTAGAATGATGATTATCTCAGCAATCATGAGACAAGAAACTCCAAGAGCGAGTCCGATGTTTCCTCCTAAATCGCAGAGTAGCGCTATTATATCGTAAGTTGCCACTTCTTTTGCGATTCTTATCGAATCCATCACTTTGACTCTCAAATTCGATCCGGATTCTGCTTCAATTATTAAACGATTCAAAATAATTTGATGTTTGCAAGATGTGGTGCACTTGCAAGTATTTGTATCATTGCCGGCTTTCCAAAGACCCATGTATGCTTCTTTCGCGTCATCATACTTCTCACTATAATCTTGTTGACACTCTGGTAAATGCTCAAAGTTTCGCATGAATGGCAACCTAAACAGAAGAAAAAATTAACTTGATGTTTTACGGCATTCTTCTTGATCGTACAAACCTGCAATCCACCTTAATTTTTTTTATTTGCTGCCTTGTGCACTCTTCTTCGCAGAATTCAAAATCTGCAATTGAACTGCACACGTGTTTGGACCTGTTCAGGAATTTGTACTACAACACAATAAAATGATCACACAACCGCTATAGTTCTTAAATAATTATAATCACTTTTTGAATAGATGCAACACTTAGTGCCGTATGGTTAGATGGGAAGGAAAGTTTCCATTGAAGTGGGAAATTGTCTGTATCTGCTAATATAAACTACGCCATAAAGAAATTAAAATAATCTGAGAATAAAGACTATTTGATGTGCCCATTACACTTACACCGATCAAAGGATTTGAACATCTGTTTCCAAGCTTGGATTCGTCAAATTTAAAAACCAATTGGTTTTTTGGATTTGACAGTCGAACTTTTTTATCTACCGACAGTAATGAACATCACTGACAATCCAATGAAATCAATTGTATTTTCTTACCAAGTGTCATAAGAAGACACAATCCCACAGAAGAGAATACATGTTTCACTTTATATTTTAGATTTACAGATTTATCCTAATAAAAGAGAAATCTAATTTCCATTTATTAAGAGACAGATGTAACACTTACTTGTAGAGTGTGGATGTTGTCAACAATGTGGCTTGTGTTAAACATGGACCATAATTTTATTGCGCTCACGTTGCAATCACGACTGTACCAGTACAGAGGATCTATGCAACTCACACCTTCCGAACTCACACCATTATCAATCTTTAAGGCATATTCTGTTAATTCGGGAGTGGTGGTTGTGCACAACACAACAGTGGGAAACGAGACGATATTATCTACTTGCGTGTATATGTTGACCACCGATGGTTCAGACATGTAGTATGTTAATCGGTCGTAGACCAATGCGGTGCAGAGTAGTACGCTCACTACGAGGACTGCAACCCACAAGATGCGTACAATCCAAATCGATTTGCCGTCGTTTATCTTCACCATGATACTCAAGAAAGCGTCGTCACTATTTCGAGATAAATTATGGTTTCGCACCAATTGAAGGACTCTCTTGCGGAACCGAGGTTTAAGTTTGCAAACCATAATGTCATTGGTTTAACAAACAATCGCAAATTAAATGCCTTTTATAGCATGTCTGAAATTCCAAATTGTAAAATTTCTATCGATCAAACTGTACAAGATGTGTCGATAAATTTTCTTAAGAAAACAATGGCTCATGGAAAAGAAATGACTGCAAAAGTTAATTGCATTCTTACAAAATACCTAAAGAAGGAAAGAATTGCAGAGCTCTTGCTTTAAATGTTCACTCGACAGCATGTGTGAACGATTTCTACGTCCTTTTGATACGTTTCAAATAACTTTGCTTTGAAAACACCTATTGTGGAAACAAATCAATTTTCAACACCTTCTCATGTTTTTGTTAAATAATTAAATGAGCACTTTCAGCAATGGAGAAAAACCTTTTGTGTATGTGAGAACCGAGTTGATTGAATGGTTAAACCCTTGCCTTGCATGCATAATCACGATTGATTCCAAGAACAAAGCCAACAGTTTATTATCGTATAAATTAAAATGCGGAGAACTTTGTATCACGCCCAGTACAACGATGAATGAATAATGAATAATGATTTGGAAAAGTTCGTGCACACGTGTATCAACTTTGGTGACCTCGAATATACCTATTTGAGTGAGCACCATATTCCCAAATGATGTGAAAACAAGAATAAATATTATTTTATATTTTATTTAAACGCATGTTGAAGTAAAACATATTCCACTTTTATTGCAAATAAAACACAATATTTTTCTGGCAAAATAATATTGTGTGCCCAGTTTCAGCTTGGCAACAGTTTCAGCCAATCACGTTGCAACACCCTTTTTTTATGTTGCTGCAAGGCGCGAATTGGAGGCGTAGCCTCCCTCTTTCTCGCGCGTGCCTAGCCGAATTGTTGCACACGACCCGAAAGCGGTCGCATGTGATCTTCGCAAATTGATGTTCTGCGCAGCTTTACTGAGCAGGATTCGGAGTGAGTCAAACCATTTTGGCGCACTCTGATCACTCTTGATTCTGCTTCCAAAAAACTCACATTCGTGTCAAACTTATGCCCGTTTGCTAAGTGTGATCTGTGAGAAGTTTTGGAAGAATTGAGACTTATTGCTGGTCTGTGCCATTTGTACAGAATAGCGCCACTGCTTGGATCACTAACTGTGATTTGAGCCATCTTGTGCAGTGTGAAATTGACCTGTGTCAATTGAGGTTCTTTGTGTTGAGTTTACTCCACAAAGAAAGCTGTGTGAAGACGGATTTCTGCATTGAGCTTGCTCCGTGGGAATAAACGCTGTGTATGAGACGAATCTTCGTGTTGAGCGTGCTCCATGGGCATTAGAGTGTATTTAAAGGCAAATTTTGGCATTGAGTTTACTCTGCCAAAATTCTCGCTCACGTGACGCCATCGACGCCATCTTGGAGCCGACCATTAACCGTGAGTGTGTGTATATCCAAGGAGGAGTTTTGCCAACATTATTATTTCGCATATTCATCTTGTAACTTGAGAACAATTAAAACAATCAATTCAAAGTTCATTATTTGTGTGTATAAAATCATTTCCCCTGGCCGCTGAGTAGAAGTCCTATAAGGCATCTCGATGGTGAGTTTACTTATTAAATTTATGGATTTAGTCGGTAAAAAACCCGGATTGCCGCACAACCCACAAGCTGTAGAACGAAAAATAAGAATATAGAAAGTCCAGCATGTATGTTGATTCAACTGAGTAGTTTAGTGACACAACGTCATAACAATATTTACACAGCTTGAGAAACTGCACTAAGCTTAATTACACATTAAATTTAAATAGCATAAGGAAGCTATTAAATCTCAATTTTCATTATGTCATAATGCTAATATAAATTTGTGTACTACTAACCTCAATAGGCAACCGACACGTACAACTTGTTCATAGAACAAGACATTTGAATGGTTAGATGTTTTCATCAATAAGGTTAGACAGGTAAACACTGAATTAAAAATAGGATTATAAAATAGGAAGTAACGCAAGATTTGAATTCGCTGCCATTTGTGCAGTAAATTGTTTGCAACCCTAAAACAACAACAAATTGACAGCTGAGAGTTTAGGGAAGGTTTAGGGTTAGTGAAAATGGAGTGTTACACGATACAACAACGTGTTTAGGGTTAGTAAAAATGGAGCGTTACACGATACAACAACGTGTAACAATTCAATTACTGCATGAGACATTTCCTGATCGTGTACTCTCTCGTTTCGGTGATCAGAATTGGCCCCCTAGATCGTGTGATTTAACACCATTAGATTTCTTTTTATGGGATGATTTGAAGTCAAAGGTCTATATCAACAAGCCCACAACTACCCTTGCATTACAATTCTGATCACCGAAACGAGAGAGTACACGATCAGGAAATGTCTCATGCAGTAATTGAATTGTTACACGTTGTTGTATCGTGTAACGCTCCATTTTTACTAACCCTAAACACGTTGTTGTATCGTGTAACACTCCATTTTCACTAACCCTAAACTCTCAGCTGTCAATTTGTTGTTGTTTCAGGGTTGCAAACAATTTACTGCACAAATGGCGGCGAATTCAAATCTTGCGTTACTTTTGGGACACCATTTAGAAGCCATGCCATCCACAATATGCTCTAAATACATTAAATTCAAGTATCCAATTTGTTTACACATTCAAAATATGATTGCCTTTGAATTTGAACTGTTCACTCACACTGATGCTATGCTCACTTGGCAATTGACCAAGGCCTCCTAAACTGTAACAAAAAATAGAATAAAATGAATCATTAATTTTAAAATTTAATTTTTATTATTATTGTTATATTTTTTGTTACTTTTCAACATCTGAGCTGGTGAGTTTCGTTGTTTCTCGAAGAACCCAAGCGAGTGGTTACGGTGGGTCACGGTGTAAGAGAACAGGTGTTGAAGCGCCCATACAAAATAGCCTTGAACCTTGGGAAGATGAATATTGTAGTTCTGTCGTTTGCCACCACGCGGTGCAGGGATCTACTGGTCATTGAAAT
This sequence comes from Strigamia acuminata, assembly GCA_949358305.1. Lineage (NCBI taxonomy): Eukaryota > Metazoa > Arthropoda > Chilopoda > Geophilomorpha > Linotaeniidae > Strigamia > Strigamia acuminata. The sequence continues at coordinate 3,992,501 of OX442315.1, read as the reverse complement.
CAATGGCGTGTAGTAGTAGTAGTAGTAGACTATGTGGTAAATATTATATTTGTTATTATTATTACTCATGTCATTTTCAATTTTTTTTTCATTTGTGTACTCTGGGTGCTCCTTGTTGTAAGAAATGTGGATTGTTTTATAATTAAATTTTATTTTATTTTTGTTTTATTTCTTAGTCGCATTTGGATCATTGCTAAAGGCTCGTTTACAATGTTGCAAAATCGCGTTCGAACACGAACACGATCACTTCAATGCGGAAATTGTGACTAAAACCATCGAAAACAAGAAGGATGCCGTGGATTATTTGACCTGGACGTTTTTATATCGACGGATGACACAAAATCTAAACTACTACAATTTACAAGGAGTTACTCATCGACATCTTTCTGATCATTTATCTGAACTGGTGGAAAATACACTGAGCGACTTGCAACAATTTAAAGTACGGTAAGTTTCAAATTAAATTAAATTTTTTCGTGCAAAGACATTTAAACTAAATTTGTTATTTTAGTGCGTAAGCATCGAAGATGAAATGGACGTTGCACCACTTAACCTCGGCATGATCGCGGCGTATTATTATATAAATTACACCACTATTGGTAAGTTTTATTTTGGTTTTTGTATGTAAAGTTTTGTAACACATTTTTATTTTGTTTTCTAGGTATTCAGCTTATCACTGAATGCAAAGACAAAGATTCGTGGACTAATTGAATCAGCCGCTGAATACGAAACCATTCCAATACGACATCATGAAGATTTAGTATTAAAACAACTGACAACACGATTGCCCAACAAGTAAGTTACCCAACTTGAAACTGAACAATCCTAACGCGAAAACCAATCTGTTACTCCAAGCTCATTTGTCACGAATGCAGAACTTCAGTCGGACACGGAAGATATCTCAAGCAAAGCCGTGTCGATGTTCTCAGTAGTAACGGATGGTTAGCCCCTGCTTTGCCTGCTATGGAGTTGGCGCAGATGGTAACGCAGGCAATGTGCAACAAGGACTTGTATTTGAAGCAACTGCCTCATTTTACCAACGAAATTGTCAAGACATGCACCGACAAAGTGTGTTATTTAAATTTATTCTTTATATAAATAAGATCAATTTTTTTTTTACTTTTTTGAATGTAGGATGTGGAATCGGTTTTTGATATTATGGAGTTGGAAGATGAAGCTCGTAACAAATTGCTTCAATTAAACGATGCTGCAATGGCCGATGTTGCTAGGTTCCGCAATCGTTATCCAAATATTGAATTAACGTACGAAGTGCAAGACAAAGAATCATTAAAGAGGTATTTATTAAAATAATCATTGAATATTTCGGGTAGATTAATAAATTTATTGATTTTTTTTTCTTCATAATTTAGCGGATCCGGTGAATGTTGTTGTTCAATTGGAACGTGAAGATGAAGTCACTGGCCCAGTCATAGCTCAATTCTTTCCACAGGTAGAAAGCAGTTTTTTATTTTTAAGGATTTATTGTTAATTTTAAATGGATTTGAATTAATTTTTGATTTATTTGTTTCAGAAACGAGAAGAAGGTTAGAAGGTTGGTGGGTCGTGATTGGAGATCCGAAAAATAATTCCCTTATCTCAATTAAACGTTTAACACTTCAACAGAAAGCTAAAGTGAAATTGGACTTTGTTGTATTTCATGAGTGATTCGTACATGGGGTGCGATAAGGAATACAAATTCGCCGTTGATATTCTTGACGCGAAGCTGAAAATTCAGACAGTGACAGCGAATAAATATTACCATAAGTGTATCTTATTTTTACGTTATATATTTTATTATTACGTCACGTTCATAATAAATAAATGAATAAATAAATGAAACATCGTATGGGTTGGGTTTTTATTACTGTAAATATGATCGATTAATAAATTGCGTTCTGTTTTGATTATATTTGATTTTTGTTGTGTTTTGTTGTGTTTATTAATAATTTCCACATACCGGCAGCTGGTTTAAAATACATAAAGACTACAAAACAATGACCACTAGATTTCAGCGCCACACGGTGACAAATTTCGGCCTCCAATAATTATCGGGCCACAGCTAGGGGAATCGCTTCAACACCTGTTCTCTTACACCGTGCGGTGGGTCCTACGATTTTTAGCGCAGAAGGCCCGACCACACGTAACCACAAAGCTAAAGAAGTGAAAACAAGAAATAAACGATAGGTGAATAAATAACACACCAGAAAGATATTGAATTAAATAATTTTTAAAATAATTTCATCGAGTTTGTTCGGTTCCGCATCGCCTTTTATGCTAAGTTGGCTTTGTCTGTATGGCGTGTTGTCCGTTCAAGAGTCTATGGCGCGACTCGCGACCTATATAATTACCGGTTAAAACATGGATGGCATTAAGGACTGGGTGGATACATGTAACGGAATCAGTCAAATCGGTAAATTAATTAATAAACTGTAACAATTTATAGGAAAACGTGTAGAGTAATGAAGATGAGAACTTGTGTGTCTGGACGAGTCAGCATGTCACGTGGTCACAGTCACGGCTGTGGGTGACGCGGAAACCAACAAGTCGTACTTTTATTCGTTCATACATCTAATTAGACTCCTCGCCAGGTTCGTCCCGACCACATCGTAAGTGCCGATTCTGCTTTCTTTCCATTAGACGTGAAAAGTGAACATTGATAAACTTTATCTTAATCGCTCCTATGGCATACCATACTACCTGCAATGACTACTGCTTGATGACTGCACGCAGCTGCCATCTGGCGACAAAATTAATTATTTGTAATATGTGACGGGTTTTATTAAAGAAATAAACGATGTAATTTGGACTCTACATTTAAATTTGATGTACTAAATTATATATTTTGAATTTAACAAATTGATAATATATATTTTTAATAGCACCGAGTCCATTTCTCTTTCTAAGCGTCAGGTAGGAGCGTTTTAGCTTTCCAGTTACTCGACTGTGCACTTCAGATGAATAAATATGAGAATTTTGTTTTACTCAATAACAAATCCATCAAAAGACTTTATCCGATATATAATAATGATAATGAAGACAAATATAAACTAAATAGAATAATTTTCTCTATTTCCCATTTAATTGTCATTCCAAAATTACAATTAGAAAGTGAAGTGATGTGCCAGAGCGAGTAGAGAAAGATGTCGGACTGGGTGTTTTTGGCTGAGTTTCTGTGGTTATCGCTTCTCGGCCTTTTGGCTAAGATCAAAGTGTAGTATCTGTTCTTATCAGCTTAATATCTGATACGGTCCTCATTGAGGGCCCAGAATATTAAACTGATTTTTGGAACCAGGTGGGGTGCTCGGAGCTTGCTCCACCCCTGCTACGGGTTGGCCCGGTATTGCAGTACCTCCGGGATCGGCCCACTCCTTCGGGAGATACAAACAAATATAAAAATAGAACCAAAAAAAACAAACAACCTCAGTTCATATTGTTGTTAAGTTTAAGAAATGTAATTTCGCTCCACCTTGACTTTATAGTGGTTAAATTGCACGTTTATTTCAAATTACATAAACCTCTTCATATATTTTCGAGAGAGAGGAAATCTGAACTGTGCTATTTCCATACCGCTTTTGAATTACTTACGTCATAAGAATACCCGGAATATCCAAATCGCATTCACAATCGAACTGGGAACAGATTAACACTACCATCCGCCACCATCGCAAATCAACAAATGGCGTCTACATCCACACCGCACAGCACAATAAATTTTTTTTAGCCATTTAATCATTCATTAGGCCACACTATCTACAGATTACTTTCATTTTCTACAGTTTAATTCCAAAATGGACGACGACGAGCCGGTTGTGGTTCTCGTCTGCTGCCGCTGCCGCTTTGCCCGTCACCGTCGAATTCTATCCGCACACAGCCCTATAATTACTTCCAAGCCTCCAAAGAAATCTCATTGCAAGTAATCATTCATTTATTCAAATAAAATTAAAATTAAACTTTTTTAACGTTTAAAATTCAAATTGCAGGACGTGAAACCCAGCAAGTGCTGTAAACACTCGTCGATTTCGCCTACACGCACAAATTTCAGGCTAGCAGCTGCACGATGCACCACATTTTCGAGGCCTGCTCCATGTTGGACTTTGAATCCGTCCAGGAACTGTGAGTCGAATTCCTGCTCGCCAACAAAGAAAAATAATAGTTTAAGATAATTACGTAAATTATTATTACGGTAATTATGTTTATTTTTTTGTGATTTTGATATTTTCAATGATTATTGGTTTTCTTAATTTATCACATAATTATGATGAGTTTGTATTTAAAGCGCTCAACCAACTGCGTTCCAGCAAGACATTTCTTCTACTCGATACTGCATTGATGCTGTTGCCGTCTGACGTGAATTCGAGCATTTCATTGGTTCAACTTCTGTCAACAAGAATACACATTTTGCACGTTGCTCTCTGTGTAGCTCTACTATCACAAAGTAAGCTTAAGCAGAAAGTGAAAATACCTTTTAGGTTGGCGACATCAAACCAGTACTGTAGAGCAGTACATTTCTCAAGTACAAGGTCAAACAGATGCACTGCAGTACCGTATTTGTTGTGTATGGAAATCCAGCGGTCGGCAACAGGCGGTGACGTTTTAGCGACATTTTTCCCTCGGTTTCTTTGGTTTTTCGGTATTTTTTCATGTTTTTCCTGTTTTTTTCATGTTTTTTAGGTTTTATTGGTATTTTTTGGGTTGTGTATGTTTATTGGGGGGTTTATTTGGTTTTTAAGTGTTTTTTTCTGGAGCTCGATGAAAATTTTCAATAGTATCCGGATCCCACTTAAAATTACTTGCCGACCCCTGGTTTAACCGATTAGTTCTCTTAAAACTTAATGCACATTCAGTTAGTCGATAAAATAAATTGATTTGATAAGTGCTTACCTGCGTTCTGTCACTTAGAAAAGTGCTTACCTGTTTTCGGTCACTTAGATAAGTGCTTACCTGTTTTCTACAAGTTTTAAGATGGAAAATTATTATGAGTCGTGCCAATTAAACTATGTCAGATATAAAATGTAATTACATTAAGTAAACTTATGTTTGTACTGACTGTGACAGGTTATGGCTTTGCCATGGCAGCCTGGGGACTGGATACCATAGGTGGGACGTAACCTCACTTAAATGATAGAGACGATGACGTTGTCGGTTAACACATAACATTCTGCTGAACTCACCTCCAACCCATGCAGCCACTCATGGAGGCTGTAGCAGACCCATCGTCATGCTACTGAGCGTCGCAGTGGTGAATGGGAAGGAGAGCGGAGATAGCAAAGGACACAGCTGCCCCTGCTGACTTCAGGACCTTCCTTGACACACGACTGTCTCGGTTGAGACCTGGTGCTCCTCTCTTTGTCACGGTCGGTGACACCCTCTCCTCACCACATCACTCAGTTCCCTCCTCCTTTATACTGTTTCAGTTCACCCCACAACGAGGAATGACTTTAGGGCCAGTGAGCAGTGTGTGGAGTAATGCAGGTCACCGTGGGTGGCCAAACGGTCACATGACATTAAAAGTGGTTGATGCACAAAAAGAAGAATTAATATTGATTAGCTCAATTTAGCTGTAAGCTTAATAGAAGCGGCCAAATGACAAAATCTATTGAAACTCTGAGATTTTTGTTTCTTTTGAGAATAATGTGGTTTGTTTCAATTGTCAATGGGAACGTCCATACCATAAAATTGCGAATGTTTTTTAAGTTTTAATTATTCTTAATTTCCAATAGTATGCATTACAATAGAAAAGATCAAGCAATTCGAAGGATTGCTAAAACGTATGTGAAACAGGAATTAGAAGAATCGACATTTTCATCCGTCGAAACTACGAAAAACAAAAAATGTCCATCCATATATCACATGTGCCGGCTAACTTTTGGCATAATTACACTTTCGATGTGTGTATTCCAGTGCTGGCAACAAATTGTCATTTACAGACAAAAGCCTATCAAAGTTGATGCTGCCATTTCTGAAGAATCCGTTGGTGACTTTCCAGCAATACATCTAACTTCGGCTTACACATACGAAACCATGAAAGAATATTACAAATCAGTGAAGAACCAGACTGCGCAAGGTAAAGTACAAAGAATAATGAGCCAAGTATTCTTATTGTTCATCAATTTTGACAAAGTTAAAATGTAAAAAATTGTAGAATGCTATCACAGTCTAACGTTCCGCTTAGACAATGTCACAGATTTGCATCAAGTGCTAAAAAAGAAAAACGTCACAACAATGATTCAAAATATCACTTTTTCAAGAGTAAGTACAAACTTTAGTCATTTGCTTTTTTTGGGACAAACGTTTAAAGTAGAGTAATATTGCGTTTCAGGGAACAAAAGTTTACGTCAACAAATTTAATACAACTGAAATTCCAACAATTGTCTCATTATACACAAGAATTGAAAATGGTAAAACGTTCAGTTGTAGGTAAGATTAGTTATAATCAGTGAATAATTTTTTTTCCCAGTGAAACCCATCCAACTTGGACCAGAGAGCCGAGTTAAAATTTGGATCCAGACCAAAATGTCCAATGAACCTTACCATGTTCTCATGGTAGCTATACAATTTCTTTTTTCAATTTGAATACACTTAAATTAATGTAATGACATGGTCTACCGCAGACTGTTCTAACAGCAAACACGAAGCATCTTGTTCCACTCATATTTGTAGGTGAGTGGTGCGCAAATAATCGGCAAATGAACCGATGTGGAAGCGTGAAATAAAGCGGTTCGCAAATGCGCGACGGTTAATTCCGATAACAGAATCGCATGATGCGATTCGAGCGAGCGCGTGATGCGATTCGAGCGAGCGCGCGACTTATGGTCGCTTATATGCGCTTAAATAGCACTGAAGGTGCTCTAAAGTGAAGGTAAACACTTAAAAACATAAAAGTTTAATGAAAAGTAAACCATATCTTACATAAATGGATTTCCAAAGGTGAAAAGATGTGAAAGTGCACACACCTGTGTGCGCTGCCATCTTGGATTAGGGATAAGAGTGTCACAGCACTCTGGTGACAGTTATTAACATTAAGTTTTAAATTAAAGAACAAATCATCTAAGTAAAACATAAGCAAAGTATGGAATTACATACTGGACAGCAGAAATTAAATCCAAATAGAGAAAACAGTAAATAAATGATCAAATATCAATACAATGTGTTTGAACACAAAACATATAGTATATAAACATTTGATATCGACAACATGAGTGGTTCTTAGACCAACAAATCCCCCCTTCGATCTTAAATGTTCGGGGAAAGATACAATCGGGTACTAGAATTATAGTATAAACATTAATCAAAAGGGAAATAATAATGTCGAATCACCGAGCCGGGTAGTATCATTGAAAAACTCTGCGGAAGCCCGAATATTCCCTCTGAAACTCGATGATCCTCGCAATCGGGAAAAACTAAATTAGGAATGTCACGATAAAGTTACAATCGGAAAATCCGAGAAATCAACGATTGTAAACGTTCCGATCCGAGCCACTTCGTGAAGATGTCGGCGACGTTGAGATCGCCGGGCACTTTGCGGAGTTCGAAACGTCCCGCCGTATACCACTCCCTGAGCCAATGATAACGTACACGAATATGTCGAGTTTTCGAAGTTTCGACATCGTTGGAAGTAAACTGTATGGCCGAGAGAGCGTCGGAATAAATGACGGGTCGCGATAATCGGTTGAGAATCGGAAACTGAAGATAAACGTGGTCCAACCAGTAAAGCTCCTTGACGCACTCAACAAGGGCGATGAATTCCGCTTCCATTGTTGAGCACGCCACGGTGGACTGTTTTTGGCAAGACCAGCCGATTGGAATGTTGCCGATGAAAGTAATATAACCGCCGAAACTTAATGATGTCTCCGGATCGCATGCCCACGAAGCGTCGGTGTAAGCCCATAATTGTGAAGATGTACAGCCGGATAATTCGATGCAAAAGTGCGCGGTGTTAGCGACGTACTGTAGAACTTGAAGCAATGCTCGAATGTGGGTCTTATTATAGCAGGTGTTGTATTGCGATAAATGGATAACGGAGTAAAGTATATCGGGGCGTGTCCTCGAAGCCAAGAATAACAGCGATCCGATCAGCGAGCGGTATGGAAAATCTTCCAAATTCTCGGTCGATCCTCTGACGAGTGTCGTCCCGGGTGTCACGGGAACTTTCACGAGCTTGTTGGTCGAGGTTCCAAATTTCTTAATGATTTTCGCGATATAAGCACGTTGGGAAATGAATGTGCGTCCCATATCACGAATGAACTCGACGCCTAACAATTTCGTAATCGGACCGAGGTTGACGATTTGGAATTTCGAACTGATAAGTTGGATCAATTGGTCGAAAACGCTGTCGGACGCGTAGAATAAAATAATATCGTCCACGTAGATTAACATGATAGCGGAGTTTCCAAAGACGTAAACACAGTTGCAAGCTGGCATTCTTCGGAATCCGAGGTCTCGAAGCGTCTCGTCTAACTTTTCGAACCATTGTCTTCCCGACTGGTGGAGGCCGTAAAGGGATTTAACGAGTAGCCAAACATTGTTGGGGTTGGAACATGTGGCACTTGCAGGGATCCGCATGTAGACTTTGTGTTTAAGTTCGCCATACAGGTACGCACATTTCACATCTAAGTGTGCATCCTTCCAACCACGCAACACGACGAGAAGACAGAAGAATAAACGGATTAAAACAAAATTCACCACCGGACTAAAAACTTCATCGTAGTCGACTCCGAGAGTTTGACGAAAACCCTGGGCGACTAAACGAGCTCGATATCTGGTGATCGTCCCTGCTGCATCGGTCTTCAGCTTAAAAAGCCATTTGCAGCCAAGAATCGTAGTGTCCGGTGGCCTTGGAACTTCGAGATAAACTTCTCTTTCGGTAAATGTGTCGAGCTCTTCCTTAATGGCTTCGCGCCATTTTGGAGCGTCGGAGAATTTCGGGATTTCAGCGTAGGAAGCTGGTTCCGTTCTACAGAGATGAGCGGCATGACGAACACCCGGAATAGTCGGCAATGTTTACTCAATGTTGCTCCAAATAAACAGTTCTGGCTCATAATCGATATTGTTGAGCATACAATATTCCTCAACATCTCTCTGAGATCTAAGTCGAATGCCGGGCATCGGAAAGTAGTAAACGTCCGTTTTAATCGATCCCGGGACTTGATCCTTCCGGAGGTGTTCCTCGCGTCTCCAGTCACTGCACTCGGAATCTCCCCCAATGGGTCGCCAAATATATGCAGTATGGCGATCCGTAGCAGGCAAGACTTCTGTCCCGACTATGTGCTGAATTGGAGCAGGAGACATTGGAGTATTGTCAAATACCGACACTGTGTGAGATAAGTCTGCTCCACGGGTTTTCCGGCGATATGTGATGTATCTAGCTGGAGAACCCGGCGGTGACTGGCGAGGGGATTGCTCTGCAGACGTCCCAGTGAATTCAGATGTACCGGGATAAAGTGAAATCTCGTCAATTCGATCATCGTTAATTTGTTCGGCATCATCCTCCGTATCGCCCTCCTGATAAAGCACAGGATAGGACTGTGAATGTCCTAGACTTGCCGAACTCGGTAATTGCAGTGCACACGCATCCAACAGTAACTGCTCTGGCGTTGTCGGAGGCGGCAATTGGATGACCGGTGTATGAACAGAGTGAGATGTCGATACGCCGCTGGCGTGGCTTGCTCCACCATTATCGGAGTCGTCGTCGGAATGGTCAGAATGTTCGGAATCGGATCCTCTTGGCCAGTCATGGAACTGGACGTTGTCGTTAAACGAAACCGATTGCTGTCCGACATCAGAAAAAGTTTCTTCGGGCCGTTGAGATGCGCCACGACGGGATTTCCGATATGATTGGCGTTCATCGATCTTGACGTGAACCGTTTCGTAAACTCGATCTTCTACTGGATTCCAAACTCTATATCCGCGGGTACCAGTCGCGTAACCAACGAGATATCCCTCCCATGCACGCGGATCTAGTTTCTTGCGGCCTTGCGCGGTGTAATGCACCCAGCATTTGGACCCCATTTTGCGTAGGTGTCGTAAAGACAATGCTCGTTGTCGCCATAGAATGTACGGAATTTGGTTATTCAATCTCGAATGCGGACTTCGGTTCTTCACATACGCAAAAGTGACTGCGAGTTCCGCCCAAAGGTCATCCGGGAGTTGAGTTTCGGAGATAAGAGATCGGACACTGTCGGCCATCGTTCGATTTATGCGTTCGGCAGTCCCGTTCATTTGGGGCGACGCGGGATTGGTCCTCTGCCCTTGGATGCCCTTTTCTTTGAGATAGTTCAAGAATTCATTTGACATGAATTCGCCGCCACGGTCGGATCTAATCGCTTTCACACGCGTATTCTGAATTCGTTCAACGCGGGCGACGAAGTCTTTGAATGCCCCAAAGGTTTGCGACTTCTGGGCCAACGGGATAATCCACGTATAACGTGTGGCATCGTCGATGATGGTAAAAACATAATCCGAACCGCCCAGTGACGTGAGCGGGGCTGGTCCCCACAAATCCATGTGTAGAAGATCCAATGGTTTCGATGTACAGGGATTCGGGTCCGGTTTATGCGAAGCTCTGGTTGATTTAGCAATTCTGCAGTCGTTACACGACAATTCCTGTCGAACTTCAGCTGGTTGCAAACCATAAACCTGGTCGTTGGCTGCCAGAAGCTTCATTGCATTGGTATGCAGATGACTGAGTCGACTATGCCATAGACCGGTGGCATCTTTAACCGAAGCAGGATTAGCAATTACCTTCTTCTGTGACGGAGGTAAATTGCCAGGAGGAGGGGAAATCGGTAGAAATTGCAGAGCATTGGAATAGGACTGTGTGGTCGGATTGACAATGACCGGTGGAGGAATAGGAGTAAGGACAAGAAAATGTGTAGGATCGGTCAGGTTTGGAATTGGTTGGGTGGGAATTGCCTTCGCACTCTCAACCGCTGGCGGATCAAAACGATAGTCTGTAATTTCCCGTTGCTTTTGTTTTCCGTTAACCGGTTTCGGAACATTGTCGAAATCCACTTCTGTCGTGACCAGTGTTTTGACAGGTTGAATTACCGGTGGAGTGGCCGTCGAAACCGTTGTCGAACTGATGGGAACCGAACACAAACCGTCCAAATAATACAAGCCGCCACGTTCTTTTGCACGGATGATAGGCATACGATAGTCTGACTTGTAAACGTTGACATCTCCGTTGAAAATGTGGATGTGGTGACGCGTTTTATCGATTTTCGACACCGAAATCAAATTTGCTTCGAAATTCGGTGCGTACAGAACATTCGTTAAATCGAGAACGCAATCCGCATCATCAACTGAAGTGAGAAGTTGAACCGTTCCCCGTCCAGTGACCTGCGATTTCCCTTGTCCTAACTCGATGTCGAAAGGCGGAATGTTCGTAAAATCGGTGAATAAAGCTCGCACATGGGTCACATGGTCGGTAGCGCCGCAGTCAACAATCCACTCATTGGATTGCATAAAGTGGGCAACTGGGCGCTCAACGACTTGCGGTGCACTGCAGAAAAATGTCCCTTTCCGAATTGGACGTGAGCTCCCTCGAGGACGAGTGTCTTCGACCTTGGCGACGGCGTTCTTATTCCGTCTTCGACTCTTACTTCTCGAGGAGCGTTGTACGGAAGCCGTCGACTGATTCGGGTTCGGATTCTCACGTCGAGGGTGGGGGCACTTATTCGCGTAGTGGCCCATCTGGTCGCAATTGAAACACCGAATAGTTGACAAATCACGGGCACCGGATTTATTACGCGGGCGAAACTGTCCTTTCGCAGAAGTATGAGCCGTCGGTGGAGTTGTTCGAAGCAGACCCGCCGATCTTAAACGAGATTGTTCGGATATCAACTGTTCGGCAACCAAAGTCGGTGTAAATTTGTCATCCGGCCAATGGTAAATTGCGAACGTTGCCTGGGCATACTCAGGTGGCAATCCCTTAAGATACTGATATGCGTGGTGGTCGGGCGAAGTTTCCTCCTTAACGTCCTTTAATTGCCTCACGTAGTGATCGACTCGGGCAATAAAATCCGGCATATCCTCGTTGGGTCCAATCTGGAGATTTAAAAACTCCCAACGCATGGCTGCTCTTCTAGCCCGTGAGCTTGGCGCATAAATCTTAGCCAGCGCGTCCCACGCTTCTTTCGGCGTGTTGCACGTGTCCAACACTGATCTTTTGGGCTCGCTGACTTGGATATAGATGTGACCGAGGGCTTTATCTTTCTTGGTCATGTACCGATCCTTTTCTTTTTCCGTCAAGGTAGCTAAATGTTCGACTTCCTTCTCCTCGGTAACATGCCTCCAAAGGCCCTCGGACTTTAAGAGCATCCGCATTGATCGTTGCCACTGCTCGTAGTTCCCAACTCCGAGTACGGGAATTTTGCTCGATGAATCTCCAGATTTGTGCATCGTGGCGTGGAAAACTCGACACTTTGCGACGAAAACACAGGCTCAGAGAAATGGCACACAGGAGACACCGTAGCACTGCACGAAAACGAAGCACAACACTCGATGCGAAGCACTTTCGAGGCGGAAACCGTCAAATTGGGCAATTCCTTCTGAAGGAATTCAAAAACCTCCGGTAGCCAGTCTGAGAGGGTCCGATCGGTGCACCTGGGCCCGCGGGAAACCTCACTTGTACCACGACAAGCACTACCGGAGAATACGTAATCGCTTGATCGGATTCGATCGAAGGGCGAATACGATGCTAAATGTCCCCCAAAAGCCTTAAATATTATCTTAATGCTAACAAGTAATTTCGACAAGAAGGAGAAATAGATGAATCGGTCGCGGGTGCAACTCTCGTGCAAATGAAGGCACGGCTCAGCTTTCTCGAAAAGCTGGAGAAAACGCAAATTCGGATTTAAAATCCGAATTCTTCTCGAAAAAATTCGAGGCTCTTCGTGAAAATGTTCTAAAGATCGATGATTACGACCGTTCACCGGGGAACTAAGCCGCCGATAAACGTGTATCGGATTCTCGTTGTATCCGCCGCAACGTGCTAAGCGGAGAAGTGAATCCAGATTGACAAAAAAAACCTGAAAAAAAACAAAAATTTGTCGCGAAATTCGCGAATCCCGCGGAATTTCGGACAAAATTAACGAAGCAATGGTGAAATAGACTGCCCTGGCAGTCCAGAACGTTGATCGAACGTTTCGAAGCGAAGATTCGGGCGAAAATCGTCGAAATCGGCGAAATCTGAAAATAAAATGAATTTCGCCGCAAAAATCGCGAATCCCGCGAAAATTACGCCGAAAATTAGGTGAAAAATAAGAGCAGATCGTCCCCAGACCTCTGCTACCACTGTAGGTGAGTGGTGCGCAAATAATCGGCAAATGAACCGATGTGGAAGCGTGAAATAAAGCGGTTCGCAAATGCGCGACGGTTAATTCCGATAACAGAATCGCATGATGCGATTCGAGCGAGCGCGTGATGCGATTCGAGCGAGCGCGCGACTTATGGTCGCTTATATGCGCTTAAATAGCACTGAAGGTGCTCTAAAGTGAAGGTAAACACTTAAAAACATAAAAGTTTAATGAAAAGTAAACCATATCTTACATAAATGGATTTCCAAAGGTGAAAAGATGTGAAAGTGCACACACCTGTGTGCGCTGCCATCTTGGATTAGGGATAAGAGTGTCACAGCACTCTGGTGACAGTTATTAACATTAAGTTTTAAATTAAAGAACAAATCATCTAAGTAAAACATAAGCAAAGTATGGAATTACATACTGGACAGCAGAAATTAAATCCAAATAGAGAAAACAGTAAATAAATGATCAAATATCAATACAATGTGTTTGAACACAAAACATATAGTATATAAACATTTGATATCGACAACATGAGTGGTTCTTAGACCAACAATATTCCCACCATTTCACTTGGGACATATATTCAAATCCAATGCATTCCAATTTTCATTTAAAAGGGTAAAAAAACTATACTTGTACTTATACTGCACCATAAAGCTTCAAACTGCAGCCTGGGCAGTTTATTGTTCATTGTTTGTTGCCCAAACAGCGCCGGACGCTCAACACGTGAAGATAGAAGACACACAAGAGACTGTATTAATGGTTTATGGCTTTAATTCAGTGTCTAGGGGTCAGAATCTTATGTCTCTCCCATCGCTACGCTGCATTGCTGCAGCATACCTGCGACCACACGCGGTACAACAAGTGGTTAGTGTTAACCGGTTGGGCAGCGTGGTCACGCAGATGTTCATATTGCCCATGGTGATCGCACACGGTACTGGGACTGGCGTACCGGCCAAGTCCCTAAGTGTCACCATGGTGAACATGAGTGGGAAAAAGCCAGATGTTTATTAGAGCCGTTCCTACAGAACTCTGGCCACAAACAGGATGTTAGGTCTTTTATAGTCCACTCTTACACCATGGGTACGAGAGTACCTCTCCTCATTGGTTGGCGCATTACTTACCGGAAGTGATGTCATCCGGGTCACTACTCCACAATCGTCAACGCCACCTGGCGGGTGGGGTTGGGCTGGGCCACGTGGGAATGGTGTCACACATTCACCAAATCTTTTTCTGTTGCATAGAGCTGTGAGTACCACAAAAAGTCTGGTGTGACCGACTAGCACATGTTCTGCTACCAGATGATTCTGATAGGCTCTTCTGTCAAGTCTATACTCACAGAAAAGTCTGTGGGCATACACTTCTCAGAAGTGTTGGGATCGCTAACCAACAAGAATAGCTTCGCTGAAGTTTCGCTTTTCCCCCAAAATTTACATTTTGCTAATTGTCGCTATCGCTAACTTGTACCAGTTAGCTAAAACATCGCTAATTTTAGCTATTTTATCGCTAATATTTCGCTAACTATTTAACAAGGCATTGCCACGTGCTAAATTAAAATCGCGAAAATAACAAATGAGGAATGACGAAAACGAGTGAGGAATGACAAAAATGACGAATGACGAATGACGAAAATAACAAATTGCGAAAATGACGAATGACAGATGCTTACTTATGTAAAAACAAAAATAAAACGTCTACGTAACATAACTTGTTGTGTTACACAGACGTTTTCGTATTATTTTCGCAATACAATGTTATTATTCCGAAAGTCGTAAAAACGTATTGATTAGCGAGAAATTCAGCGAAATTTTCGCTGATTTTCTCGCTAATAAACCATTTTTTGTTAGCTTCGCTAAAAAAATCGCTAATTCCATATTAATTTTTCAGTTTCGCTAAAATAGCGATAGCTATCACTACTAGCGATAGCGAAACTCAATTAGCGAGCCCAACACTTCTGTTAGCAGATGAACTTACAAATACTAAGCTTTAGATTCTAAGGCCCATTAGGAGTCAGTCAACTACACTCCTCCTTGCACACACTCCTTCTATCCACTACGGTATGATGTTGATGCATTGGTGACACGACGTGAAACCAGCTGTCAGCCCGTCCCTTCTGTCTCAACATCTGAAGACCCCAAATCCTAAACTCAACTCAACTCCACACTTGTACTATATTCTTCTGTCTTTTCTGTTCAACACAGTACATATTTTTGAACCGAAAATCATCACCATGTGTCGACATTACCAAAATGGAGCAATGTCAAAATCAGTGTTACCTTGTGGTGACCCAGTTGGATAAGTGTCCCCCCAGGGCGGATACTTGTCCTCTGAGTCACTATGATTGAAGAGTCGTTCCCCCCCCCCGAGTTGGCTCCACCTCCCCATGGCAGGTGTGTGCCCCGAGGGGGAGGAAGCGGCTGGTGGTCAGCCCCCATTGGTTGATCGCCGGCCCTTCACCCCACTGCATAAAAGGCTGTGTTTCCCGCCTAAAGTCAGAACTTACACAAACGACACCAAGAACACAGCAACTACCTCACCGTCAGGCCAACTTCAACTACAAGTTAGGATTGATCGAGGATCGCTGAGTAAAGTGCAAACTGTAACTCTCACGAAGTCACTTGCGAGCTATTCCTGCGAAAGCACGAGAATAGCCCTTGTGAAATCACCCAGAATAATCGCCCAGACGATTATTCGCCGAAGTAAGTGTCCGAGTGCTTTGTAGGGAACCCCGAAGTTCCTAGACGAGGCCTCTGCGACGCTAAACCAAACCCTAGACAACAGGCACGGATAGAAGACTCGAAAGAGCATTCCACCGCGTCCGTGACGACGAATCCGTGACGAATTTACGACAACTCGAGACGCCGCCTTTGTTCCGCCGACCACGCGGAACCGACGACGCCATCTTGAGAAATCCTTTGTTCGACTCTGACCAAGTCGACTTTAGTTGTATACTGAGTGTATTTTAAAGGCATAAAGCCTGGTGAATAAATTACCTGTTTATTTACATACATTTGGTATTCATTTGGGTATTTGCATAATTGATCACAGGTAAAGTATTACACGTTAGCGCTATTTAAACCTATACCAAGTAGGACGCGACACGTGGGGGCCTGTCCGGGATTTAGAAATAAATCTCAAATCTGAACTTGTGATCTCTCAATAAGATAACCCAAATCGTAGAATTACCGAAAGAAAATGTCAGACAAAGATGAACAATCCGCGTCTGAAACCGAGCAGAGAATGCCCGAGAAGGGAAAAAGGACCTCCGACTACCACCTAAGGTCGGATGGTCCCGTCCCTGAAATGTCCGCGAAGGCGAAAGCCCGAGCGAACAAGAGGAGAGCGAAGGCGCAGAAAGAGGAGCAAGCTGCATCGCTCGCGGCCCTAGACGGGCCAGAGCGAGAGCGGGTTCCCTTGAATATGCAACCCTTCGAAGATACCGATACGGAAGCCCTAGAAAATCGAGAAGAAATTCGCGACGTATCACCAGGACGAGTATCGATATTGATGACCGAGGAGACGAATGAAGCTCCAAAAAAAACGGTCACGATCGGCACAAACCCATCGCCACCAACGGCTCAGACGTCCGTAGAGCAAACCCCACGAAAAAACGACGGCGGGACCCCGATAACCCCCCGAGTTACGGCGAGTCCTGCAGTTGTTTCCTTCGAAGTAGCTCACCTAATGCGGTTGACGCAGCAAGCTGCCCAACTAAAAGCGATGATAGACATTCCAGTAGGAACATCAGTCTGGGAATCGATTACTCTACTCACGGACGCTATCTGCGCGGCACAAGCCCCGACGCCGGTCGCAAGACCAGCAGCGGAGACGCCCATGCCCCAGGTAACGCCCAGTGACACCGGAGGTTTCGCGCCAGACCCCAACCGAGCACTTCACGAATCCAGAGAGAAGGCCCGCGAAGAAGCCAGACAAGAAGCGACTAATCGCCAACGAAGACTGAGCGCAGAGCGGCGAGAACTCTGGAAGGAAGAGGAAGAAAGGGAGCAGCGCGAGAGAAGAACCACCGAGAGAACAGAGAAACTAGTCCAAAAAATGAGGGAAGAACGAGAAGCTAAAATTCGAAAAGAATGGAACGCGACAGTAGAAGGGCGACATCGAGAAGCTCAAGAGTACGAGGACCAATTTCAAACGCTCGTAGCTCAAAGAAAAGCAGAAAAGCTAAAAATGTTGCGACAAGAAGCCATTCTACAACATCAGAAATGGGAAGAACAACATCGCGAGAGGTTGAGAGAAGAGGAAGCCAGAAAAGAAAAAGAACAGTTTCTGAAAGAGAAAGAAGAGTGGGAACGAGACCGATGGACCGAAGAGTACAAAGCGAAGAAGCAAGCCATAATAGACGAGCAAAAAAGATGGGAAGCCGAAAACTGGGAAAAAGAAACAGAAAAGTTCCAAAAAGAGTACGAACAAGACGACTCGGACAGGAAGAAAAATGAAGAAAACCTGAAACGGAAATCAGAACCCCCCAGCGGCTCTGATACCGACACAGGAGAAGGTGCAACAAAGCCGGCAAAAACGGCGAAAAGGGGGAAATCTCAAAAGAGAGACGAGTCGATCCCAAAAACAAAGGACCGTCACCCCTCAAAAAGATCCGAGACGGGAGCAGCCATCGACGCGTTACTCGAAAAGAAAAACGCAAATAAAAATCGGGAACGCCCCGAAAGCGAGGAAAACAGATGGCATTCTTTTTACGAGAACAACGACGGAGGGGAGCCGCCGCCATCCGGAGGCTCGAAACAGAAGAAGGCTGGCGGAAAGACCCCACCGAGAGGGCCGAGGTTTCACCCCCAAGGAGATCCCTCCGAGCCCTCCGATTCGTCGGACGACGACCATCCGAGTCGACCGTCTACCGGGAGGAGTCAAGAAGGCAGCGATGGGCACCGGTCGAACCGGCCGAATGCTTCAGACCGCTCTTCCCGGAGCTCCAACCCTCGTTCGGAGGAAGGGAACTTTCAGGACTCATCTGGCCGACATTACACGATGTCTGAGCTAGGCCGAGCCCTGCTGAACTCTTTCAGAAGAGAAGGAATCGATCTAGGCCATCCAGGCGACGAACATAATCGCGCGGGAGAGAGGGTTAAGCGCAAATATGGCGTACGAAACGAACCAAGCGGCGAAGCCACGGGTAACATCCGTTGGCAACACTACATACAAACACGATTCGACGGTTCGTGGAAAACCGGAGACCGCTTCCTAGACGAAGTAATGCGTATCAAGAAAGCGACAAAAGCCACCGTCGCCGACATGCTAACCCACGGTCTAGTGGAGCTAACCACGGGGTCAGCTCGAGAATGGTACCAGGGACTGAAAAACCCAACCTGGGACGATTTTCTCGTCCGCTTCGATCTCCGATACGGCGAGACTACAGACGAGATCAGTAACAAATTACGTGGTCTACGACAAGCCCCAGGAGAAACATTAGCCGACTACGACGCCCGAGCGAAACTCCTGTTTGCAAGAGCGCCGTACGAAATAAACCCCGCCGGTTTTACGATGATCTTTTACGGAGGATTATCGGCCCACTCGCAAAGAATTCTGCTGGACATGCGCGCCCCCCGCACCGGCGATTACCAAGATGTCAGTAACTATCTTCTAACGAACACGTTGGAAATAGAACAGCGGTATTACGCCACTCTGCCCCCGGAAGAGGCTGACGCACACGAGAAACGGTTGCAGACGAGCGCCGAACGTCACAAGACCTCAGAGAAATTAATGAGGCCAAGTGAATATTTGAGCGGCATAATGAGTCTCACTGAAGCATCCTTCGGACGAATGCTGACGCCTAAAGCAGGCAGTATTCTTCCAGCTAACCTGATAGCTGCCCCAAAGAAAGCACCGGCAGCGACGGCGATGCAGGTGACCTCGACGGACTCCACCCAGATGGAGAAAGTCGAAGAGACAACACCTCTCGCCACGGCTAAAGAAGAGGAGCCAGCATCAAGCAACGAGGAAGCCCTAAATGAGCACCTCGAACACTTGTCGACGGGATGCGACGATCAAGGTCCCTATTTGCACCACGCGCACCGGGCCTTGGCAATCGCACAATTCAGAGCACACGTGCAAGCAACAAAAGCGAGAGGGGCATTGGGAGGAAAAAGACAATTCCCGACGCCCTTCGTCCCCAAAAAACCGGGATTCACTCCCACAGGGGACAAAAGTAACATCAAATGTTACAGCTGCGGAGAATACGGTCACTATTCAGACAAATGCGAAAAAACCGTCAAAGAAAAGGGCATCATGCAAACCCTGATGAAAATGATGATGGAGTTAAATACTAATCTGGCAAAAAACTCCCAAGCGCAGGCGTCGCCGAAATAAATTCAGCTTCGTCTGCGCCAGCCGCGGAAATTAAAAAGAAGAAATATCACACTGGACCCGCAGGTCATGCCTTGGCAGAGGCGCAGATCAAAGACCGCATACAGACCGTTCCGAAGAAGGAGGAAAAAGTGACGTTAACGAGTATGCAAGTGAGAACGAAACCGGATGTCGACATAGATTGGACGGACCTTCCGTTCAATCTGGAGGTTGAGCCCCAGACATTACGCGTATTTCACTGCAATGTCACGAAAGCACATTGCGAAACTCTGTGTATGCTGCCAGTGGAGATAGAAAACCAAAAATTGTTCGGTCTGCTGGATTCAGGGGCGGATCGTTCATTCATATCCGAAGATATAGTAAAGGACTTGGATATTGGAAAAAAAGTGGCACAAGTGAACGCGAACGTAGAATTGCTCACCGCCAACGGCTACGTCAAGCCGAAGGGCGTAGTTCGCATCATGATCGACTGGAAGGGGGGGAACCTGTCCCACCCCTTCATAGTCTTGCCATCCCACGACAAAGTATTCCTCCTAGGGATGGATATCATGGCAAAACTGAAAATTCAGCCAAACCCGATAACCCGTTCATGGAACTGGATAAGTCCCGAGGGAGAACGGCCAGTCCCCGTAGTTCCCCAAAAATTACTGGACGAAGCCAAGGACAAAGAGGAATACGGAAGAGGATTGCGAAAATTCGTCCAAGACTACGATTTCGCAGCCTTCACCCTAGAATTACAAAGGAGTAACGTCGTGGACACTCTGGTCGAGGAGGCAGCACTGCGTGTTACCGAGGCATCGCTACTACGGCGAGTGCTTCGAAAACATGAAAGAATTCTGACCAAGACACCTGGTCGAACGACGGAAGCAACCCACGAAATAGTCTTAACCACAGACAAGCCGATTCGAGTGCCTTACAAGGGGATGAACCCCCAGAAAAGAGACATTGTGACGCAGATGTGCCAAGACATGCTCGACAAGGGCATAGTAACTCAAGCGCTGGGCGAATACGCGATGCGGATCGTCCTGGTGATGCGTCCAGGCTCGGAACCTCGACTATGCATTGATTATCGCCTCCTGAATGCGATAACAGTTATAGACCCGATTCAGATGCCGTCTATAGACTCGATCCTCCGGGAACTGAGCCCGTTCAAGTGGGTAACCACCATGGACCTGTCTAAGGGGTATTGGCAAGTGGAGCTAAAACCCGAAGACAAACTAAAAACGGCTTTCTACTCCCCGATAGGAAGATTAATGTTCAACGTGATGCCGTTCGGGCTTGTAAACGCCCCGAGCACGTTCCAGAAATTGATCGAAAGCGTGTTGGGAGATATGCTGCACGACTTTGTGTGGGCGTATCTCGACGACATCATAATAACGTCGGACACATTCGAAGAGCATATAGACCACATCGATAGAGTGGTCTCTCGCCTAGCCAAGGCGGGACTCCACATCCATCCAGGGAAGAGCAAGTTTTGCAGGAAAGAGCTTGCCTTCCTAGGATATCGAATAGGAGTCGAGGGAATCGCGATTGACCTCGAAAAAGTCAAAGCAATAAACGGATTCCCCGCCCCCGAAGATATAAAAGGTGTCCAGAGATTCATGGGCATGGTCAATTTCTTCGGCCGACTACTCTCTGGTCTGGCTGAGGTGGCCGCGCCTATAACGGATCTCTTACGAACTGATAAAGAGTTTGAGTGGACGGTCCAGTGCGAGGCCGCATTTAGCACTATCAAGCAAATGCTGGCTGACGTCGAAAAGATGCCATTGCCGGACCTAAACCGACCGTTCGTGTTGCACACCGACGCGAGTAAGATCGGACTGGGTGCAGCCCTTCTGCAGACCCACGTGTACAACGGAATCTCGCAAGAGGTACCCTGTATGTTTATAAGCAGAAAAATACAGGGCGCGGAGAAAAATTACACGGCAACGGAACTAGAATGCCTAGCCGTAATCTGGGCAGTTCGGAAATTTCGCGACTATCTGGAGTACACGAACTTCGAGGTTCAGACAGATCACCAGGCACTAAGCTGGTTGATGAAGCTCAAGGAACCCTCCGGCCGACTCGCACGATGGCAACTGGAGTTAATGGCGTGCGATATAACAATTACGTACCGCCCTGGGAAGTACAATCATGTGGCCGACGCCCTCTCAAGAGCCCCAGCCTCTGACCCCCAAGGTCCAGACGACGACGGCGAGGACGACACCCACCTCTTGTACTGCCCGACTCCACGGAGAATATGGCGTTTGCGAAAGGCGAACGAGCTACCAGTGATGGAGCCCGAAGATAGAACGTTTTGTGGTTTTTGGACTCGAACATACCAGCCAGCTGGGACGAACGATTCAACATCCGAAATTCAATCTCCGCCCCCCGGAGAAACCCACAAAACACTACTACACGCCTTCACAGCAAAAATTGAAGAAAAAACACAATACGCTCCACCCACGAGACGTGAGTTCGTCGAACACCAGGCAGCAGACACGAAATGTCAAATTATAACACAATATTTGCTAAACGGCGAATTTCCGAAAGGGATGACAAACCCTCACCGCCGAAAACAGTTCGCCAAAGAGGCGACGAGCTACCTCATAGACGATGAACTCCTGGTAAAATACCACCCGACGTTTCAAGACGACCTCAGCGGAGCGGGAAACTCGGTTAAGGTGGTCGTACCGGCATCGCTGCACACCCGACTGCTGTGGCTGATGCACGGACACCCGCTCGCCAGCCATTCCGGCATAGCGAGAACCCTTTATCGAGTAAAACAACTTTTCTTCTGGCCGGGCGCGCAGCAAAAGATAACGAAATTTATCCGACACTGCCCCCGGTGCCAGGCGTGCAGACCGCGAGATAAAGTAGCCAGAAACGCCATGTCTCTCGGACCCTACGCACCGTTTGACTGCCTAAGCATAGACTTGATGGGCCCCAAGCCCACAACAGGAAACAAGAACATGTATATTCTCGTAATTATGGATGTGGCCACCCGATGGCCGGAGCTGTACGCCCTCGTGAAGCCCTCGGCTTAAAACATAGTCGAGTGCCTTTACGACGTAGCAATGCGATTTGGGTTTCCCAGAAAACTCATTTCGGATAACGGCCCCCAATTCCGATCAAGAATATATAAGGACTTCTGTAGAAAATTTAAAATGGATGCATCAAACACCTCCACGTATAATCCTCAGACAAATCCAGTCGAGAGATTGAATAAAGACATAAAGTATGCGCTGACAGTATTCACCGACATTCACAATCGATGGGACGAATACCTGCGAGAAATCGCTTTCAGCATTCGCTCAACCGTGTCAAGAACACGCGAATTCTCACCGGCGTACCTCAACTTCGCCCGCGAATTAAGGATGCCATGGGACCCACGCGTTGCCGAAGCTGTTAACGTATTAGACCCATCGAGCCCACATGAGTACGTGTGCCGTTTGGAACAGACTATATCCGACACATACCAGCATATGATGGCGCATATTTTCAACATGAGAGAGAGAATCGCAGATAAAGAAGGCGATCTCGCTTTCGCGAACTTTAAAGTGAATGATCTAGTGTGGAAGGAGGCACACACGTTGTCCAATGCAGCGAGGGGCATCGCCGCCGGTTTAGCCGACAAGAGGGACGGTCCCTATGTAATTGTGGCCGAACACGGCGGCAACGCATACCAACTACGCCGCTTAGAGGACAACAAAAATTTTCAGTCGATACATGGCCGAGATTTAAGGCCATATCTGCCAGAGTTTCCCCAAGAAATCTGGCTGGAAGGTCAGACACACAGCGGCCAAGGGGGCACCGTGGTCGACACGTTCCAAAAAACAAATGAAGCGGAAAATATAGCGGAGAACGAGGATGAATTCTTCGATGCCGAATCCCCAGCCGACGAGGCTCCAGCTCAGCCGGAGCAAGCAATTTCGGAGAGGGAGGAAGCAGAAGAATGTACTTCTGAAATGGAAAATAAAAAAATTAATAATGAGAAAAATGCCAACACATCGGAGATGAACGAGCAAGTAGAGTCACGATCTACATGCACGTCAAAAATCAACCTTCGACCGCGACGAAGCAATAATCCGTTCATTCGGGACGGCAAAGTCGTGGGGAAGAACTAAAAATAAAAGAAAATGTGATAACATGGAGCGGAGGCCTTGTAAAATAAAAAGATTTACTTACGAGAGCTGCTGCACATGTTGAAACGCGAAAATTTGGCTAAGTCCAAACTTCGCAACGAATTGTCGCAGTCACCACTAACAGACGAGAAGTTATGACGTATCGGGCGACCACGTGACAATGAAACCACGCGGTCGACCCCGTAGCGTCATTGCCAGCACGGCGGATCTCGCAAAATACGAGACGCGTTCGAGACCCACAATTCTCAGCGTTGATAGGCCCAGTTTCCGACTGTTTTTAACACGACGAGACGTGTTTTTTGCTTCTCCCCAAAGAGAAAACAAAGACCTCTCAAACAAAACTTCATTTTCCTAAATTGAAATGGCCGATCGACGCAACCCACGATTAGAGCCGAGCGCATCGTCGAGAGACGAGAGCGACGGCCTAATCGTAAACGCTGAAGACGATGAGAATTGGGACGAACAACCGCCGTTGCAGGTAAATTAGTGTGATTTCCCCAGAGAAATCACATAATTCTTTGAATCTGTTGCATCCAACCCAGATTGGAGCGTGACTTGTGACTGATATATTTCTTTCTGTTTTATTATTGATTTAAGGCTGGCTAAAAACCCGAGAGTGGACCCAGATTCACCTCGGAGTCAAGGCCGCCAAAAAACTAGAACAAAGGAAGTGTTCGCGGAATGGCGTCGTGGCAAACCAAAACCAAAACTAAAGGTTTTCTTTTTTTTAAATTTAAACATCGTAATAAATTAAAATACGATTAGAGTTAAAATAAAAAAGTTTAACGTAAAATTAAGAATTTAACGATCGGTTTTGCCTGCGACCCCTTCCTAAAAGCGGATCACCTGAGTTCAAAGGTAGTGTTGGATCAGCGCTACGACGGCGGAGATCATCGCAGAACTGCGAAACAAGAAAATAAGACCGACGGCCGCAACAAAAGAAAGGAGTTGCTGCCACCGTCGATCTTGAGCATATTTCTGATCCCCATCGTTAACTGGGATTTATTATATTAATCTTGTGATCTAAAATTATTCAGGTCGACCCGCTAGAATCGTGGGACGCCCTGCCTTCGACGGTGTCAACCGCCAACAACATCTTTCGCGGAGCCCTGCCGATTTACCTGCGGCAGGCCTATCCTGCAGAGACCAGCGCCTGGAAAATCCGATTGATGTATTCCAGGACCCTCGAGGAAAAATTCGAGCGATCGAAAACGCTGGTCGAGTGCATGACGAAGGAGATGAGGGAGCGAGTGGGGCCGCGGATCCCACCCGATGCGGATCCGCCGAGCCCCGTTTACTCCGGGTACCTGGAAGAGGCTTACCCAGGCACGGTGGCCGAGCTGCACACCTCCCACAGGTGGCGCGAGGCCCCGACCTTGGCAGCCCGCCAGAGAATAGTGGACGACGAGATCAAACGCTTAAAGCGCACCGAGACTCACGGAGTAACCCGAGTTCTCGAGAGAAACGGTTTCTCCCCCGAAGAAATCCGTAGATGGCTTCGCGACATCGAAGAAGACCATTTGACACCCAGATGGATACCGCCGGCGAATTTTACGGCCACGCAGTCTGAGATGTGGCAGTTATACCACGCGGGTATCCTGGGAAGTCGCCGCCATCACAGAAGATCGAAGCGTCCGGCGGAGTCCGCCCCACGCGGACCCGCACGAAGAAGACGGGCCGTCTCCCCAATAGAGGCCGGCCCGTCAACGAGTCGCGACTACCGCAGCCGCTCGAGCAGCTCCAGTTCCCGAACTCGAGTTGTCGTGCGCTCGGAGTGTCGCCGAGTAGTAACGCTCGAGCCTGCCTCGCCAGACGACGCGCGGGCTGAGCGAACAGTCGAAACTTCCGCCCACTGGGCTGCGAGGACCGAGACACACCAAGATCGAGGAAAGAAAAGATCCTCGTTGTTTATGGCGATTACCACACAGTCGTCAGATCAATCCTCGTCGCGACGAACCGTCTCATCACACCAGAGACCGGATTCTCCGACGGACGTCCCCCAGAGGACGGTCCAACGAAGATCCGTCGCAGCCAGCACCAGGAGGAATCGGAAGCGTAAAATACGACAGAAGATACGTGCACAGTCTCTGATCGCTAAAGGATTGGAGAAAGAGCGAGAGATGGCCGCCGTGAAAAGGTCCGAACCCCGAAGTCTCGGACCCACGGCTGGGCCATCCAGGCTCCAAGCGGAGATCGATTTGGGCGAGTTGACGGAGGAACAAATGTCCCCAGATGAGTCGGACAAGGATGGACCGGTTACGAAGCAGGATTTGGCCGAAGCTCTAAAGAACGCCTTTCGAGGATACACGGCCAACCGGCCGTCGGGATCAACCCCGACCGTGCCGACAGCGCTCGTACCCCCACAGGTACAGGCGCGATGGCCGCCACTTCTTGAGGGCACGAATCCAGCCGTAACTGTGTGGACTCCTCCCCGGATGATTCCGGTGGGAGATCCAACCCCGAAACGGGTCAGATACGATGATCTACCCGGGTTGGGCCGTCCACCGTCACCCCCAACGCCACGAGTGTGTCGACCTTATCGCAACGCCGAATGGTACGCACAGCGAGAGATGGACGCTCGATGCCGGCGTGAAGCGGCCTATCCCCCACTCAGCGAGCTACAGGAATATCTGGCCGAATATGAGAACCCCGCGATTGCCGAGTTGGCCATACGACAGGCCGACGCCGCCCAAACTCACCACATCAATTGGGCGATCGAACAGATGCGGACGCTGTCACAACAATTCAGTGACAATCCGGACCGCGCTCACCCCTGCCATCGGAGCAGTTTGAATTTGGCTGTGACGAACGTAATGGCCCAGCTGTTGTCCCTGGGCGTCTTCTTGGACAGTCGGCAAGCTATGGCGGCCTGGACAATCGTCGACCGTGAGGGAGTTCACCTTCCTCGGGCGTTGTACCAGGTATGGGCCGGATGGACTCCTGAGCCCGCCTCGCTGCGCTTCGACCTGGCCAGAAATACGGAAAACCCAGGCCTACAGTTTTCAAAGATGCGTTCATTGGCATTCCGCTACCGGAACCCCGGAGTCCACCCTTCCTTGTTGCGAACGATTCGGGAGGTTCCGGAGATACCAGGAACGGCAGAGAGCCTCCCACCGGCCATCGAGACCGCCTCCCCAGAGGCGGCGGTCCAACCGTACATACCGACCCCAAAGCCGGTATTCCCGAAGGAGAAGCGGCACGCGAATCGACCCAAATTGATTCCGAAGCGTTCCAAGCGAGGACCCCGAACTCCTCCGCTGCCCTCTCCTTCACCACCAGCGGCAGGGCTGGCCGCTCTTTCAACAGAGCCGGCTACGCCACCGTTGGAGAGCCCAATGGAGATTCCACTTTCACCATCGCCTCCGCCGCCCCCAGCAGCGCAGCTTTATTTGAGGCTGGGAGTGGAATACCCCTTCCTTCAAATGTCGGAGTTCACGCGACAACGCATCATTGACTCCGATGATCACGGCGAATCGATCCTCAAATGGCTAAATAGAGAGGCCCGATCCACCATGGATGCCGTCTTCCATCGCCGTATCCTACGGGCCCACAGGAAACCCGGATCGAGCGCCGAGTCGCGAAGGATTCGGCTCGTCCCAGACCGATTCCCTGCATCTACCCGGATTTGGATCCATGAGCGTACGGGGTTGATTGGCGAGCCAGTCGGCGGTCACCCGCAGTACTTCATCAACGAGCGACAAAATCCTGCGGATCTGACAACCTCTCTACCCCCGGATTTACCACCGCCGCCACCGGCAGTGCCACCCGTGATCCTCCGCCCATGCAGAGGAGTGCTGCCGGCTCTTCGCAGAGGAGAGCGATAAGAAAATTGAGATCGCTCCGATCCGAGATCGAAGCTGGAGGAGGGACGTGTGGTGACCCAGTTGGATAAGTGTCCCCCCAGGGCGGATACTTGTCCTCTGAGTCACTATGATTGAAGAGTCGTTCCCCCCCGAGTTGGCTCCACCTCCCCATGGCAGGTGTGTGCCCCCAGGGGGAGGAAGCGGCTGGTGGTCAGCCCCCATTGGTTGATCGCCGGCCCTTCACCCCACTGCATAAAAGGCTGTGTTTCCCGCCTAAAGTCAGAACTTACACAAACGACACCAA
This sequence comes from Strigamia acuminata, assembly GCA_949358305.1. Lineage (NCBI taxonomy): Eukaryota > Metazoa > Arthropoda > Chilopoda > Geophilomorpha > Linotaeniidae > Strigamia > Strigamia acuminata. The sequence goes on along the minus strand of OX442315.1, from coordinate 3,964,633 downwards.
GAACACAGCAACTACCTCACCGTCAGGCCAACTTCAACTACAAGTTAGGATTGATCGAGGATCGCTGAGTAAAGTGCAAACTGTAACTCTCACGAAGTCACTTGCGAGCTATTCCTGCGAAAGCACGAGAATAGCCCTTGTGAAATCACCCAGAATAATCGCCCAGACGATTATTCGCCGAAGTAAGTGTCCGAGTGCTTTGTAGGGAACCCCGAAGTTCCTAGACGAGGCCTCTGCGACGCTAAACCAAACCCTAGACAACAGGCACGGATAGAAGACTCGAAAGAGCATTCCACCGCGTCCGTGACGACGAATCCGTGACGAATTTACGACAACTCGAGACGCCGCCTTTGTTCCGCCGACCACGCGGAACCGACGACGCCATCTTGAGAAATCCTTTGTTCGACTCTGACCAAGTCGACTTTAGTTGTATACTGAGTGTATTTTAAAGGCATAAAGCCTGGTGAATAAATTACCTGTTTATTTACATACATTTGGTATTCATTTGGGTATTTGCATAATTGATCACAGGTAAAGTATTACACGTTAGCGCTATTTAAACCTATACCAAGTAGGACGCGACAACCTAGATCGGCTTCTTTTAAACCTCACTTGCCAGTAAGTTGCACACAAATCTAATTCGAATACAGGCAATACAAAATAATGTTTTTCAGATTTCCTTTCCTGCCTAAAACTCAAAACAATTACTGTATCGCTAACCAAGAAACCTGCGATTACTTAGCCAAAATGGCCAATTTAACTAAGAGGATTAATCCGCACGGTGATTGCCATTGCCCAGCGGAATGCGAAAAAACCGTGGTTACAGAGCATTACTTTTTGACCGGCATATCTGAAGAGCATAAGTATTTAGAGGTCTACTCGTTCAGCAATTGGATTCTCAGTTTGACCGAATACTTTTTCTACGACTTCATTTCTCTCATGTGTGACATTGGCGGTTGTCTGTCGTTTTATGCGGGACTATCTTGTCTGTCAATTGTCGACATAATTATTCAAAGCATTCGCAAACAGAACAAACGCTTGCGGTTCCATTTCAAGAAAAAAAGCTCACTCGAAGTTAGATTGATTAACACGGTTCAGAAAGTAATGATTCAACAAGCGCAAATGAAGATCCAAATGGATTTTAGCGTCAAGTTCAAGAAAATATTTATTTTAATTACGTGCATTCTTTCTTCTTACTTGATTTGTCTACAAATCATCGCATTTGCTGCTTATTCTACTTATGAAACTATCGAACTTGTGCAGGAAGAATATGTCGATGTGCCACCAATTGTGGTGTGCAGTGATTCTGAAGCAATTTCTAAGGGGAAAAAAATACAGAAGTTAGAGAAACAACTAAATGATACATGTGCTGACGATATCGACATTTTGGATTTACTCGATGAACCTTCAGAATATGCAGGCAACGCTGATCTTCTGTGGGAAGAATCAGGGGACATGGACAACTTCGAAATCGGTGAAGTAAGGAATTTGAATTAGTTTAATACGGTAACAAATACAGAAAATCAGAATAAGCTTAGAGCAGTACCGTAAGTGTGGTAATTTGTGCAATGTGCTGTCAACTATATGCCAACAGTACACATTTCAATTTCTTTTGGTTCAGATTCTGTTTGTAGTCAGTTTGTGCTCATTAGTAACGTATTATTACTGTGAATTCTTATTGATTTTTCTTCCCTTCATCTTAAGAGTGCGGCAAAATCATTTCAACGCGAGTATTCAAGTATTCACCAAGTGTACAGCAATAGGACGTATATATCCACAGTATTTGGAAATTGCATGCTGTTCAAATCAGGTTCTTGTTTTATGGTTATTACTTTGCTGTATTGAAATAAAGTTAGATTGAAATTTTTCAGCTGCTTATAAATATACTCCAAGGGACAGTGCAGTCTACCTACCTTACGATGCTGGTGCTGCTGTGTTAAGATGTAATCATCCTCATTCTAAAGTATGCAGCGTTTAATATAGTTAATAATTATAATGGATTTAGCACAGGCATATTGTTACTAAACACAGTGGTAAATTCTTGAAATTTGTCCAAAATTTTACCGGATTTTTTTAAATATGTCCAAAATTTTACTGAATTCATTGAAATTTGTCCAGAATATTCTAGTTTTGTTGAAACTACCTCAGTTATGTCACTAAACATTAACTAAATTCAACACTCTAAGTATTTAATGTTCACTGCTAGATGTTTTTAATGAAAACAAACCAAAGAATGGACATCAAACCTTTTGCAATGCATCCTCACAACAACAACACATGGATGTTTGTAGAATTTTATAAACAAACAGTAAGATTGAATACCTCCACATTTTGTGTGAAATATGAATTAATAAAAAATTGAATTTACAGATTAAAAAACTGAACTCGCCAATAAATCCGTGCATGACTGTCTCAAAAAAAAGCTCTTGCAAGAACACATGGAATGCAGGTTAATCAATTATCAATTCCTAAGTTGATTAATATTAATTGCTTAATTTGTAAAACAAAAAATACAGCTTACCATTCATGAATTTCTCGTCTTTACCTCAATGCAACACATCGGTTGAAGCTAAATTAACAAGAAAATCCTACTTGAACGTCTACGCCAATGTTGATGCAATTCATCAGTGCAACTGTCATCCCGCATGCAATCAGATTGTTTACTCAACACTTACTGAATATGCACAGACATACAATCTGTATAATGTGATATTGTCTAAATTTTTCTTTAAAAGCAACATTAATGAAATATTTAAACAGAAATTTGTTGTGTCATTTGCAAAATGCATCAATGACATTGGATCAATTTTGGGATTTTTTCTTGGCATTTCTGTTCTTTCATGCTTAAATTTATTGAAAACATTCTGCTGAAGATTTATTATAAATGTATCGCATGTATTGCACACCTAGAATATAAAAGGACATAATAAAAGCAATTTCCAAGCATTTTCTAAGGAAAAATAACTTTATTTATACAGATAAATGAAGAAGTACAGAAAATTTATTTCACATGATTATAATTAGATTTTCAAGTAAAAAATGGATAAATTATTGTGAAACTGGCTTGACACCACTAGCAACAATCCACGGATGGGCCAGAACACCATCCAAAGACATACGAAGCGCAGGTTCTCGACGAAGCATCTAAACGAAAATTGCAGGAAAAAATTAATAAATTAGAAATTTTAGTTTTTACTTTAACGAACTTTGGAAATGAAATCGCGTGCGCCTTCGGTGACGTAAGACGGATAACGAACGTCCACTCGCCTAATTCGCGAAAAAGTATCTGTATGGGTTTCCGATTCAAATGGCGGTTTTCCAACTAAAAATTCGTAGCATAAAACGCCCAAGCTCCACAGATCAACTCGTTCGTCATGAGGTTTTTCTTCAATCATCTCCGGAGGAACGTAATCAAGAGTCCCGCACATCGTCGTTCGCCTGCAGTTTAAACAGTATTAAATTAACCAAAGTTCGAATTTAAATCCAAACAACACTTGAATCTCACCTGGACGAAGGCGCGTGTACGGAGCAGCCAAAATCCGCGATTGTCAATCGTCCGTTCGCACAAAGCAATATATTTTCAGGCTTAATGTCACGATGGATCACTTTCTTCGAATGACAGTACTTCAATGCATCCGCCAACTGAGCTATGTACTACAAATAAGAGTTTAATAATGACTAATAAGGATAAAATTTATGTTATCTTACTCTGGAGCTTTGTCTGTCATCAAACCGAGTCACCCGCTGCAATTCTTTATACATTGCTCCATGAACAGCGTATTCCAAAATGAGATAAACTCGGGTCTCGTCGTAAAAATAGCCATACATACGAAGGATATGAGGGTGTCTGTAAAATATATAATGTTGAGATTATTTTATATACTATAATGCTGTCTACAGACCTTAAATGTGACTGGATTTCGATCTCCCGACGTAATTGATACTCCGCTTTCGCTTCCTGCAGTTGAGATTTATATACAACTTTCAACGCCACTATATATTTCGTTTGTTTCTCTCGGGCGAGATAAACATTTCCAGATTTTCCTTTTCCCAAAGGTCGACCAATCTCGAAATCATCCAACGTCCATCGTTTTCTGCAAGAAATTATTCGAATAATTAAAGTTTTCATATTTGCATGTAATTATTAATTAACTCTAACCTAACGGCAGTTCGGTTCGTATTTCCAGCTTGTGGTGATTCGGCATCACCTGAAGAAGTAATTAGCGGCGATTATCATGTTATTAATCCTCGCCACTAGAGCGCGCTAGAAATACCGACTAGACTGACTAGTCTCGTGTTTCTGCGAACCTGCATAATCAGAAGGATTTGCATATGACGTCATTTCCGGCTAATATATAACGCCAACGCTTGACCGGATATACACTACAGTTACCACATTTCAGCAAGAGCACCATCTACCTCACCTTTCAGGCCGTTTCACGGATTGATCGAGGACCGGTGCCCGCTGACCATTCAACTGTACAACAGCCACATTTATTTAGCGTAGCCAAACTACGCTAGAATAAATATCCAAGCGATATTCGTTTAATTCGCACGAGAAAGCGAATTCTCGCGTGTTCGTTATAACACGTGGAAATAACCCTAGACAACAACACAGACCACGCGTAGGACTAAACAATAGGAACTACCATTGTTTAGCGGCGACTCGTATTCGCAGAAGAATCCGAGGACCATCATTGGAATCACCTTAACCTTTACTGTATTAGTAAGCGTATTTAATAAAGCAGTATTATATCTTATATTGTATTTCCCGAGTACTATTATTTATTATCTTTAACCACAAAGTCGAATCACGACACGTGGGGGTCTGTCCGGGATAGAATTTGCTAACCTTACGACAAAACTTTAAATAATAACCGGGATCTTTCGACCGATCATTATATCGCAAGAAAATGACGAAAACTACCGCAGAAGACAGAAAAAGGCGTAACGACGAAAAGGAGAGAAAGGAAACCGAAGAAATCGAACGCCAAAAAGCGGAAGAAGCGAACCACGTGGAACCAGAAGTCGAGACTAACTCGACTGAAGTTTCAACGGAATCATCAGGTGAAGGCCTTCCCCTTGCAAGACAACTTCCGTTCACGGGAGGCGAATTCGAAGGATCAGGAAGCCCTCACGAAGAAAACAGGTTAAATAAATCGTTCGAAAACCCTCGATTCGGATTGAAAAGCCCCAGACCAGTCGAAAAGGATCCCAGTGAAATGGATCTAATGACTCTTCTAAATAAAGCGGCAAGCACAGGCGCCGCAATTATCAACGAGGCTACCCGAGCCGACCAAGCGAGAACAGCCGCGTTGGAAAAGAAGAAAAACGAATTGATGGAAGATTTAGCCAGAGAGCATCGCGAGAAATTAGCTGCCATGGAACAAAGCTTGGCACAAGAACGTCAAGCTAAGCAGATGGCGGCCGCCCGTGAAAGCCAAGAAAAGCAAACGGCAATGGAGCGCGAGCTGGCTCGAGAATTGCTCGCGAAGCAAAGAATAATCGAACGAGAAATGGCCAAGGACTATCAGATCCGGCCACCAAGCAACGGGTTAAGCCAGCATTCGGAGCCAAACTCCGTACAGAGCTCCCCAGAACGGTCTCACACAGCTAAGGAGCTGGTAGCCAAAGCAATAGAAGTGACACGAGTGGCCTGCGCACACGGCATCGAGATCGATCAGGACAAGGATCCTTACGCAGAACTAAGCCGGGTAATCGACCTAGTAAATCAGAGGACTGAAAAACGATCGGCAGATAACACGGCCAGACGCGGGGAGAAACGACGTCGGGTCGGAGCAGATCGACAGCAGTCCGAGACCGGCGGCGAAGCAACGTCAGACAGTGAAAGTATCGACTCTCAAGCATCTCACGGCAGTATCCGAGTCAACGGACTAGATAGCATCTTGAACGAATCGGACGAAGTCAAAGGAGAACTGTACGAGGCGTTTATACAAGATAGGAGGAATAATCAGGGCGCGCAATCATGGGCAATAAAAAACTCATTTGCAATGAAAACTGGCCAAACCAGTAATACCAACCAAGGCGACCCTAACGCCGAACTAATCAGATGTATAAATCAGAAGAACCAGATACGCAACGAAGCAGGTCAAAATAAACTGGCCATGCCGACGCTCGAGGAGATTAACGCAGTTAAAAATCACCTCGAAAAGAAGCACGCCGCCGAAGCATATGCTGGAAGAGACTCCTATGTTTTTATCAGAAAAACGGATGAAGGCCTCACGGGGACCCGACTGGACGACCTGGTACCGCCCGGAACAAAGTTGAGCCGAACCGCCGCTCCGGAAAAATCGAACCCCGATAACTCAACGGTAGCGCAAGACCTCACGAATAACCCGAACGCCGTGGGATCATCAGGACAAACGTCGTTTCAACACAATCAATTCGGACTGACAGGCAACGGTACGCATTACCCAAGCCTCCCTTCCGACAACCCACGATCATCACCGCTGCCTAGTGAGACTGACTCGCTAAGCAACCAACTACGGACGATGAAAGACGAACTCCTTCAAGCCATGGACCAAAAACTTCAACAGAGCCGTGGCCAAGAGACCGAGGAAGACGATCGAAGCGAAGGATTGTTGAAACGCTACTCCGCGGACCGATGGCTGTATTCTCGCAAGGATAACAACATCAAGTGGACGACCCTGAGACTAATTAAGTTCGACGGATCCTGGAACGCTGGCAACTTGTTTTTGGACGAAGTCGCCCTGACGATTAACCGTTTAGGAGCGGAACCCGACGAAATGGTTGCGCGCGGAATACCAGAAATGCTGATAAATCGGGCCCGAATCTGGTACGCTGATGTCCAACCCCGAAACTGGGAAGACTTCGTCATAAAGTTCCACAATCAATATGGCGAGACGAGCCAAGAAATCCAGAAAAGAGTAAGCTCTATGAAGCAAGCTCCCGGGGAAACTCTGAGGGAGTACGTACAACGAGCCGACAGCCTGTTTCGTGAAATGGACAAACCATTTGACCAACACGCTCAGAAAGCTCTCTTCGAACAAGGACTAAACGAAACCGCAACCAAAGTCCTACGAGAAATGAACGCTCCTAAAGGAGATAATTTCAAAGCCATCCTCGCTTTCGTCGAGAAAAAACACACCGAAGTAAATGCTCGGTATAACGAAAATCTGACAAAAGAAGAACGAGCTCTAGGAGTGGCTCGACAGCAACGAATACAGGAACGCAGCATAGACTCCACTAAGCTGCTCCAATCGCGAAATTATCTGAACGGAAGTATAGAGCCACTCCCCTCAAAGAAAAACCAACAAGCTTCCAACCCATTACCACCTCCAAATAAGGCCTATCGCACGCAAACTAACGCCGCCGAAGAAAAGTCGGAAGACGAAGTAAGCGAAGATTCTGAGCAATTCTCGGAAAGCGATGAAGTCGACGAAGGTATCAACGAGGTTGTACATGCAAACATGGGGAAGGAACTAGCACCCAGCTACCGACCTCAGATGAAGTCCAGAAAATCGGAACATCACAACCCGAAAACAGAGGCGACTTCTGAGAAGAAAGACTACCCCAAAAAGCCTTTTGTGCGGGAGGGAAAGAAGAAAAGCCCTTGTAATTTCTGCAACGAGGACGGCCACTGGCGTCAGACCTGCCCGAAACTGGCAAAGAAAAAAGCCGACGACAAGGCCGCAGAGAGAGAAGAGCTAGTGAAATTGCTCGCTAAGGAGCAAGAAAAAGTCTTGAAGGAACTCACCGCCAAATTCGACAGTATGACAAAAAACTGGAACTCGCGGGCGGAACAAAAATAATTCCACATCCGCTCGCGATAACTTCGAAAAAGATGGACCTTACACTAGTGGAAAAACAAATTAAAGAAATGAAAAAATTGTTGGAATTTTTCGAGGAAGCTGCCAACGAGGAAGTCACAACTCCAACCAACAAACGGAAATTCGAAATAAGAGACGAAGACGGCATAGCCAACGCTTTCATGACTTTACCGCTTGACCAAGGGGCCAATCCTCTTAAAAAGCGAATACTTCGTTGCAATCTATCAACAGAAGCAAAGAGCGTACTGGCTAAAATACCGGTCTCTTTCGGCAAAAAGGTGTTAATGGGACTACTCGACTCGGGAGCGGATCAGTCGTTTATCTCTACCGACTTATTCGAATCACTCGACGAAAAAATACAGAGAAAATTACGGGGGATGAACGAGAATATTCGAGTTCTTACGGCAGCGGGAGAAGTTAGAGCAGTGGGGACGTTATCAACCGATTTCGTATGGGAAGGAGGCACGATTAAGCATTTCTTCATCGTGTTACCAACCCGAGACACAATCCTGCTGATAGGAATGGATTTGATGGAACGGATGAACATCCAGCCCAACCCAGTCACACGTTCGTGGAATTACATCGACAACCACGAGGACCCACGACTACCCATAATACCTCCGGAACTCCTAGACAAAGCTAAGGACGACGAGGAATGGGGAGGAGGCGAAATTAAAAAGTTCATCCAAGACTATAATTTTAAATCATTTAATACTATCCTCCAGGAGGAGAATTTAATACATAATCTGGCTGCAGACGCCAACCTTGGCGAAGAACAAACGAAACTCCTCGAGGAAATGCTCAAGAAGCACTCGAAGAACTTAAATAAAGATCCAGGGAAGACAAGTTACGTAATGCACGAGATCGAATTGGTTACGGGCAAACCGGTACGAGTGCCTTTTAAGACTATGAATCCCCAGAAGAGACACATCGTAAGAACAATGTGCAACGAGTTGCTCGAAAAAGGGATCGTGTCGCACGCCATCGGAGAGTATGGAATGAGGATTGTCCTCGTCATGCGACCAGGCTCCGAACCGCGCCTCTGCATCGATTATAGACCTTTAAACGCCATAACCGTCATTGACCCCATCCAAATGCCATCAATAGAAGCAATTTTACGAGAACTCGCCCCATTTAACTGGGTCACGACCATGGACTTGTCCAAGGGTTACTGGCAGGTTGAATTGCGGGAAGAGGATAAGGAGAAAACAGCTTTTTGGGCACCGCAGGGTCGACTGATGTTTAATGTAATGCCCTTCGGGTTAGTAAACGCACCCGCCACCTTTCAAAAATTAATAGAAAAAGTTCTCGGCGACGCCTTACACAAATACGCATGGGCTTATCTTGACGACATAGTAATAGTCTCTCAGACCTTTACAGACCACTTGATGCATGTGAATGACGTCATGGAGCGACTCACAAAGGCCGGACTAAACATCCATCCAGGGAAAAGTAAATTTTGCCGCAAAGAATTGGCATTCCTGGGTTACACAGTCGGAACGGGTGGCCTATCCATCGACCCGAAAAAGACCCAGGCCATTAGCCAGTTCCCCGCCCCGGAAGATGTAAAAGGAGTCCAACGTTTCATGGGCATGGTGAATTTCTTCAATCGATTACTCCCAAATTTGGCAGACGTCGCGGCGCCCATCACAGATCTGTTACGCAACGATAAAGAGTTCGAATGGACTGACCACTGCGAAACATCGTTTAACAAAATAAAACAAATGCTGATCGATGTAAAACGGATTCCCCTGCCAGATCTTAATCGAGAATTCACTCTTCACACCGACGCCAGTCGAATTGGCCTAGGTGCTGCGTTGCTTCAAAAGCATGACGTCGACGGAGTAATGTTAGAGGTCCCGACGATGTTCATCAGCCGGAAATTACAAGCAGCCGAAAAGAATTATAATGCGACAGAGTTAGAATGTCTAGCCGTCGTCTGGGCAATCCGAAAATTCAGACCATACCTGGAATTTACCAAGTTCAACGTACAAACCGACCACGAAGCCCTAAAATGGTTAATGGCGTTGAAGGAACCGTCCGGAAGAATGGCTCGCTGGCAGCTAGAATTAATGGCTTGTGACTTAATCATTGAATACCGACCCGGAAAATTCAACGTCGTGGCAGACGCCCTCTCACGAGCCCCAGCTTCAGACCCCGAAGACGAGACCGACTGCGGAGAGGACGACTCACGCCTCTTCTACTGTCCGAACCCCGTTCGAAAATGGGAATTTAAGAAGCTAAACGAATTACCCAAGGAGAAACTCGAGTCAGGAGACCAAAATTATTACAATTATTGGCTCCGAGCGTACCAGTCTGTCAAGGACGCTCACCCAAATTACGAGCTAACGATAGAACCTCGAATCTCCGACAAGTACGTTCGAGCATTCGTCGCCCACGTAAGCAAGGGGACGAACAGCAAACCGCCCACCAGGGACGAATTAATAGCCGCCCAAATGACAGACGACTTCTGTAAAACTTATCGAGACTTCATCACAAATAAAAAATTTCCCGACAAGAATTTCGACGAAATCCAACGCGAAGAATTCGAAAGAGAGGCCTCCACGTACTTAATCGAGGATGGACTTCTACTAAAACACCACCCGAATTTCCGCGATGATCTGACGGAGACAGGTACTTCGATGAAAGTCGTTATACCCAGGAGTCTGCTAACAAGGTTTCTGTGGATGGTCCACGGACACCCACTCGCCGGACATTCTGGAGTGGCCAGAACAATCTACCGTGCGAACCAACTCTATTTTTGGCCCAAAATGACCCGAGATATTGTTCGTTTCATTCACCACTGCCCCAGATGCCAAGCGTGCAAACCTAGGACGCCCAAGAATTACGAAAGAATCTCACTCGGCCCCTTCGCACCCTTCGACTGCTGGAGCGTGGATTTAATGGGCCCAAAACCCACGTCATCCAATAAAAACAAATATATTTTAGTAATCATGGATGTCGCGACCGGATGGCCCGAGCTCTTTCCAATGGAGAGACCAACTAAGCAGAAAATCATTCGATGTTTGTACGAAGTGGCGCTTCATTTCGGATTCCCTCGGAAATTAATTTCCGATAATGGACCACAATTTGCGTCAAATTTGTATAAAGACTTCTGTAAAAAATTCGACATCGAGACATCATACACGTCAACCTATAATCCACGGGCCAATCCCGTCGAAAGGTTAAATCGCGACATAAAATATGCGCTGGCAATTTTCACCGATGTTCACTCCAGCTGGGACGAATATCTTCGTGAAATTGCCTTCAGCATCCGCACGACGATCTCGAGGAATCGCAAATTTTCTCCCGCGTTTCTAAACTTCGCTCGGGAACTCAGAGTGCCCTGGGACCCGCGAATACCGGAGGAAATACTGGAAATCGATCCCGAGAAGCCTCATATTTACGTCGATAGGTTGGAGCAAATTATTTCGGCCACTTATCAACATATGATGTCTCACATATTCGACATGAGAGATCGTATTAGCATTGCTGGAAAGGATCGGCCCTTCTGCAATTTTAAAGTCAATGACCTCGTCTGGAAAGACACACATATTCAGTCCAGCGCCGATAAGGGGATCCACTCAGGCCTAGCAGACAAACGCGACGGCCCGTACGTCATACTCGAAGCCCACGGCGGAAACGCTTTCAAGCTAAAAAGATTGGCAGACAACGTTAATTTTAGATCGATCCACGCCCGAGAATTAACTCCATACTTACCTGAGTTTCCTCAAGAGGCTTGGACGGAATATCAGACGAAACCAGCGCAGAATCCAATTATTCGCGACATGTTTTTAGATGAACAAACTGGCCCAACCAATTTAGTTCAAGATGAGTTACACGAAGCGGCCGACGCCCCGGATGAGATTTCGGAGAGGGAGGAAATAGTCGAAGAATCTCCTAAAAAAGGAAAGCAATCAAACAAAAATAAGACTACAAGAATCCTCAAACCTGATAAAATATACGGTATGCGTCGACACAAGCCAAACCCGTTCATAAAAGACGGGAAACTCGTCGGAAAACAATAAGCGACTCCAGCCATTGTCTCAAACAATCGATAAAAACAACCACAGGGGGGACACCTGTTACGTCCCACAATGCGTCTTAATTGGCCAAACCAATCAAAGACGACACGAGACTAATAGTTAACCTCTAACCCGACCCACATTTATCACTGTCATCTCCGACTAAGCGACGATCACCTCGAGGCAGCCGTAAATCAAAGTATCAAATTAATTTCCGAAAAATGAAAAGAAATGATTGGAAGAAAGAAATTGAACGGGCCGTAAACAACGCTTCCGAGGATGACGATGAAGAACAAGTGGAGTTGTTACAAATAGTCGTAAACAACGAAGAGGGAAATTGGGACGAACCCAATGAACCCGATGTCCAACCCGACGTAAGTAAAAAATAGAAAAAATTCAATTATCGAGAATCAAAAATACGAAATAAGTTCGTGGACTGACCACGAACGAAGAAATAATTTAACTTTAAGTGACGAATCGTCAAAATTAATCAAACACCGAAAGAAAAAGTAACTTCAAGACACGTGGTCGAAAAGCACATGGCCGACCATGACGCCATCTTGTGTTAGACGAAAGAATCTCTAGAGAAAAATATGACAAATTAATCAACGATCCTAATATATTCATTAATATTCTTATATTTAGGACGGATATCGCACTACGTGGGGACAAATCGACCCGAAAAGAGTTTCCGCAGGCAGCTTATGGCGAGAAGTCATCCCCATACTGTTCCGACAAGCGCTCGAAGAATCGGTCAACTTTGAACCATGGAAGATTCGCCTATTATTGTCTCGTGCGATCAGCCGCTACTGGTCCAGCCAGCAAACGTTGATCCACTACATGCCACGCCAATACCAAGCAGCATTACGGGCAGTTATCTCAAGAAACATGGACCCACCAGCGCCAATCCCGAATCCACTAATCCGAGCCGCCTTCCCCGACAACCAGCGAGGATGGGATGTTTACGAACAGTGGCGCGACGCCGAAACAGATGAAGAAAAACACCAGATTCATATGGCGTATTACGAAGAAGTGAGACGAACCGCGCATGACGAAGTTTTCGATTATTTGCAGCCGGACGGTTACTCGACCGAGGAAATTAAGATTTGGCTCCAACAAATCCAAGACGATCGACCCGACCGCCCAGATTGGAGGCCAAGACACGGTTTTATTTCCTCGCAGCGAGCAATGCACCAATTACACTTTTTAGGTTTCTTTGGTCGCAAACGCCAGAAGGCTGAGAAACGTCTCTCCAACGAGCACGACGAAGGAGGCTGTTCAGCAAAGAAACAATGCCTGGACAAGCCAAGCACTTCCAGCAGCGCGCAGAGTAAGATACCCGCGACAAAGAAACGCCTGGCCAAACCAAGCGCTTTCTCTCGCCTAGAAAAAACGGAGGCCCTACAAACATCGCGATTTCGATCGAGGGACGCCCCGTCAACCAGCCGTAGAAGAGAAAGTGTACGCGAACTCCCCGACCGCCGAGAAGATCAACGCCGACGCGATAGGAACCAAGAAGATTGGAACGATTATCGTAGAAATTACTTCAGACGGCGGGAGGAAAACAGAGAAGCGTGGAACAGACACCGAGAAGAGTTCCTACGCGAACGTGATGAGAAAGCCCGACGTGAACGAGAGAACCTCCGTCTACAAGACGAACGAAGAAGAAGAGGATCGGAGAGTCGCACACGTTCGTGGAAAGCGTATCGTGAAGAGGAAATACGACAGCGAGATAGGAAACGCTACGAAAACACACGATCAATTCGGGACAGTCCCGAACCAATGAAGATCGACGACGAGGTAATTATCGACGAGGTCCCCGAGCAGAAGAAGATGTATACTCAGGCGGATCTCCTCGCGGTAGTTATGAAATACCAGCAACTGCAGCCCAAACCAGTCTACCGCCCGACTCCCTCGACCGCCTCGAGTCTAGAGACGGCGCCAAGCGCTTTCATCAAGCCGGAACTCTCGCAGACGAGAAGCGTAACATCCAGCGTCAGCCTCCCAAGCGCCTTTCGCAAGAAAGTAATAATCGGCGCACCGACACTGAGTTCTGAAGAACAACTCAAACATCGAGAAGCTCGCTTTGGACCAGCCAAAGTCGAACCTCTCCCAACGATCCCCGAAGCTTCAACTTCAACGAGAACTCCAATTGTTTGGGACAAGCCCGAACCGGAAAAATCAAGACGTCTGGTCAGATCTGTGCCTCAGCCAACGACATCCGCGGGACCCAATCCAATGTTGCCAGCCCCAGCAGTCATCCAAGCCTCGACTCCAGTCAACCCGTCGGAGGTAACGCTGCAACAATTTCTGGACGTCACAACCGTGGAGCAGGCCAGAGCACTGTTGTGCGAAATGGATTCGTACCAACAAAACGTGATCCAGAACGTCATCTCGAATCTTCAGCGGATCTCGATTGAATATACGCAGAACAGGAATCGGGATCATCCAAATTGGAATACGAGGATCGTGGTTGCCATTACCGACTTGATGTCGATTTTACTGGCCGCCGCCACCTTCCGAAACGCGCGTGTCGCTGTAGCAGCCTGGATCGTAGTGGCCCACGAGGGTTTCCAAGTCCCGCCGGCTCTCGTAGACAGCTGGACACGCCTAGTGCCCTCCGCGGCAATAATTCGAGCCCAAATGGTGGCCCAGGACCCGGATCCAGAGGCCTCTTACCAAAACGTTCGAGCGATCATCCAACATCCGCTTCCGTCATCTTCGGTGACCACACCAGTCGTGGAAACTCCGGCTCCCAGGGATCCGACACCTCCTCCTCCGCCTCCACCGAAGGAAAATAGACCTCCCGAGCCACTGGCCGATCCAGTCTCGCTCAAAAAGAAGGGAACGAAAGGAAAGTTGCTCCGCCCAAAATCGAACATGAAGGCTTCCAAGACGGCAGAACCTCAGATCGCCGCCAGACTCCGGATGTACTTCCCGGGGTTGTCCTTGACGAAGGACACTGAAACAAAATTACTCCAGACCCCAGACCGTGGCTATTCTCTTTACGTCTGGATGAAGGATGCTATTGAAGCCGGAGCCGGAGACGATCGCTTCATCCAACATCAACGGCTCCTCCGAGCGCATCGCGCGCCAACCAGCATCGCCGAAGCCCAAAGAATCCACCACACCAATCAAGGTATGTCGGCCTTCCTGCCACCGATTTGGGCCCACGAACGAACGGGAAATCCGCTGGAGGCGCCGGGACACCTGCGTTTCTACTTAAATGAGAGCGAAGATCCCTCGGACTACTCTTCAAGATTGACCACATCTCCCAACCTGGACGAACCAAGTTCGGAAGATAAGCCAAGTTACGCCGATAACTTGAAGAAATAATCGATTGCAAATTCGAGACGAGAAGACTGTCTTCCCTAAAGAACCAAGAAACTATTTATGTATCAATTTCGAGAATGTAAAACATTTTATTCATCATTCATCATCCTTTAATAAAAAGATTATTTTATGATTAGATATTGTTCCACCTTTTATTTTAAAGGGGGGCCCCGATGATTTATTCTCGGGGAGGGACGTGTGGTGATTCGGCATCACCTGAAGAAGTAATTAGCGGCGATTATCATGTTATTAATCCTCGCCACTAGAGCGCGCTAGAAATACCGACTAGACTGACTAGTCTCGTGTTTCTGCGAACCTGCATAATCAGAAGGATTTGCATATGACGTCATTTCCGGCTAATATATAACGCCAACGCTTGACCGGATATACACTACAGTTACCACATTTCAGCAAGAGCACCATCTACCTCACCTTTCAGGCCGTTTCACGGATTGATCGAGGACCGGTGCCCGCTGACCATTCAACTGTACAACAGCCACATTTATTTAGCGTAGCCAAACTACGCTAGAATAAATATCCAAGCGATATTCGTTTAATTCGCACGAGAAAGCGAATTCTCGCGTGTTCGTTATAACACGTGGAAATAACCCTAGACAACAACACAGACCACGCGTAGGACTAAACAATAGGAACTACCATTGTTTAGCGGCGACTCGTATTCGCAGAAGAATCCGAGGACCATCATTGGAATCACCTTAACCTTTACTGTATTAGTAAGCGTATTTAATAAAGCAGTATTATATCTTATATTGTATTTCCCGAGTACTATTATTTATTATCTTTAACCACAAAGTCGAATCACGACAAGCTGCTTGAACATTGTTGGAACAATCCCTAAGCGCAGCGTTGCCGTTATTTGTCATTTTATTATTGTTGGAATTCTCGGATCCGGAACAATACAACTGTAAAACTAGGGTTAAAGTGTTTAATTCAGTCAAATTACACAGATAAAATACAAAGATAATCAGCCCTGATTGGCTGTTACACAAAACGTTCGCTGGACGTATCAACAATGCGTCTGATACGTCCGCGCGCCCTCTTGCGACGTATTGGCGGTCTCTATGTCCAACAATTTCGCAGACACTAATAGGCTCTTCTACAAAACAAATTAAAATGCAATTTAATTTTGAAACAAATTCGATGTTTGAATTATACGCATGAAAGACAAAATTATTAACAAGTGGTAAATATAGCTTCAAGTGGAATGTATTTTGCTATGTTTTCAATTTTTCCTACTTTATTTGCACCTTTTTATTGACATTGTCAGTACACATCAATTTTTTATTTGTATCA
The DNA here is from genome assembly GCA_949358305.1 of Strigamia acuminata. Taxonomy (NCBI): domain Eukaryota; kingdom Metazoa; phylum Arthropoda; class Chilopoda; order Geophilomorpha; family Linotaeniidae; genus Strigamia; species Strigamia acuminata. Next base: position 3,948,150 of record OX442315.1, on the reverse strand, counting down.
ATTTCAATGTATTGGAGAACTGTCCTTTTTTTGAAGCGTGCTGATTATTTTTGATGGATTGCTTTGCCACCTCTCTTTCAATAAAGTGGGAAAAAAAACAATTGGCTAGGTTTTCTTTATAAGTTTTCTTAAATAATTATGCGGACATTTTGGAAACAGGAATTAGCATAAGTGAATATTTTAATACAGGGGGCGCTGCTGGCGGGCAGCGCCACACAAAATGGTGAATGGTCAGTATTGAACAAAGGAGTTCAAACACTCCACAAACTATCATTCTACATTTTTTAGATTACATTTTTAGTTTGTGATTATAAATAACATTGGAAATTGCATTTTAAATTGCCAGGTGTGCAATACGTGCGATACATTTATAATAAATCTTTAGCACAAAGTTTTCAATAAACTTAAGCATGAAAGAACAGAAATGCCAAGAAAAAATCCCAAAATCGATCCAATGTCATTGATGCATTTTGCAAATGACACAACAAATTTCTGTTTAAATATTTCATTAATGTTACTTTTAAACAAAAATTTCGCAACTACCATATAATACAGGCGGTATGTCTGTGCATATTCAGTAAGTGTTGTGTAAACAATCTGATTGCATGCGGGATGACAGTTGCAGTGCTGAATTGCATCAACATTGGCATAGACGTTCAAGTAGGATTTTCTTGTTAATTTAGCTTGAACCGATGTGTTGCATTGAGGTAAAGACGAGAAATTCATGAATGGTAAGCTGTATTGTTTTTTTTTTACAAATTAGGCAATTAATATTAATCAACTTGGGTTAAATGGAATTGATTATTGATTAACCTGCATTCCATATGTTCTTGCAAGAGCTTCTTTTTGAGACAGTCAGTTTCACAGCTTTCAAATTGATTTGTAGTCATGCACGGATTTATTGGCGAGTTCAGTTTTTTAATCTGTAAGTTCAATTTCTTATTAATTCATATTTTACACAAAATGTGGAGGTATTCAATCTTACTGTTTGTTTATAAAATTCGACATTCATCCATGTGTAGTTGTTGTGAGGATGCATTGCAAAAGGTTTGATGTTCATTCTTTCGTCTGTTTTCATTAAAAACATCTAGCAGTGAACATTAAATGCTTAAAGTGTTAAATTTAGTTAATGTTTAGTGGCATAACTGACAAAGGGAGAGCACCAATAAGCTATCACAGATTGTTGTAATATTAAACAAGAAGGATTGTTATATCATGCTGAATGAGACCCTAAAATAATTTCATTCCATGAACAGCCAACAATGCAAACAATGAGCTGAAAGTTGGCACTATTTTGTCTGTGTATACATCAAATCTGAGCAATCAGGCCTAGTGTATGAATACTGTAAACAACAGTTGCTAGGTAAAAAATAGTTCCAAGATCCAAGTTCAATTTTACCATTTGAGATTCAATGATGTCATTTCCTCTTTTGATATCACATGACATATGACATCAGAACTTGTCGCGCTCAACTCTAACCGTCGCTAACTCGTGGGTTGATTACTTAATTCGACTAACTCACTACCGCTTTGCTCAAGCGGTTTACCCAAAGAAATGATTACACAGATATAAAAGGTAAAATATAATATAGATTTATTCTGTGGGACAATGTACAGATATATCTTATATATATATATATATAAAAGGTAGGTAAAAGGTAAATCGGAATGGGTGAAGGGAAATGGAAAGGTAAAGGTATGATGAAAGCTGGCTGGAATCGGCGAGGTCGTCTGTTGTCTCGGTCGTGTCCAAGATGGCGTCCTCGTTGTGGCAACGTGGTGTCGTCTTGGGCCGGCGTGGCAATATGGCGTCCTCGGCTCGTCTCTGGCTGGTCCTTCGGGCTCACGCTGGTCGGGCGCGAGTGAATGCTTAGTTAAAAGGCTTACTTCGGTCTGTTGTCTAGGTTTTTGTGTGGTGTCCGGCGATCACACAGCGGCGGACTCTTCTGGCTCCCGGCGATCACACAGCGGCGGGAACGCTCGTCGTGGTTTAACTGCAGTTTAGGCTTGTGCGACCGTTTGTCTGCACAACTCGCTAAACTGGAGTGGTTTTTACTATTTCTAGCTGGTGTGCTAAAATAGTGTGGTAATCTTATCTCGCAGGTTACTCTGCGGAGTTTGACACTGACCAAACGTACTCACGGTAAATTGTCCTTTGTCCTTGGTCAATCCCAGTATATTTTACTTGGGCCTGATCTTGTAGGACGACGGGTTTACGTGTGTTTCTCGTTTGATGGTTGTGTTGGTTCTGCCCGCTCAGTGCAAGGCACATTCCTTTGCACAAAGCGGGGTTGACAGGTGACCGGAATCACCCAATGGTGGGGTGGACGAGCCATCCCCACTCCCTCAGGGCAGACGCCTGTCCATTGACTAGATGTCAATGCACTGAGGGAAGGGAGACGCGCTTGCGGCTCCCCTTACACCCGAAACGAGGTCACGAGAGAAACTCTTCGTTGACCCCGGTCCAGTCGGGTCACAACACTTCCCCCTCCGAGCTCAGACCGTGGGGCTGAGCGATCACTTCTTTCCTGGGGGACCCGACACTGAGTCCGTCACCTGGGCGTAACTCACTCCAGGGACAGGCGGTTGAGTGCCGGGTGGCGCGGGTAGATCGCCTACTAACGCCGAGGACCGATCTCGGGGGTCCTCATGCTCCGTAATGAAGCATAATGCATGGCCGTCAACTGGCTCATGCGGGGCACGCGTCCTCTCGTGTAACCAAACGCTCGGGATGTAGGCGGAGAAGCCGGTGTTCGTATGCCGGATGGCATTGGCTTCCGCTGGCGTCACTGGCACACGGTGGGCTCTCAGCAACCTCTGGTGGAAGATGAGGTCTCTAGTCTTCCGGATCTGGTTGTGAAGCCAGATGAAGACTGATTTGCCTTTGTCCCGCTGCGCGAGGATAAACCTCCTGGTCGCCGTCGTCATCGAGAGATGGGGAAACTCTTCGATGATTCGCCCGTAATAGTCTGGCGGAGGCGGTGCCGGCTTCGGCTTCTGGGTGGCCGCGGGAATAGCGGCTTGCGTCGTTGTCGCCGCTCGGGCCGGTGAGGTCCCGGGCGGTGTCGGCTTCGTTTGCTCGACGGACCTGACGGGTGGCGTTCGGCACAGCAAGCGCTTTGGTTTACCCGCCACTTCGAACAGGGCGGGTCCTTGCGGGGATATCTCCGCAGGCATCGGTGGCGGAATCGGAACTCCGCTCGTCGGCGAGATCACCATTTCTACATCCTCTGCCGATTCTTCCGTCTGGATGGTCAAGGCGCGCAGTTGTTGGGTAGGCGCCGCTGTCCAGGTGGCGGAGGTATAACGAAACGCCGTGCTTCGCAACTTGTACCCCTCAAATTCGGGGTTTACCACATCCCTGGTTAGCTCGTACCGAGTCAACACAGGGTCGGGCAGAATGGAGCTCCACTCTGCGAGGAGTGCACGGGGAACCTGTACACCCTCTCTGTCCACGACAGACCATGCGGCCATCGCCTGACGCCCTTCTCCGAAGAGTGCTGGGGTTAGCAGCTGCATCATGACCTTGGTCAATGATAGCTGTAGGCTGCGACGATTCACTGGATTCGATCGCTCCGAATCCGCAGTGAAGGCACACGAGAGCTTACTCATCATCGCCGTTGCCCATTCGATGAAATATCGCTGGGCCTGATCCACACCTCGCAAGGCGGGCGCGGAGACTCTTGGGTCTTCCATCACGAAGCGAAACGCTGAGAGCTCGGAGATAGTCGGATTGGCGGCTTCTCTCGCGAGTCGCGCTTCTTCGTCTCGCCTCTCGAAAAACAGGGCCGAGGAACCGGATCGGGGTTGGCTCGGCCTGTAAATGCCGGTCAAATTGGCTCGACATTCCTGCGCAATGCTCTGTCCAACGGGGAGAGGGACTGAGCGGTCGGTGGGTAAATCCGGCGGATCGCTCGAATTCAACAACGACGGCGGCGGCAGGTTCGGAGGCGGCTGCGTCTTGGTCGGCAGCGTCGGCGTCGGCAGCGGTGGTGTTGGCTGCGTCGGCGGTGGTGGCGTCTCCGTCGTCTGCACTCCAGTCATTGCGACTTGGAGCGCCGGGAGATGTTGTCCGGAGCCTGAAGGCTGCACGATGGCGGTTGGCATGCCATCGGGTCGTGGTCGCGAATTAATGTAGTCTGCGAGCCACCTTGCCACCTCGTGTGGGGTCACCTTCCCGTCGGTGACAACACCCATCTTCCTGGCGTGTTTCATCGCGGGATCGAAACGTGTCAGTTTCGTCCGCTTCATCTGAGTCAGAATCTCGCGAAGGTCCCGCGTATCTGCCGCTGGGACGTGTCGCTCACCTGACTGGCTACCACTTCGTCGACCCGCTCTCTTGGAGACGTAGGCGGGTTCGGGGATGGGACGGCCCCGAGCTTCGCACCTCGCGAAGTATCGCTCTTTGCGATCTTTTTTCCGCTGCTCGCGATGAGTCAGCGGACGTCTAGAAGTGCTGGGACGAGAGACTCGCTCTTCGTCACCAGACATCCAAACCTCCTTGCACTCCTTACCGTCTTTAATCTGACGGTTTATGAAAATTCGCGGTCGGGAATACTGCGAAGGGTCACGCACCGTACTAGTGGATGGCCCAGCTTCGTTGCCTTCAGTCGTGTTTTGAGCGACACGCTGCTTCTTGGTTGTCACCGGGGAACGCGACTGGCTGTTTCCGGCGCCTTTGGAGCGCTTGCGCTTCCGCGGGTAGCTGCTTTTGGGCCCCAAAATCCCCAGGTGGTGGAGTTGCCACATCTCGGCTTGGGACGTCAAAATTCCCATCCGAGGTCTCCACTGGGGCGTACTCTCTCCCAATCGCAGCCTCTCAAACCACAGATGAATATCATCCGCGGTCATCCCCTCGTTTTGGAGGATGCGCTCGGCCACTGCCGTAGCGGTATCCACCAGCTGTTGTCTATAATGCTGGTAGATGGCCTCACGGGCCTCTTCTGTCTCGGCTGCTCGCCACGCATGCAGCACGTGTTCCTCCGCCGGGTTGCCAGTGTACTGACTTGACAATCCGGGGTGGAAAATCGGCGATTTCGGGTCATCGTCACGAGCTAACTCTGTGGCGATGCCTTCGCGCATTCCCTCCGGGAACGTATCCAGGAGCGTGCAGTCTCGTACCCAACGTCGGGCGATGCATCGGGAATGTAGTATTCGCAGGCGCCAAGGGTCGGCGTCTTCGCCGAAACATCGTCGGTAAAAATCGGGCAGCGCGCCTCGAAATATCCCGCCACGAGTGATGCAAGCGGGGTCTAATGGTCCCCATGTTTTACGTAGTGCCATCTGGAAGGATGGAGAAATAAACAATTAATAAAAAGTTAATATTTAAATACGTAGATAAATGGTTGGTTTCGAGGGACGTTGCCAGTACGTGCAGCCGTCCGTCGAGACCGATTCCTGTCTATCGGTGCAAACGTAGGACGAATTGTCCCTCGTCGGATAGAAAAAGAGAAGTCATCACGTGAAAAATCTGTCTCATGTCCAAAACGCACAGCGAGACGGAATCGAGCCTTTAATCTGGATTCTTATCATCAGATTTTACTTCAAATTAATTCTAACATTAATTAGAACATTACTAATAATTAAATTAATAATTATCAGTCATTCGTAAAAAGAATTCGTCGGGTGTAAATTATTACTAAAATCGCACAATAAATGTGCTTGTCGAAATGTTATTAAATAAATAAACCTAATAAAGAATTATTCCGAAGTCGGACTTTGTCTAATTTTTAAAAAAGTTAAAGTCAAATTAAATTTATCCAACACACCGAAAAATTCATCGTACGAATGTTAAGTTGCATCAATTTGATGCGTCAAATTACTTGTGGAGAAAAAATATTCTTTTACAGAATATTCTCCCCTTGTCATAAAATTATCTATGGCTCGAGCCCATTGTCTCGCTCGTGACTCAAGTCATGAGGAATTTTCGAGACGCGAGGCGACGTGAAGTCTGCGCTCGCACCTCGAAAACAAATTAACAAGGAAAAAAAATACGATCGTGTGAGCGATCGCGGTTAATAATTAATTATACGCTATTTCGAGTGCAAAGCACTCATGTCAGGTATTAGTCAACAAAATTTCTTCTTCAGCAGCACGGAACTAGTTCTCATGTGCCGATGCCGACTTCTACCTGATCGGGCTGGACTTGGTTTACATCGCGGTCCCAGTTTTCCTCGTCCTCGTGCTCGATGGCCAGCACGTCGTTCTCTTCCTCGTCCATGGCGAGGAGCGCGCACAAAAATCTCAATCACGATTTAAAAAGGATGATAAAACTATCTCAAAAACTCGGTGAAAAACTCGGTAAAACGTTAAAAACGAGGATCACGCACGAATGCAGCGATCAGCTGTGAAAAGCGGAAGTCTGTGTGAACACGAGGTAATCGCGATGGATTCTGGGTAATATACTCCAGAACCCGGGTGTTTGAGACTAGTGCGCACCTACCCGTGCGCATGTTACGCTACGGGTCTCCTTTGTTCTCACTCCCGTGCGCGATTGCTGCTACGGGGTCTTTTGCACGCGGTATCCGACCCGTGCCGATAATTTTGCTACGGGTCCCGCGTTTCCACGCCATCTCGTGACGCGAATTCGACCGATATCCGCTTTGTTGGACTTAGCGAAATTTTCTGCGACGTGATGGCTTGCACTATCGGTCGATTACATTTATTTTTAGTGCCGCCATCGACTCGTAATTTATTTTACTTCTTTCCTACGACCTTTCCGCCTTTTATGAACGGATTATCTCTTTTTGGTCGCAGGTTACGGATCGAGGCAGGTACGATATTTTTTGTTGTTTTTTGTGTCTGTACCTCCTCATTATTGTTTTCTTTTTTATCCGTGTTTTTTGTGTTTGTTTCAGGAGTTTCTCCTGTTTCCCCCCCGACCAAAATTGGATCCGGAACGGATTCAACTATCTCGTTTACCGGAGGTGAAGGGGCGTCGAAATACTCCTCGTTGTCACTTGGCGGTGCTTTTTCCGACTCGCCAGCGAACATATCGACGATTTGGCCGTCAGTTTTAGACTTGACTTGGCCTTTGGCCCACATTTCTTGCGGGAATTCCGGAATGTACGGAGTTAACTCTCGTACTTGTATCGACTTATGCTCGGTGTTGTCCTCGAGCTTGCGTAATTTATACGCGTTACCGCCATGCTTGCCGATGATCACATACGGACCATCTCTCTTGTCGGCCAAGCTGGCGGTGATTCCTCTCGCTGCATTTGAGAGGATGTGTGTGTCCTTCCACACTAAATCATTGTTCTCGAAATTCACAAATTTTCCACCGCTTTTATCTTGTAAAATGCGGTCGCGCATGTTAAAAATGTGCGCCATCATATGTTTGTATGTGCTCGAAATTGTTTGCTCCAATTTATATACATACTCATGTGGTTTCTCTGGGTCCACCACATTTACCGACTCTGCCACTCGTGGGTCCCAAGGCACTCGTAGCTCTCGGGCGAAGTTGAGGTAGGCCGGAGAAAAATCTCTCGTCCTCGAGACTGTTGTTCGTATGCTGAACGCGATCTCCCTCAAGTATTCATCCCACCTATTGTGGATGTCAGTGAATATGCTTAGTGCATATTTAATGTCCCTGTTGAGTCGCTCAACGGGATTTGTTCTGGGATTGTAGGTCGAAGTATGTGACGCCACAATCCCGAATTTCTCACAAAACTTACCCCAAATTTTCGAGATAAATTGGGGTCCGTTATCGGATATAATTTTACGTGGAAATCCGTAACGTAACGCCACGTCGTAGATACATTCAACGATTTTCTCTGCTGAAGGTCTAGCGACGGCGTACAACTCGGGCCAACGAGTTGCCACGTCCATTATAACGATAATGTACGCATTTTTATTTCCCGTAACGGGTTTTGGGCCCATCACATCGACACTTAAACAATCAAAAGGCGCGTAAGGCCCTAAGAAAATAGTTTCGAATGGTGATTTACTCCTCGGCTTGCACGCTTGACATCGCTGACATTGGTGGACAAAAAGAGCAATATCTTTTTTCATCCCTGTCCAGTGAAAAAGCTGTGTAGCACGATAGAGTGTTCTGCTTACTCCCGCATGGCTCGCAAGCGGGTGCCCGTGTAACAACCACAGCACGCGACCGATTAAGGAAGCAGGTATTACTACCTTTACTGCGGTGTCCGATTCACTCAAGTCATCTTGGTGATTTGGGTGATGTTTCACTAAAAGGCCGTCATCCAATAGGTAATCTATGGATTCGTGTGCATAACGACGCTTCTGCCTTCTGGTTAGATTGGGCGGATATTTTCCTGTCAGTACGAATCTAGCTCTGTCCTGACATTTCTTGTCTAATTTTTGTTGCACAATTATTTCCTCCCTTGTCGGGGGACTGCTTTGCATCTGCTCGCCGACATGAGCGTGGAAGGCGCTTAGAAGCGGGTCATTTATTCTCCGCTCTAGCTTAAATTCCTTCCTTGCATTTGGGTAATTGTCAGCAGCTGGTTGGTATAACCGCGTCCAAAATCCACAGAATTTTACATCTGCCGGAGACGCGGTGGGAATTTCATTCATCTTCCTTAAATCCCAACGGTGACAACTCGTAGGGCAATAAATGATGCGGGAGTCATCCTCGCCATCATCGTCAGCGTCGATTGGATCTGACACTGGTGCCCGTGACAGAGCGTCAGCCACGACGTTATATTTGCCGGGCTTGTATTGAATGGTCAAGTCGCATGCCATCAGTTCTAACTGCCATCTGGCTAGTCGACCGGCTGGCTCTTTTAATTTCATCAGCCATTGTAACGCTTGATGATCTGTGTGGACCACAAATTTGGTATATTCGAGATAATCTCTGAATTTCCTTATGGCCCACACAACGGCCAAACACTCCAACTCGGTGGCATTGTAATTCTTTTCAGCGCCTTGGAGTTTGCGACTTATAAACATGCACGGCAGGTCTTGTTCGACTCCGTCGCGCACGTGTGTTTGGAGCAACGCCGCTCCTAACCCAACTCTGCTGGCGTCCGTGTGTAATATGAACGGCCGGTTTAAGTCGGGTAGAGGCATTACGCCGACTTCCGTCAGCATCCTCTTTATTGCATTAAATGCGATGTTGCACTCATTTGACCATACAAATTCGTTTTCATTCTTCAGGAGGTCGGTAACTGGGGCTGCCACTTCAGCTAGACCCGGTAGCAACCTGCCGAAGAAGTTTATCATTCCCATAAACCGTTGGACACCTTTAACGTCCTCGGGTGGTGGGAAACGATTAATCGCATCGATTTTTTCGGGGCCAATAGCTAAACCATTGACTCCAATGCGATAACCCAGGAAGGCAAGCTCCTTTCGACAGAACTTGCTCTTGCCCGGATGCACGTGTAACCCAGCTTTTGCCAGCCGGGTGAGCACTTGGTCGATGTGCTCAATGTGCTCTTCGAATGTTTTAGAGGCAATAACTATGTCATCTAGGTATGCCCATACAAACTGATGCAGGATATCACCCAATACGCTTTCGATTAGCCTCTGAAAGGTACTGGGAGCATTCACTAAACCAAATGGCATGACGTTGAACATCAACCGTCCAATTGGCGAGTAAAATGCTGTTTTTAACTTATCCTCTGGCCTCATCTCAACTTGCCAGTATCCCTTCGACAGATCCATCGTCGTAACCCAAGAAAAGGGGCTAAGCTCTCTCAAAATGGATTCGATAGACGGCATCTGTATGGGATCTATTTCTGTCACCGCGTTTAATGGGCGGTAATCAATGCATAGGCGTGGGTCCGAGCCCGGGCGCATCACGAGCACAACTCGCGTCGCGTATTCTCCCTGGGCCTCGGAGACAATGCCACTGTCTAGCATTTCTTGGCACATTTTTTGCACTATTTCACGTTTTTGCGGGTTCATTCCCTTATACGCAACTCGTATAGGTTTATTATCCGTCAATTTAATTTCGTGAATAGCCCTATTCGTTCGGCCCGGTTTTTTCGACAGGATCCCCTCATATTTAAGTAGGACCCTTCGTAGGGCTGCCGCTTCGTTTAATTCTAAAGCGGCGTCGGCGACAAGCGTTTCCACTACATTGTCCCGTTGCAATTCTGTTACGAATGCTTTAAAATCGTAATCTTGAACGAATTTCTTTAGGCCTTTCTCCCACTGTGTCTTGTCGGCCGCTTCTTTTACAAGAGCTGGTGGCACGACAATTGCGGGTCTTTCCTTATCATTTCTGATATAATTCCAAGATTTCGTTATTGGATTGGGTTGTATTTCCATTGACGCCATGAGGTCTAAGCCCAACAGAAAAATTCTGTCGCATGTGGGCAGGACCAGGAAAGGGTGCTGTTCTACTCCTCCGAGCCACTCCATGGTCAATAATATAACTCCTTTTGGACGCGCCATTCCGTTGGCGGTTTTTAGACGTATATTTTTATTAACGCCTTTTATCTTATCGGTGAGACCCAATGATGCTACTATGTCTTCGGAAACGAACGAGCGATCTGCTCCCGAGTCTAGTAGTCCCATAATTTTTTCACGTTCTATTGTCATGGGCAACATACATAGGCGGTTGGTGTATTCGACCGCCACGTTGCACATGAAAACACGAAATTCTTCTGTGTCTTCGACTACTTGAGGTAATTCTTCAAGCAGTAGGTTCGGTTCTTCCGCCTCAGCCTCAGCGTTTGCGGTAATTACCTGCAAAGCGTTGTTGGCCCTGTCTTGAATTTGGGCGTTAGCTATGTCACTACCCATTTCTTTGACTGGTGGCGGCTTATCGAACCCTTTGTTAAACCCCTTTTTCTTCATGAATGGCGCAGACGGTCGAGAAATTATTTCTTCGCCGCCTGCGCTGACTCGTTTTTTGACTCGTTTTTTGCCATGGCGAGTTTAATCTCTGCCATCTGCTTCATTATTGCGTCAAATTTAGCGTCTTCTTTCGCTGTTCTTGGGCACTCATTGGAATAGTGACCCGGTTGGTTACACTTGAAACAACGAATATTTGATTTGTCTCTTGGGGCTTCAGTCGATTTTTTCTTTTCAGGGTCTGCTTTCGACGGTGGCGTGTAATTTTTTCGAAAATACTTCGGAATTCGACCGGCATTTGGTTTTAACCTGGCGCGAAATTCTTCTACCGCTCTATCTCGATGGATGAGATGTACTAGCGGTCCTTCCTCATCGCAACCCGTTGATAAGGTATCGCGATAGCTTCGTATTTCTTCGTCCGTCGAATAATCGTCTTTTTCTTCTTTTTTGTCTGATTTTCCGGCATCTTGTCCGGCTTCCTCCCCCTCCTTGACCTCCTCCAGTGTCGCTTGCATGGCTGACGCTGTCGGTGCCTTTTTAGGGGCGGCCAAAGGGTTGGAAGGCAGCGTGGATGTCAGTTTATTTTTTATTTGTAAACCAACGCTAGCTTCTGCCAGCTCCATTATACCGCTAAGATATTCAGTAGGGCGCATAATTTTATCTGTCGCCCCATATCTTTCCGCACTCAACTTGAGACGTTTAGCGGTTGCTGCTTTCTCCGCTTCTGGTAAAGCGGAATAATATCTTTTCTCGATATCTATCGTGTTCTCAAACAGGAAGGCGCTCATCTCCTCGTAGCTGCCTCCTGTCGGTGCCCTTTCTTCAAGTAGCACCCTTTGCGAGTATTCCGACAAACCGCCGAGAAAGAAAAGGTTGAATCCCGTGGCGTGAAATTCCATCGGGGCCTTTTCGAACAACAATCTGGCGCGAATGTCGTAATCCATTATGGTTTCACCAGGCATCTGGCGAAGACCTCGCATCTTTCGGCTCACCTCTTCGGGTGTCTCGCCGTAGCGCAGGTCGAATCTCATTAAAAAGTCGTCCCAATTGACGCCTTTCAATCCTTGGTACCACTCACGTGCCGAGCCTGTCATTAGCTCGACAATACCGTGGGTGAGCATGTCTCCTACGGTGGCTTTAGTGGCAGTCTTAATTCGAATTACTTCGTCAAGGAAGCGATCTCCCGCTTTCCATGACCCGTCGAAACGGTTCTGAATATAAAATTGCCACCTAATATTCCCGGTAACACTCATGGTGTCACGTCGGGAGACAGCGTATTTTTTCTTTACGCGGTCACCAGTGCTACGATTACGATCGTTTCGTTTGCTCAGATCAATTCCCTCGGCTTTTAACGAGCCGAGTAGGGCTCTTCCAAGCTCTCCCATCGTATACTGCCGACCCGTCGAATCGGTAAACGCGCTTTGTCGGGGAAGGTCCTGAAACTCCTCCCGTCGGTGGTCGCTATTTTCCGATCGACGTCGTTTCTCTCTATCGCGCGGAGAGTTGGATCTCTTCCGGCGATTACTTGATTTTTCCTTTCGTCTGTCGTCGTTGGATGAGGGGTCGGAGCTGGGGTCGGGAGACGGTGAGCGGCGTGGCGGGTTGCGCCGTGAAGAGTTTGACTCTTTCCGGCCCCTACGACGGTCGTCACGTTCCCTTTCTCTGCGTTCATCGCGTTCTCTTTCCCTTCGTCTTTCTCCGGAACCTCTCTCCGAATCGTGATGACTGGGTGCATTTGACTCCAGTCCATCTGACGACGAATCACTATTTCCGTAGTGAAAATATTTCGGTCTTTCATCGCGTTTGCCTTCTTCTCGCGAAGAGGTGCGATCATGCGATTGTCTCCTTGACGACTCGTCGTCTTTAAGGATGGGCACTGGTTGTTGCCACTCAGTCCCTTGTGGATTATCATGCTGTTGGCTTGTGAGAGCTTGCTCTTCATTTCGCCTAGCATTATTAGCGTTGATTAATCGCGTTATCGCATTATTTGTGGCTGAATCGAGAGCTTGCATGCGGGGCCGAGTTTGTTGTTCTCTGGCCGACGCATCTCTCTTGCGCGGAGTAGCTGGTGTTGCTCTCTCCGGCTGGGGTTTGGGTTTGGCCTTCGGCGTGCGCTTTGGGTCTCCCTCTAGGCTCTCGTCGGACAGCTCGGATGAACTGACCTCTGGTTTGCGGACGGATTTCGGGTCATCTCGTCGCAATCTGGCCATAAATGCTCGCTCTGCTTCTTGTTGCGAGTGGAAAGCATATCGATGTGCTCTCAGGGCTCGGTCAACTATTTCTACCTCCTCGGGAGTAGTCGGATTGGGCTGGGTTCTGCCGTACTCGAGAGCTTGCGCTTCTCTTTCCGCCAGCTTCCTCCGTCTCTCGCGAATGGCTTGACGAGCCTCGTTCTCTGCATCCGCTTCAAATTGAGCGGAATCAACCAATTGTTGAGCGTGTGCACCTTCAACAATGGTGATTTGTGGGGATACACTGTGCGCTTTTAAAGCTGCACGTACGATCTGTAACGTTTCGTACACGGTAATTTTCCCCGTCGGAAGGGTGTATCTCACTCCTTCCGCCTGTGCCAATTGCATCGCATCAATCAAGGTGCCCGAGACGCTGTAAGGCTGGCTCGAAACACGCTTGACAGAGGATGAGTTGGACTTGTGTCCTTCGGACCTGACCGAAGCTGGGCGGCTTTGCGTAATTGGCGTGTTTAGTGCCGAATTAGCGGTCGTATTTGAGGCCGTCTTTTGTATCGGAGACGCTGCTTTCGGACTGCCCACCTCGGTGTCGTGCGTTAGACGAGGCGATTGGTTACGGGATAAAACCTCGTTTCCGCTCGTCTCGCCGTCACGGTTAGAACGCGGCAGTTTGGAGTGAGATTGCTCTTCACCCCGCTCTGTCTCGTCCAATCGCTGCCTCGTCTCGGTGCGAGACGGGTGCGATGCCTCGGATGCGCTTCTACGATCGGGTTTAGGCTTACGCCGTTTTTGCCTCGCTTCGTGCGCTGAGGCTTTGGGTAAGGGACCTCCAGATCGCAAGTGATAGTCGGCGCCTTTACGACTGCCGGCTCTCTTGTTTGCGTCGGAGTCGGAATCTGTTACTCGGGTATTATCTGCCATTTCTTGCTTTGGGTATGATGTAATCACAGGTTAGAATCAGTTATTCGACTTGATCCCGGACAGGCCCCCACGTGTCGCGCTCAACTCTAACCGTCGCTAACTCGTGGGTTGATTACTTAATTCGACTAACTCACTACCGCTTTGCTCAAGCGGTTTACCCAAAGAAATGATTACACAGATATAAAAGGTAAAATATAATATAGATTTATTCTGTGGGACAATGTACAGATATATCTTATATATATATATATATAAAAGGTAGGTAAAAGGTAAATCGGAATGGGTGAAGGGAAATGGAAAGGTAAAGGTATGATGAAAGCTGGCTGGAATCGGCGAGGTCGTCTGTTGTCTCGGTCGTGTCCAAGATGGCGTCCTCGTTGTGGCAACGTGGTGTCGTCTTGGGCCGGCGTGGCAATATGGCGTCCTCGGCTCGTCTCTGGCTGGTCCTTCGGGCTCACGCTGGTCGGGCGCGAGTGAATGCTTAGTTAAAAGGCTTACTTCGGTCTGTTGTCTAGGTTTTTGTGTGGTGTCCGGCGATCACACAGCGGCGGACTCTTCTGGCTCCCGGCGATCACACAGCGGCGGGAACGCTCGTCGTGGTTTAACTGCAGTTTAGGCTTGTGCGACCGTTTGTCTGCACAACTCGCTAAACTGGAGTGGTTTTTACTATTTCTAGCTGGTGTGCTAAAATAGTGTGGTAATCTTATCTCGCAGGTTACTCTGCGGAGTTTGACACTGACCAAACGTACTCACGGTAAATTGTCCTTTGTCCTTGGTCAATCCCAGTATATTTTACTTGGGCCTGATCTTGTAGGACGACGGGTTTACGTGTGTTTCTCGTTTGATGGTTGTGTTGGTTCTGCCCGCTCAGTGCAAGGCACATTCCTTTGCACAAAGCGGGGTTGACAGGTGACCGGAATCACCCAATGGTGGGGTGGACGAGCCATCCCCACTCCCTCAGGGCAGACGCCTGTCCATTGACTAGATGTCAATGCACTGAGGGAAGGGAGACGCGCTTGCGGCTCCCCTTACACCCGAAACGAGGTCACGAGAGAAACTCTTCGTTGACCCCGGTCCAGTCGGGTCACAACAAACTTCGTTCAACAACATGACTGTCTTCATGAAGACAATAATAGTTTGTAGTGGTGGTTCAGTGGTTAAGGCAATGGACCAGGAATCTTTCCACACAGGTTCAAATCCTGTTGGGTGTGAAAATTTTTACATTTATTTTTTGTTAAATTTTAGCAGTTATTTTAATGTTTGTAATTTTATATTTGTTAAAAAATTAAAATTAACCAAATTAAAATTTTCTGGAAACAAATATAAAATTACAAACATTAAAATAACTGCTAAAATTTAACAAAAAATAAATGTAAATATATTCACACCCAACAGGATTTGAACCTGTGTGGAAAGATTCCTGGTCCATTGCCTTAACCACTGAACCACCACTACAAACTATTATTGTCTTCATGAAGACAGTCATGTTGTTGAACAAAGTTCTGATGTCATATGTCATGTGATATCAAAAGAGGAAATGACATCATTGAATCTCAAATGATAAAATTGAACTTGGATCTTGGAACTATTTTTTACCTAGCAACTGTTGTTTACAGTATTCATACACTAGGCCTGATTGCTCAGATTTGATGTATACACAGACAAAATAGTGCCAACTTTCAGCTCATTGTTTGCATTGTTGGCTGTTCATGGAATGAAATTATTTTAGGGTCTCATTCAGCATGATATAACAATCCTTCTTGTTTAATATTACAACAATCTGTGATAGCTTATTGGTGCTCTCCCCTTGTGAGTTAGTTTCAACAAAACTTGAATATTCAGGACAAATTTCAATAAATTCAGTAAAATTTTGGGCAAATTTAAAGAATTTGCCTCTGTTTTTAGTAACAATATGCCTGTGCTAAATTCATTATAATTATTAACTATATTAAACGCTGCTTACTTTAGAGTAAGGATTACATCTTAATTTAGCAGCAATAGCATAGTAAGGTAGGTAGACTGCACTGTCCCTTGGAGTATATTTATAAGCAGCTGAAAAATTTCAATTCAACTTTATTTCACTACAGCAAAATAATAACAATAAAAATAAAAGAACCTGATTTGAACAGCATGCAGTTTCCAAATACTGTGGATATATAAGTCCTAGTGCCGTACACTTGATGAATACTTGAATACTCGCGTTGAAATGATTCTGCTGCACTCTTAAGATGAAGGGAAGAAAAATCAATAAGAATTCACAGTAATAATACGTTACTAATGAGCACAAACTGACTACTAACAAAATCTGAACAAAAAGAAATTGAAATGTGTACTGTTGGCATGTAGTTTCTGATCGTTTGGCCACCCTAGTGGCCTACGTCACTCCACACACCGCCTAGTGGCCCCAAGCCGTCCCCCTCTTGGAGGAGTGGACCGGCCTAGCAGGGGAGGAGGTGAGCTGAGTGGTGTGGCGAGAGAGAGAGAGACGTTGCTGACAGCTGAGAGTGAGAACGTGCCAAGGGAGAGCTGGCACGGTCCGAGCACCAGCAAAGACAACTGCTGACTCTGCTCCTCTCGCCACTCACCACTGTGACGCTCAGTAGCAGGATGAGAAGCCTGTTGCAGCGTCAATGAGCGGCTACATGGGTCGTGCGGGTAAGTATGGCAGTGTTTCTCCGACGTGACCGACCACGTCACCCATGGGGCTACTATCCTGTGTGTGGCGGGTCGGTTGCTGGTGTAGCGCAGAGATGAACATTGCTTACCCGTTCCCGTTACCCGCCCGTTACCCTACGGGTACGGGCGGGTAACGAGTACGGCTAACGAGTGCGTCTCGGGTACGTTTTTTTAGTCGTATTACACAACCTTTGTTTAGCATTGTATTCAACCAAATAGGTGATTATTTAAAATTACACATATTTATTACGCTTAAATTACATGTATTTAGGCCTAAAATTAACCAAAAACGAGATTTAAACTTAAAAATTTATTTTTTTCTTTTCCTTTTATGGGTACGGGTAGGGTAGGGTGTGTACGGGTACGGGTACGGGTAGGGTACGGGTAAGAAAATTTAATGGGGGACGGGTAACGGGCGGGTAACGGGTAGAGCTTTTACGCCATTGTTCATCTCTGGTTTAGCGTGCCTAACAGCACAGCCACACAGTAAGATAGGTAACCCAACCCCTAGACAATGATTAAGGGCCAAAACCCAACAATCTGAGTCCATGTCTCGTTCTTACGTGAGATATGCGTCCCTCCCGTGTAGTAAATCCCCATACTTCGCGGGTAAGACCATATCCAGTCACAAGCATCCAGTCACAGCATATTGGACAAATTACCACTTACAGTACTGCTCTATTCTGATTTTGTGTATTTGTTACCGTATTAAACTAATTCAAATTCCTTACTTCACCGATGTCGAAGTTGTCCATGTCCCCTGATTCTTCCCATAGAAATTCAGCGTTGCCTGCATATTCTGAAGGTTGATCGAGTAAATCCAAAATATCGATATCGTCAGCACATGTATCATTCAGCTGTTTCTTTAATTTCTGTAATTTTTTTCCCTCAGATATTGCTTCAGAATCGCTGCACACCACAATTGGTGGCACATCGACGTATTCTTCCTGCGCAAGTTCGATAGTTTCGTATGTAGAATAAGCAGCGAATGCGATGATTTGTAGACAAATCAAGTAAGAAGAAAGGATGCACATAATCAGGATAAATATGTTCTTGAACTTGACAGTAAAATCCATTTGCATCCTGTTTTTCGCTTGTTGAATCATTACTTTCTGAACCGTGTTAATCACTCTAATTTCGAGTGAGCTTTTTTTCTTGAAATGGAACCGCAAGCGTTTGTTTTGTTTTCGAATGCTTTGAATAATTATGTCGACAATTGACAGACAAGATAGTCCCGCATAAAATGAGAGACAACCGCCAATGTCACACATGAGAGAAATGAAGTCGTAGAAAAAGTATTCGGTCAAACTGAGAATCCAATTGCTGAACGAGTAGACCTCTAAATACTTATGTTCTTCAGATATGCCGGTCAGATAGTATTTCGATGTAACCACGGTTTTTTTGCATTCCGCTGGGCAATGGCAATCTCCGTGCGGATTGATCGTCTTAGTTACATTGGTCATTTTTGCTAAGTAATCGCAGGTTTGTTGGTTTGCAATACAGTAATTGTTTTGAGTTTTAGGCAGGAAAGGAAATCTGAAAAACATTATTTTGTATTGCCTTTTTCGAATTAGATTTGTGTGCAACTTACTGGCAAGTGAGGTTTAATAAAAGAAGCTTGTCTAGATAACACTGATTTTGACATTGCTCCATTTTGGTAATGTCGACACATGGTGATAATTTTCGGTTTAAAAATGTGTACTGTGTTGAACAGAAAAGACAGAAGAATATAGTTCAAGTGTGGAGTTGAGTTGAGTTTAGGATGTGGGGTCTTCAGATGATGAGACAGAAGGGAGGGGCTGAAGCTGGGTTTACGTCGTTTCACCAATGCATCAACATCATACCGTAGTGTGCAAGGAGGAGTGTAGTTGACTGACTCCTAATGGGCCTTAGAATCTAAAGCTTAGTATTCCTAAGATCATCTGCTAACAGAAGTGTATGCCCACAGACTTTTCTGTGTGTATAGACTTGACCTTCTGTCAACCTATCAGAATCACCTGGTAGCAGAACATATGCTAGTCTGTCACACCAGACCTTTTGTGGTACTCACAGCTCTATGCAACAGAAAAAGATTTGGTGAATGTGTGACCAATGACCGGCCACTGCAACACCATTCCCACATGGCCCAGCCCAACCCCACCCGCCAGGTGGCGTTGATGGTTGCGGAGTAGTGACCCGGATGACATCACTTCCGGTAACTAATGCGACAACCAATGAGAAGAGGTACTCTCATACCCATGGTGCAAGAGTGGACTATAAAAGGCCTAACATCCTGTTTGTGGCCAGAGTTCTGTAGGAACGGCTCTGATCAACATCTGGCTGTTCCCCACTCATGTTCACCATGGTGACGCTTAGGGACTTGGCCGGTAGGCAGAGATGTGCATTGGGTACCCGTACCCGTACCCGTACCCGTACCCGTATTTATTCACGATATGATAGGGTCTCCCGGGTACGCTTCGGGTACGTGTTCAACACGTTGTGTTGTACATATTTAATTTACGACATTAGCACCATGACGTGGTGCTAACGTCGTAAATTAAATATGTACGATGCACGTTGCTCGTGTGTAGAGTATATACATTGTACAATGTTCGCACCATGATCAGTAAACACATGTGATCGCGTTCGGGTACGGGTACGTGTACGGGTAGGGTAGGGTGTGGGTTTTCCCGGGTACGGGTAAAGAATTTTTTTGGAGACGGGTAATGGGCGGGTAACGGGTACGGTTTTTACGCCAATGCACATCTCTGCCGGTAGGCCAGTCCCAGTATCGTGTGCGATCACCATGGGCCGTATGAACATCTGCGGTACCACGCTGCCCAACCGGTTAACACTAACCACATGTTGTGCCGCGTGTGGTCGCAGGTATGCTGCAGCAATGCAGCATAGCAATGGGAGAGACATAAGATTCTGACCCCTAGACAATGAATTAAAGCCATAAACCATTAATACAGTCTCTTGTGTGTCTTCTATCTTCACGTGTCGAGCGTCCGGCGCTGTTTGGGCATTCCCGTACCCGAATTACAACCGGCCACAAATTGTCAAGACCGATTGTCACTTTCTGTACCACAGAAACCTAACCTTAACTGTTTTTTTATGTAATGGGGAATTGAGCACTTATTTATTCACGATATGGTTAGTAGTCGAAGCCCTTCTGTCGCCAAGTGCTTCTATGCAAAGATTGACCTGTTACACTCAGTCACCGACCATTAAACAATGAACAATAAACGGGCTGCAGTTTGAAGCTTTATGGTGCAGTATAAGTAGGTATAGGTTTCTTACCCGTTTAAATGAAAATTGGATTGCATTAGATTTGAATATATGACCCAATTGAAATGGTGGAAATATGAGTGGAACAAGATGCTGCATGTTTGCTGTTAGAACAGTCTGCGGTAGACCATGTCATTACATTAATTCAAGTATATTCAAATTGAAAAAAGAAGTTGTTTAGCTACCATGAGAACATGGTAAGGTTCATTGGACATTTTGGTTTGAATCCAAATTTTAACTCGGCTCTCTGGTCCAAGTTGAATGGGTTTCACTGGGAAAAAAAAGTTATTCACTGATTATAACTAATGTTACCTACAACTAAACGTTTTACCATTTTCAATTCTTGTGTATGGTGAGAAAATTGTTGGAATTTCAGTTGTATTAAATTTGTTGACGTAAACTTTTGTTCCCTGAAACGCAACATTACTCTACTTTAAATGTATGTCTCACAAAAAGCAAATGACTATAGTTTGTACTTACTCTTGAAAAGGTTATATTTTGAATCATTGTTGTAACGTTTCTCTTTTTCATCACTTGATTCAAATCTGTGACATTGTCCAAGCGGAATGTCACACCGTGATAGCATTCTACAATTTTTTAGATTTTAACTTTGTCAAAGTTGAAGAACAATAAGAAAACTAGGCTTATACTTTGTACTTTACCTTTATAGTCTAAGTTTAAGTCTAAGTTTTCGTAATAATCTTTCATGGTTTCGTATGTGTACAGCGTAGTTAGATGTATTGCTGGAAAGTCACCCACGGATTCTTCAGAAATAGCAGCATCGACTTTGATAGGCTTTTGTCTGTAAATGACAAATTGTTGCCAGCACTGGAATACACATAAAGAAAGTGTAATTATGCCAAAAGTTAGCCGGCATATGTGATATATGGATGGACATTTTTTGTTTTTCGTAGTTTCGACGGATGAAAATGTCGATTCTTGTAATTCCTGTTTCACATAAGTTTTAGCAATCTTACGAATTGCTCGTTCTTTCCTTTTTCGATGCATGCTAGTTGTTGGACAACTATTTGTGCACTGCGGGTTTGCTAGTCTGTATGTGAAAATGCATTTTTTGTTCT
Source organism: Strigamia acuminata (assembly GCA_949358305.1). Lineage (NCBI taxonomy): Eukaryota > Metazoa > Arthropoda > Chilopoda > Geophilomorpha > Linotaeniidae > Strigamia > Strigamia acuminata. Next base: position 3,927,251 of record OX442315.1, on the reverse strand, counting down.
TGGTTTTGCCTTAAAAAAAACTTTTGCTGGCACTAATGGAGACTTCTACAAATCAAATTAAATATTAAAATGCAATTGTTGTTTTGTTTAAGTTGGAAACAAATTTGATGTTTAAATTATAGGCAGGAGAGACAAAATTATTGCTTGAAGTAGTGTGTATTTTTGTATGTTTTCAATTTTTCCTACTTTATTTGCACCTTTTTATTGACATTGTCAGTACACATCAATTTTTTATTTCTATCATTTTCAGTGTATTGGAGAACTGTCCTTTTTTGATGAACCGTGCTGATTATTTTTGATGGATTGCTTTGTCGCCTCTCTTTCAATAAGGCGGGAAAGAAAAACAATTGACAAGCTTTTCTTTTTTTCTGCAAAATTTTATTTCCAAAATGATTATAATAGAGATAATCCATCACTTGAAACCCCAGCCTGTCAAGAACCTACCGTATACTAAAATAACTAATCGGCCAATTCTACCAAAAGCACCGTTCTCTGTACTTTCCTTACAAGTTAGTACAGTAAGTCCATGAGGCTTGCGTGATTAATGTTTGGTATCTCTGTTCAATTCATGTTTTGTGACCGCTTGGCCACCCACTGTGACCTGCGTCACTCCACACACCGCCCAGTGGCCCTTAGGTCATCCTCCTTCGGGGGAGGGGGGAGACGAGTGGTGTGGTGAGGGAGATGAAGCCGAGGGAGCAGAGAGGACAGACGTAGAGTCGAGTTGAGAGACCCGAGTGAAGGCGCGAAGGTGCTGGCTCTGCTTCTCTCACCATTCACCACTGTGACGCTCAGTAATATGGCGATGTGCCTGTTGCAGCCACTATGAGCGGCTACATGGGTCGTACGGGGTTGAAATAACTAAATTTTTGGTTACCCCCTAGATTGGCCAGTGGTTCATGTGATTTACAAGTTAGTAAGCCATAATTGGCTACAAAATGTAATTGGATAGAAAAATAAATACTAAAAGTTAAACAATTACAATTTACATGTCAAGAATTTAACTTTTACTGGGTGGTCTTAACCTCATATTCTTTTTTTATACTTGTAGTACCTCCTACTATTGTTACCTGATACCCAAACTGCTATGTTTGTATGTTTTCTGGAAGTTCTGGTCAAGCACGAAATAAGTATGCGGACATTTTGGAAAGAAGAATTAGCATAAGTCAGTGTTTTAATATGGAAAAATACAGGGGGCGCTGTGGCGAGCAGCGTCACACAAAATAGTGAATGGTCAGTATTGAAAAATGGAGTTCAAACACTCTACAAACTATCATTACACATACATAAGCGCTATATATAATTTTTTAGATAACATTTTTAGTTTGTGATTATAAGTAACATTTTAAATTGGATATGATTTAATGGCCCCCCAGAAATATCCACTTTTCCCCCCGAAAAAAACTAGTTTTCCCCCCAAATAAAACTAAATCGAAAAACTGTTCTTCCCCCCAAAAGAACTTCTTTTGCCCCCCGAATAAGCTTATTTTCCCCTCGAAAAAAAAAAGAAAAAATTTATTTAACTCCCAAAACAATAAATTATTGGGCCACCAGTGCCTTCTTAGCCTTAGATGGCCTGCCACGTCCAGAGGGACATTCTTCGCCTCAAGTGGAACAGAGTATAGCTTCTCACCAATCGCTATACCTAAATTGTGTTTACACATGTAGGTCTTGAAAAAAGTGGGACATGTGCAAGTCCCTTCGTCCCATTTGCTACTTTCTATGGTCACAAGCCATAAACTATTCTTCGACTGTATGTATCGAAGTGGCGCCAGTTTTTGAGGTCAACCTGTCGTATGTACTTATCGATGTCACTTTCTCGCAGTGTTTTTTTACCACTAGGAACAACGAAGTAACGCTTAGTGTCTTCTTCTATCCGGATTTTAATTTCTGGCATTGATCGTTTCCAGTTATAAGCCTCCGTAATCTGTTGCAGCGAAAGAGATGGTTTGCAGGCAAAAGTTTTTGCGTTCACACATTCTGGTTTCCGTTCGATAGACCAATTTCGAACCATTGGTTTTAAAATCGGGATAAAACGATGCATCAAGTGTCGATTTCGGAATGTGTGGTGAGACTTGATGACGTTGTTAGTGGACTCTAATCCATTGTTGGTGCAAGGAGATCCTACACAATCCGACTCCGAGTCTGAGTTTTCGAAAACAACAACTTGGGATGTCATTGTTCAACAAGAATACAAAACAATGAGAATATGCTGGCTTATATACTCAGAGAAGCATGAACGTCGCAAAAACGTTACCGGCGTAACGTTTTTGCGACATTCATAAGCCATTTTGCCAAATAAGTATTTGGGGGGAGGTTCCTAAATAAAGGGGGGCAAATTAGTTTATTTGGGGGAATCCCAGTCTTTTTGGGGGGCGTTTAATTTACCCTTTTTTAAATTGCTTTAATTGTATCATTTTAAATTGCTTTAATTGTTTCATTTTAAATTGCTAGGTGAGCAATACATGCGGTACATTTATAATAAATCTTCAGAACAAAGTTTTCAATAAATCTAAGCATGAAAGAACAGAAATGCCAAGAAAAAATCCCAAAATTGATCCAATGTCATTGATGCATTTTGCAAATGACACAACAAATTTCTGTTTAAATATTTCATTAATGTTGCTTTTAAAGAAAAATTTTGACAATACTATATTATACAGTTTGTATGTCTGAGTATATTCAGTAAGTGTTGTGTAAACTATCTGATTGCATGCGGGATGACAGTTGCAATGCTGAATTGCATCAACATTGGCATAGACGTTCAAGTAGGATTTTCTTGTTAATTTCGCTTGAACCGATGTGTTGCATTGAGGTAAAGACGATAAATTCATGAATGGTAAGCTGTATTTTTTGTTTTACAAATTAAGAAATTAATATTAATCAACTTAGGATTTGATAATTGATTAACCTGCATTCCATATGTTCTTGCAAGAGCTTCTTTTCGAGACAATCAGTTTCACAGCTTTCAAATTGATTTGTAGTCATGCATGGATTTATTGGTGACTTCAGTTTTTTAATCTGTAAATTTAATTTATTATTAATTCATATTTCATACGGAATGTGGAGGTATTCAATCTTACTGTTTGTTTATAAAATTCTACAAACATCCATGTGTAGTTGTTGTGAGGATGCATTGCAAAAGGTTTGATGTCCATTCTTTTGTCTGTTTTCATTAAAAACATCTAGCAGTGAACATTAAATACTTAGATATTTAGTTAATATTTAGTGGCTTAACTTGAGTTAGTTTCAACAAAACTAGAACATTCTGCACAAATTTCAATAAATTCAGTACAATTGGACAAATTTCAAGAATTTGCCACTGTGTTTAGTAACAATATGCCTGTGCTAAATTCATTATAATTTTTAACTAAATTAAACCCTGCATACTTTAGACTGAGGATTACATCTAAACTTAGCAGCAGCACCATAGTAAGGTAGGTAGACTGCACTGTCCCTTGGAGTATATTTATAAGCAGCTGAAAAATTTGAATTTAACTTTATTTCACTACAACAAAATAATAACAATAAAAGAAGAACCTGATTTGAACAGCATGCAATTTCCAAGTACTGTGGATATATAAGTCCTAGTGCCATACACTTGATGAATGGTTGAATGCGCGCGTTGAAATGTTTCTGCCCCACTCTTAAGATGAAGTGAAGAAAAAACAATAAGAATTCACAGTAATAATACGTTTCTAATGAATACAAACTGAGTACTAACAGAATCTGTGTATTTGCACCACAAGGAATTGTGCAGGCTTAAGCACAGTTAGGAAGTACATTGTATTGGCAACAATACAATGTATAAAGCATCATGCAGCTTCCATGTTTTCCCTTAGCAACGGTAATGACAATAAAGGATTTTCACTTCTTCTTCTAGTGAAGTGAAATAAGAATGAGGTTTTAGGCACAACTGTTGGCCTTGTGGTTTTCTTCTTGGAAGCAAAGATACAAAACGTACAAACTCTGTGTTTTGTTAACCAGTATAAATGCTTCACACATGAAATTGTGGCTCAATAATCACAAACTATTGGCAACTTTTGAGATATATTGTATTTAAAACTGCTCTATTCTGATTTTGTGTATTTGTTACCGTATTAAACTAATTCAAATTCCTTACTTCACCAATTTCGAAGTTTTCCCTGTCCCCTGATTCTTCCCATAGAAGATCAGCGTTGCCTGCATATTCTGAAGGTTGATCTAGTAAATCCAAAATATCAATATCATCAGCACACGTATCATTCAGCTGTTTCTTTAATTTCTGTAATTTTTTTCCTTCAGATATTGCTTCAGAATCAGTGCACACCACGATTGGTGGCACATCGATGTATTCTTCTTGCGCAAGTTCGATAGTTTCGTACGTAGAATAAGCAGCGAATGCGATGATTTGTAAACAAATCAAGTAAGAAGAAAGGATGCACATAATCAGGATAAATATTTTCTTGAACTTCAGAGGAAAATCCTTTTGGATTTTGTTTTTCGCTCGTTGAATCATTACTTTCTGCACCGTGTTAATCACTCTAACTTCGAGTGAGCTTTTCTTCTTGAAATGAAACCGCAAGCGTTTGTTTTGTTTGCGAATGCTTTGAATAATTATGTCGACAATTGACAGACAAGATAGTCCCGCATAAAATGAGAGACAACCACCGATGTCACACATGAGAGAAATGAAGTCGTAGAAAAAGTATTCGGTTAAACTGAGAATCCAATTGCTAAACGAGTAGACCTCTAAATACTTATGTTCTTCAGATATGCCGGTCAGAAAGTAATGCGATGTAACCACGGTTTTTTCGCATTCCGCTGGGCAATGGCAATCACCGTGCGGATTGATCGTCCTAGTTACATTGGTCATTTTGGCTAAGTAATCGCAGGTTTCTTGGTTAGCAATACAATAATTGTTTTCTGTTTTAGGCAGGAAAGGAAATCTGAAAAACATTATTTTGTATTGCATGTATAAGAATTAGATATGTGTGCAACTTACTGGCAAGTGAAATTGTATAAAAGAAGCCTGTCTAGATAACACTGATTTTGACATCGTTCCATTTTGGTAATGTCGACACACGGTGATAATTTTCGGTTCAAAAATGTGTACTGTGTTGAACAGAAAAGACAAGAATATAATACAAGTGTGTTTAGACTTGACAGAAAAGCCTATCAGAATCATCTGACAGCAGAACATGTGCTAATCTGCCACACTAGACTTTTTGTGGTACTCACAGCTCTAAGCAACAGAAAAGAAATGGTGAATGGTCATGAAAAAGAATCAAGATGAATGCCAATAAAAATTGTTTGGGCTACTTTTGGAGTTACGGTGAATAGGATTGCTAGTTTGTTTTTAATTTGTAATTTTATTTATAAACTAATAATCTATTTTTATAAATAGAATATACAGTTGTTTGTATTTGTTAACAGAACTGATTTCTGGTAGCAGAGGATGGTTTTTATTACTTGTTAACATATTCTTTAAGCATAAACATTCTCAAAATTGAGACCGGTTAAAATAATTACGACCGGTAACAAATTGTCAAGAAAGATTGTTACTTTCTGTGCCACAGAAGTTTCTGTGCCTGGAACTGAAAATCAGCTTTTCGTTGTATCGACATGTCACAGAACATATCTCACAGACATTCCAAGACTGAAATGAAATTTGTGAGTAATTTCTGTGGGCAGACTGGTTTCCTAAGTAGGAAACTGCTTATGAGTACTAAACTTTAGGATAGAGGTCCTTTCGTGGACGACGTGCATCGAAAAGAATCGCGGTTGCTTTCGCCGCCACCCGAAGACTAACGAGCACACACCGCCGAAGACCGACACCAGCCAGCCGCCGCAGGACGATGCGCGAAAGCCGCCGACATGCGACGACAGCCAGCCGACGACAGCCAGCCGACGACAGCCAGCCGACGACGATAGACGTACAAATGGCAGTGGATCTAGAAGGTTTTAACGTTCGGCGTTCATCGCCGTTTGACTACTTTCTCCCGCCGGGAATCTCCCACTGCGCTCTAGGGTTCAACCCAAGATTCTCTGCATTTTGATCAGGCTTATCAGCCGGGCCGTTTCTTGAAGCTCTCCAGCTTCACATCTCTCTCCAAACTTCGCAGAATTTGCGCGACCACCAGTCGCCATTTCTGCACTGCTTTTTCCTGCCCGCCGAAATCCCGTGCTGTCTCGAGCACGCAGCGATCTACGCGGACGACATCATCCTATTCGAACCTGTCCTTCTTATTCTCCAATCTCTTATTTTGTAATTAAATTGAAATAAATCTTACTTTCATTTTTAAGTTAAACACTTAGTTTTTATTGAAACAACCCCTAGACACCAATTTACAGCCCATTTTTAGATATAAGACCCCGTCGCGGCATTCACTGCTTTCCACAGATTGAATATCGGGACCTCTCATTTTAACATTTGTTAATTTAAACAATTGGGATTCGCAGGAACGCAACAAGTTGAAATGCGAGTCTTTACTGAGCAAACAATTCACAGTTATGGACAAAGAAACCTTACAATAATATCAACAGCTTAAATCTCACATTATCCATGATTGGGAACAATAGCGCATGCTCAAAGGCTTAACTAGGTTTAACATGAGAACACCAAAGGGTAAGAAATAACACAATTAATGAAAGCAATTCCTTGCTTGCTCTCAATAGAGGCTGCCAGAATGGACAGTCATGCTTTGCGCGATTTCCTCTTTCTTCCAGTGTGACGGCCAGGGCGTAAGATGAAGTTGGCGTTGGGGACAGGAGGCTCTTCAGCCAAGAGTGACTAATGCTGTTTCTTGGTTTTTCGTGGGTTCTTGGGTTTTATTCTTAACAATGGGGGGTCAGCGCCCCCATGCGAATTTTACCTTAACTGGTTTTTTTTAATGTGATGGGGAATTGGGCACTTATTTATTCGCGATATGGTTAGTATGCATTAGTCATTCCTGGTTCTTGTCTGCAATTTCATTGGTCGAAGTGCTCTTGTCGCCAAGCTTCTATACGACGATGGTCACCAATCATTAAACAATAAACAATAAATCAGTAAACAAACGCCCGGGCCGCAGTTTGAAGCTTTACGGTGCAGTATAAGTATAGGTTTCTTACCCGTTTAAATGAAAATTGGATTGCATTGGATTTGAATATATGTCCCAAGTGAAATGGTGGGAATATGAGTGGAACAAGATGCTTCACGTTTGCTGTTAGAACAGTCTGTGATAGACCATGTCATTAGATTAATTAAAGCGTATTCAAATTGAAAAAAGAAGTTGTATAGCTACCATGAGAACATGAAAATGTACATTGGACATTTTGGTCTGAATCCAAATTTTAATTCGGCTTTCTGGCCCAAGTTGGATGGGTTTCACTGGGGAAGAAAATTATTCACTCATTATTACTAATATTACCTACAACTGAACGTTTTACCATTTTCAATTCTTGTGTAGGATGAGAAAATTGTTGGAATTTCAGTTGTATTAAATTTGTTGACATAAACTTTTGTCCCCTGAAACGCAATATTACTCTTTGCCCCACAAAAAGCAAATGAACATAGTTTGTACTTACTCTTGAAAAAGTTATATTTTGAATCATTGTTGTAACGTTTCTCTTTTTCACCACTTGATTCAAATCTGTGACATTGTCCAAGCGGAATGTTACACCGTGATAGCATTCTACATTTTTTTCAATTTGAACTTTGTCAAACTTGATGAACAATAAGAATACTTGACTTATTATCCTTTGTACTTTACCTTGCGCAGTCTCGTACTTCACCGATCCGTAATAATCTTTCATGGTTTCGTATGTGTACAGCGTAGTTAGATGTATTGCTGGAAAGTCACCCACGGATTCTTCAGAAATAGCAGCACCAACTTTGATAGGCTTTTGTCTGTAAATGACAATTTGTTGCCAGCACTGGAATACACATAAAGAAAGTGTAATTATGCCAAAAGTTAGCCGGCACGTGTGATATATGAATGGACATTTTTTGTTTTTCGTAGTTTCGACGGATGAAAATGTCGATTCTTGTAATTCCTGTTTCACATACGTTTTAGCAATCTTTCGAATTGCTCGTTCTTTCCTTTTAAGATGCATGCTAGTTGCTGGACAACTATTTGTGCACTGCGTGTTTGCTAGTCTGTTTGTGAAAATACATTTTTTGTTGTTGGTTTTGCCTAAAAAAAACTTTTGCAGACACTAATGGGCACTTCTACAAAACAAATTAAATATTAAAATGCAATTTTGATGCTTTGTTTATGTTGGAAACAAATTTGATGTTTAAATTATAGGCATGAGAGGCAAAATTACTAACAAGTGATAACTATAGCTTCAAGTAGTATGTATTTTGGTAAGTTTTCAATTTTTCTTACTTTGTTTGCACTTTTTTTTATTGGCATTGTCAGTAGACATCAATTTTTTATTTGTATCAATTTTAGTGTATTGGAGAACTGTCCTTTTTTGAAGAGTGCTGATTATTTTTTATGGATTGCTTTGCCGCCTCTCTTTCAATAAGGCGGGAAAGAAAAACAATTGGCTAGGTTTTCTTTATAAGTTTTCTTAAATAATTATGCGGACATTTTGGAAACAGGAATTAGCATAAGTGAATATTTTAATACAGGGGGCGCTGCTGGCGGGCAGCGCCACACAAAATGGTGAATGGTCAGTATTGAACAAAGGAGTTCAAACACTCCACAAACTATCATTCTACATTTATTATTAATTCATATTTCATACGGAATGTAGAGGTATTCAATCTTACTGTTTGTTTATAAAATTCTACAAACATCCATGTGTTGTTGTTGTGAGGATGCATTACAAAAGGTTTGATGTCCATTCTTTGGTCCGTTTTCATTAAAAACATCTAGCAGTGATCATTAAATGCTTAGAGTGTTCAATTTAGTTAAAGTTTAGTGGCATAACTGAGGTAGTTTCAACAAAACAAGAATATTCTGGACAGATTTCAATGAATTCAGAAAAATTTTGGCCAACTTTCAAGAATTTGCCACTGTGTTTAGTAACAATATATGCCTCTGCTGAATACTGTAGTTCTGCATGACCAACTACATTATCCAAATAATTTTTTGCAGAAAACGATGGAAGTGCGATGACTTCGAGATTTTTCGACGTTTAGGAAGTGCTAATGTTTATCTCGCCCGAGAGAAATCAACGTTATCTCGGGCGAGATAAACATTTCCATTTCCCAAACGTCGAACAATCTCGAAATCATTGCACTTGCATCGTTTTCTGCAAAAAATTGTGTGAATAATTACAGTTTTATTTCATATTTGGATAATGTAATTGGTCATGCAGAACTACCTAATGGCAGTTCGGTTCGGTTCGTCCTTCCAGCAGCTTGAACATTATTGCAAGAATCCCTAAGTGGCAACGTGTTTATGTTTAATTCAGTCAAATTACACAGGTTAAATACAAAGATAATCAGCCCTGATTGGCTGTTACACAAACCGTTCGCTGGTCGTATCAACAATGCGTGTGATACGTCCGCGCGCCCTCTTGCGACGTATTGGCGGTCAGAGACTAATGGGCACTTCTACAAAACAAATTAAATATTAAAATGCAATTGATGCTTTGTTTTTGTTTGAAACAAATTGGATGTTTAAATTATACGCATGAAAAACAAAATTATTAACAAGTAGAATGTATTTTGCTATGTTTTCATTTTTTCCTACTTTATTTGCACCTTTTTATTGACATTGTCAGTACACATGAATTTTTTATTTGTATCAATTTCAGAGTATTGGAGAACTGTCATTTTTTGAAGCGTGCTGATTATTTTCGATAAATTGCTTCGCCACCTTTCTTTCAATAAGTCAGGAAAGAGAAACCGTTGGCAAGGTTTTCTTTTTTCTGCAAAATTTTATTTCCAAAATGATTATACAGACAACAAAGGAGGTATTTGTGTGTTGGATTATTTTACAACTCATAAATGCAGGTTTTGACACGAAATATCACCTTCAGTTCTTTTTTCGGTCGGGATTTCCCGAAAATTATAAGATTTTATTCATTTTTACACACGAAAACACATTTTTTCCGATATTCGGCAAGCGCCATGTTTTGAAATCCCCTCCCGCTCCCATAAACCTTTGCGCCTACGACGTAACCACGATGTCACCCCAACGCCCAATGTCGAATTCCAACCAAATAATCCCAAAATATCAACAACAAAATTGAATTTTCAAAAACTAATCCAAATTTCCACACAAAAACCAAAACGAATCCATCAAAATCTCTCAAAAACCACTCCCAGATTTCCATCCTCCAAACACCACCGCCAGACGGCCGCCGCCAGCAGCGCGCGTGCGCAACACCACCCGAACCAGTTTATCTCGTTTCCCGTATTGTCTCGCGCGAGACGGTACGATGGCTGCCGCGCGAGTCGTAGTCGGATGAGTCGCGGCGCTCGATGCCTGAAATGGAGTCGACGGGCAACGGACCAACGAACCGCGCGGCCCGAGTGACGATGGAGGGCGTCGGGGCGCGCGTGCTGCGCGGGCCCGACTGGAAGTGGGGCAAGCAGGACGGCGGCGAGGGTCATGTGGGCACCGTGAGGAACTTCGAGTCACCGGAAGAAGTTGTTGTTGTATGGGACAATGGCACAGCTGCCAACTATCGTTGTTCCGGTGCCTACGATCTGCGCATACTCGACAGCGCGCCGACAGGTAGAGGTGGTCGATCAACGAAACAACGATCGAGTCTGTGCTGGTTTTTGTTGATTTTTTCGCTCTTTTCGTTCAGGTATCAAACACGAGGGCACGATGTGCGATACGTGTCGTCAACAACCGATTTTTGGCATCCGGTGGAAGTGCGCGGAGTGCACGAATTACGATTTGTGCTCCATTTGTTACCACGGTGACAAACATCACCTCAGACATCGCTTTTATCGCATCACTACTCCCGGGAGCGAGAGGTATACTCGGCCCGCCATTTTTGCTCCTTTTGGTGGCGTGCGATTGGTCGGTGGGTTTTGGGTTTTTGGTCGCCATTTTTGATCCTTTTTTTAATAAATGGCGGTTTTAGGTTATTGTAGGGCTATTTTTTGGTCATTTTTTATAATATACGGCGGTTTTGGGTTGTTGGTGACTGTTATTGATGTTTTTTGTTTGTTTTTTCGTAGAGTTTTGCTGGAACCGCGTCGAAAGAGCAAGAAAATAGCGATTCGGGGAATTTTTCCCGGCGCTCGTGTGGTGCGCGGAGTGGACTGGCAGTGGGAAGATCAAGATGGCGGGAACGGGCGCCGCGGTAAAGTTACGGAGATTCAGGATTGGAGCGCGGCGAGTCCTCGCAGCGCGGCGTACGTTATTTGGGATAACGGAGCGAAGAATTTGTATCGGGTTGGCTTTGAAGGAATGGTGAGAGAAAATGGACGGTTTTCACGTAGAAACTACGTCTTGCTCCGCAGGAAACGGAAATGGAGGACAATCTGCAAATTAGCAATGTTAGAATTTTATTTTCCAACTATTGTTACGATTACATGATTGTAACACCTAACTTCATCTAAATAAGCAGATATTCCTCCGGACGTAGTTCTATGTTGCGGTGTGGTAAAGGCTGCGCCATTTTGTGATTTTTTTTTGTTTTTATTTTCGTTTCTAGGCGGATCTCAAAGTGGTCAACGATGCTAAGGGTGGGACGGTGTATCGCGATCATTTGCCGTTATTGGGTGAGTTTTTGGAGGTTTTTTCATTAAGAACTACGCAGGATAGCACGCAACTGTAGTTCCAGAAAAAAATTGCAAATTTAGGTTTGAAAAATACAAATTTGGGTCCGAAAATGCGAATTTAGGTCCGAAAAATGCAAATTTAAGTCCGAAAATGCGAATTTAGGTCCGAAAATGCAAATTTAGATCAATAAAATTCAAATTTAGGCCCGAAAATGCATATTTAGGTCCAAAAAATGCGAATTTAGGCTCGAAAATGCAAATTTAGGTCCAAAAAATGCAAATTTAGGTCCGAAAACACAAATTTAGGTTCGAAAAAAGCAAATTTAGGTCCGAAAACTCATTGTTTAACTCTGAAAACATATTTTCAAGTCCAAAAACATATTTTTCGGGTCCAAAATCGCATTTTTTTTTAGGCACAAAAGTTGCAAATTTAGGCCTGAAAACAAATTTTTACGTTTTTTCTACATATCGGTAAGGGATTAGCTATTCGTTATTCCTAAACTAAATAACGAATTTCCTTTGTTATATTGCGACACTGGAAGTACGTCACTTGCAAAGAAATTGTTAGTGACGTCATGTTTTGACAATGCGCTCTGGTGACGGTTGACTTAGTTGTACGTTGCGGCACATTACTGTTTGATGTTTTTAATTATTTTGTATTTTTAGGGGAACAAGGACCCGGGAGATCGGGTCCGCATGGTTTGGCGATTGGCGATCAAGTGAATGTGGATTTGGACTTGGAGATCGTGCAGTCTTTGCAGCACGGTCATGGCGGGTGGACCGATGGGATGTTTGAAGTATGGAATTGAGCCGTGTGGATCGGTTGCGATGTTTTTGGATGGGATTTGGTTGAAAAGTGATTTTTTTGTGGGAAAAATAATTGGAAAAAAAAAATTGATTTTTTTGGGATTTTTTCGCTTTTAAATGTCGGAAGTTATTATTTCGAGATTGGAAAAAATGAAAAGTTGACGTAAAAATGGACATATTTTTAGTTTTTGATGGTCTAAAATGTCTAAAATGTAAATATAATGATTTTGTGTTTTTTAACCGTAAAAAATTGAAATTTTTACATTTTTAACAGGAAATAATAGAAATTTTTACATTTTTAGCCGTAAAAAAATAGAAAATTTTCAATTTTTTACCGTAAAAAATCGAAATTTTTACATTTTTAACCGTAAAAATCGAAATTTTTACATTTTTAGCCGTAAAAAATAGAATTTTTTTAATTTTTAACTATAAAAAAAATAGAAATTTTTTAATTTTTAACTATAAGAAAAATAGAAATTTTTTAATTTTTAACTATAAAAAAAATCGAAATTTTTACATTTTTAACTATAAAAAAAATAGAAATTTTTTAATTTTTAACTATAAAAAAAATCGAAATTTTTACATTTTTAACCGTAAAAAATGGAAATTTTTACATTTTTAACAGTAAAAAATGGAAATTTTTACATTTTTTAACTAAAAAATCGAAATTTTTACATTTTTAACGCAATAAAATTAAAATGACGTCACCTTTTCGTCACTTCCGGTGCGAAAAAGCGAAATGTTTGAGAAATTTCCATCCGAAAAGGTCGCAAACCAACTAAACCGTCGCGGAATGAATTAATTTTCGTTTGTCCAGTGTCTCGGCACCACCGGCACTGTCGTCGGCATCGACGAAGACCACGACATCGTCGTTTCGTACCCGAGCGGCAACCGCTGGACGTTCAACCCGGCGGTGCTTACCAAAGTAAACACGACGCCGCCGCCGTCCGCTTCCGGCGGCGACGGCGCTCCCGGGCCGCAGTTTGCTGTCGGCGATTTGGTGCAGATCTGCAGCGACCCAGAGCGAATCAAGATCTTGCAGCGAGGACACGGCGAATGGGCCGAAGCCATGACTCCGGTTTGTTTCTCCTTTTTTCGTCTAAAATGCGCGATTTTGAGCTTTTCTTTCATAAAAGCGGCCATTTTGTGCCGGAGAAATGCATTTGTGTGGCAAAGTGATGCGTGCAAGTCGGAATTTTTATGAACAATGCAATGTTAGATTTAAAATACAGTTTGGGAATGAATTTAGAATTTAGAAATGCTATTTTGGTCTAAACATTAATTTTCGGTCTAAAAAAAATAATTTTTGGTCTAAAAAAATTAATTTTTGGTCTAAAAAAAATTAATTTTTGGTCTAAAAAAATTAATTTTAATAGAAACAAAATCTCGTTCGTTTATGCTTTAAAAATTGCATTTTTGTTCGAAAAAGAATGTTTTTTTGGTTTATTAGTCTAAAAAATGCAGTTATTGACCTATTGGTTTATAAAATATCAATATGTATTGGTCTATCGGTCTAAAAATAATTTATTGATCCGTTTATCTTAAAAATGCTATATTGCTGTAAAAAGTGTTGTTTTTTCGTCAAGCGATGCTGTTTTACCCTAAAAATGCATTTTTGTCCAATTTTAGTCATTTTCCATTAGAAAAAAAGCATTTTCAGGAATTTTTAGTCATTTTATGTCTAAATAATTTGTCATGAACCGGTTGTTTAGATAGTTGAAACCGCGTTTGAAGGACGCGCCAGTTACGATTTGGGGAGAGCCTGGTCCCGAGTAAGGGCCCGGGCAACGATAAGCAGCCTGGAGGGTGACGGCAAGCTTATCCCCTTACTCGATCATTTACACAAATTTTAGCCGGGTTTGTTGGAACCGTAAAATAGAAGAAATGATGCACACGCGTGGACTCAACAACACTAGCGTGGCTATGCTAAATCTGGATGGGACCCCTAATGGCGGAGCGACCAAATCGAGCTAACGCGCACTAATCGCGCGCAAAAGACAAAATAATAACTCATCGGCCAAATAAATCAAACCTCAAATCCTTCGGCGCGTGTCAGCGGCATAAAACAATGAAAACAAAGAGCAACGAAAGGAAAGGAATCAAAGATGAAGCGCGGAATTAAACACGCTGACAATGGAAAACCTCAAACATGCATAGTTAAATTGCATGGAGTCACGCTGTGAGTTAACACAGGGAAAAGATCGCCAAATGCCAACGGCTAACTAAAGCTTACACCTTCTGATCTGATCTGGCTTGATTCAGCTCTGAGGTGAACTTGGGCCAGATCCATCACAGAAAATGAGGGGAAGCCAATCAAACGCGTTCGTGAATAATTATCACGGTGACTAAGACGCGAGTGACCAAACATCTAAATCAGCTTGGCTAAACTAAAGGAAATTAGGAGGGGGAACAGTGGATATAACTCAACTTAGACCGGTCTGATGTGGCAGAATTGAGCCACACCAGACCAAGTCAAGGGATAAACATGAATAGGAAATGAAGACAAGGTAGGACAAATCAAATTGAAATAGGACTAGGTTTATTAGAAATCAAACAAACCAATGATAGTTAGAAACACACGGGTACACAAACAGGTACACAAACTCAACAATTTGGTTAGGAAACAGGGCGCGTAAATACCGGGCCGTGACAAATTTATTTTTCGTCATTTTATGTCTAAATAATTCATTTTTTGTCATTTTTATGTCTAAAAAAAAAAAAAAAATTTAGTCACTTTTAATCCTTTTTTGGTCTATATTTTTATTTTTCGTTTTAAAATGCAATTCCAACAACTCGGTTGCAGACTCTGGGCAAGATCGGTCGCGTGCAACAAATCTACCACGACAACGACCTCAAAGTGGAAGTGTGCGGCACCTCGTGGACCTACAACCCGTCCGCGGTCACCAAAGTGGCGTCCGACGGAACCGTGCCGGGCACCTCGAGCGGGGGTAAACCATCTCCCTCCAAAACCCTCGCAAAACTAAATCTCCTCTATCTTCGCAGAGCGTCTGAGCGCGTTGCTCAAGAAACTGTTCGAGAACCATGTGAGCGGCGACGTGAACGAGGAGCTGGTCAAGGCGGCGGCCAACGGCGACGCGCAGAAGAGCGAGGAGATCCTCAAGCGTCCCGAGGCGGAAGTGAACGGCGTTTTCGCCGGACACACGGCGTTGCAAGCCGCGTCGCAGAACGGTCATCTGGAGGTGATCAAGGCCCTCTTGCGGCAGAAGGCCGACGTCGAGATCGAGGTTGGTGAATTCAGTTGATTAGTGTTCAGTGTTATTAGAGAAATTCTGCTCGGCGTTAGACGCCAAACATCATTACTTTTTGTGCTGACGTCACGGAGGCGGAGCTAAGCTTGGCGTTGTGCGCGAAGGCTTTGTTGAAAACGACGTGTAATTGTCGATCCGGACGTTGTTGGAGAACGGGTAAAAAGAACGCCAACGGGTGGGCGGAGCTAATTCTTCCGGTTGTCGTCGCCGTCATCCGCCTGGCAGAAATTCTCTATTTGCGTTGCTAAGAAACGCATTGTTAAGCGGGTGACATTCGAATGTTTTTTGGCTGTAATAAAAGCGGCCGGTCAATACAAGGTGGGTTATTAAGGGTGAGTCAAGATGTACTGTATATACTCGCGTATAATGCGAAATATTTATGCTAGAATTAGTCCCTGTGTTTGGGGGGGGGGTGTCGTACTATACGCGCGTAATAAAAAAAAAATTACCATAACATACGTACTACGGTTCGTATTTCGTCCGTATTACGTGCGCATTTCGTCCTATATAACTTCGGCCATCGCTTACAACACACAATACAATCATCCAACCTACCTTTCACCTAAATAAATAAACTTTTCTTTATCATTTTTCCATTGTTGTGGCACACCACTACCGTAACTCGCATTATACGCGCGTACACCATTTATTGCAAAAAAGGCGCCTTAAAATGGGGGGGTCGCATTACACGCGAGTATATACGGTATACGTATTTAAATTAGATGTATATTGATCATCAGTTGTGGGCAGTATTGTTTAATTAACGTTTCTGGTGCAGTTTTTTCCGCTCTTTTGTTTGGTGTTTGGTTTTGGACGATCTGGGCTTTCGTTGTCGAGATAATTGCGATTTTAGTCAATTTTTGTGCCGATTCGATTGCAAAGTTTGATTGCACTACCGGTAGTCGTTTCTGAATTTTAGATTTTGTGGTAGTTTTGTGGATTTCTTCAGTGGTAAAAGTAGTGGTACGGTACTTGTACCACTTTTTTTGATACCGTACCACTTTTCTTTAGGTAATTTTACAAAATCTAGCAAAATCTCATAAAATGTAGCAAAATCTCACAAAATGTAGCAAAATCTTGCAAAATCTCGCAAAATCTTGCAAAATCTTGCAAAATCTCATGTGATCCACAAAAGTACCGCTGAAGAAATTCGAAAAGTACCATAAATTCTGAAATTTAGGAATGATTACCAGTAGTACAATCGAACTTGGCGAATTGAGACAAAAATTGGTTAAAATTGCAAATATCTCGAGAACCGGAACAATAGCTCGGATCGTCAAAACCTAAACACCTATCGAAAGAGCGAAAACTTTTGCTAAACAACTAATGATTAATATATATCTAATTTAAATATGTATACATTTTATTGAGACACCCTGTATTGGTGGGCCGGTTTTATTTGGGCCACCCTGTACATGTCGTATAGATCAGTTGTATTCTGATTTATTTTTGGCGCCACCAAATACAACAATTTATTTATTTATTTATTTATTTATTTAATTTGTTTAGGATAAAGATGGGGACCGGGCGGTGCACCATGCGGCGTTTGGGGACGAGCCGGGAGTGATGGAGTCGTTGGCGCGGTCCGGGGCAGATTTGAACGCGAGGAATAAGAGGAGGCAGACGGCGTTGCATATTGCGGTTAATAAGGGACACGTGGGGGTGGTGAAGACTTTGCTGGAGCTTGGATGTCATCCTAGTTTGCAGGTGGGTTTTGGTGGCGAGCATTTTGGTGGAATGAGCTTGGTCAATACGGAGTGGAAATCGTCTGGTTTTATCAAATTTGGATAAAATTCGTCTAATTTTGGTCAGAATTGGGTCAAATTTGCATGATTTGGTGAAAATTAAGTAAAATGTAAATCATTTTGATCAAAATACGCTTGATTTTGTTTAAAATTGTGTATAATTGGTCTGATTTTGATCAAAATTAAGTAGAATTTGCACGATTTTTATTATAATTGACTAAAGTTTTCATTATTTACAAAAAAAAATACAAAAAAAAACGAGGAAAAGTTATAGGCGCATTCAATTTCAAATTGTGAAAAACCGACTCTAAAAACTTAATTATCCAATGGGGTTTTCACGTTGAACCAGTTGATTCTAGTAAGTGTTGAGCATGTGCAGTTCTGACTTAAGTGTTCTGGAATCAAGTTCTCTCAATCCCGCGAATAATTTCTGCGAAATAACCGCAAATCATTTCTAACCAGGTAATGAATAAAATATATTAATATCCTCACTTCCTGGTAAGAAATTATTCAGATGTACTAAACTCTGCAAAAAGAAGTTTATCTCCCCCCCCCCCAACCGATCTATTGAATTTCAAAATGGCCGACAGGTAAACAAGTTGGAATCAAGGTCAAAAGAATCGACCCCAATCGTGGATTATGTAAATCGGTTTTTCAATAATCCAATTCCAAAAAATAAGACCCGTTATGCGTCTTTCCTGTCCGAGAGAATTAGTAGGCGTATTCAATTTTAAATCGAAAAACCGATTCTCTCGATTATCCCGATTTTCCCTGGCGAAAATGGTGCAAAACGCGTCATATTTTTGAGAATCGGATTCTCGAAAAACCGATTCTCATAATCCACGTGTGGGATGGATTCTTTGGATTTCGACCCGATTTCAACTCGTTTTTCTGGCAGCTATTTTGTTGCAAAAATGTAAGTTTATTTAAATTATTATTATTATTTATTTAAGAACGGGGAATCGGCCAAACACGGCAGCATTTGTGCGTTAGATTGCGGCCGGTGTTTGGCAGATTCCCCGTTCCTAAATCTATCTATTTATTTCCATGGGATTTCCATGGGATTTCAACGTGATTTATTTCCAAGGGATTTATTTATTTTCAAGGGATTTATTTATTTTCAAGGGATTTATTTATTTCCAAGGAATTTATTTATTTCCAAGGGATTTATTTATTTCCAAGGGATTTATTTATTTCCAAGGGATTTATTTATTTCCACAGGATTTCCATGGAATTTCAACGGTATTTATTTGCAAGGGATTTATTTAATTCCATGGAATTTCAACGGGATTTATTTGCAAGGGATTTATTTATTTGCAAGGGATTTATTTATTTGCATGGGATTTCTATGGGATTTATTTCCATGGGATTTCCGAGGGATTTATTTCCACTGGATTTATTTATGAGCCACAGCAACGCATGGCCGGGTACAGCTTGTAAATAATAATAATAACAATAATAATTTGTATAAACTTACACCTTTGCAAGTCATAACTGCGCATGCTCAAGATAATCAAAAACTTGATTATAGAATCGGTTTTTAACTCGTTCAACGTTTTAACGCGCCGAATGAAAATTTGCTCCTTTTGATAAAAATGTCACAAAACAAAGTTTTTATCAAAACGTGCACACAAAAAGACGCGGAAATGGTTTAGCGGTAACATTAAGTCGTGTTTAACCGGTTGGCATTTGGTGTAGGACTCGGAAGGCGACACGCCCCTGCACGATGCCATCAGCAAGAAGCGCGACGACATGTTGACTTTGCTGCTAGACCAGAATGCAGACATCACCTTGACGAACAACAACGGATTTAACGCGTTACATCACGCGGCACTCAGAGGGAATCCCAGGTAAGAGAGAGTGAGAGAGAGAGCGAGAGCGAGGCGCTTCTTAAAGACGCCTAACATGCTCTTATTTGGCCACACGCCTGCCCTGCCCGGCTATAGCCAATTATAGACGGGCTGATATTTCAGTGGAGCGCGTTCCATTCCTAAACGCCGGGGTCACCTGTTTAAATACATCCATACAACGCTATTTACCTGAAATTCAAAATTTAGACCGAATTAACGTCGGATTAGCGGGAAATTGCCGGGAAACGTCTGAAATTGTGGAAAATTGACGTTATATAGGAAATTAACGTTAAATTAACGTTAAATTGTGGGAAATAACTCAAATAGGAAGAAAATTAACGTGAAATTTAATACTTATAGCAAATTAACGTTAAATTAGCGTTATATAACGGAAAATGTTGAAATTTAGGGCAAAATTGACCGGAGTTAACGGGATTTTAGGGAAAATTGGTTTAAAATTCAAAATGTGTAGCGCACTAACGTTAAATTAACGTTAACGGACGGAAAGTGACGGAATTTAGGGGAAATTGAACGTGGAATTTGGAATTTAGCAAAATAATGTTGAGAACGGACGGAATTGAGAAAGAATTAACGTTTTGTCGGTGTAAATTAACGGAAATCCTTTTTATTTTGCATTTTACACATTTTACACGTTCGAATTACACAAACTCACTTTCTTCTCCCGGTTCCTCCAAACGTCCAAAAACCGCTCGAAAACCTCCATCCGGGCACCTAAATATGGGTAAGAATGCACCAGTGTCAGACAGGAACAACTCAACGACAAAATGGCGTCACTTCCGGTTTTTTTTTTTTTTTTTTTTGATTTTTTTGTATTTCTAAAAAATTACGATTGTTGGCGCACGAAACGTGACGGAATGAAGCCATTTTGCGCGATTCTAGGCCTATTCGTTACCTGATTCAAGAGATTTAATGATTCGGGCTGGCGGTTCTGTCGGCGCGGGCTCACCTGCCGCACCTGCTCGGCCGGGCAGCCCATCCCGGGGGTCGCGAATTGCCGCATTGAATGCCAAGTACAGCTGGTTGAAGGGGACCAAATGACACGGAATTGCAATACAATTTGGGCCGATTTCAACCAGCTATATCGGAATTCGTGTCCCGCGATTCGAAGACGAGAGAGCGCGACGCAAACGACACGGAACTCGTCTGTCGATTCCTTCCATCGCCGAGCCAGGCGTCCTTGGCTCGTCCTCGGCCCGCCACAAGGGATTGTGGGACAGCATTGCACCTTCGGAGGGGCCAAAAGACGAGAAATTGGCGAAGAACTCGAAGCTAGCGAAGATTCTTTCTCCCCACCCGGCGCCGCATCAATCCCGGCTCTCTCTGCGTCATCGGAGCCATTTTGTTGGTTTGGGGCGAGCGGTGTGACGTATGAGTTTGTGATAGTTTGTATTGGGGTGAGTTGGAGATGTGAGGGAGTCGGGTTGATCGCGGGATGAGAGTGGATGGAGGTTTGTTAGGGAAGCTGTGATTGGTCGGATGGATGAGAGGCTGTGATTGGGTCGATGGTTTGGCTGATCGGTTCGGTTTGATAAATAGATTGGATGGTGGTGGTTTGATGGTGAATTTTCGGTGTGAGGTGTTTGGGAGAGTTTGTGCGTGTCTCCCGGCGTGCAGCGCGAGGCAAGATGGCGGAACGGTGGGTGGAGGACGATGCGGGTTTTTTGGATTTTGGATGGATTTGGTCGGTTTCGGGTGGTTTTTAGATGCGGTTTGGGGTCGTGAGGGGTGATTTGACGGTTTGGAGTGGTTTTTTTTGGGTTGGGAATGGTTTTTTTTGGATGATTTTGGCAAATGGGGATTTGGCTAGGCGCAGGACGGAACTGCGGCGTAACGGAGATGTCGGGATTAAATGGAATCAATAAAATGATGATGTGCCAGGAATTAAGTTTTTTTTTTTTTATTGTTTTATTTTATTTTAATGGGGTTTAATTTATTTTGGAATTTTTATTTTTCCTGGCGTCAATGAGATGAATTAATTTTGATGCGTGGTGAATGCACGACGAGAATAGATGTGGAATTGTCAATTGGTTGCTTAAAATAGTCACTGCGTGGTGCTGTGGGTTCAAGTACGGTGCCTTATAAGGATCGTGGAGGTTTTTTTTTCTTTTTTTTTGGTTTTTTTTTTTTTTTTTTTTTTTTTTTTTTTGGTTTTGGATAAAGGGGGTTCAAGATGGCGATTTTAGGTTTGTGTTGAGTTTGCCAAAAATGCCTCATTGACCTTATTGGGATATGTGATAGCTTTTTTTTTCTGATTTTTTTTTTTTTGCTTTTGTTTGCTATTTTTAAAGACATGCAGACCCTGAAAAAGTGTTTAAATAATAAAAATTTTAGTGGTGGAGATGGGATTTAGGGTTAAAATGGGGGAGTAGGGGGAAATGGGGATTTTTGTGTTGAAAATTTGTAAATTTGATGATTTTTGTATGGAAAGTTGATAAATTTGATGATTTTTGTGTGGAAAATGTCGAAATTCGGCGATTTTGAATGAAAAATTGGGAAATTAGACGATTTTTCGGTGTGAAATTGGTACATTTTGACGATTTTTGTGTGGAAGAAGTCTAAATTTGGCGATTTTCAATGGAAAAATGTCTAAATTCGGCCATTTTCGACGAGAAAATGTCTAAATTCGACAATTTTCAATGAAAAAATTTCGAAAAACGACGATTTTCTACGTAAAATTGCAAAATTTGACTATTTCTCTACGTAAAATGTCTAAATTTGGCGATTCACGAGTCGAAAATGTCTAAACTCGGCCAAGTCCATCAATAAATTTTCGCGGGAAATTCGAAAAAATAACTTTCATTGTCAAAACAAATAAAAAATGGAAAAAAAAAACTCGAAAACAACAAATTTGTTTCCAAAGCTTTTTCGACCTTCGTGACCCACTAACACAAAAACAAAATGGCGCTCGATCTCAACGCATCTCGTCGCGCGGGGGGGGGAGACGCCCAACAGCCCAACATCAAACTTGGGGTCGAGATTCCGAGGTTAAAAATAAACGAGAAACTGAAAATAAACCGCAGCGCGGCGCACGTGGGGCGGCCATCTTGCGGGGCGGATGCGTGGCACATGCGGCGCTCCCCTGCGCGGATTTCGAGGGCGCCCAAAAAAAAAATAATAATAATTTTAAAAAAAAATTATTTTAATTTTTTTGAAAAAAAATTATTTTTTTCGATTGATCGCTGGGAGACGGCTCGTGTGACGTCACGCGAGGAATGGCGGGAATTCCCGCGGTCTAAAAATAGGCTTATCGGGTTACTCTTCCCAACGGTTTTGTCGGAATTAAAATTAAATGGAAAGTTTGAGGTGCGGCTCGCTCGTTGAATGAAGAACGCGACGCGTGGGAGTGTCGTGTCGTCTGGGGGACGGACGCGACGCGCTAATTGGTGACGTCATCGACCGAATAATGAGCGCTAAAGTGGCAGAAACGACAGACACCCAATCGAGAGTAAATTCGAAAAAATATTGAAAAAAAAAAATAAGAAATTTTTTTTTTTTTTTTTTTTTGCGAGAAAAATTAATTTTTTTTATTCATGAGTATAAAAACACCCGCGTACAATTGGAGAAAAGCGAATTCTAAACGAAAATAAACAACGAATTACTTACAATGCAAACAAAAACGCAAATGGCGGCCGAAACTGCAACTTTTTCCGAGTTTTTTCCACTTTTTCCGCAGTTTTTCCACTTTTTCCGAGTTTTTTCCGAGTTTTTTCGGCTTTTTTCCCTCGACGAGCGTTGCCCGGACCCAGACTCCATACTTCTTTACATTCCATACGAAACAACTCGAGATATGGGACGTAAAAAAGCACGGAGACCGGGCGGGCGTGCGGGCGTGCGTTTTCGGCGCGTTATCCGTCGTCCGGCGCCGGAAGAAGCGAAGATGGAGCGCGTGGTGCCGCCAACTCGGCTCTGGAGTTGTCACGGCAAGTCGGGGGGGCCTTTATACCCGACGGCGCCTAAATTTAGCCGGCAGCCTGCGCCTCGCCGAGTGGGTAGTGAGGCGGGGTGCGCCGCCGCGGATCCAGCGGCGATGCCCGGCGCCTAGCGACTCCCTCGTTGCCATCTTTGATCCATTTTTCGCCTTTTTTTCTTTTTTTTCGTCCTGGGTCCGCCAAGTTTGCTGCGCGTTTAATGATGAGGATGCCACTAATTTGTGACGTCATCGAGGGGGAGTTTGGACGTTTCCACTCGGGTTCGTGGGAGGCGGACGCGGAGATGGGCAGTTTGGGTGACCCTGGCTGGGCAGTCAAAGAGGAGCATTGATGGAGAGTTGTGCGTGCTGACCACTAGATGGGGGGACGCGGTGAGGATTTTTTGGGTTTTTTTTTGTTTGGTTTTTAAATTTAAAATGGAAATTTCTTTTTTTTTGGGGGGGGGGGGGGGGGGTTGGGGGGTGTGTCTGGGGCAGCCATGTGTGGAATGATCTAAGATGGTGGAGAGGGGAATTTGGAATTTTTGTGTGGTGCAAAGGGGGTCTTGAGACATGCCTTGCCTTTCTTGGCGTGGAGTCGAGGCAGAGGAGCAAAAATAGAAAGTTGGGCATTGACAGCTGGATGCTGGTTCTTGTGGTGGCCATGAGAGGGAGCTGCACAAATAAGGAAGCCATTTTTGAGTTGGTTGGGGCTGGTTGGATTGTCATGTGATACTGGTGCGGAGAAGATGGGTTCGGGATGCTGGGTTTTTTTTGGGGGTCAGGAGACGTTGGTTTATCGATAATATAATACGGTCGAAACTGTTTATAACGAAAAGGGACACGAATAATCGATTCGTTATATCGAAATTTTTTAACAAAAAAACCGGCCAGTTTTTGTGAAGTTGATACACAGTTAAAACTACACCACCAGAGTGAAATTGTTAATGTTTTGTTTAGTTGCGAAGTAATCTAACCGAATCTGTCGTCCGTCATTATAGCGATGTAAAAGGAAGACGGGATAAAAGCGTTTGGGGGCTTCGGAATGGGCCCAAAATTTGGTTTCTTACCAAAAAAGGTACGCTGAGTCCGAAAATGACACTCAAGAGTGTCGGAAATTAAGTTATCTGGTTGAAAATGCTGAGTAAAAGCTCTCGTTTACATCAGCCAAAGGGCTGTGTGGCTGCCATTGTTGCTTGATTATCTTGTTGCTCGATTATCCCTGTCTGGTTTGCATAAAAAAACCGGGTAAGGTGAGGTTTGCGGGGGGGGTCAAAGGGGGGCGCTAGCCCCCACTTGTTATGAAAAAAAAGAAAAAAACACGCAACAAGCCGCATCGAGCGATAATGGCGGCCACGCGGCCGAGCATTCCGTGCATTCAACGTAGTCCGAAGCTGTTTTCGACCGGAACGCTTCATTTCCGACAATTTTAGGTGTCATTTTCGGACACAGCACGCTTTAATTAGTAAGTAAAAAAAATTTTGGTTCTTTCCGAAGCGGGCCCTATTCTAAAGTAACTCCGCGTTTGGATTTATATGTTTCAAATGCAAGATCCATTTATTTACTTCTCACAAGTGGTAGCAGAGGATGGTTTTAGGTATGAGTTATATCGATAATTCGTTATATCGCAATTCGTTATAAAGAGTTTCGACTAGTCGGATCTTGTTGTAATGAAACGCGATATAACGAATTCTTAAAACTGGCTTGGTTGGCCATAGAACGCCATGTTAAAAAATTTTGATATAACGAACTTTTGTTACAACGAATCGATTTCTTTCGGTGTAACGCGGCTCTACTTTTAATGGTTGTAAATTATGTTTAATAAGATTGTATTTTGGGGGCTGCGGAAGCTGCAGTTTGGTTTGGGTTTGGGTTTTGTTGTTCTTCGGGGTTTCGCTCTTCTTCGGGGTTTTTTTTTGGGAAGGTTTTGGTCTTTTTTTAGATTGGGATTAAATTGTGGGTGAATAAAAATACAGTTTGGTGTTTTTTTTTTAGTATTGTATGGATTTGGCATGGGAGGTTGAGATATTTGGCTGGTGTTCAACAATGGAGGATGGATGTTGTTGGGTTGTCTCGAAGAAATTGAAGAAATAGGGGTTTTGAGTGAGGAGGGTGATGGATTGCGGGAGGCGTTTAATAGAGGAGGAGAGTGTAGCTGTGTTTGGTCTGGCCGGCATTAGTTGAGGGTTGACGGTCTAACTTTGAAAGTGGACGTTAATTTAGTGTGCTCTCAGTTGGAGTGGGCATGAATGCAACATTTAAACAACAAACGGTGTTTCTCTCGGAGTTTAAGTTTCTAGCTAGTCTCAATTTATTGCTGTTAAACGGCCTTTAAAAAGTTGGACCATTCAAACGGCTGTCTATAATGGCTGTCTATAAGGTCGTAATCTCTTTAAAAATTTGTAAATACTGTCACTAGGTGGCATTATTTATACGTCATTGATGACGGACAAGCACTCATATTCAAGCACTGAAGGAGATGGTCATTTGCATGTTTTAACTACATCTGGGGTCCAATGTATGTTTTTAGCTACAAAATCGATGTTTTTAGCTACAAAGTCGATGTTTTTAGTTACAAAATTGATGATTTTAGCTACAAAATCGATGTTTTTAGCTACAAAGTCGATGTTTTTAGTTACAAAATCAATGTTTTTAGCTACAAAATCGATGTTTTTAGCTACAAAATCGATGTTTTTAGTTACAAAATCGATGTTTTTAGCTACAAAATCGATGTTTTTAGCTACAAAATCGATGTTTTTAGCTACAAAATCGATGTTTTTAGCTACAAAATCGATGTTTTTTGCTGCAAAATCGATGTTTTTAGCTACAAAATCGATGTTTTTAGCTACAAAATCAATGTTTTTAGCTTCAAAATCGATGTTTTTAGCTACAAAGTCGATGTTTTTAGCTACAAAATCGATGTTTTCAGCTAGTGGCAATAAAGTGTAAAAAGTGTTATTGGACTTGTCATCTAACATTCCTTTAATTAAAGTGGTGTTAAGTGAAAAATGAGTGTTTCCAAGGTTGACCACTAGAGTGTAATGTTTTGCCATTAGAAATGTGTGCCAATCAATTAAGATTTGCAAGTCAAGTGATGAGATTTGCTGATTTTCGGATGTAATTGTTTCTTTGCAGTGCCATGCGAGTTCTGTTATCCAAACTTCCACGACCATGGATAGTTGACGAAAAGAAAGATGACGGCTACACGGCTCTGCATCTGGCTGCACTCAACAATCATGTGGAAGTGGCCGAACTTCTTGTTCATCAAGGACGGTCTAATATGGATTTGCAAAATGTTAATTTGCAGACTGCATTACATCTGGCCGTTGAAAGACAACACACTCAAATTGTTCGGGTAATTGCGATTCAATTGGCTAACAAAGGGGATAATTGTGCACTTGTAAACAAAGTTTAATGGGCATTTGAGAGCTAAACAGAAATACATTAGAAGCTTATATGGACGGCTCATTTCAGTACAGTTGTGAATGGCTAGTAGGATTTTCATCAAAATATCATAGATTTATACAAGATTTAATATGATATTGTGAATATTTTAAATCCTTATAAGATTTTACTAAATCTTTATAAGATTTTACTAAATCTTTATAAGATTTTACTAAATCTTTATAAGATTTTACTAAATCTTTATAAGATTTTACTAAATCTTTATAAGATTTTACTAAATCTTTATAAGATTTTACTAAATCTTTATAAGATTTTACTAAATCTTTATAAGATTTTACTAAATCTTAAAAGATTTTACTAAATCTTTATAAGATTTTACTAAATCTTTATAAGATTTTACTAAATCTTAAAAGATTTTACTAAATCTTAAAAGATTTTACTAAATCTTTATAAGATTTTACTAAATCTTTATAAGATTTTACTAAATCTTTATGAATCTTAACAATTCTCTTAAATCTGTCCAAATCATGGTATAAAATCTCATAAATCTCTACAAATCTTTATAAAATCTCATGAATCTCTACAAATCTTTATAAAATCTCATAAATCTCTACAAATTCTTAGAAAATGTCAGAAATCTTTATAAATCCTGGTAAAATCTGAAATCATTGCTATCTTAACATTAAAACTCATAAATCTTTAAAATCTTAATATAAAATCTCATAAATCTTAATACAAGATTTCATAAATCTTTAATATCTTAATATAAAATCTCATGAATCTTTGTAAACCTTTTATTAGTTCTCAAAAATGCATCCAAAATGTTGATTACTTACTTAGTTTTAAATCTTCATGAATCCCTTTTAAATTTTTATCAATTCTCACAATTCATTTACCACGTTTACACGTATCCAGTTATCTGGATAAGTTAAAATGCGAATTTTACTTTTCTTGAAAACCGATCATGTAAACGAAACAGTTTTCCAGAAAAGACAGGCTTATTCGGAAAACTAAATTCCAGATTTTGGGCGTTTTGCGCATCGTCAACTGCACGTAAACACCCGTGCATGCAAAAATTAAAAACTCCGATCGGAATATCGTCGAACCAACATAACCATCAACACTTAGTTCCGACAACGATTTCAGGGGTCAGAATTTGATTTGTTTAGCGGCTGAAATAGATCGTCAACCATTTTGTTGTTCCAGATAATCAAAATGCATTATGGGTAATTCACACGAGGCATGTAGGGACATGTAAATGCGAACGGTTATCCGGATATATAAAATCCGGATTTTAACTTATCTGGAAAACTGAGTACATGTAAACTGGGTAACACTAAAGAAATCTATATTAGTCCTCATTCATCGTTGCAAGGAGAGGTATAGGACTAGAAGTTTTATTTGCCCACACATTGGTTGGATGTTTGCGTCAATCGTTCCCCGGGTAACTGCCCACACAGGATTCAAACTTTCTTTATTGTTTTACATTTTCTATTTTCTATGCCAGTGCTTTGCAAACTTTGGGGGTATTTTTCCTCGCAGATTCGTGTCATATTCAGTTGATGCAACTCATCGCGATATATCGCAAACAACAGCTAGTGAATTAAATAGCTGCGATATTCAACCAAAAAAAAATCGCATTGCGATTAATCGCAAATTCGCACATGCCTACAACTGGGTCCTGGGTGACGTTTATGTAAAAGCAAGTTGATTTTTAGGCTCTAATGAGGTTTAATGGGGTTTTTCAAGTTTATAATTAATCAAGCAACGGCGACAACCTTAGTATTTTATTTTTATTTCTATTTCTATTTTAAAAGAGGAAAACTTATTTGCGGACCTGCATGGGTCCACGAACCACACTTTGGGAAGGAAGCACTGCACTGTGCAACTTGAGAAATGTACACTAAATCACACAAAGCTGCATTAAATCTTATGATTTTTTTACTAAATCTGCATTAAATCTCATGATTTTTTTACTAAATCTGCATTAAATCTCATGATTTTTTTACTAAATCTGCATTAAATCTCATGAAAATTTAGTAAATCTGCATTAAATCTCATGAAAATTTAGTAAATCTGCATTAAATCTCATGAAAATTTAGTAAATCTGCATTAAATCTCATGAAAATTTACCAATCTGCATTAAATCTCATGAAAATTTAGTAGATCTGCATTAAATCTTATGAAAATTTACTAAATCTGCATTAAATCTCATGAAAATTTACTAAATCTGCATTAAATCTCATGAAAATTTACTAAATCTGCATTAAATCTCATAAATCTATACTAAATCTGCATTAAATCTCATAAATCTATACTAAATCTGCATTAAATCTCATAAATCTATACTAAATCTGCATTAAATCTCATAAATCTATACTAAATCTGCATTATTTCTCATAAATCTTTAGTATATTCTAAGGATTTTTTTTATTTTTTGCATTAAGTATGTGTTGACGATTGCACTGGAATCAGCAGTTGCTTCTCAATGTGTTTCTCAATATCTCATCCCGGTATGTAAATCCTTTTGCAGTTGTTGGTACGCGAAGGCTGCAACTTGAACATCCCAGATAAGGATGGCGATACACCTTTACACGAAGCACTTCGACATCACACTTTGTCCCAACTGCGTCAACTTCAGGACATGCAAGATGTCGGAAAAGTATATAAAATAAAACAAAATGAAATGAAATGAAATAAAATGAATATATTCATTCCTCCATTGCAGTTGTTGATGGGATTAGGAACTCAAGGCGCCGACAAGAAAAGCAGCGCTTCTATCGCCTGCTTCTTAGCCGGCAACGGCGCCGACTTAAACATCAAAAACAAGAAAAGCCAAACGCCGTTGGATTTATGCCCCGATCCAAACTTATGCAAGACATTAGCCAAATGTCACAAGGATAAAAATATGTAAATTGATAATTAGGGTTGCACGCTTTATCGTTACGTAACTGTAATGGTAACGTATTGCCCCGCCTAAAGCCGCATGCTTTAAATCAGAATTGAGCCAAAACAAGCATAAAAAGCATTTTTAGATGTTTAAAATGTAGGAAAATGGTCTAAATTTCTATAAATAACCTTCAGAATATCAAGAAAACTCAAATTTCATGCCCAAATACAGTTACGCATTATGTATTGGTGATAAATGTAACTAACGTAAAGTGTTGTCAGTTCATTAGTTCGCGAACTAGTTCACTTTTACAAATGAACGACAAAAACAAACTTAGTTCACTTTTAAGAGTGAACTTGAACGAAGTTCGCGTTCACAATGTTTCATGACGAAAACGTTGCAAAAACGTAACTTTTTGCATTGGTTTTAAACGTGATGTCGTTTTCATCATCGAAACATTCTTTTTGATCACTTTTTACAACAAAAACGGCAAAAACAGTCGTTTTCGTCATTAAAATCAATGAAAACGACTGCAAGCCACAAAACTTAAAAAAAAAAAAGTGAACTTGAACTTAGTTCACTTTGAAAAAAATTGTAGTGAACGTGAACGTGAACTAGTTCACACGGTGATGAACGTGAACTTGAACTAGATCGCGATTTGGTGAACGAGATACAACACTGGTACTAACGTAGCGGGAATTCGTTATTACGGGGTTACCGTTACCATTACGCAGCAAAAACGTTGCATCCAAAATTGTGTTTTCGAACGTAAAAAGTGTGTTTTCGGGCCTAGATTTGCATTTTTGGTCCTGAAAAATGTGTTTTGTTTAATTTTCTTTGTTTTTCAGTCAGCAGTTAACTCCGCCGAATTCCGAGTCGCTTCCATCGGAGGATTCCCTCGAAGAATGTATGGTGTGTTCGGACATGAAGCGAGACACGCTGTTTGGTCCGTGCGGACACGTGGCGACGTGCTCGCTGTGCGCGCCTCGTGTCAAGAAATGTCTGATGTGTAAGGAACAGGTTCAGACGCGAACGAAGGTAATGATTGCTTGAGAGTTTGATTGTTTTTATTAATTGTTGTTGTTATTGTTTTTTGTAGATTGAGGAGTGCGTAGTTTGTTCGGACAAGAAGGCGTCGGTTCTGTTTAAGCCGTGCGGTCACATGTGCGCTTGCGACGGGTGCGCGGCTCTGATGAAGAAGTGCGTGCAATGCCGGGCGCAAATCGATAAAGTGATTCCGTTTATTGTGTGCTGCGGCGGGACTGGTAAGTCGGTGGCAAATCTGAGAAATACATTGATTTGTCGATTTTTTTTCGATTTTTTTATCGATTTTTTTTAATGTTTTATTGATTTTTATCAATTTTTTTGTATTTTTCTTAATATTTCATCGATTTTTTGTATTTTTTCTCAATATTTCGTCGATTTTTATCGATTTTTTTGTATTTTTCTCAATATTTCGTCGATTTTTATCGATTTTTTGTATTTTTATCAATATTTCGTCGATATTTATCGATTTTTAGTATTTTTTTTCAATATTTCGTCGATTTTTATCGATTTTTTTTGTATTTTTCTCAATATTTCGTCGATTTGTGTCGATATTGGGAATTTTTCTTAATATTTTGTTGATTTTTATTCTTTTTCTGAATTTTTATCGATTCTTTTGGGTGTGTTTCCTATTTAAGTGACCAGTGCACTCACTTGAAAGGAAGATGGAAAGTGAGGATTTGAGCATTGTTTTGTCACATGTGGAGCAACAAACGTGGAAATGTTTCTATTTTAAAATGCAGCTGTTGTAATATTTTAGCTTTGATTTAACGCTTGGGACAGTAGTGGATTGAAATGGATTTGGAATTTATTTGCCTGTCTTTTATTTTCAGTGTCTATGTTGACATTAACGGCTTATACCTCTGCACAAAACTCAGCTTTTGAGCCGTTGACAGGTATGTTTGATTAAAATTTATTTGGATTAAGTTTGATGAATTTGTCAGTTTATTAAAATTTGTCGAAAATTTATAAAAATTTGTCGGAAATTTATAAAAATTTGTCGGAAATTTATAAAAATTTGTCGGAAATTTATAAAAATTTGTCGGAATTTATGAAAATTTGTCGGAATTTATCAAAATTTTGTCGGTATTTGTCAAAATTTGTCAGAATTTGTTTAAATTTGATGCGAATTTGTCAAAATTTGACGCGAATTTGTCGGAATTTGTCAAAATTTGACGCGAATTTGTCGGAATTTATCAAAATTTGTCGGGATTTATCAAAATTTGTCGGAATTTATCAAAATTTGTCGGAATTTATCAAAATTTGTCGGAATTTATCAAAATTTGTCGGGATTTGTCAAAATTCATCAAAATTTGTCGGAATTTGTTTAAATTTGACGCGAATTTGTTGGAATTTGTTTAAATTTGACGCGAATTTGTCGGAATTTGTCAAAATTTGACTCGAATTTATCAAAATTTGTCAAAATTTTGTCGGTATTTATCAAAATTTGTCGGAATTTGTTTAAATTTGACGCGAATTTGTCAAAATTTGACGCGAATTTGTCGGAATTTGTCGGAATTTATCAAAATTTGTCGGGATTTGTCAAAATTCATCAAAATTTGTCGGAATTTGTCTAAATTTGACGCGAATTTGTTGGAATTTGTCTAAATTTGACGCGAATTTGTCGGAATTTGTCAAAATTTGACTCGAATTTATCAAAATTTGTCAAAATTTTGTCGGTATTTATCAAAATTTGTCGGAATTTGTCAAAATTTGTCATAATTTGTCAAAATTTGTCATAATTTGTCAAAATTTGTCATAATTTGTCATAATTTGTCGGAATTTATCAAAATTTGACCAACTTTATCAAAATTTGTCGGAATTTATCAAAATTTGACGAGAATGTATAAACAAGTTTGTCGATAATTGAGACTAAAAAACCGTTTTTTTTGCAGTTGCTAATGTGAATATCCAATCTACCGGTACTTTGATGAATAATGGAAGTAGAGACACGACGCACAGCGATATCCAGAAACTACAGCAACAATTACAGGACATTAAGGAACAGGTGATGGATGCAATTTGCCATTCAATCTTTCAATTTCCAACACGCCATTTTTCTTTCCTCTTTTGCAGACCATGTGTCCAGTTTGTTTGGACCGACTGAAGAACATGATTTTCCTCTGCGGACATGGGACGTGTCAGATGTGCGGAGATCGAATGACCGAATGTCCAATTTGCAGAAAACTGGTGGAAAGAAGAATATTACTTTATTGATTATTGATTTATTTTTATTTTAATTTTTCGCTTTTTTATTATGGTTAACTTATTTGAATTCGTAGTTGAGTTTGATTTTTGATTGTTAGCATTTGATGGACCTGAGATTTACTTTGGATGAGATTATCACGGTTTTTAGTAGTTGACGATTTTATTTTTTTTATTTTTTTTGAGTGCTGGAAATGTCTCGATTTTTGAGGTTTTGAAATTTGGTGTGAATTAAGTTTGTGGGTTAGTCATCGCTGCTTGGCATTTTTATGAGAAATTGATGTCTTTACATGGAAAATCGATGTTTTTTCATGGGAAATCGATGTTTTTTCATAGGAAATCGATGTTTTTCATGGAAAATCGATGTTTTTTCATGGAAAATTAATGTTTTTTCATGGAGAATCGATGTTTTTCATGGGAAATTGCCATTTTTCGTCCGAAATTTGTTATTTTTTGATGAAATTTGTTATTTTTTGATGAAATTTGTTATTTTTCAATGAAATTTGTTATTTTTCAATGAAATTTGTTATTTTTCATATGAAATTTGTCATTTTTCATATGAAATTTGTATTTTTCATATGAAATTTGTCATTTTTCATATGAAATTTGTCATTTTTCATATGAAATTTGTCATTTTTCATATGAAATTTGTCATTTTTCATCCGAAATTTGATATTTTTTATCTGAAATTTGACATTTTTCATATAAAATTTGTCCTTTTTCATATGAAAATCACCATTTTCGAACGAAATTTATCATTTTTCATACGCAATTTATCATTTTTAAGCGAAATTTGTAATTTTTCAAACAAATTTTTGTCATTTTTCGTACGAAATTTGTCATTTTATCTGGCCAAAAGATTTTTTTAATGAAAAATATCCTTTTTTACAAAAATCTCTTTAGTGGAAAATTATTTTATCTCAATATCATCTTCATTTTTTCTTTAAATTCAAAATAACAAAATTCTAATCTTCATAAATAAATTTTACAGTTTCGTCTTAAATTTTACCATTTTCATTATTTCTCGATTTTTTGTCCCCCACAAAATGACCACTTGCCCCCAAAAATGACCTTTCCCCTCACAAAATATCCGCACCACTGATCTCAAACTCGAATCATTCCGAGCAAAACATTTCTTTCGCCAACCAAAAGAAAAAAAAAATCGTCAACTATAAATTACTTTAATTAAAAAAAAATTTACTTAATTTTTACTCGTTACTTTTAAACAAAACTATTCAATTTCTATTTATTTCCGAGCGGGAAATACCGTCAACAACGGCCATCTTTTAATTCCAACTAGCTCCTTTACAATTTGTTTCCATTTTACGTGTTTCAATCGAAAACAAAAGAAACCACTAATAATGTAACTACAAATTTCTGTATGATTAAATCAATAGAAAAACTTCAAACTGATGACCGGGTCATTCGACTGACTCACATCATTTTTTTTTTTTCACTTCTTAATTTTTTCTTTTTCAAATTGCAGGTTACTTTTTTCGCCCAGTGTTTACATCCTTGTTATTGGATTTTGATTTTTAATGTTTTTCACTTCCTCAATGCAGGAACCTTGATTCTTTGCTCTGGAGGGGCCATGAAGGCAAAGTTAGCCAAATGTTGCGGCTCCCAAATTCTGTCTTGGGTTTCGTGGAGAAACTTCTCGAAAGTCAACTTCGACGACTTTTCGCCGCGGAACGACTTTTTTTCCAAGTACAACGCTGAAAAACACCAAAAATTAAACATAACGGTCGTTAGAGGCCGGATAAATGCATAAATGCATGCAATATATTATTTTGCAGAAACGGCCATTTTTTTTATAAAAAAAGGCAATTTTTGCATTTAATTTATGATTTTTACGGATCACGTGCGTGTCGAATATGCAAAAAACCTCTAAAACGTCGTTTTGAGGAAACGAGCGACATCGAAATCTATGTATTTCTGATGGCCGGCCTATTAAATTCTAATGTGTTTAGTATTTGATGATTTAGTACCAACAGATCTCGACCAATCACAGCGCGTTGTTAAAATAATACGTTTATGTCGGACATGAATAATAATAATACCGATTTCTTCGCGCGGTGTTTCGACGATGCTTTTCCGGCTATTGGCGGCTGTTATTCCCAGAAGTTGGTGGACATTTTTTAAGATAATCTGCCCCGAAACCAAAAAAAGTTTTTTTTTCAGTTTTGAAACTTGCATCGACATAAAATTACATATATAAAATAATATTATTTTTATTTTTTTTTACTTTGATGTGATTATGAATAGTGATGCCCATTTGAGGAAGTGAATTCCCATTTAATAATATCAACTGCTGGCCTGAAATGTGGTTGGCTTCGAAGCATTGCTGGAAAAAAAATGAAATGACTATACTTAAAACCAAAAAATAAACACGAATCGTGACACCACGACAACCCATCACGACCGGTCGGACTCGGGGGCCCCCTTGGTCTGACCGGTCCTGAAAAAAATGGAAACTCGGGAAACCATGTTGAATTTTTTGTCGAAAAATGGACAAAAGTTAAAATATTTCCGACTTTTTTATTAAAATAATCAGCGGTCGGCAACGGGTGGACCGCGGTCCGGATACGGACTGCGGAAGGTCGTGGATCGCGGTGACGTTTTAGCGACGTTTAAGTCTTTTTTTCTGGACCTCGATAAAAATTTTCAATAGTATCCGGACCCCACTTAAAATTACTCGCCGACCCCCGATCTAAATCTTTCCGAATCTCTGACACGCAGATTCTGATTGTCGTACCCCCTGGTCCCTTTAGGGGGCCCCATGGTTCCATGGTTCCAAAAATGCACTTTTCATGTTCCCATGTGGGAAAATGGAGCATTTAAGTGCAAAAAAATGCACTTATTCGAGTGAAAAAATTAATTACGGCCAAAATAATGTCTTTTTAAAAGGATGCAAAGCCGGGGCCCCCGGGCACCCATCCCTAGGATAATGAACATTGGCCTAATCTATCTTTGGAACTGCAAGTAGACAATGGAAAATCAATTTGCCCACGCCTCAATTGCCACAAACAAGAGAGTATCTGTTGATATGGGAGGCAAAGGATCATCCAAACATGCATTGGGCCCTGCCTCAGCCCCAGGGCTCCAAACTCATGCATTAACCTTAATTATATCTGCAACCCTTTCATCACTGACCCTGCCCAAGGCCAAGTAGAGTTGGCTGTAATGAATTTGCACAGGTCATCAACGCTGACCAATAAAACAGCAAGAAAAAGAAGAAGACAAGAAGAGTTGTGTTTTGGCTCGCTTGTCAGTTTGTTTGGGCAGTTTGGCTTAGTCACTTTGGGCGCTTTCTTGCTGGTTGAGTTGGTCGTTGTGGACGGTTGAGCTGCTAAGCAGAGCTCTTCTTCTTGGGCGGGATTGTGGGCAGAGGTGGTGGCCTTTGCGAGGGCAACGCAGGCCCACGCCCAAAGACCTCACTTTGGGATTCTTGGATTCTTGGTCATTATCATTAGTTGGGATGGTATGGAACGTTGGAGTTTACGAGTGGGAGGTGGACTAGGGCTCCTTGTTCGCCTACAAAATGCAGGGTCAGTTTTTTTCAAACTTGAAAATGCATTAGTTTATCGGAAAATTCATTAGTTCATCGGGAAACAAATCATTTCGTCTGAAAATGCATTTTTTTTTCTGGAAAATGCATTTTATCAGAAAATGCATTATTTTTCTGGAAAATGCATTATTTTCTGGAAAATGCATTACTTTTCTGGAAAATGCATTACTTTTCTGCAAAAATGCATTACTTTTCTGGAAAATGCATTACTTTTCTGGAAAATGCATTACTTTTCTGGAAAATGCATTATTTTTCTGGAAAATGCATTACTTTTCTGGAAAATGCATTACTTTTCTGGAAAATGCATTACTTTTCTGGAAAATGCATTCATTACTTTTCTGGAAAATGCATCACTTTTCTGGAAAATGCATTACTTTTCTGGAAAATGCATTATTTTTCTGAAAAATGCATTATTTTTCTGGAAAATGCGTTATTTCACCAGGAAAGTGCATTATTTCACCAGAAAATGTATTATTCCGTCGGAAAATGCATTACTTTGTCAGAAAATGTATTAATATTTCTGAGAAATGCATTATTTTAGTGGAAAGTCTATTAATTCTCCGTCGGCAAGTGCATTATTTCATCGGAAAGTGCGTTATTCCGTCAGAAAATGCATTAATTTGTTGGAAAATACAATTATGTCATGAAAAATCGATTTGCGTAAACATTCAAATTTTATACTCAAAATGAATTTATTTCTCATGCAAATGCATGCAGATTCAGATTACTGAGTTCCGGAATTTTTCCTAGATCCTATTTCAAAAAAATCTCTTTGAAATACTAACAACATGGATTTTTTCCGACATTTTTAAGTTGATGGGTATTTTTTTTCAGATCAACAGGAATTTTTCCGAGACTTTCAGATCCGCCGGAACTTTTCCGACATTTTCAGATCTCGGAAAACTCCCAGCCGATCCGAAAATCTCGGAAAATCGACGAAAATCTTTCCCAGCCATTCAGTCAATTTTCCGGAAATTCCGGAAATTTTCCGGAAATTTTCCGGAAATTCCCAAATTCGCCACCGCACCAACCACACATGACAAACAACCTTGTACTGCGGAAACCCGAGAGAAGTGATCCAAAGCCCAACTTGGTACAAATCCCAAAACACAGCTCGAGGAACCCTCGAATCCTCCTCGTCACTCTCCGGCGGCCGAGCGAACTGCAACACGCCGGGCCGTCCCGTCGATCTGCTCGTCGCCGACCGCAACCGCCTCCCGCTCGGCTCGTAATTTATGCAAATTTTGGCACACGTCCTGTCCAACGGATCCTTCG
The DNA here is from genome assembly GCA_949358305.1 of Strigamia acuminata. Taxonomy (NCBI): domain Eukaryota; kingdom Metazoa; phylum Arthropoda; class Chilopoda; order Geophilomorpha; family Linotaeniidae; genus Strigamia; species Strigamia acuminata. The sequence continues at coordinate 3,889,606 of OX442315.1, read as the reverse complement.
AAATCTCTTCAGCCCCATCGTCAGTCGTCTCCTCATTTTCCGCCTCCGATGACTCGTCCGAAATCCATTTCCGCTCCCACACTTGCTCGCCTTCACCCACGCGCCTGGTGGCCACTTCCTGCATGACACGCCGGTTACGAAGCCACCTCGAGCTGCATCTTGAACTCCTACCGACAGGCCTGTTCAGGTTTCTGCCTTGGTTGTATGGGGTTAGTGTTGTTGCTATGGAATGTTTGCTGGTCGTTAGGGAAGGAAATGAACAATGGCGCTTTGCGTGGCTTTATTGCGGGAGTTAAATGGAATTTGAGATTTGTTTTCTTTTGTTTGGAATTTTAATTGACAGTTTATTGGTTTGTTTAATAGTTATTTCGTTGGTGGGGATTTCGTGTTTAGTTTGGCTGCCATGGAAACGAAAATTGCAAATGGCGGGTTCGGGATGTGAAATTTACGCGATGTTTTGACTCGATTTTAAGTTTATTGACATTAAATCATTTTTGTTTTTGTTGATTACAATTTACAAGTCGGGTTTGAATTATTTCGGCGTAATTATTACGTTTTTTGAGTTATGGCGGATATGGAAGGCCATAAATTCCAAAAATCCATAACTCAACGACGCTTCTGCTATTTTTTATTTATTAAAAAAAAAATAATAATAATAATAAATATAAATAAAAATAATTTTATTTTTATTTCTTCTAAAATTAAACAAATCCCCCTAGCGAGATAAAAAAAAATAAATAAAAACAAAACGAAAAATGACCTTGACAATCTAACGGAACCGGGCCAATTAAATGAAACAGGCGTGTCCAATCCTTTATCATTTTTTCCTTCTCTCCGCATCTCATCCCGAAATAAAAACGAAAAATAAAAAAAATCCCGACCCGACGATTGGCTCGTTCGGACATCTTAATGACGTCATCACCCCTCGGGCCTCGAAACAGCGGGTCGAGTTGAAATATAAAAGCCGATCTGAATCCAATGCGACCAGTCAATCGAGCGCCATGAACAGGTGGAACATCGCATTCCTCCTGCTCGTCCAATCAGGTAAAAGAAAAAAAATTTTAATTCACAATTTCGTCAAAGCGCGAATCCGGAAATAGTTGCGCGCGCCGGCCGCCAGGGTTGGCGCGCTACGCGGGAGTGGCGCTGTTAAGTGTGTTTACTTATTACTTAACCCTTTTCGAGTGTGAAAGGAGGGGCAAATGACCTCAAACTTTCGCTTCACCTTGAGTTAGGGGGAATACCTTGCTGGACGAGGTCATGTTGGTCACCTGGCGACCTGAAGGGGGCGTGGGAATTTGTGTTGAGTAATTAGTGGTTTGTTGGAAAAACGTGCGCGGCCATTTTTCACTTGTCGCTTTACGGTAGTTTGGTTGGTTTTGTTGCCAAGGTCACGCTTGTTTCTTTTGTTTTGCAGGTGTGACAGCGGCAGCTGGTGTCGAGTGTCCGCGACAGTGCAGGGAGATTGGTTCGACGCCGGTGTGTGGCTCGGATGGAGTTATTTATGCCAGTGAGTGTGAGATGAAGAGGAGGAATTGTGGGTAAGATGGTTCGTTGTACGGGGGCTTAGAGGGGACATTTGGTTTTTTGGTTTTGAGGGTTTTGGTGGGTTTTTTGTGGGTTTTGAAGGTTTTGGTGATGATTAATGATTAATCAGTATCAGGGATAGTTCATGGCAGTCATGATGTGATGGAATTTGTTGAAAAAATTCAAGTCATGGTGGTTTTTTTTTTTTTGTTGGGTTTTAATGAATTAATGGTGGAATTTTGTTTGGATTTTTTTTTTTTTTTTTTTTTTTTTTTTTTGAGGTTTTATGTAATTTTTATTAATGTCAGGGAATTCATTGAGTTGTTGTGAAATTTCATTAAAAAATGGGAAGTTGAAAATAATTTGGAATTTTTGGTAAATTTTAAAGGGAATTTATCAAATAATGTGTAATTAATAATAATTTATTAAAATAATGTGAAAATTTCATTAACAAACAGGAAATTTGTAGGATAATGTTAAAATTTGTCAAATAATGTGAAAATTTGTCTAATAATGCTAAAATTTATCAAATAATCCTAAAGTTTGTCAAATAATGGTAAAATTTGTCAAATAATGTTAAAATTTGTCAAATAATGCTAAAATTTGTCAAATAATGCTAAAATTTGTCAAATAATGCTAAAATTTGTCAAATAATATGAAAATTTGTCAAATAATATGAAAATTTGTCAAATAATGTGAAAATTTGTCAAATAATGCTAAAATTTGTCAAATAATGCTAAAATTTGTCAAATAATGCTAAAATTTGTCAAATAAGGCCAAAATTTGTCAAATAAGGCTAAGAGTTGTCAACTAATGCTTAAATTTATCAAATAATGCTAAAATTTGTCAAATAATGTGAAATATTCTCATATAATGTGAAATATTATCATATAATGTGAATATTATCATATAATGTGAAAATTTCATCATATAATGTGAAAATTTCATTAAAATAATGTGAAATTTTATCAAATAATGTACAATTTTATCAAATTAGGAAAATTTCATCAAAACACAGGAAATTCACTGAAATATTATGAAATTTCATTAAAAAAGTAGAAACTTCTTTAAAATAATGTGAAATTTTCATTGAAAAACAACTAAATTCATCAACTAACAATAATTTTACTAAAACAATACAAAAATTTAAAAAAAAAAAAAAATTCATTAAATAACGTGAAAATTTCATTTAAAAATTAATAATTCCATTGCAACAATGTGAAAAATCCCACCAAAAAAAAAAATCCCATTGAAAAAAAATTTCACCAAAAACCAGAAATCATTTCATGAAAATATAAAACCAAATTCCCAACACCCAATTTCCAACAATTAATTAAAATCCGACTCCACGCATCGACTGATTGGCCCAACGAAACAAGAAGACGATTTATCTCTTCACAAAACGTGCGGAAATCGTCACGCACCAACCAACCGACCAACCTCCCTCAGCCTACAGTTGAAACGTTCATTTCTCCCATTTACGTTAACTTCCCTCCCTCGTCACCAGCCGGCACCGCCGGCGCGAGTGTCATGTCGTGCTCGATGTTTACTATTCACTACTCGTTTTCCCAAATTAATTCCATGTTGTGTAACTTTAATTCGCAGACGACCTACAGTTGTTGCACTTCCGTCTCTCAAACACTGCATCGAGGTGAAAGGTCGTTCGTGCACAGCGTTTTGTTACGGCCATCACGACCCGGTCTGCGGCTCCGACGCGGTCACGTACGACAACGAGTGCAAGTGGGCGCAACAGGCGTGCGCTACCGGCATCCGCTTGGCCCATCCCGGTGCGTGCTTCAACCTCACGTCATCCAACGAGAATTGTCCCACCTCCTGTCCGCCCGTGCGCGGCTTCCTGGAAAGACCCGTCTGTGCTTCCAATGGCAATGTCTACCGCAGCGATTGCCAATTGCGCTTACAGACTTGTGGGTACGTATACAAATTTACAAATATATAATACATAAGTGTACATGAGAGGCCCGCGAAACATGTTTACGATCTAGCTTTTTGGGGGCCCTGGGCTTGAGGTTTTTTCGGGGCCCCTTTTATCAAAATTTTTAATAATAAAATGAAATAATTATACTTTCTATATAAAGCAACTTTTTTTTAATATACATATATATAGATGCTCAATGACTTAGGGGGGCCCCTAGAATTTGGGGGCCCTGGGCTCAAAGCGTATTTGCCCTGATATAGATCCCCCTAACTGTAAGTATGTTGACGGGCCCCTAACTGTAAATATGTTTAGGAGCCGCTAACTGTTAGTAAATTGAGGGGCCCCCGAACTAAATATGTTGAGGGGCCCCCTAACTGTAAGCATGTTGAGGGGCCCCCTAACTAAATATGTTTAGGGGTCCGTAACTGTAAGTATGTTGAGGGGCCCGTAAGTGTAAGTATGTTAAGGGGTCCGTAACTATAAGTATGTTGAGGGGCCCCTTAGCTGTAAATATGTTGAGGGGCCCCCTAGCTGTAAATACGTTTTAGGGCCTGCTAAGTACGTTAAGGGCCCATTAAGTGTGTGTAGGAGCCCGCTAAGTACGTTTAGGGGCCCGCTAAGTTCATTGAGGGGCCCGCTAAGTTTATTGAGGTTCCGGCTAAGTTTATTGAGGGGCCCGCTAAGTTTATTGAGGGGCCCGCTAAGTTTATTGAGGGGCCGCTAAGTTTATTGAGGGGCCGCTAAGTTTATTGAGGGGCCCGCTAAGTTCATTGAGGGGCCTGCTGAGTATTTTGAGGGGCCCGTTAAATTTGTTGAGGCGTCCCCTTGTGAGGGGCCATTAGGGGCCTGTTAAGTATGTTTTTTGAGGGGCCCCCTAGGGGCCCCAATGAGTCTGGATCCGCCATTGTATTGATGTAATGTTAAATTGGGTTGGAATTGATTCATATACGCAGTTTGAACGCGTTATTATTTGGAAATAATTAAATCTGAAAATGTATTACAATCTGTGACGTGAAACTCCGTGATTTAAAATCTTTGTGCAAATCTTTATTATACGTTATCGGGAAATTTTCTAATTACTATTATTAGCGGTCCAATTGGATTCGACAAAGCAAGCGTGATCCATTAATTAGAAATATTTGCAAACGACATTCCTGCTGGTTAGAGCTTCCCTTCCCGCATATCCGATTGAAATAATAATTTATTATAATCCCACGCAAGGGCAACGATACAAACAACGTGATAGGTTACTGAACACTCGAGTGCAATCACTACAAGGTTAAATAAATGACATCATCTCTATCATCACGACTAGTTAGATCTAATAAATCATCACCAGTTGAGGTCAATTCAGGGACGTCACATCTAGGGACCCATGTTGTCTCTACATTAGCTTTGGGCCCCTTTTTTTGCTGAAATTTTTATCAACAACAAAATCCTTGGGGCCCAAAGAAGTAATGTCTTGATTTTGGCTCCCACAACGTAGATGCTATTAGGGCCCCAGATCATAAATGCCATTAGGGGGTCCAAATGATGTCATTAGGGGGCCCAAATGATGTCATTAGGGACCCCAGATCATAAATTTCATTAGGGGGCCCAAATGATGTTATTAGAGGCCCCAATGATGTCATTAGGGGGCCCAGATCATAAATGTTATTCGGGGCCCCAGATCATAAATGTCATTATGGGGCCCAAATGATGTTATTACGGGCCCCAGATCATAAATGTCATTAGGGGGCCCAAATGATGTTATTAGGGAGCCCCAAAACTGAGATCAGCTGTCCAAGTAGTGGAATAAAAGGAAAATGACAGATTTTCTTATTTCCTCTAGGCAGAAAGTGACAACAGCATCATTCATCTATTGCAAAAGTACGAAAAACTGCCTGGATCATTGTAGTAAGTGGTACGATCCAGCTTGCGGTTCCGATGGAAGGATTTACACCAACAACTGCGTTATGCGCCAACAAAACTGCGGGTACGTAATAGGAATAACTCGTTTGTTTGTTTGTTTGTTTATTTATTTATTTACTTATTTTGGAATATGTAGACGCCACGTGTTTCAAGTGCCGATGGTGTTCTGTCTCGGTCAGTAGGATTTTAATGATTTAGATTTGATTGTTGAACCGCGGAGAGAAATGTGAGTTGATCTACATCTAGGTAACGAAGCAAATCGATACGGATGTCCGGCAAAGTGCAAAATCTGGGCCAACGAAACGGTGTGTGCGAGCGACGGTTATCTCTACGAGAGCGAATGCGAAATGAGGATGCTGCACTGCGGGTAAGTCGACCCACGCAGAAGCGCTTTTAATCCACGAAATACACGAAAGACACAAGTTTAGGTTTTGGTTATTGTTGTCTAGGGCTATGATGTGGGGCCCTCTGTGGGGCCTTCTGTGGGGCCTTATGTCCAGGAATGGGATTTGAGGAAACAAATCAACTCGGTGATTTCTCTAGGATGGTTTTGATTGGTCGCCACCAGGTGCACGCCCAATGTTGTTGCGGCGAAATTACAAGCTAGATTTGCAGTTTAGATTCCACCCTGATTGTGACCTTGATAGTTGGCTTGACCTCTAGATTTTAACTGCTAAGAGATGGTTTTGAAAAGTGCGATTTAATGTCTTCCTGTTCTGGTATACAAGCCAGGGTCGTGACCCAGGTAGTAGGAAAAGAAAAGATAAGGCAATTGATGTTCACCACCAATTTGTGCGCTGTAATCTTAAAGGCCGGGCAGCTCAATGGCGCTTCTCAAGCCCAGGCTCACTCCGGAAGAGAAAGGGTTGGCTTACAAAGGGCCCCATTTGCTCAAAAGCTGATGTGTGTACAACGGCCCTTCAGCTGCACTGGCCTAGTATTGCTGCAGCGAGCTTTAGGACACGTTGGGATTGGCCTAGAGCCCCAGAATAGGCTCTGGCGTGCCAACCATCGTATTTCGTCGATTTTTCAGGTGGGTTCACACTTGGAAGTAAAGTAAAGTAAAGTAAGCAATTAAGAAGTAGAAGTAAGGTAATGGGCCAATCAAATACGGTATTAGTGTATGTGATTGGCCCTATTTGTCTGCCGACAACTAATATTTGTAGATAATAGGGGCCCCTAAAAGCACTTAGACACCAACAAACCTCTGAGGGTAATCCAACGTCCGAGATATTTTAATGCGGCACGACCAAATCTAGATTAGTGTTTATTCACCGTTAAATCGGGTGCCTCCTGATTCTGAATCTTCTTGTTTCTTGAATCCTGAATCTCGCGAGATTTTGCGATAAATTGCGAGATTTTTCGAGAAATTTCGAGATTCTGCGATAAATTGTGGGATTTGCCATAAATTGTCGGATTTTGCGAGAAATTTCGAGATTCTGCGATAATTGTGGGATCGGCCATAAATTGTCGGATTTTGCAAGAAATTGCGATATTTTACAAGAAATTGAGGGATTTTGCGAGAAATTGAGGGATTTTGCGAGAAATTCGAGATTTTGCTAGAAATTTCGAGATTTTGCTAGAAATTTCGAGATTTTGCGAGTAATTGCGATATTTTGCGAGAAATTGCAGGATTTTTCGAGAAATTTCGAGATTCTGCGATAAATTGTGGGATTTGCCATAAATTGTCGGATTTTGCGAGAAATTTCGAGATTCTGCGATAATTGTGGGATCGGCCATAAATTGTCGGATTTTGCAAGAAATTGCGATATTTTACAAGAAATTGTGGGATTTGCCATAAATTGTCGGATTTTGCGAGAAATTTCGAGATTCTGCGATAATTGTGGGATCGGCCATAAATTGTCGGATTTTGCAAGAAATTGCGATATTTTACAAGAAATTGAGGGATTTTGCGAGAAATTGAGGGATTTTGCGAGAAATTCGAGATTTTGCTAGAAATTTCGAGATTTTGCTAGAAATTTCGAGATTTTGCGAGTAATTGCGATATTTTGCGAGAAATTGCAGGATTTTGCGAGAAATTCGAGATTTTGCTAGAGATTTCGAGATTTTGCTAGAAATTTCGAGATTTTGCTAGAAATTTCGAGATTTTGCGAGTAATTGCGATATTTTGCGAGAAATTGCGGGATTTTGGGAGTAATTGCGATATTTTGCGAGAAATTGCGGGATTTTGCGAGAAATTTCGAGATTTTGCGGGATTTTGCGAGAAATTGCGGGATTTTGGCGCGAAATTGAGAGATTTTGCGAATAATTTTGAGATATTGCGACAAATTTCGAGATTTTTCGAGAAATTGCGAGATTTTATTGGATGTATCGTGAATGTGTTGTGTGATGAAATTGTGTTGCAGGAGCTTGAATAAAGACGTTTCGGTAACGACGCTCGACTTCTGCCGACCGCGGCTGGAGAAATGCAACAAGGGAACGTGCGGCGCCGGATTCAACCCGATCTGCGGTTCGGACGGGCGCACGTACAACAACGAGTGCGCCTTCCGAGTGGCGTCGTGTCAGAAAGGAGTGAATCGCGCGCACGAAGGAATCTGCCACAACCTGAACCGCGCAGACAGCTGTCCCAAGGAGTGCCCGATTCCGTCGCCAGGGGATGGCCCCGTGTGCGGCTCCGATGGGAATGTGTATCCGAGCGCTTGCGAGATGAAGAGGAGGACTTGCGGGTAAGAATATTGACCTTGACCGGTTTTGATCGGTCGTAAACCTACAATTTATTCGGTCAGGTGTTTTTTTTTTTTGTTTGGGATTTGGAGGGGCTGCGTTGTTATTTTCGTTGTAAACGGATGAGCGGTCATTCTCCTGTTCGTTTCAACACTTTTTCTCGTTTTTTCTCGTTTTTTTACGGGAAATTTGAGAAAATTTTAATTCTTGGAAAATTTATTTTTTATTTTTTTTATTTTTTTTATTTTTATTTGGCGTGGGAAATCGGTTTGCTTTGGTCGGAATGAAAATCGATATTGAGTTAATCGATTTTAGTATCGATATTTTTTTCTTATCGATTTTTTAAAAACAATTTTAAATTTTTAAAAAAAACGGTTTTCTAAATAATTTGGAACAAAAAAAAATCGATATTTTTAATTTTAATTAATCGATATTTTTTAATTTGTAAAAAAAAAGTGTTTTTAATCATTTTGTAAAAATGGATATTTGAATGAATTAATTGGTGGTTTTGAGGTCGGAATGAAAATCGATATTGAGTTAATCGATTTTAGAATCGATATTTTTTTTTCTTGTCGATTTTTTTTTAATTTTTTTAAATTTTTTAAAAAAATCGGTTTTTTTAATAAATTTGAAAAAAAAAAATCGATATTTTAATTTTAAATAATCGATATTTTAGTGATTTTTTTTCTTGTCGATTTTTTTTAAAAAAAATTTTAGATTTTTAAAAAAATCGATTTTTTTAAATGATTTTGAACAAAAAAAAATCGATATTTTAATTTTAAATAATCGATATGTGTAGAAAAATGAGTAAATTGAATGATTTTGTAAATTGTGCAAGTGTGTAATGACGATGTGAAATGTTGAGAGGTTAGATGTGATAAAACAAGATTCATTGTTTGCAGACGACGTGTTGTTCCGGTGAAGAAATCGTTTTGTCGAATGACCGCACATTGTGATACCAACTGTCCGATCGAAGCGGGCTTGAAACCCGTTTGTGGCTCCGATGCAACTTTATACATGAGCGAATGCCACATGTTCAGCAAAAATTGCGGGTAATTAACCTCGTGCTCGTATCCTTATCCTATCCTATTCAATTAAACTTTCATCTTTTCCGAAAAAACATTTCTGACATTTCACTAAAGGAATTTCTCAAAATTTATAAAATTTTGTCGACGATCATCGAGTGTTTTCAAATTTTGTCGAAATCGTCGAAATTTATCAAACATTTATAAAAATTTGTCGACATTTATAAAATGTTGTCGATATTTATAAAATTTTGTCGACATTTATACAATTTTGTTGACATTTATAAAAATTTGTAGACGTTTATAAAAATTTGTCGACATTTATAAAAATTTGTCGACAGTTATAAAATTTTGTCGAAATTTATAAAATTTTGTCGAAATTTATGAAATTTTGTCGAAATTTATAAAATTTTGTCGAAATTTATGAAATTTTGTCGAAATCTATGAAATTTTGTCGAAATTTATAAAATTTTGTCGACATTTATAAAATTTTGTCGACGTGTATACAATTTTGTCGACGTTTATAAAATTTTGTCGAAATTTATAAAATTTTGTCGAAATTTATACAATTTTGTCGAAATTTATACAATTTTGTCGAAATTTATACAATTTTGTCGAAATTTATACAATTTTGTCGAAATTTATACAATTTTGTCGAAATTTATACATTTTTGTCGAAATTTATACAATTTTGTCGAAATTTATACAATTTTGTCGAAATTTTTCCAATTTTGTCGACGTTTATACAATTTTGTCGACGTTTATACAATTTTGTCGACGTTTATACAATCTTAAATGGATTTTTTTGATTTCGCTGATTTTCTTGATTTTCTTGATTTTCTTGATTTCTGAAAATCAAGGAACACAGGATTTAAGATCGAACGCACCCATGCCCCGTTGACAATTTTATTTTATCAAAGCGCTATTGTTTATACATCGTGTTTGGTTGAATCATTTGCGTAGGAAACACATTTTCGAAGTTCCATTGGCATTTTGCTTACGAGGAGTGAAAATCGGATGTAAAGAATATTGTTCGCCACTTCCGGATCCGGTTTGTGGATCCGATGGAAAGGCTTATTCCAACGAATGTTTTCTCAGCCTTGAAACTTGCAGGTTCGCATTTTTTTGTTTCTTTTTTAAATAAAAAATTAAATATATATAATTTATGTGTTCGTAAGAGTCGTAAAAGTTGAATTGAACATTTCTTTTGTCTCGTTGCAGAACAAGGGGGAAGGTTCGCATGGATTCGACTTGGAAATGCGGGCTGCGAGGCAACCATCTTGATGAAGTGTCACGTGATTGATCGCCATCGTGTTTTTCGTTATTCCTTATTTTGATTTTGATTTTTTTTTTTAATTTTATGTAAAAAAAATTGTTTGCTGTCAAATTTTCGGGGCATTGAACTGTTTTTATATTTATTCATTTTTTAATGGGAATTTCTTTTATATTGTTTTTTTTTTTTGTTGTTTTTATTTTTAATTTGTTTTTAAAAGTTTTTATTTTTTATTAATTTTTTATTATGTAATTTTGACATTAATTTATTTGGTATCGAATTTGAAAAAATAAATTTTCTATTTTCTCTCGAAGTTGAATTTTATGCGGATTTTCATTCTCACTGGAACCAAAATGGCCGTCACCTTGCACATAATGACGTCATTGATAATCAGCACTATTTATTTACTCGTAGAGTCGTAAAAGACACCAAACATTTTTATTATTAAACAAAAAATAAATCAATTAAACGACACAAATAAATTAATAGATTAATATTCGTGATTTTAATCACAAAATTTACGATATTAGAAGTTCCCGAGTCGGTCGCTAGAAGGCCCGAATCAGACTAAAATGGCGACGGCGGAGAATTCGTTTGAAGCAATTCGCAAGTTTTTGTCCGTAAGTAAACAATTTTAATGAAATTAAATGAAGTATATACAAAATTGAGTCATTCTATTTGTTAGGACGCAGTTGTGAAGTCCATTCAAGACGAAACGGAATCCCTGAACGTGATAAAAGCCAAACTGTCGACGGTACACACGAACGAAACGTAAAATCCCGTCTTAATTAACACGAATTTGTCGTTTAAAAATGATTAAATTTTCAGGGAAACGGACAGGAAAAGCTTGATCGACCAGTCCTTCAGAGATGTGCTCAGCCAGGCGATCGTAAACGAACAAAATTTGCGTTTTTCCGACGTTTTAGTCGAACTAAATGGATTTAAATTGATTTGTTCAGATTAAAGACGCGCAGAAACCGTTTTACGAAGCGATAATTTCGTTGGCCATTAAAGCGTGTCATCAGGACATGTGTAACGCAACTCTGCCGGTGATTTTATTGGCCGATTTATTCGATTGTCAGACGATTAATGTCTGCGAAGATTTGTTCGAGTTCGTGGAAAAACGCGTCGATACGTGGAAGGAGGATTTGTTCTTTAATAATACGAAAAATAATTTGCTGCGCATGTGCAATGGTAAAAATTCAACAAAATTTGAATTTTTATTTTATTTTTTTTGTTTTATTTCTTCAGATTTGTTGCGGAGATTGTCGCGGTCGCAGAACACGGTGTTTTGTGGACGAATTTTGCTGTTTCTTGCAAAGTTTTTCCCACTTTCCGAGCGTTCCGGTGAGAAAAAAATTGTTTTTTGTGTTTTTGTTGAGGTTTTTTGTTTTAATTATTTTTTAAATTGTAGGTTTGAATATTGTGAGCGAGTTTAATTTGGATAATCACACAGTTTTCATGTCGAAGGATGATGGTACGGAGATCGGGTCCGATAGCGAGGAATTGGTTAAGGTGGAGGAGAAGAACGCATCTTCGAAGTATATACTAGATAAATGTTTTTTTTTTATTATTTTGTTGATTATTTTTAATGTTTACTTGGATTGGTTTTCAAGTGTTGAGCTTTTACCGAAGTTCTGCTTTAAAATATTCAATTTTGTGGTAATTTTTACCTGCAATTGATCTGTTTACACCAAATGGTGCCAGGAATTGATCAATCTTATTGAAATTTTACCCGAAAATGATGAAAAAAAAATTGAAAATTTAGTCGATAATGGTTGGTTTTGTTGAAATTTTAGTCGATAATGGTCAGTTTTGTTGAAATTTTAGTCGATAATGGTCAGTTTTGTTGAAATTTGACTCGATAATGGTCAGTTTCATTGAAATTTGCATCGAAAATAAAACATTTGTGGGAAATTTCACTTAAAATTAGCAAATTTCGTTAAAATTTCACTTAAAATTAGCAAATTTCGTTGAAATTTCACTTAAAATTAGCAAATTTCATTGAAATTTCACCTAAAAACAGTAAATTTGTTTGAAATTCCACTTAAAAATAGTCAGTTTGATTGAAATTTCACTTCAAAAATTGTATTCAGTTGAAATGTTTGTTTGAAAACGTGCGATTTACTTAGATTTTTGGAAATAATAATTTGCAGTTCTATTTCTGTCGACTACAACTTGTACCGAAAATTCTGGACACTCCAAGACACCTTCTGCAACCCAACCACATGTTACAGCAAATACTCGTGGAAAACATTCACCTCGGTATAAATAAACCACAAGAGACAAGACAACTAACCAACCAATCAAACCAAATTCAAAATTGAACATTCTTTGTGAACTTGCAGTTTGCGTCCGAAGTGCTGGCGGCTTTCGGCAGCTTCAAGCTCGACGACATCAAACGCGTCACCAAGAAATTCCACATGGGCGCCGACGAATCCAACAAACAAGTGTACTTCGCTAAATACCTCACCAACCAAAAAGTAACGAAACTAATTCAAACGAATTCAAACAAATTCAAAAATTCAAAATTTAAAAATTTTTAATTTTGATTTTTTTTTGCAGTTATTGGACCTCCAGTTGAGTGATCACAACTTCCGGCGTTACGTCTTGCTCCAGTTTTTAATATTATTTCAGTATTTGCCGGCGCAAGTGAAATTCAAGGGGTGAATTGGTGGACGAGTTAAGGTGCGCGCCATAAGTATAGAATAATCAGTTTTTTTGTAATATTTTTTTTCCCGCTTCATCTGGAATCATACCCATTTTTTTATACATGTATGTAGTCATTAGAATTCGTTTAAAATTAACACATTTATAATTTTTATGGAAAAATAAATTTGGCAGTGATTTTACACAAAAATGGGGGTGACATAAGTATAGAATATTTTAGGTTTGATGCAAAAAAATGGATAAAATTAATATCACATAACATGCCTTTGTCTGATTAGTTAATCAGTGAATATGTCATCAATTTTCTGCCATTTTTGAATTGTATTACTTGCTATTTTCTTATTTTGAAGCAATCCCTTGTACAAAACTTGCAACCACGGTGGAAATCGCTGAAGTAAAGCGATTAAAGGCACTGGGGCTTGCCAAACAACAAATTGATAGAATATTATGAAGAAATTGAAAGAAATTAGTCAATTGCATCAAAAATTCTAACAAAAACATGAAATCCAAATGTTAAAGCAGACAGGAAAGACCAAAAGTGACCATGCAGTGAGCATTGTCTAGCTGAAACACCCATTTATTGTCTTAATTTTCCATCCAAATGGCAATAAATGCATGTTCAACACTTCCTTATACTTCTGTGAATCTTTCCATCCTTTTATTATTATGATGTTTGCCTGTAATTTTTGCCCGAATGTCACCCAAACCATCACATGATTCTGCCCACTGAGAAAACTTCTCTTCTCTCCTTAAATCTTGCCACTTATTACACTAACCATCCAGACCATCTAAGTTGAACTGTATTTTGTCTGTAAAAAGCACTCAGTTTCATGATTTGGTCCAGGGCAGCTTGGTATTAGTCTAATCAGAGCACTTCAATTTAAGGGGTTCAGTTAACCACAGTTGTACAGCTATTTTTTGATAACAAAGGTGATCACAATTGTTTAGTCTGCTCTGAATTGTTTGTAAAGACACAATTACATCTGCATGTGTGCAAATTTCATTTGCAGACAACAGCAAAGTCAGTGCCAGGCACAAAATATTCCTGTGAACTTGCTGCATGGTCACTTTTGGTCCTCCCCGTCTTGCTTCCATATTTGATTTTCATCTTTGGGTTAGGACTTTTGACATAATTGATTAATTTCTTCCTGATCTTCTATGGATCTGCTGTTTGGAGAGCCCCAGTGACTTTAATTGCCATATTTCAGCGATTTCTACAATGGTTACAAGTTTTGCACAAGGGATTGCTTCAAAATAAGAAAATAGCAAGTAATACAATTCCAAAATGGCAGAAAATTGGTGACATATTCACTGATTAACTAATCAGACAAAGGCATGTTATGTGATATTAATTTTATCCATTTTTTTGCATCAAACCTAAAATATTCTATACTTATGTCACCCCCATTTTTGTGTAAAATTACTGCCAAATTTATTTTTCCATAAAAATTATAAATGTGTTAATTCTAAACGAATTCTAATGACAACATACATGTATAAAAAAATTGGTATGATTCCAGATGAAGCGGGAAAAAAAATATTACAAAAAAACTGATTATTCTATACTTATGGCGCGCACCTTAATGGCGGCAAATTTTGGCTTATGTTTTTGTTTATTTGTAGGGAAGCGCATCTCTTGAGCGAAGAGATGGTGAGTTGGATTGAAGAGACGAGCCAGACGGTGTATAAGTTGCTGGAGGAGACGCCACCGGACGGCGCGGTGTTCGCTAAAACCATTCAAGTATTGTTTTTGATTTGGCCATTTTTGCATTTGGTTTAATGCTTTTTTGGGTGATTGTTTAGCATATTTTGAGCCGGGAGGAGTATTGGAATAAGTGGAAGAATGACGGGTGTCCGGAGTTTCATTCGTCGAAAAACGCCGAGGTGGAGAAGATTGCCGTGCCGCAGCTGCGAAAAAGCATTCAGGCGGAGATTGCGGATGCGGCGGCGCAAAAAAAGACGCTTATTGGAAAGTATGTGCACGCTGTTATTTTTTGTTGAAATTTGATGCAATTTGTTGAAATTTGATGAAATTTGATGAAATTTGAAGCAATTCGAAGCAATTCGATGCAATTTGATGAAGTTTATTGAAATTTTTTGCAATTTTTTGCAAAATTTTACAATTTTTTGCAATTTGATGAAGTTTATTGAAATTTTTTGCAATTTTTTGCAAAATTTTACAATTTTTTGCAATTTTTGCAATTTTTTGCAATTTTTTGCAATTTTTGCAATTTTTTGCAATTATTTGCAATTTTTTGCAATCTTTTTGCAATCTTTTTGCAATTTTTTGCAATCTTTTTGCAATCTTTTTGCAATTTTTTTGCATTTTTTGCAATTTTTTGCAAATTGTTGAAATTAAAAAGAAAAATTTATTTTTTAGTTCAGAACTAACACGCCTGTGGAACCTCTGCCCCGACAACATGGACGCGTGCCGCTCCGAAAAGCGCGACTTCCTCCCATCACTCGAAGAATTCTTCAAAGAAGACATCGAATCCAACTCGGAAGAAGCCGAAGAACCCCCGACCAAGAAAAAATACGACGGAAACCATGCCTGGCGCGCTCTCCGCCTCCTCTCCCGCCGCAGCCCCGACTTCTTCACCTCCAGCAACCAACCCATCAGAGAACTCGGCCTCTACCTCCAAACCATGATCAAGAGAGTCGCCAAAAAGAAACCCACCGCCAGCCCCGAAGAGGGCAAGAACGACACCCCCGACAAGGAGGAGGTGGGCGCCACAGCCGACGAGAGCGACGAAGAACTGCTGGAGAACGCCGAAGAGAAAAAGGAAGAAAGCCAAAACAGTAAATTATTGTTTATTTATTTATTTATTTATTTATTTATTTATTATTTGTTTGCAGCGCAATTCAAGGAGGATTCGGAGAATTTGCAGTTTTCGCCGCACGCTGTCTTCTCGGCGGATCTGATTGCGTCGATCGCGCGCGAGGTGGCGCCCAACTGGAAGAAGCTGGCGTGGCAGTTGAACTGCGAGGAAGACGAGGTGACGTATTTCGAGACGAATAACGCCGAGGCAGCCGAGCAGGCGCGCAACATGTTGATCGTTTGGACCGAGAGAGACGAGGCGTCTCCGGAGGTTTTGGCCACCGGACTGCGTGCAGTGGGCCATCCGGCTTTGGCCGACAGCTTGGAGGCGGCAGAAGCGAATGTCGCCGATTGAGGCTTTTAGGAATTAGGTGGAATAATAAATGCCAATAGTTTTAAATAAAAACTGCAGTTTATTTGTGGTTTTATTTCGCTTTTTTATTCCCACTGCTCGGTGTTGATACAGTGTGGGTGTATGAGTATTCAAAGTATTCAAAAAGAAGAAGAATAAAATAAGAGTAAAGAAAATGAATTGGAATATAGAGAGGTAGAGTGTTTTCAGCGTGGTGTGGTCGTTCTTACTTTGCGAGCATTGTTTATTAGTGTTACATCGCAATCGAAGGAAATGACGGGTAAGAAGTAAGACCTGTGCGATTATTTTTTCAATGAAATATGAATATGAATCGCAAAATTTCATGCACCTTATAGAAAAAAATTTATATTTTAGTTTTAAGTTTTGAACTAGGATAACTTTGGAAGGAATGGATACAAAATCTAACTTTTGGAATACAGTAGGTTCGAGATTAGCACAGTTAGTCGATAAATGGTGCCTGCTTAAAGAGACAAGAAAAGGTAAGTTAAAATCGTCTATTGTGTGGGTGAGAGACGCCTTTGTGCAGGGTTGTAGAGCATCGTTTGTTTAGTACGATGGAAATATCACGTATTGTGATGTATTTGCACCACAAGAAGTTGTGCAGGTTTGAGCATATTAGGAAATTACACTAAGGGGAATCAGAAAAGAAATTTAAGTACTTAAGTGGTTAAGTACTTAAGTGTGGATATGCAACTGAGCATGCCCAGAACATTTTTTAAAGTTTGTTTTTACACTCTCCCTTAAAACACAGGCTGCTAAACACTTATTCAGTAACCTTAAGAATTATTTGAATTTAAACTTAAAATTGATCCGTTCAATTATTTACTTATAAAATGACTTATAGAAAGAAGTGTACATACTGAAAAATATTTGAAAGTAACGTTAACACGTTACACACGCAAAGTGATTAAACAGATCAATGCAGAAATTTTTGTGTCAATATTACGTTTGCTTATTTATCGATAGACCGTTTCTTTAAAAGAATTTCCAAAGTAAACATCTGTTTTCAATATTTCTGCAAGTTTTTAAGCAATTTAAACATTGCTATCTTTATTTACTGCACATGATATTTGTGTTTGCACTTGCAATATGATGCAATATTTTCCTTGAAAAATGTGTGTAAAAATATACACAATTTCAGTGTGTTTACAGTTGCCACTTGGCTGTGGAAGTGTTTTGAATGAGCATATCCATCTATAAGTTTCATTTGGCGGTGTATTGCCCGTCACTATCGGTGACTGGTCAGCACGTGGAAGTATATTTTCCGCTGTATTTCCCGTCACTATCGGCGACTGGTCGACAAGAGGTCATTTAGTCGGATTTCACTTTGTTGATGCCGTCTTGTTGACCAGGTCGTCTCGTTGACGACTAAATTCGACAAGGCGACCTGGTCGACAAGAAGGCGTCCACAATATATAACTTTCAATTTTTTTTTCTGCTTATTTGTGCATTTGTAAATTTGGAAAGTTTGGAAAAATACAACTTAAAAAATAAAACAATAAAACTCTTGCTGACCTCGCTGCATTGGAAATCATAAAAAAGTTTATTGATTGTTTTATTTTTTTCTCACAAGACAATTGTCATTGATTTACATCTAGCTTTGTAAACATTCAACTGTGGACATTGATATCACATGGAGTAAGTTTGATATTTGTATTTGTATTTTTGATACTTTAACATGATCACCAAGGATGAAAGTAAGCCGGAACTCCCTGGGATGCCGTTTCGGTAAAACATTTGTCCTTTGAGAAAGTGTTATGGGATTTCCTGTGACTAACATTGGAGAAGAGATGATTTTAAGACTAATTTATATATTTTTTGATTGGAATTAGTATAAGAGAAGTTGGAAGAATTGCAAGATGCCATGTGAAAATCAAGTTGGAAGAGTCCACGCTTTCATCATTAGAAACCGGAATGAACAAAAAGTTTTTATTGATATATCAAATTTGTCGACTATCTATAGGGATAGTTACACTTTGTTTATGCATTTTTCAATGTGTGGGTCAAATCGTTTATTACGCCCAAAAGCCTATAAAAGTTCGTGCCGATATTGCTGAAGAAACTGTCGGTGACTTTCCAGCAGTGTATATAACTTCGGGGTTTACGGACAAATATCGTGAATATAGGGACTTGCATAAGGGTATTGCAGGTAATCCAATAGGAATATCATGTTTTTTTTTTTTAACTAAATGTGGCATTAATCATTCTAGAATGCAGACATGGCAATTTCTTAATGGATAATGAGTCATACTTTGATGAAATAATGCAGATGAAACAATTTACCTCTTTGATAGCAAACATCAGTTTTTCGAGAGTATGTAAAATAAATTAAAAACTTAACAATAATTTTTCTTTTCTGTGTAAGTTAACTTATGTGGTCTGGTGTATCGCAGTCTAGTCAGAAGCCAGTAGCAGATTTACAAACTACAGGCGCTTCAGGAATCTTTGAGGCCAGGAGTGACTAATGAATCTAACAGAATTATTAATGCAGGAAGGTAAATTCCCTGCTTCCATATTTTTCGCTAGCAACGGTTGGCCAGGTTTTGAACAATAAAATAATTTCACTGCGGTGAAGTGAACAGGAGCAGAGGCTTGGTTTAGGCACAAATGAAGTCTTCCTGTGTTTATTTTCCCATTTGAACCCAAAGATGGAAAACACCCTCAGGGATTTCTGAAAGCCTGTGCTATGTCCAGTCCAGACAACGCAGCTTACACTATCTTTACAAATAAGACTTGCTTTGACTCTTGTGTGTATGAAAACCTCTAAACTTTTCTTACAGAGAACCAAAGTATATTCCAATCGATTTAAAACGCAGGAAACTTACTTACTTCATGCGATGTTCACAAGAATTGAAAATGGTGAGTTAGGTTATTTAAGCTTAGTCTTAACTTTAATTTTTATTGTGTTGTCTTAAAAACACATTCTTTTCTTTAAACTTAGTAAACCAAATTCAACTTGGACCAGAAAACAAAGTGAAAATTCAAATTCAGTCAAATATGAATTTTTCGGATCAATACTTAATAATGGTAGGCAAAGTAAACTTTAAACACAAAACAACTAATCCGAATACAAAATCCGCTTACATTTTGTAAACCAGATAACCTTAACAGCAAAAAGGAAAAGTATTCTCCCTATGATTTTACCACCTTACCATGCTGGCCACCTATTCAAATCGAATGTGGTCACCTTTACATTTAAAAGAGTAGGAACTTTTTATTTATTAGTGCTGTATTACCCCGCTTTAAGTCGTATGCCGATATGACTCGAGTTTTGCCGGCTGTAGTGTTGGTTTAGATATGGTTAGTTAGTAGAGTTGTAATTGGATGATGAGATATCGAGAGTGATTGTGATGGCAACCAAGTGAAATAAACCATTGCAATTAACGTTGTATCAAGGTTTAACGCAGTTGTTATTAATACAATAGAGAGGTGCTGCCAGGCGTTATACGGGAACGCCTGACGTCTGGATAGTCAAAACGTCATCACTTTTTGTGCTGACGTCATGGGGCGGAGCTAAGCTTACAGACGTCGTAAAAACAACGGCAATGGGCGAGGCAACGGGTGGGCGGAGCTTACTCTACAAGTTGCCGTTCCGGTCCTATGCGAGGCAGAACCTCTCTAATAGAGAGGTTCTGCTACGCGTTGGACAGAAACGGTAACTTGTAGAGTTAGCTCCGCCCACCGTTGCCGTTGTTTTTTACACGTTCTGCAACGACGTCTGGACCCACCATCACACGTTGTAAACCGCCAAGGCCACGCGCTCA
Organism: Strigamia acuminata; assembly: GCA_949358305.1. Lineage (NCBI taxonomy): Eukaryota > Metazoa > Arthropoda > Chilopoda > Geophilomorpha > Linotaeniidae > Strigamia > Strigamia acuminata. Next base: position 3,869,624 of record OX442315.1, on the reverse strand, counting down.
ACGTGAAACTTAGCTCCGCCCCATGACGTCAGCACATGAAGTGATGACGTTTCGGGCTTTCCAGGCGTTCCCGTTCCCGTTCCCGTTCCCGTTCCCGTTCTACGCCTTGCAGAACCTCTCTATTATCAAAGGATTTACAACACCGGCATGTTTCACTTTTTACTGGCAAGCTGGTATGCACTTTATAACTGAAACTACTAACAGTTGGTAATCCCATGCACAGCGGCATAAACCGGGATTATATGGTTCTGAAGTTGCGAATGTGAATGCGAGTGAAAATAGAAAATCTAAGGGATTTGTTTTTATTCTGTAGTACAAGTTTCTTAACCGAAAGTTGGCTGCATGTGTTAATTCAACCGACATGGAGCGTTGCCACAAGCAGTGTTATTTCGACAAAGCATCTTCAAGAAATATTACTTGCCAGTACATTTTATACGCTTAATATTTGTTTTACCGGTAATCATAAATAATTTAAACTTTTATTTTTTTCCAGATTACCTTTCTTGCCGAAGAAATGGAGAGATCGATGCATTGCAAATCAACTAACTTGCGACTATCTTCACAATCTGTCGCGTCCTACCTGGTGATAGGTTTAAATAGCGCTAACGTGTAATACTTTACCTGTGATCAATTATGCAAATACCCAAATGAATACCAAATGTATGTAAATAAACAGGTAATTTATTCACCAGGCTTTATGCCTTTAAAATACACTCAGTAATAATTCTAGAGTCGACGTGGTCAGCGTCGAACAAAGGATTTCTCAAGATGGCGTCGTCGGTTCCGCGTGGTCGGCAGAACAAAGGCGGCGTCTCGAGTTGTCGTAAATTCGTCACGGATTCGTCGTCACGGACGCGGGGGAATGCTCTCTCGAGTCTTCTATCCGTGCCTGTTGTCTAGGGTTTGGTTTAGCGTCTCGGAGGCCTCGTCTAGGAACTTTGGGGTTCCCTACAAAGCACTCGGACACTTACTTCGGCGAATAATCGTCTGGGCGATTATTCTGGGTGATTTCACAAGGGCTATTCTCGTGCTTTCGCAGGAATAGCTCGCAAGTGACTTCGTGAGAGTTACAGTTTGCACTTTACTCAGCGATCCTCGATCAATCCTAACTTGTAGTTGAAGTTGGCCTGACGGTGAGGTAGTTGCTGTGTTCTTGGTGTCGTTTGTGTAAGTTCTGTCTTTTGGCGGGAATTTCTCCCTTTTATGGGTCAGTGTGAAGGGCAGGCACAGCCAATGGGGGCTTGCCACCCGTCACCTCACTTCCCTCGGGGCACACACCTGCTCAGGGAGAGGCGGAGCCAACACGAGGGGAACGACCCGTCTATTGCAGTGAGTCAGAGGGCAAATATTCGCTTAGGGGGAATATTTATCCACTTTGCTCACCACACGTCCTTCCCCCAGCTTTGAACACGGGGTGTTCACAAGCGATCCCTAACTCTCCTCCAGCTCTCAGCCCGTGGTAACGTATAATCAAAACTTAAGGCTGATGCCGGGATGTGAGGTGTCGGGAATAATCGATTTCTGTTGAGAATAGAACGTCGGCCGTTTTGGTCATTCATGGAGGACAAAACATGTTTATTTTTTGGTTTGCATGTTGTTTCGGTCTGTGTACGCCTCCAGTATGTGAGGAATACAACAAGATTTCCACTGTCGTTGTGGGGGACCGACGTCTCTGTGGCAATGATCAGTACAAATGGGCTAGCCGTCTGAGTTGAAATTGACTTTGATGCTCTCGGTACTCTGGGTTGATTCTGTGAATTCCGTGATGAGTTTTGTTGCTCGCGATTGTCAGTTGATGGTGAAGCTGTTGAGGGCCCAACTGCAAGTGGTGAAATGACACACCAGGGGCTGGTTGGCTGTTGGCTAGCTGATGAAATTGGCCAAGACAGTCCATCTCTGTCGTGTGTCAAACCATAGTGGATGTTGCTTGTCGAGGGGACAACTGGGCTCCACATGTCGCTCATTGATGGAGGTATGCTTATACCCTCTCGATTAACGGTGGTCCAAACAGCCATAGCTTGTTTTATATGGCAATCTTGGGCCAAGTCCGTATTGGACAAAGTGGCGACGGCGACTTTGGCGTTTTCCATTTCACGAAGAAAAGTCTTGAGTTTGTTGCAATTGGGATTCTGCCGGCTGTTTGTATTATTGTCACGTTGCTGGTTAATGTTGATAGGGTTTATCTTCTCACAGACTCGTGGGCGAATATTTCTCGCTTGAACGATGACTGGGTCAATTGGGGTTAATCGACCGCCCCACTTCTCGTTTGATAACTCTACCAGATGTCGTTCATCATCCATTGGGGCTTCCGTCATTGAATTTTTGATTGAGGGGGCTGTATCGGCTTTGCTTTGTTTCTGGTGCTTGGCGCAGCTGGGCCCCACTGTGGTTGGTTTTTCATTTGCAATTTCTGTCGGCAGCGTTATTAAAGTCTTGATGCAGCGGTGAATGTGTTCTGATTTTGACTGAGTTTCTAACCATGTTTCCGGGGAAACTTCTGGCAGATATTGTGTCAGCCGATCCACATCCACAGGCTCTGATTTGTAGCTGTCTATTATTTGCAGCAGTTTGTAAGTATCGCTGCCCTGTCCAGCTCCGCTCGTGCCGGACCTGCCTCTTTGAACTGCCTGACTGGCAGCCGTATCCTTGGCTGCACTGAGCAGTTTGTGAATTTCTTTCCAAACATGGTCATTAGCTTCACAGCCCGTGAATGGAATATCCGTTTCCAATTTGTGAATTCTCTCAAGTATGTCGAAATTTCGTGCAATCAGGTTTTGATTCCACTTGCATCCATATCCATATGTCTTGCTCGGGATATTCTTTAATTTGCCACCGAAATCTTTGAATATTTTAAAGAAAAATTGTTTGTCATTGTCTGATAATACTTTTTTCTTGAATTTGAATTTCAGTGCTGCATCGAATAAATTCTCTGTGATCTCCTCAGCAAAGCATTTGGCAAGGGCGCCGATCTTAATTCGCCCAGTGGCAACATCTTGGGGATATTGTCCAATGAGAAAAGAAGTGTTTTTTCTCATCTTCGGCCAACACACTAGTTTTCTGGCTCGGTAATGGGTCTGTGCCCTGCCTGGATGGCTGGCAAGCGGGAGCTTGTGTAACAAACAGAGAATTTGTTTCTTCAGAGTTGACAGCACTGTTATCATTCTAGTGTTGTCTGGCTCACTCCAATTGTCCTTGAAGTTTGGACATAGTTTGTCTTGCTCACAATCTGTTTTTAATGCTCCTTTCTTCATTTTTGGCCTTTCTGGATTTTCTTCCAAAATTATTGTTGCTTTCTTTATCTCCTCCCCTCCCAAGATGTCTTCGTCTAACTGATTTGCTCTCTTGAGCTCTGAGAAGGAGCGGTTAGCAACAAACTCTTTATTGTGGCACTTCGTAGTGAGATCGGGCGGTCGGCGCTTCATTGCAAATGGTTCACAATTGGCCGCTTGACTCTGCGCCGGTCGGTTCCTTTTTTCTCTTGTCTTTTTTCGTTTCTCTTTTTGGTTTTTCTTTCTGATGGGTTTAGTAACTTGAGGAGTTTGTAACGTCCCAACTGGAGGTGGTTGAGCCCTTTTTTCTAGCTGTTTTTGTTTCACCGTTGCTCTGGTTTTTATCGGGCTGCGTGAAGAGGCCCTAATTTGACAGTCAACTTTGGGATTATGCAACGTGCTTGATTGGTTAGGCTCCTGAATGCAGTCTTTTATTTTTTTGCTTTCATTTAGACAGGGGGTGCCTTTATATTTGTTCATTGGAGGTAACAATCGATTCCATTGTCTGTCTTCTCGCTCGGGATGATGTTCGTCGCATTTCTGTTTGGCACAGTGAGGATGATGTGTTTTATCATTTTCAGAAGTGCTTTCTTCTGCTTCCTCCCTCTCCGAAATCGCTTGCTCCGGTTGGGCTGGAGTTACGTCGGGCTGTTTTTGTTGGACAGTTTCCTGATGAGGACTTGATTGGTCATCTTGCAAAAGCTCTGGTTTGTCATTCATATTTTCCGGCAACAAATCTTGGTTATTGTGAAATAATTGACATCGAATTCCTTTGCATTTCTTTTGAATGTCATGTTTGTTTTCATAAAACTTGTTATGCGTGGGATGCAACGGAATTAAGGTGATTAATGGTGACTGAGACCGTTCTTGTTGTTTATTCTCCTTCTTGTGGCGAACTTTATTGTCATTATTTTCAGAGTGGTGACAATGATGTAGTCGTCCGCCTTGTGGCCAATTTGGCTGATTTTTCGAATTGTTTGGCGGCTTTTTATTGTTCCATTGCTTGTGACAATGCTTCTTTCTTTGCTTCAGCGCTTCTTCCCTTCCCTTTCGGTTTATACCGATACATTCTCGTTCATCTGTTGTGCGACTCGCGTCAATTTGTATTTGCTGATCCACGATATCATCCAAACTGGTTGAATAAGTGTCAGTGTTCGAGATGTTCGTACGTCGACGTGCTTGGCTGGTGCTTGTATTTCTCGCACTGTTTCCTTCATCAAATTGTTTAATTTTTTCCATTGGTTCTAATATTGCTTGCCCTGCTTTATTTGTTTGTCCATGTTCATCACAAATATTCATGATTGGCAGTGGAGTCAGTGTAGAAACCCGTACATCGTTTGCCGTTTTATTTTTGTTTTGGTCGCAGTTTATTCTTCCCGAAAAAGAAAAGACTGTTTTTGTTAAATTCTCTTTCTGTGCAGTCTTGCCGTCTGACGCTTTCGTTAACAGCTTGGTCAAGTGGCTGACCTTGCTCGTTACTTTGGTGTGGCTTGGACATGAAGGGGGCGTTGCTTTTCTGTCTTGAGCTTTTTTCTTTGGCTTGTGTTTATAATTTTCAAATTCAGACTCGAGGCAGCTTAGCAGTGTTTTAGTTCTATTCGATGCTTCCTTTCTGTTGTCCTTTGTCGTTTGCTCGTGGACATGCGGCTTGGAATTGGTTACGAAATCTTTTCCCTCTTTGGCTTTCACATTCACTGCTAGTTCACGGTTTTCTTGTCTGAATTTTTTTGCTTCTTTCTCCCAGTTTTCGGCTTCCCATTTTTTTTGTTCGTCTAATTGTTGCTCTTTTTTCTCTCTAGCCTGTTCAGCTCTCATTCTTTGTATTATTCTTTCCGTTCGCTCGGCTGTCCTTTTGTCGCGTTGTTGTTTTTCTTCTTCTTCCCTCCAAAGTTGTCTTCTTTCTGCGCTCAATTTTCGTTGCCGATTTATTGTTTCCAATCTCGCTTCTTCTCGAGCTTTTTCGCGGGCTTTGTAAAGGGCCTTTTGGGGGTCGGGTACAAAACCGCCTATTTCACTTGGCGTTTCTTGTTGCATGGGCGTCTCCGCTGCTGGTGTTGCGACTGGCGTTGGGGTTTGTGCCACACAAATAGCATCAGTGAGCAGGGTAATCGATTCCCAAACTGACGTTCCGACTGGAATGTCTATTACTGCTTCGAGTTGGGCCGCTTGTTGTGTCAGCCGTATTAAATGGGCCACTTCAGGGGGAACGGAGGCAGGTCTCGCCGTAACTTGGGGAGTTATCGGGGTCCCGCCCAGGTTCCGTACTGGAGTCTGGTCCATTGGTGGCGATGGGTCACTTCGGGGGAAACGGAGGCAGGTCTCGCCGTAACTTGGGGAGTTATCGGGGTCCCGCCTTGGTTTCGTACTGGAGTTTGGTCCATTGGTGCCGATTGTATTTGTTTGCCTCGGAGTTTTGTGTGTCTCCTCGGCCACTAATATCGATACTCGTTCGGTTGATTGTTCGTGAATTTCTTCGCAATTTTCTGGAACTTCTGTATCGGTATCTTCGAAGGTTTGCGTATTTAAGGGAATCCGCTCTCGCTCTGCCCCATGGGGGGCTGTGAGCGAGGCAGCTTGCTCCTCTTTCTGCGCCTTCACTTTTTGTTTGTTCGCTCGGGCTTTCGCCTTAGCGGATTGTTCCGGAACTGGACCGTCCGACCTTTGGTGATAGTCGGAGGTTCTGTTTCCCTTTTTGAGCATAGGTTGCTCGGTTTCAGACGCGGATTGTTCATCTTTGTCTGACATTTTTATTTGGTTATTTTTAAAAGAGATCACAAGTTCAGTTTGAGATTTATTTCTAAATCCCGGACAGGCCCCCACGTGTCGCGTCCTACCTGGTGATAGGTTTAAATAGCGCTAACGTGTAATACTTTACCTGTGATCAATTATGCAAATACCCAAATGAATACCAAATGTATGTAAATAAACAGGTAATTTATTCACCAGGCTTTATGCCTTTAAAATACACTCAGTAATAATTCTAGAGTCGACGTGGTCAGCGTCGAACAAAGGATTTCTCAAGATGGCGTCGTCGGTTCCGCGTGGTCGGCAGAACAAAGGCGGCGTCTCGAGTTGTCGTAAATTCGTCACGGATTCGTCGTCACGGACGCGGGGGAATGCTCTCTCGAGTCTTCTATCCGTGCCTGTTGTCTAGGGTTTGGTTTAGCGTCTCGGAGGCCTCGTCTAGGAACTTTGGGGTTCCCTACAAAGCACTCGGACACTTACTTCGGCGAATAATCGTCTGGGCGATTATTCTGGGTGATTTCACAAGGGCTATTCTCGTGCTTTCGCAGGAATAGCTCGCAAGTGACTTCGTGAGAGTTACAGTTTGCACTTTACTCAGCGATCCTCGATCAATCCTAACTTGTAGTTGAAGTTGGCCTGACGGTGAGGTAGTTGCTGTGTTCTTGGTGTCGTTTGTGTAAGTTCTGTCTTTTGGCGGGAATTTCTCCCTTTTATGGGTCAGTGTGAAGGGCAGGCACAGCCAATGGGGGCTTGCCACCCGTCACCTCACTTCCCTCGGGGCACACACCTGCTCAGGGAGAGGCGGAGCCAACACGAGGGGAACGACCCGTCTATTGCAGTGAGTCAGAGGGCAAATATTCGCTTAGGGGGAATATTTATCCACTTTGCTCACCACAAATCTAACTACTATGTCCGAAACAATTAGTCCACATTTTGATTGCCACTGCCCAACAGAATGTGAAAAAACAGTGGTCACTTCGCATTACTTCTTTAGCGACACCCGAGACAAGTCAATAGAAATGTATTCATTTAGCAACTGGCTTCGCAGTTTGTCGGAATACTTTTTCTACGACTTTATTGCTCTTATGTGTGACATTGGTGGACTTTTGAGTTTTTACCTGGGTCTATCATGTTTGTCAATTGTAGATCTGTCTATTGAAAGCATTTGCAAACTAAAGAAGCGGCTGCTCTTTTGTTTAAAGAAAAAGAGCCAGTTGAAATTCAAGTGATGTACAAAGTTGAGAAACTGATGAATCAACAAATGCAAACCAACAAGCAGTTTAATTTGAGACTTAGATTTAGACAGCTGTTTGTTCTTGTGCTGTGTTGTCTTTGTTCATTTCTGATTTATGAACAATTCAAGGCATTCACAGCCTACTCTACATTTCAGACCATTGAACTTGTGCAGGAAGAATATATTCAGCTGCCTTCTATCGTTGTATGCACTGAAGCAGATGCAATATACAATGAAAAAGAAAAAATGAAAATAAAGAAACTTCTGAATGATACTTGTGTGGAAGATATTGATATTTTGGAATTACTCGATGAACCATCTGAATTTGCAAACGATGCTCATCTTTTATGGGAAGAATCTGGAGACATGGATATTTATGAGACTGCTGAAGTAAGCACTTGTTTTAGTGGCATATCTAAATACAAAAGGATAGTTTTTTTAAGGCGTTTGCACGGGGAATTGGAGAAGAAGCTTCATATTTAAAACTTAGTTTTGCAAGCAGGTTTTTTATACCAACTATATTTGGAACATGCATCACCTTAAAATTCGGTAACTGATATTTTTTTTGTAATTTTTTGTTATTGTAATGGGCAGATCCCACACGCCTGCTTTGATCTTAGACGAATGAGAAAGGGACATGACACCTGCTTGAAAGCTGACACCAAACCGTCCGCCGATTTGGGTCGGCTTTAATTGGTTGTGACCTCTTGGCCACCCTCGGTGATCTGCATCACTACACAAACCGCCCAGTGGCCCCAAGACGTCCCCCTCACGGAGTTGACTGGCCTAGCAGGGGAGGTGGAAGCTGAGTGGTGTGGTGAGAAGAGAGACGTTGCTGGGAGAGCAGAGGGTGAGGACGTGTGGGATGAGCTGCCATGGTCCTAACCTCTGCCGCTCTCACCATTCACCACTGTGACGCTCAGCAGCAGGAAGATGTGCCTGCTGCAGCCACCATGTTTTTTTACCGGTTATAATAAAATTCACCTGTTTGTTTTAGATAGGATTAAGTACTTGCCATGGGAGTCTGCAGTGTATTTACCTTTTACAACACATGGATTGAGATGCAACTCTCATTCCAAAGTAGGAAACGCAGAACTTAATTCAGTGGCGCAGCATCAAGGTGCTTGGGGGTCCTGGGCAGTGATGCAATCATCAAGCACGCTGTCTAGTGATAGATTTTAGTAACTTTAACAATATTTGCGCTGGTCTGAGGCGGTCGGCAGACGACGCGACTCAGCCCGCATGACAATATTAATAAAAATTAAACAAAAATTAGCATAGAAATATTTTCATTTATTTTGACCGCACAGTGTAATGCGTCACTGACTTAATTATTACACTTACTTGTTAATTGGAACGCATTGACTGTTGCAGTATTTACTTGCAGTTCTTTTTGATGGAAACTCACCAAAGAATGAATAGCAGACAGTTTGCGATGCATCCTCACAACTCGTGGATGATGGTGGAGTTTTTTAAGCAAACAGTAAGTCCAAGTTGCAATACGATACTAGTATTTAACACCATGCCAATGCAGATTGAAAGGTTGGACTCGCCAGTAAATCCATGCACGACACAAGAGAAATTCGAAACATGCGCAACAGATTGTCTCGACAAGAAATTGTCAGAAAAAAGCATGAAATGCAGGTGAAATATATGGAATATTTAATAATAAGCTTAATCGTATTCAGGGTTTGAATTATTTTGATTAAGATTACCGTTGATGAATTCATCGAGTTTAACACCGTGCAACACTTCGGTATCAGCGAAATTAGCAAGAAAGTGCTACTTAAGTGTTTATTCCAATGTTGATGTTATTCGTGACTGTAAATGTCATCCCTCCTGCAATCAGATGGTTTACACTCAGTTCAGCGAACACATGCAAATACACAAGCTTGACCATCTAATATTCACAAAATTTCGTTTAGAAAGTAATATTAATGAAATATTTAAGCAGAAATTTGTTATGCCGGTTGAGAAATTGATAAGTGAGAGTGGATCGATTTTGGGTTTTTTCCTAGGAGTGTCAGTTCTCTCGTGCTTAGAATTATTGCAAACTCTCTGCCACATCATCCATGATAAATTCACAAAATAATGTAAAATCTGCACATCTTTCACAAATTAACACTAAATGTTAATTAATTTCAAACTGTATGCCAAGTGCAATGCAAGCACAAAATTCTTGCCACATGTAAACAGCATTTACACACTGAGTAATTTTATACACTGGGTAATTTTGGGATTATCACACATGCAATACTTGTGACCAGTAATTTAGTTTTAGTAGTTTGTAGAAATACAACTTAAAAAATAAAACAATAAAACTCTTGCTGACCTGGCTGCATTGGAAATCATTATTTCATAAAACGGTTTATTGATTGGGTGTTTTATTTTTTTCTCACAAGACAATTGTCATTGATTTACATCTAGCTTTGTAAACATTCAACTGTGGACATTGGAGTAAGTTTGATATTTGTATTTGTGTTTTTCATGCTTTAACATTATATCACTAAGCCGGAACTCTCCAGGTTGCTGTTCCGGTAAAACATTGACCATTCAAACATTCGTCCTTTGAGAAAGTGTTATGGGACTTGTTTATATTTTCTTTGTTTCGAAGTAGTATGCCTTTTCGAGGAAAAATAAGAGAAGCTGGAAGAATTGCAAGAAGACATGTGAAAATGAAGTTGGAAGAATCTACGCTTTCATCATTAGAAACCGGAATGAACAAAAAGTTTTTATTGATATATCAAATTTGTCGACTATCCATCGGCATAGTTACACTTTGTTTATGCATTTTTCAATGTTTGGGTCAAATCGTTTATTATGCCCAAAAGCCTATAAAAGTTCGTGCCGATATTGCTGAAGAAACTGTCGGTGACTTTCCAGCAGTGTATGTAACTTCGGGGTTTACGGACAAATATCGTGAATATAAAGATTTAAATAAGGGTATTGCAGGTAATCCAATAGGAATATCATGTTTGTTTTTCAAACTAAATGTGGCATTAATCATTCTAGAATGCAAACATGGCAATTATGTAATGGACAACAAGACATACTTTGATGAAATAATGCAAATGAAACGATTCACCTCCTTGATAGCAAACATCAGTTTTTCGAGAGTATGTAAAATAAATTAGAAACTTGACAATTTTTCTTTTCTGTCAGTTAGATTTAATAGAGTGTAAGTTAACTTGTGTGGTCTGGTGTATCGCAGTCTAGTCAGGAGCCCGTAGCATATTTACAAACTTCAGGCGCTTCAGGAATCTTTGTGGCCGGTAGTGACTAATGCTAAGTTCCCACTCGACTGAATTCAGTCAGCAGACAATTTTTAGGGCAGAAAATTTATCTTTTCTGCTTTTGGTTCCCATCTGGCAGAAAAGTGGGCAGAAAAGTATCGCGGAATTCATTTTACAGCAAAAAAAGAAAGACAATTTTGGGTAAAAGATATTTTTCTCCATCGACCCAAACTGGCACATGATAAAACGCCGAACGGCCGAACGGCCCAGTATTGGCTGTATTGCCGAACGTTCGTCCGTCCACTCGCCCGAATGGCCCAGTATTGGCTGTATTGCCGAACGTTCGTCCGTCCACTCGCCTGAACGGCCGAACGAACAGCCAGTACTCGTCCGTCTGCCCGCCCGTTTGTTTGGACGAATGCCTGGCCGAACGAATGGCCAAATAAAAGGCCCAACAAACGGCCGAACCCTCGTCCGGACGAGTATTCGGCTGTTCGGCCGTTGGTTCGTTCGGGTGGGCGGACGACGGCAAAAAAAAAAAAAACTTTACGGTACTAAACACCGGCCGCATTCGATCCAACAAATTCGATCAGAAAGTGCTTAGTTTTCGTCAAAACCAAGCACCGGTAATCGGCTGAACACCGGCCGTGTTCGTGCGATCAAATGTGTCTGCTGTTCGCCCGATTATCGGTGCTTAGTTTCGATAGGAAGCTACGCACTTTTTGGCCGCATTTCAGCGATCAAATGCGGCGATCAAAAGTGGCTTAATAGTGTCCAAATCCTCTTCGAAAATTGTACACAATTTAAAAAAAAAATACCACTATTTCTGACCACAATTAATTTAGATCGGGAGCCATTTTGTTTAAAATTCTTTTGTCTTGGCCAGAGGTCAATATGACGTCAATGGGCAGAAAATCATCTGATTGGCTTGTGGGGTTTTCTGCAGCAGAAAAAATAGGAATAGAATCTATTTTTACTGCTCCCTATTTTCTGCCCAAATAAGAGGAAGTGACGTCATAGCAGAAAATATACTGGGCAGAAAACTGGATTTTCTGCTCTGTTGAGTGGGAACCTAGCATAATGCATCTAACAAAATTATTAACGCAGGAAGGCAAATTCCCTACTCAGATTGAGCTCATCTCACCTTACCTCACCGTAATTGGGTCAAACAAGGCAAAACAAAGTGAAACAAATCAAACTAATGCCCTGTTCAGACCTAAACCACTTTTGTAGAAAACCTGTGTTCACACTATCACAGGTTTTCTAGAACTCAAAACAAGATGGCGGATTTTTCTACAACTCAAGTTGTAGAAAAGTTTTCTTAAAATTGACTTCACAACTGCAAAACACGCCCCCATTGTGTCATGTGACTAGTTTTGGACTGACGTTTACAAAAAATGGCTGCCAATAAGTGGGCCACTTGGTCATGACACTTGTATAAAACTATCCTTAAGTGCGAACAACTGATTTCAGATTTGTAAAACTTAGACTTTTAGAAAATCAAAAGTTCTAGAAAAGTGGTGTAAGTGTGAACCACGCATAACACTCACACAGACGATAAATTCAAAATTTCGCCTAGCGCTTGCGGCTTTTGTGGTACGGCTACTTTGATGTCCAAAAATGTCAAAATGTTGTTCGAAAAGGTACCCATACCTCAAAATCCATCGTTCAGATTTTTTTGAAATTTGGTTTTGGAGTTGCCAACATGGTTTCCTAACAGAAATTAATCTGTGGGGCCTGTGCTGTGTCCAGTCCAGACAACACGGCTTACACTGTATGTTTACAAATAAGATTTGCTTTGACTCTTTGTATACTACATGAAAACCTAAACTTGTCTTACAGGGATCCAAAGTATATTCCAATCGATTTAAAATGCAAGAAACTTGCCTACTTCATGCAATGTTTACAAGTATTGAAAATGGTGAGTTAGGTTATCTAGTCTTAAGGTGGAAACACAAGGGAACAGGTAAAATTTAACAGCTTGCTTTTACATGAAAAAGCGTCTAAAAACTTGCCTGTTGGAGCAAACACAAGCTTGCGTTTATATTTAAAGGTTTGATTTTAAGTGAGTTTGTACTCGCACGCTTTGATCAAACTGACTTGTGAGTTCGATTTTCCAGCTTCAAGCTTGTTTGTGTTTTGGTCATGTGACTTTGACAGCCAATCAGAATCGTTTTGAAATTCTTGGCTGGATTTTGGTGGGGATTTTGGCATCAACAATGCCACTTTATAAGAATGGAGGAAGAGCCGAACTCAACAAAAATTAGTTTTTGGAAAAAGAGATCCAAATGGATCAAAAGTTGAAACTTTATTGGGTTTTTGTACCCAAATACCAATACCCAATACCAAAAATTACAAATTACAAAATGGTGATTTTATGTCCGATTTACATGAAGTCCGGTTTGTTGTTAGAAGAAATCACTCATCATGGCAGTAATATGTATTTTTACTGCATTAACAAAAATAGGCATACATATAATATTGAATACAAAATTGCAAGTCTATAGAGAAACAACAACACAGCGCCAACTGGTGGCGATAATCAAAAACACTTTTAAATTTAACATCTATCCCACACGATTTACCAGAAGTTTAATTTTTATCGTGTGGTCTTAAACACACATTCTTTTCTTTAAACTTAGTAAACCAAATTAAACATGGACCAGAAAACAAAATGAAAATTCAAATTCAGTCAAATATGAATTTTTCGGATAAACACATGATAATGGTAAGTGAAGTAAATTTTAAACACAAAACAACTAATCCGAATACAAAATCCGTAAACCAGATAACCTTAACAGCAAAAAGGAGAAGTATTCTTCCTATGATTTTACCACCTTACCATGCTGGCCATCTTTTCAAATCAAATGTTGTCACCTTTACAATTAAAAGGGTAGGAAATTCAATTTTATTTATTAGTGCCATATCACCCCACTTTAAGCCGTAAGCCGTATTTGCCGATGTAACTCGAGTTTTCCCAGACTGCCGGCATGTTTTACACACTGTCGTGATTCGACTTTGTGGTTAAAGATAATAAATAATAGTACTCGGGAAATACAATAAAAGATATAATACTGCTTTATTAAACACGCTTACTAATACAGTAAAGGTTAAGGTGATTCCAATGATGGTCCTCGGATTCTTCTGCGAATACGAGTCGCCGCTAAACAATGGTAGATCCTATTGTTTAGTCCTACGCGTGGTCTGTGTTGTTGTCTAGGGTTATTTCCACGTGTTATAACGAACACGCGAGAATTCGCTTTCTCGTGCGAATTAAACGAATATCGCTTGGATATTTATTCTAGCGTAGTTTGGCTACGCTAAATAAATGTGGCTGTTGTACAGTTGAATGGTCAGCGGGCACCGGTCCTCGATCAATCCGTGAAACGGCCTGAAAGGTGAGGTGAATGGTGCTCTTGCTGAAATGTGGTAACTGTAGTATATTTCCGGTCAAGCGTTGGCGTTATATATTAGCCGGAAATGACGTCATATGCAAATCCTTCTGATTATGCAGGTTCGCAGAAACACGAGACTAGTCAGTCTAGTCGGTATTTCTAGCGCGCTCTAGTGGCGAGGATTAATAACATGATAATCGTCGCTAATTACTTCTTCAGGTGATGCCGAATCACCACACGTCCCTCCCCGAGAATAAATCATCGGGGCCCCCCTTTAAAATAAAAGGTGGAACAATATCTAATCATAAAACAATCTTTTTATTAAAGGATGATGAATGATGAATAAAATATTTTACATTCTTGAAATTGATACATAAATAGTTTCTTGGTTCTTTAGAGAAGACAGTCTTCTCGTTTCGAATTTGCCATTGATTATTTCTTCAAGTTATCGGCGTAGCTTGGCTTATCTTCCGAACTTGGTTCGTCCAGGTTGGGAGATGTGGTCAATCTTGAAGAGTAGTCCGAGGGATCTTCGCTCTCATTCAAGTAGAAACGCAGGTGTCCCGGTGCCTCCAGCGGATTTCCCGTTCGTTCGTGGGCCCAAATCGGTGGCAGGAAGGCCGACATACCTTGATTGGTGTGGTGGATTCTTTGGGCTTCGGCGATGCTGGTTGGCGCGCGATGCGCTCGGAGGAGCCGTTGATGTTGGATGAAGCGATCGTCTCCGGCTCCGGCTTCAATAGCATCCTTCATCCAGACGTAAAGAGAATAGCCACGGTCTGGGGTCTGGAGTAATTTTGTTTCAGTGTCCTTCGTCAAGGACAACCCCGGGAAGTACATCCGGAGTCTGGCGGCGATCTGAGGTTCTGCCGTCTTGGAAACCTTCATGTTCGATTTTGGGCGGAGCAACTTTCCTTTTGTTCCCTTCTTTTTGAGCGAGACTGGTTCGGCCAGTGGCTCGGAAGGTCTATTTTCCTTCGGCGGAGGCGGAGGAGGAGGCGTCGGATCCCTGGGGGCCGGAGTCTCCACGACTGGTGTGGTCACCGAAGATGACGGGAGCGGATGTTGAACGATCGCTCGAACGTTTTGGTAGGAGGCCTCTGGATCCGGGTCCTGGGCCACCATTTGGGCTCGAATTATTGCCGTGGAGGGCACTAGGCGTGTCCAGCTGTCTACGAGAGCCGGCGGGACTTGGAAACCCTCGTGGGCCACTACGATCCAGGCTGCTACGGCGACACGTGCGTTTCGGAAGGTGGCGGCGGCCAGTAAAATCGACATCAAGTCGGTAATGGCGACCACGATCCTCGTATTCCAATTTGGATGATCCCGATTCCTGTTCTGCGTGTATTCAATCGAGATCCGCTGAAGATTCGAGATGACGTTCTGGATCACGTTTTGTTGGTACGAATCCATTTCGCACAACAGTGCTCTGGCCTGCTCCACGGTTGTGACGTCCAGAAATTGTTGCAGCGTTACCTCCGACGGGTTGATTGGAGTCGAGGCTTGGATGACTGCTGGGGCTGGCAACATTGGATTGGGTCCCGCGGATGTCGTTGGCTGAGGCACAGATCTGACCAGACGTCTTGATTTTTCCGGTTCGGGCTTGTCCCAAACAATTGGAGTTCTCGTTGAAGTTGAAGCTTCGGGGATCGTTGGGAGAGGTTCGACTTTGGCTGGTCCAAAGCGAGCTTCTCGATGTTTGAGTTGTTCTTCAGAACTCAGTGTCGGTGCGCCGATTATTACTTTCTTGCGAAAGGCGCTTGGGAGGCTGACGCTGGATGTTACGCTTCTCGTCTGCGAGAGTTCCGGCTTGATGAAAGCACTTGGCGCCGTCTCTAGACTCGAGGCGGTCGAGGGAGTCGGGCGGTAGATTGGTTTGGGCTGCATTTGCTGGTATTTCATAACTACCGCGAGGAGATCCGCCTGAGTATACATCTTCTTCTGCTCGGGGACCTCGTCGATAATTACCTCGTCGTCGATCTTCATTGGTTCGGGACTGTCCCGAATTGATCGTGTGTTTTCGTAGCGTTTCCTATCTCGCTGTCGTATTTCCTCTTCACGATACGCTTTCCACGAACGTGTGCGACTCTCCGATCCTCTTCTTCTTCGTTCGTCTTGTAGACGGAGGTTCTCTCGTTCACGTCGGGCTTTCTCATCACGTTCGCGTAGGAACTCTTCTCGGTGTCTGTTCCACGATTCTCTGTTTTCCTCCCGCCGTCTGAAGTAATTTCTACGATAATCGTTCCAATCTTCTTGGTTCCTATCGCGTCGGCGTTGGTCTTCTCGGCGGTCGAGGAGTTCGCGTACACTTTCTCTTCTACGGCTGGTTGACGGGGCGTCCCTCGATTGAAATCGCGATGTTTGTGGGGCCTCCGTTTTTTCTAGGCGAGAGAAAGCGCTTGGTTTGGCCAGGCGTTTCTTTGTCGCGGGTTTCTTATTCTGCGCGCTGCTGGAAGTGCTTGGCTTGTCCAGGCATTGTTTCTTCGCTGAGCAGCCTCCTTCGTCGTGCTCGTTGGAGAGACGTTTCTCGGCCTTCTGGCGTTTGCGACCAAAGAAACCTAAAAAGTGTAATTGGTGCATTGCTCGCTGCGAGGAAATAAAACCGTGTCTTGGCCTCCAATCTGGGCGGTCGGGTCGATCGTCTTGGATTTGTTGGAGCCAAATCTTAATTTCCTCGGTCGAGTAACCGTCCGGCTGCAAATAATCGAAAACTTCGTCATGCGCGGTTCGTCTCACTTCTTCGTAATACGCCATATGAATCTGGTGTTTTTCTTCATCTGTTTCGGCGTCGCGCCACTGTTCGTAAACATCCCATCCTCGCTGGTTGTCGGGGAAGGCGGCTCGGATTAGTGGATTCGGGATTGGCGCTGGTGGGTCCATGTTTCTTGAGATAACTGCCCGTAATGCTGCTTGGTATTGGCGTGGCATGTAGTGGATCAACGTTTGCTGGCTGGACCAGTAGCGGCTGATCGCACGAGACAATAATAGGCGAATCTTCCATGGTTCAAAGTTGACCGATTCTTCGAGCGCTTGTCGGAACAGTATGGGGATGACTTCTCGCCATAAGCTGCCTGCGGAAACTCTTTTCGGGTCGATTTGTCCCCACGTAGTGCGATATCCGTCCTAAATATTAGAATATTAATGAATATATTAGGATCGTTGATTAATTTGTCATATTTTTCTCTAGAGATTCTTTCGTCTAACACAAGATGGCGTCATGGTCGGCCATGTGCTTTTCGACCACGTGTCTTGAAGTTACTTTTTCTTTCGGTGTTTGATTAATTTTGACGATTCGTCACTTAAAGTTAAATTATTTCTTCGTTCGTGGTCAGTCCACGAACTTATTTCGTATTTTTGATTCTCGATAATTGAATTTTTTCTATTTTTTACTTACGTCGGGTTGGACATCGGGTTCATTGGGTTCGTCCCAATTTCCCTCTTCGTTGTTTACGACTATTTGTAACAACTCCACTTGTTCTTCATCGTCATCCTCGGAAGCGTTGTTTACGGCCCGTTCAATTTCTTTCTTCCAATCATTTCTTTTCATTTTTCGGAAATTAATTTGATACTTTGATTTACGGCTGCCTCGAGGTGATCGTCGCTTAGTCGGAGATGACAGTGATAAATGTGGGTCGGGTTAGAGGTTAACTATTAGTCTCATGTCGTCTTTGATTGGTTTGGCCAATTAAGACGCATTGTGGGACGTAACAGGTGTCCCCCCTGTGGTTGTTTTTATCGATTGTTTGAGACAATGGCTGGAGTCGCTTATTGTTTTCCGACGAGTTTCCCGTCTTTTATGAACGGGTTTGGCTTGTGTCGACGCATACCGTATATTTTATCAGGTTTGAGGATTCTTGTAGTCTTATTTTTGTTTGATTGCTTTCCTTTTTTAGGAGATTCTTCGACTATTTCCTCCCTCTCCGAAATCTCATCCGGGGCGTCGGCCGCTTCGTGTAACTCATCTTGAACTAAATTGGTTGGGCCAGTTTGTTCATCTAAAAACATGTCGCGAATAATTGGATTTTGCGCTGGTTTCGTCTGATATTCCGTCCAAGCCTCTTGAGGAAACTCAGGTAAGTATGGAGTTAATTCTCGGGCGTGGATCGATCTAAAATTAACGTTGTCTGCCAATCTTTTTAGCTTGAAAGCGTTTCCGCCGTGGGCTTCGAGTATGACGTACGGGCCGTCGCGTTTGTCTGCTAGGCCTGCGTGGATCCCCTTATCGGCGCTGGACTGAATATGTGTGTCTTTCCAGACGAGGTCATTGACTTTAAAATTGCAGAAGGGCCGATCCTTTCCAGCAATGCTAATACGATCTCTCATGTCGAATATGTGAGACATCATGTGTTGATAAGTGGCCGAAATTATTTGCTCCAATCTATCGACATAAATATGAGGCTTCTCGGGATCGATTTCCAGTATTTCCTCCGGTATTCGCGGGTCCCAGGGCACTCTGAGTTCCCGAGCGAAGTTTAGAAACGCGGGAGAAAATTTGCGGTTCCTCGAGATCGTCGTGCGGATGCTGAAGGCAATTTCACGAAGATATTCGTCCCAGCTGGAGTGAACATCGGTGAAAATTGCCAGCGCATATTTTATGTCGCGATTTAACCTTTCGACGGGATTGGCCCGTGGATTATAGGTTGATGTGTATGATGTCTCGATGTCGAATTTTTTACAGAAGTCTTTATACAAATTTGACGCAAACTGTGGTCCATTATCGGAAATTAGTTTCCGAGGGAATCCGAAATGAAGCGCCACTTCGTACAAACATCGAATGATTTTCTGCTTAGTTGGTCTCTCCATTGGAAAGAGCTCGGGCCATCCGGTCGCGACATCCATGATTACTAAAATATATTTGTTTTTATTGGATGACGTGGGTTTTGGGCCCATTAAATCCACGCTCCAGCAGTCGAAGGGTGCGAAGGGGCCGAGTGAGATTCTTTCGTAATTCTTGGGCGTCCTAGGTTTGCACGCTTGGCATCTGGGGCAGTGGTGAATGAAACGAACAATATCTCGGGTCATTTTGGGCCAAAAATAGAGTTGGTTCGCACGGTAGATTGTTCTGGCCACTCCAGAATGTCCGGCGAGTGGGTGTCCGTGGACCATCCACAGAAACCTTGTTAGCAGACTCCTGGGTATAACGACTTTCATCGAAGTACCTGTCTCCGTCAGATCATCGCGGAAATTCGGGTGGTGTTTTAGTAGAAGTCCATCCTCGATTAAGTACGTGGAGGCTTCTCTTTCGAATTCTTCGCGTTGGATTTCGTCGAAATTCCTGTCGGGAAATTTTTTATCTGTGATGAAGTCTCGATAAGTTTTACAGAAGTCGTCTGTCATCTGGGCGGCTATTAATTCGTCCCTGGTGGGCGGCTGGCTATTCGTCCCCTTGCTTACGTGGGCGACGAATGCTCGCACGTACTTGTCGGAGATTCGAGGTTCTATCGTTAGCTCGTAATTTGGGTGAGCGTCCTTGACAGACTGGTACGCTCGAAGCCAATAATTGTAATAATTTTGGTCTCCTGACTCGAGTTTCTCCTTGGGTAATTCGTTTAGCTTCTTAAATTCCCATTTTCGAACGGGGTTCGGACAGTAGAAGAGGCGTGAGTCGTCCTCTCCGCAGTCGGTCTCGTCTTCGGGGTCGGAAGCTGGGGCTCGTGAGAGGGCGTCCGCCACGACGTTGAATTTTCCGGGTCGGTATTCAATGATTAAGTCACAAGCCATTAATTCTAGCTGCCAGCGAGCCATTCTTCCGGACGGTTCCTTCAACGCCATTAACCACTTTAGGGCTTCGTGGTCGGTTTGTACGTTGAACTTGGTAAATTCCAGGTATGGTCTGAATTTTCGGATTGCCCAGACAACGGCTAGACATTCTAACTCTGTCGCATTATAATTCTTTTCGGCTGCTTGTAATTTCCGGCTGATGAACATCGTCGGGACCTCTAATTCCACTCCGTCGATGTCATGCCTTTGAAGCAACGCAGCACCTAGGCCAATTCGACTGGCGTCGGTGTGAAGAGTGAATTCTCGATTAAGATCTGGTAGGGGAATCCGTTTTACATCGATCAACATTTGTTTTATTTTGTTAAACGATGTTTCGCAGTGGTCCGTCCACTCGAAATCTTTATCATTGCGTAACAGATCTGTGATGGGCGCCGCGACGTCTGCCAAATTTGGGAGCATCCGATTGAAGAAATTCACCATGCCCATGAAACGTTGGACTCCTTTTACATCTTCCGGGGCGGGGAACTGGCTAATGGCCTGGGTCTTTTTCGGGTCGATGGATAGGCCACCTGTTCCGACTGTGTAACCCAGGAATGCCAATTCTTTGCGGCAAAATTTACTTTTCCCTGGATGGATGTTTAGTCCGGCCTTTGTGAGTCGCTCCATGACGTCATTCACATGCATCAAGTGGTCTGTAAAGGTCTGAGAGACTATTACTATGTCGTCAAGATAAGCCCATGCGTATTTGTGTAAGGCATCGCCGAGAACTTTTTCTATTAATTTTTGAAAGGTGGCGGGTGCGTTTACTAACCCGAAGGGCATTACATTAAACATCAGTCGACCCTGTGGTGCCCAAAAAGCTGTTTTCTCCTTATCCTCTTCCCGCAATTCAACCTGCCAGTAACCCTTGGACAAGTCCATGGTCGTGACCCAGTTAAATGGGGCGAGTTCTCGTAAAATTGCTTCTATTGATGGCATTTGGATGGGGTCAATGACGGTTATGGCGTTTAAAGGTCTATAATCGATGCAGAGGCGCGGTTCGGAGCCTGGTCGCATGACGAGGACAATCCTCATTCCATACTCTCCGATGGCGTGCGACACGATCCCTTTTTCGAGCAGCTCATTGCACATTGTTCTTACGATGTGTCTCTTCTGGGGATTCATAGTCTTAAAAGGCACTCGTACCGGTTTGCCCGTAACCAATTCGATCTCGTGCATTACGTAACTTGTCTTCCCTGGATCCTTATTTAAGTTCTTCGAGTGCTTCTTGAGCATTTCTTCGAGGAGTTTCGTTTGTTCTTCTCCAAGATTGGCGTCTACTGCCAGATTATGTATTAAATTCTCCTCCTGGAGGATAGTATTAAATGATTTAAAATTATAGTCTTGGATGAACTTTTTAATTTCGCCTCCTCCCCATTCCTCGTCGTCCTTAGCTTTGTCTAGGAGTTCCGGAGGTATTATGGGTAGTCGTGGGTCCTCGTGGTTGTCGATGTAATTCCACGAACGTGTGACTGGGTTGGGCTGGATGTTCATCCGTTCCATCAAATCCATTCCTATCAGCAGGATTGTGTCTCGGGTTGGTAACACGATGAAGAAATGCTTAATCGTGCCTCCTTCCCATACGAAATCGGTTGATAACGTCCCCACTGCTCTAACTTCTCCCGCTGCCGTAAGAACTCGAATATTCTCGTTCATTCCCCGTAATTTTTTCTGTATTTTTTCTTCGAGTGATTCGAACAAGTCGGTGGAGATAAACGACTGATCCGCTCCCGAGTCGAGTAGTCCCATTAACACCTTTTTGCCGAAAGAGACCGGTATTTTTGCCAGTACGTTCTTCGCTTCTGTTGATAGGTTGCAACGAAGTATTCGCTTTTTAAGAGGATTGGCCCCTTGGTCAAGCGGTAAAGCCATGAAAGCGTTGGCTATGCCGTCTTCGTCTCTAATTTCAAATTCCCGTTTTTTGGTTGGAGTTGTGACTTCCCCGTTGGCAGCTTCCTTGAAAAATTCCAACAATTTTTTCATTTCTTTAATTTGTTTTTCCACTAGTGTAAGGTCCATCGTTTTTGAAGTTATCGCGAGCGGATGTGGAATTATTTTTGTTCCGCCCGCGAGTTCCAGTTTTTTGACATACTGTCGAATTTGGCGGTGAGTTCCTTCAAGACTTTTTCTTGCTCCTTAGCGAGCAATCTCACTAGCTCTTCTCTCTCTGCGGCCTTGTCGTCGGCTTTTTTCTTCGCCAATTTCGGGCAGGTCTGACGCCAGTGGCCGTCCTCGTTGCAGAAATTACAAGGGCTTTTCTTCTTTCCCTCCCGCACAAAAGGTTTTTTGGGGTAGTCTTTCTTCTCAGAAGTCGCCTCTGTTTTCGGGTTGTGATTCTCCGATTTTCTGGACTTCATCTGAGGTCGGTAGCTGGGCGCCAGTTCCTTCCCCATGTTTGCATGTACAACCTCGTTGATACCTTCGTCGACCTCATCGCTTTCCGAGAATTGCTCAGAATCTTCGCTTATTTCGTCTTCCGACTTTTCCTCGGCGGCGTTAGTTTGCGTGCGATAGGCCTTATTTGGAGGTGGTAACGGGTTGGAAGCTTGTTGGTTTTTCTTTGAGGGGAGTGGCTCTATACTTCCGTTTAGATAATTTCGCGATTGGAGCAGCTTAGTGGAGTCTATGCTGCGTTCCTGTATTCGTTGCTGCCGAGCCACTCCTAGAGCTCGTTCTTCTTTTGTCAGATTTTCGTTATACCGAGCATTTACTTCGGTGTGTTTTTTCTCGACGAAAGCGAGGATGGCTTTGAAATTATCCCCTTTAGGAGCGTTCATTTCTCGTAGGACTTTGGTTGCGGTTTCGTTTAGTCCTTGTTCGAAGAGAGCTTTCTGAGCGTGTTGGTCAAATGGTTTGTCCATTTCACGGAACAGGCTGTCGGCTCGTTGTACGTACTCCCTCAGAGTTTCCCCGGGAGCTTGCTTCATAGAGCTTACTCTTTTCTGGATTTCTTGGCTCGTCTCGCCATATTGATTGTGGAACTTTATGACGAAGTCCTCCCAGTTTCGGGGTTGGACATCAGCGTACCAGTTTCGGGCCCGGTTGATCAGCATTTCTGGTATTCCGCGTGCAACCATTTCGTCGGGTTCCGCTCCTAAACGATTAATCGTCAGGGCGACTTCGTCCAAAAACAAGTTGCCAGCGTTCCAGGATCCGTCGAACTTAATTAGTCTCAGGGTCGTCCACTTGATGTTGTTATCCTTGCGAGAATACAGCCATCGGTCCGCGGAGTAACGTTTCAACAATCCTTCGCTTCGATCGTCTTCCTCGGTCTCTTGGCCACGGCTCTGTTGAAGTTTTTGGTCCATGGCTTGAAGGAGTTCGTCTTTCATCGTCCGTAGTTGGTTGCTTAGCGAGTCAGTCTCACTAGGCAGCGGTGATGACCGTGGATTGTCGGAAGGGAGGCTTGGGTAATGCGTACCGTTGCCTGTCAGTCCGAATTGATTGCGTTGGAACGATGTTTGTCCTGATGATCCCGCGGCGTTCGGATTATTCGTGAGGTCTTGCGCTACCGTTGAGTTATCGGGGTTCGATTTTTCCGGAGCGGAGGTTCGGCTCAACTTTGTTCCGGGCGGTATCAGATCGTCCAGTCGGGTCCCCGTGAGGCCTTCGTTCGTTTTTTTGATAAAAACATAGGAGTCTCTTCCAGCATATGCTTCGGCGGCGTGCTTCTTTTCGAGGTGATTTTTAACTGCGTTAATCTCCTCGAGCGTCGGCATGGCCAGTTTATTTCGACCTGCTTCGTTGCGTATCTGGTTCTTCTGATTTATACATCTGATTAGTTCGGTGTTAGGGTCGCCTGCGTTGGTATTACTGGTTTGGCCAGTTTTCATTGCAAATGAGTTTTTTATTGCCCATGATTGCGCGCCCTGATTATTCCTCCTATCCTGTATAAACGCCTCGTATAGTTCTCCTTTGACTTCGTCCGATTCGTTCAAGATGCTAACTAGTCCGTTGACTCGGATACTGCCGTGAGATGCTTGAGAGTCGATACTTTCACTGTCTGACGTTGCTTCGCCGCCGGTCTCGGACTGCTGTCGATCCGCTCCGACCCGACGTCGTTTCTCCCCGCGTCTGGCCGTGTTTTCTGCCGATCTTTTTTCAGTCCTCTGATTTACCAGGTCGATTACTCGGCTTAGTTCTGCGTAAGGATCCTTGTCCTGATCGATCTCGATGCCGTGTGCGCAGGCCACTCGAGTTACTTCTATTGCTTTGGCTACCAGCTCCTTAGCTGTGTGAGACCGTTCTGGGGAGCTCTGTACGGAGTTTGGCTCCGAATGCTGGCTTAACCCGTTGCTTGGTGGCCGGATCTGGTAGTCCTTTGCCATCTCTCGTTCGATTTTTTTCTGCTTCGCGAGCAATTCTCGAGCCAGCTCGCGCTCCAGTGCCATTTGCTTAGCTTGGTGTTCTTGTGCCAAGCTCCGTTCCATGGCAGCTAATTTCTCGCGATGCTCTCTGGCTAAATCTTCCATCAATTCGTTTTTCTTCTTTTCCAACGCGGCTGTTCTCGCTTGGTCGGCTCGGGTAGCCTCGTTGATAATTGCGGCGCCTGTACTTGCCGCTTTATTTAGAAGAGTCATTAGGTCCATTTCACTGGGATCCTTTTCGACTGGTCTGGGGCTTTTCAATCCGAATCGAGGGTTTTCGAACGATTTATTTAGCCTGTTTTCTTCGTGAGAGCTTCCTGATCCTTCGAATTCGCCTCCCGTGAACGGAAGTTGTCTTGCAAGGGGAAGGCCTTCACTTGATGATTCCGTTGAAACTTCAGTCGAGTTAGTCTCGACTTCTGGTTCCACGTGGTTCGCTTCTTCCGCTTTTTGGCGTTCGATTTCTTCGGTTTCCTTCCTCTCTTTTTCGTCGTTACGCCTTTTTCTGTCTTCTGCGGTAGTTTTCGTCATTTTCTTGCGATATAATGATCGGTCGAAAGATCCCGGTTATTATTTAAAGTTTTGTCGTAAGGTTAGCAAATTCTATCCCGGACGGGCCCCCACGTGTCGTGATTCGACTTTGTGGTTAAAGATAATAAATAATAGTACTCGGGAAATACAATAAAAGATATAATACTGCTTTATTAA
Organism: Strigamia acuminata; assembly: GCA_949358305.1. Taxonomy (NCBI): domain Eukaryota; kingdom Metazoa; phylum Arthropoda; class Chilopoda; order Geophilomorpha; family Linotaeniidae; genus Strigamia; species Strigamia acuminata. Next base: position 3,844,913 of record OX442315.1, on the reverse strand, counting down.
ACACGCTTACTAATACAGTAAAGGTTAAGGTGATTCCAATGATGGTCCTCGGATTCTTCTGCGAATACGAGTCGCCGCTAAACAATGGTAGATCCTATTGTTTAGTCCTACGCGTGGTCTGTGTTGTTGTCTAGGGTTATTTCCACGTGTTATAACGAACACGCGAGAATTCGCTTTCTCGTGCGAATTAAACGAATATCGCTTGGATATTTATTCTAGCGTAGTTTGGCTACGCTAAATAAATGTGGCTGTTGTACAGTTGAATGGTCAGCGGGCACCGGTCCTCGATCAATCCGTGAAACGGCCTGAAAGGTGAGGTGAATGGTGCTCTTGCTGAAATGTGGTAACTGTAGTATATTTCCGGTCAAGCGTTGGCGTTATATATTAGCCGGAAATGACGTCATATGCAAATCCTTCTGATTATGCAGGTTCGCAGAAACACGAGACTAGTCAGTCTAGTCGGTATTTCTAGCGCGCTCTAGTGGCGAGGATTAATAACATGATAATCGTCGCTAATTACTTCTTCAGGTGATGCCGAATCACCACAACACAAGCTGGTATACACTTTATGACTGAAACTATACTCTCAACTTGACCTATACCCAATTGGTTGAGCCGGATTACGCCTAACTGTGGACTGTGCTCTACTATGCGGAAAAGTAGTTCTGTTTATTTTCAATGAATTTCAGTGTAAAAAGTGATTAGAATGATGAATTTTATATAATTGGTAATAAAATGTTTATTTAATTTGCTAAACCTGCTGTTTTGTGTTGGATTGACAAACATTCCCGCCAGTCTCATGCATTGTAGCAGTTCATCGTATGATGCAAAGTGTGTAAAACGTCCACATAACATTTTATTGTTTCATGGGTGTATAAACCCCTGGACGTATTGCATAAAGATACTTCCTAAGATACTTCCAAGTTGTTCTTGCATGTTACACATTTGTTTCACAGCAACATAGCATTTTGCTTGTTTTTATTCAATCAAAAAATGTTAGCATGGTTTACCTTTGACAATGAAACAAGTGTTGGTAATCGATCACAATGTCTGGAGTTCGTACAATTTTGGTGTTATGGGCTACTTTTTTGTGCCACTACCCCAGTGATACGGCTGGAGTTAGGTCAACGTTGTATCGGTTTAGAGTATATCAATAGTTGGTAATCCCATGAACAGCGGCGTGCAGCTTAACCTTTTCGCGGATTGGCGTCCGCGAAATCCGCATTTCGGGGGAGACTATTCTGCGGATTCCGGGTGGACCAAACTCTTCCGAAAAATGTCCGGGGTGGTGTTGGGAGTGTCGATAGACTGTTTTGTGTCAAGGTTGCCAATTTTCATGTAAGTATTGGAAGGTTCATTTCTGTGCATTCTCATATATTTTTTTTCACAGGAGCAATGAGGCGCGATAAAGGGGGATCAAGCGAGAGTGAAAAAGATAAACTCGTTTACGTCTCAAATGCGCGTTCGCGATGGAATACGAACTTGGAATCGACTCCAACACGCGTTCGCGTCGCATACGAACGCATTTACAACTCGTTTTCGACTTTGATTAAAAAGGAACAAATATGATTAAAAATCAACAAAAATATACAAAACTTGATAAGAAATGTATAAACATTGATTAGAAATCGACAAAAATCGACTGAAATCTGACAATAATCGAATAAAATCGGACAATAATCAATTCAGAATGACAAATAACAATTACAATTGGTAAAAATTGACCAAAAATACAGAAAAATCGATTAAAAACCAGCAAAAACAAACAGAAAACGATTAAATCAATTAAAAATCAACAAATAACCAAAATTGCCCTCAACACACCCCAACAACCTTCCACCACTCAAATTACACCGGAAAAAAACAAATTCAAACCGAAAAATCAACAAAGAATGCCAAAAAAAATATTGCAAACAAAGAGATAAGATCAATTCTCGAGGCAAATTCTCACCACAAAACAACGCATCGCCGCCGACATCAACTTTTTAAATTTGAGAAACTCGCGTTTTCACGTGTACCGGTGCAGTACCGGGACCGCGGTACTTGTACTGCGGTATACATTTAAGTGTACAGTGCACAACACTACTGTTTATTTTTAATGATCCAATAAATAAAATTTGAAACAAAGTTGAGTGGAATTGTACGTTTCTCGTATATTAAAGTTTTTATTTTGTTTGTTTCCACTTAATTTTTCTTGTTCCATACTAGAATGGCGATTTGATACTTTTGTAGCTCGAATTCACTTCGTAAACGTGGTCGGTTTTCATCACGCGTCAATGCGCTCGTGCAATAGTATAGGCGCGCATGGCTTGATGCGCACAAAACTTGCAAAACTTGCACGGAATTTGGTCAATTTTTGACAAATTTCAGCAGATTTTTGCCTATATTTGACAAATTTCCACTGATTTTTGACAATATTTGACCCAACAACTGCGCCACGTTCCAGGCGCCGGTTTAGGCATTTTAGACCCGTTTTAGACCGTTTTAGATGGCGAAAACGTTCTCTCCATCATTTTCTACCCTTGGGTGAGGTTTTCAGCGTTCATGTTTGATGAAAAAGCTGTTTTCTAACTAGCTGTCCCTTTGCTAGTTTTGGCGTCAGGTTTTAGCAACCTCCCGATCTGACTCTGTCGTCTGCACGACCTCCAAGACCGTTTTAGGGTTAATTTGAGTCAAATAATTTATTCTGGGGGTTGTTTTGGGTTTTTACAAGTGTGTTTTTGTAGTTTTTATTGGTTTCAAACATTGTCAATTCTTTATACAAGTGTAACTTTCATTTCTCTGTATTTTGAGAACTTTGCATTGCAGCAAAGTTCATTTCTTGCCCCTTAATTATTGTGTAATTGTTGGTTTTCAAGCCCGTTTTTTTAACAATAACTTTATTTGAAGTGCCTATTGTTTCAGGCACGTGCTTCCACGTGCCTTTTATTGTTGAGCAATTTCTTGGGCAGTTGCGCTCCTGTTGCTAGCATTGCCGCGCGTTCTCCGCGCGCGTACTCGCGCGTTTTGCATCACACACATTCGGGTTCAATGGCCTATCGCGGCGGCACATTGTGTGGCATAGCGCGGCACGTTGCAATTACGTGACGTGGCACGTTGCTGTTACGTGACGCGATAGCCAGTATTTAAGCAGGGGATTCCATCATCGTTTACACAAATGCGCATTGCAACGTGGAGGCGCATTCGAGTCCTTTTCCCAAGCGTTGAAAAAGGACAAAACTCGTATTCGATTCGAAAGCGAATCGAATACGATTTTTGTCCTTTTTCAACGCAAAATTGTATTCGATTCGCTTTCGAATCGAATACGAATTTTGCCCTTCTTCAACGCGAAATCGTATTCGACTCGTTTTCGAGTCGAATGCGAATTTTGCCCTTCTTCAACGCGAAATCGTATTCGACTCGTTTTCGAGTCGAGTACGAATTTTGCCCTTCTTCAACGCGAAATCGTATTCGACTCGTTTTCGAGTCGAATGCGAATTTTGCCCTTCTTCAATGCGAAATCGTATTCGACTCGTTTTCGAGTCGAATGCGAATTTTGCCCTTCTTCAACGCGAAATCGTATTCGACTCGTTTTCGAGTCGAATGCGAATTTTGCCCTTCTTCAACGCGAAATCGTATTCGACTCGTTTTCGAGTCGAGTACGAATTTTGCCCTTCTTCAACGCGAAATCGTATTCGACTCGTTTTCGAGTCGAATGCGAATTTTGCCCTTCTTCAATGCGAAATCGTATTCGACTCGTTTTCGAGTCGAATGCGAATTTTGCCCTTCTTCAACGCGAAATCGTATTCGACTCGTTTTCGAGTCAAATGCGAATTTTGCCCTTTCTCAACGCAAAATCGTATTCGACTCGTTTTCGAGTCGAATGCGAATTTTGCCCTTCTTCAACGCGAAATCGTATTCGACTCGTTTTCGAGTCGAGTACGAATTTTGCCCTTCTTCAACGCGAAATCGTATTCGATTCGCTTTCGAATCGTATACGAGATGGTCGATTTTTGTTTCCCGGACTTTGATTTGTATTCGAGTTGTTACGAGTTCGTATTTTGATCGTATTCGTATTCGAATCGAATTCGAATCGTATTCGAATCGAATACGAATCGAATTCGAGTCGTATTCGAGATGGTCGATGATTTCCACTCGCTCGTATACGCGTTGTATACGAGCTCGTATTTTGATCGTAATCGTAAACGAATCGTTTACAAGTCGTATACAAGTCGTATACGACGTGTATACACCTCGTATACGAACGAAGTTTGTGAAAACACAATTTCCAAATAAGACGTATGTGACTACTATGTGTTTTCATGTCGTAGTAAGTATCCGGTGGATTTTCCAAACTTCGTTCGTATACGAGGTGTATACACGTCGTATACGACTTGTATACGACTTGTATACGACTTGTAAACGATTCGTTTACGATTACGATCAAAATACGAGCTCGTATACAACGCGTATACGAGCGAGTGGAAATCATCGACCATCTCGAATGCGACTCGAATACGATTCGAATACATCTCGAATACATCTCGAATACAAGTCGTACGAGTCAAAGTCCGGGAACGGGTCATCGACTATCTCGTATTCGAGTTGTTACGAGTTCGTATTTTGATCGTATTCGTATTCGAATCGAATTCGAATCGTATTCGAATCGAATACGAATCGAATTCGAGTCGTATTCGAGATGGTCGATGATTTCCACTCGCTCGTATACGCGTTGTATACGAGCTCGTATTTTGATCGTAATCGTAAACGAATCGTTTACAAGTCGTATACAAGTCGTATACGACGTGTATACACCTCGTATACGAACGAAGTTTGTGAAAACACAATTTCCAAATAAGACGTATGTGACTACTATGTGTTTTCATGTCGTAGTAAGTATCCGGTGGATTTTCCAAACTTCGTTCGTATACGAGGTGTATACACGTCGTATACGACTTGTATACGACTTGTATACGACTTGTAAACGATTCGTTTACGATTACGATCAAAATACGAGCTCGTATACAACGCGTATACGAGCGAGTGGAAATCATCGACCATCTCGAATGCGACTCGAATACGATTCGAATACATCTCGAATACATCTCGAATACAAGTCGTACGAGTCAAAGTCCGGGAACGGGTCATCGACTATCTCGTATTCGAGTTGTTACGAGTTCGTATTTTGATCGTATTCGTATTCGAATCGAATTCGAATCGTATTCGAATCGAATACTAATCGAATTCGAGTCGTATTCGAGATGGTCGATGATTTCCACTCGCTCGTATACGCGTTGTATACGAGCTCGTATTTTGATCGTAATCGTAAACGAATCGTTTACAAGTCGTATACAAGTCGTATACGACGTGTATACACCTCGTATACGAACGAAGTTTGTGAAAACACAATTTCCAAATAAGACGTATGTGACTACTATGTGTTTTCATGTCGTAGTAAGTATCCGGTGGATTTTCCAAACTTCGTTCGTATACGAGGTGTATACACGTCGTATACGACTTGTATACGACTTGTATACGACTTGTAAACGATTCGTTTACGATTACGATCAAAATACGAGCTCGTATACAACGCGTATACGAGCGAGTGGAAATCATCGACCATCTCGAATGCGACTCGAATACGATTCGAATACATCTCGAATACATCTCGAATACAAGTCGTACGAGTCAAAGTCCGGGAACGGGTCATCGACTATCTCGTATTCGAGTTGTTACGAGTTCGTATTTTGATCGTATTCGTATTCGAATCGAATTCGAATCGTATTCGAATCGAATACTAATCGAATTCGAGTCGTATTCGAGATGGTCGATGATTTCCACTCGCTCGTATACGCGTTGTATACGAGCTCGTATTTTGATCGTAATCGTAAACGAATCGTTTACAAGTCGTATACAAGTCGTATACGACGTGTATACACCTCGTATACGAACGAAGTTTGTGAAAACACAATTTCCAAATAAGACGTATGTGACTACTATGTGTTTTCATGTCGTAGTAAGTGTCCGGTGGATTTTCCAAACTTCGTTCGTATACGAGGTGTATACACGTCGTATACAACTTGTATACAACTTGTAAACGATTCGTTTACGATTACGATCAAAATACGAGCTCGTATACAACGCGTATACGAGCGAGTGGAAATCATCGACCATCTCGAATGCGACTCGAATACGATTCGAATACATCTCGAATACATCTCGAATACGAGTCGTACGAGTCAAAGTCCGGGAACGGGTCATCGACTATCTCGTATTCGACTCGAAAACGAGTCGAATACGATTTCGCGTTGAGAAAGAAAGGGCAAAATTCGTACTCGACTCGAAAACGAGTCGAATACGATTTTGCGTTGAAGAAGGGCAAAATTCGTACTCGACTCGAAAACGAGTCGAATACGATTTCGCGTTGAAGAAGGGCAAAATTCGCATTCGACTCGAAAACGAGTCGAATACGATTTCGCGTTGAAGAAGGGCAAAATTCGCATTCGACTCGAAAACGAGTCGAATACGATTTCGCGTTGAAGAAGGGCAAAATTCGCATTCGACTCGAAAGCGAGTCGAATACGATTTCGCGTTGAAGAAGGGCAAAACTCGTATTCGATTCGAAAGCGAGTCGAATACGATTTCGCGTTGAAGAAGGGAAAAATTCGCATTCGACTCGAAAGCGAGTCGAATACGATTTCGCGTTGAAGAAGGGCAAAACTCGTATTCGATTCGAAAGCGAATCGAATACAATTTTGCGTTGAAAAAGGACAAAAATCGTATTCGATTCGCTTTCGAATCGAATACGAGTTTTGTCCTTTTTCAACGCTTGGGAAAAGGACTCGAATGCGCCTCCACGTTGCAATGCGCATTTGTGTAAACGATGATGGAATCCCCTGCTTAAATACTGGCTATCGCGTCACGTAACAGCAACGTGCCACGTCACGTAATTGCAACGTGCCGCGCTATGCCACACAATGTGCCGCCGCGATAGGCCATTGAACCCGAATGTGTGTGATGCGAAACGCGCGAGTACGCGCGCGGAGAACGCGCGGCAATGCTAGCAACAGGAGCGCAACTGCCCAAGAAATTGCTCAACAATAAAAGGCACGTGGAAGCACGTGCCTGAAACAATAGGCACTTCAAATAAAGTTATTGTTAAAAAACGGGCTTGAAAACCAACAATTACACAATAATTAAGGGGCAAGAAATGAACTTTGCTGCAATGCAAAGTTCTCAAAATACAGAGAAATGAAAGTTACACTTGTATAAAGAATTGACAATGTTTGAAACCAATAAAAACTACAAAAACACACTTGTAAAAAACCCAAAACAACCCCCAGAATGAATTATTTGACTCAAATTAACCCTAAAACAGTCTTGGAGGTCGTGCAGACGACAGAGTCGGATCGGAAGGTTGCTAAAACCTGACGCCAAAACTAGCAATGGGACAGCTAGTTAGAAAACAGCTTTTTCATCAATCATGAACGCTGAAAACCTCACCCAGGGGTAGAAAATGATGGAGAGAACGTTTTCGCCATCTAAAACGGTCTAAAACGGGTCTAAAATGCCTAAACCGGCGCCTGGAACGTGGCGCAGTTGTTGGGTCAAATATTGTCAAAAATCAGTGGAAATTTGTCAAATACTGGCAAAAATCTGCTGAAATTTGTCAAAAATTGCCAAATTTTGGCGCAAGTTACGTGAGGTTTGCGCGCATCCAACTATGACGAAAAATCCATGCGTGTGCACGCGCGATTTACTGGCGCGTTGGAAGCGTTAAAATAAATTTTTCCAATATCTAACACAATTTGCACCGAATTATGGCAATTTTTGACAAATTTACATGGATTTTTGCCAGTATTTGACAAATTTCCACGGATTTTTGACAATATTTGACAAATTCCAGACAAATTTCAGACAAATTTCAATTAATTTTAGAAATTTTATGAGAAATTTCAGCAAATGTTTGAGGATTGAGGAAATCTTCTGAAATTTGTCAAATATAGGCAAAAATCTTCTGAAATTTGTCAAATACAGGCAAAAATCTGCTGAAATTTGTCAAAAATTGCCCAAATTCCGTGCAAGTTTTGCAAGTTTTGCGCGCATCAAATCGTATGCGCGCCTATACTATTGCACGAGCGCATTGACGCGTGATGAACACCGACCACGTTTACGAAGTGAATTCGAGCTACAAAAGTATCGAGTCGCCATTCTATGATGGAAAAAAAAAATTAAGTGTAAACAAACAAAATAAAACCTTTAATATACAAGAAACGTACAATTCCACTCAACTTTGTTTCAAATTTTATTTATTGGATCATTGAAAATAAACAGTAGTGTTGTGCACTGTACGCTTAAGTGTATACCGGCGATGCGTTGTTTTGTGGTGGGGATTTGCCTCGATAATTGATCTTTTCTCTTTGTTTGCAATATTTTTTTGGCCTTTTTTGTTGATTTTTCGGTTTGAAATTGTTTTTTTCCGGTGTAATTTAAGTGGTGGAAGGTTGTTGGCGTGTGTTGAGGGTAATTTTGGCGGTTTTTGGGTCGGGATTAGTGTTTTCTGCGATTTTTTATCGGTATTTTCGGTAACGCATGCGAATCGCCGTCGATGCGTCGACCGTAGCAAGTGTGGTTGAAGTGATTTCGTTCATTCGTTATTTTAATGAAAATTAGGTATTTATTGTGACCACACGAGCACGTAGCAAGTGCGCGCGCAAGTTAAATGTGTAGAGGCCTGTGAGAAAATAAAACGTGCGTGGAAGCGGCGTAAATATTCTTTGGTGACTGCCATGGGTTTGTGCTTTGTCGTGGGCGCGATATGTCTGCGATATATATGCGTTAGGGATGAGAACGGGACCAATTTTCGGGTCCCGACCCGTCCCGGGTCCATTACGTTAGCGTAATACGCGCGTATGATTGCATAATTGAAATAAATCAGTATTAAGCCTAATATTAGGCCTAATAATGCTAAAATAAAGTAAAGAAACAACAATATTTTGGTCATACAGTGTAATTTACTTTTAATAATGAGTTTGTTGTTGTTGTTTATTTACTTTATTTTAGCATTATCAGGCTCAATATTAGGCTTAATAGTGATAAATAACAACTGGAATTAGAAAATTGTCTCCGCCTCGCAGTACGAATTTAGCAACTGTAATCCCGTCCCGTCCCGTATCCGCATAGGGCAAACATTACCAGTCCAGTCCCTATCCCGGTCCGTTCTTATCCCTAATATGCGTGATGTAGCGCGTTTGCGCGCGCGATCTAGTGCGTTTGAGCGCGCGATGTAGCACCTTGAGCGTGTCCAAATGTGTACAGGTGCTCAAAAGATGTGCGAGGGCTTCACGTGCATACACGAAGCATAAACGTGAAGAAAACAGCAGAAGCAGTTGTGTGTGATATTTATAAAACCACATCACACAAGGGAATACTACTAATGATACAAAAAGCAATAAACTTTATGAATATTGAAATAAACTTACAAAATGGTGGAAAAAACATGGCGTACTGCCTTGAATATATGCCGGGATGTTATCAATCTTCCGGGCCCCATGTGTGTTTGATTTTAGTCCTAATTTTGGTGTATTTTTTTTTTTTTGCCTTGGTTTTTCTTGTTTCTTGGAGAGTGCTGAGGCATGCCGAGGTGTTCTCGGGCGTGTGCGCCTGTTGAAGATCGAGCGTTTCATATTTTGTGTTTAATAAGCCTACCGTGGTGCCTCGAGCGTTTATTAATTTCTCCACTCGAGGCACTTCACTAACACCTCCCCGGTGTTTAAACGAGTAGCGGCGCTTATTTGACCCCGGTGTTTACTGTTTAAAATTGTCGTGTGTTTTCAAAGTTCTTAATTTGTTTAAAAGCAAACAAAATGGATATTTGTTAATTTTTATTTGATTTTATCAATTTCTATTGGTTTCTTGCTGATTTTTAATCGGTTTTTCTCTATTTGTGACAATTTTTGCCAATTTTAATCGTTATTTGTCATTCTGAATTGATTATTGTCCGATTTCAGTCGATTTTTGTTGATTTTTAATCATGTTTGTTCGTTTTTAATCAATTTTTGTCCCATGCCTTACGATCAGTTCGAATAATTGACACCATACTGTGCTGTTACTCGTATTCAAGATGGCGTCGCAAACTCAAGGCCGAATTCCGCTGATTTCATTTATTGCGACTGTTTGCGCTCCATACGTGTGAAAAGGATTATGGGAAAAATCCTCAATGCAGGCCATTTTGGTGTTAAATGAGCGAAGAAGGCAGGAGATGAGGAAAATTTGTAAAATTTCAAAAAAAAGCTAAACAATCAAAATTTACATGAAGATCAATATTTCTGGCTCGAAATGCATGTATCAGCAATTTCGGGATATTTTCGGGGTGAAATTGACTCGTTCGGAACACTGGGAAGGAACCCCACCCCGCATTCCCCATGCGTCGGCGCGCGCGTAGACGAAAATTCAAATCCAGGTGTTCAGACGGCCCCACGTTATTTTCGGGTTCCAAGTTGGGTTTCACAAATGTACCGTATTGCCTTGAATAAACGCCGGGACGTTTATTAAACTTCTCGTGTGTGTTTAATTTTGATCCGCATTTAACTGTTTTTTTTTTCACCGAAAGTTACTTCATTTTTTATTAACATGGAAAAAGAATGAACCTTTACAAAATACTAATAATAACGTTATAATAAGCAGTTACAATTGAAATTAAAACAACATTTTTTTTTTAATTAGAAACCAAAGCAGAATCATCCCTAAATTCTGACACGGCGTTGTCAAACAAACAGTTGGCGCCAAAACGAGAAATTAGGCAACAAAACATTTTGAATGCTACAAAAACACATTAAATAACCATAAAACAAATAAAAATAAATACAACAGCTAAACCAAATTGTAATAAACAAGACAGCAAAGTGCGGGAGTGAGTGACAACGCCAAAAAAACGCCCGAAAACGCCCCAAGAACGCACCAAAACGCCCCAAGAACGCACCAAAACGCCAGATAACCGTGCAACTTGAGGCAAAAAACATGCGAACATAATTTTTTGCTTTGAGTGGCACGATTTTCAGGCTTTTTGGAGCATTTTGAAGCGTTTTGGGGCGTTTTAGAACGTTTTTGCTTATTTTTTAGCATTCTCATGCGAGCTCGCGCGTGCAGGCGAGAAAAAAACAAACTTATTTCTTCAAGAGTTAAAAAAAAAATAACCCTAACCAGGAAATTACTGTAAAAACAACGGCTTGCCTCGAATAAACGCCGGGGCGTTTACTAATTTTCAAGACTGGAAGTGAGGCGAGATGTTGTTTGCTTTATTTGTTAAAACAAATTAGGCGTCACTAATTCACCTGTATTAGGGTTTCGGTTCTGAGAAACCGGACGAGGAGTCACAATAACGGGACACGGGAAATTTCAAAACTTACCGGTTCCGTCAAAACGCCATTGAAACGTTACATTTTTATAGCGTGTCAATGATAAAAATGGTCATTTTGGATGAAAAACGGCCATTTTGGATGAAAAATGGCCATTTTTACTATAAAAAATGGCTGAAAATGGCCATTTTTACTATGACAAATGGCTGAAAATGGCCATTTTAATAAAAAAAGGCCATTTTTACTTCGAAAATTGGCTAAAAATGGCCACTTGAGTGAGTGACAACGCCAAAAAACGCGTGCAAACGCCTGCGAACGCCCCAAAACGCCCCAAAACGCCAGATGACAATGCAACTTGAGGCATAAAACTTGAAAACACAATTTTAAACGTCACAAAAGTTGAAACAAAGATGAAAAATTAATTTTTTGCCTCAAGTTGCGCGATTTTCAGGCCTTTTGGAGTGTTTTTGAGCATTTTTTGGCGTTCTCAGCGGCGTGTTTGCCTCAAATAAACGCCGGTTTAAACAAAAAATGACGTCATTTTTGGTTTAAAATTGAAGTAAAACACAAAATATTTTAGTTTTTAAATGCAACTGGTCTAAATTTTGTCAAATGTTGTCATACTTCTTGAAAGTCATCATTTATTGATAAAAAATTTGAAAATTTACCTAATTGTAGCATGTATTTGTGGTTAGTTTTGATTTGAATTCAAACTGTAATTTTTTGCTTCGAGTTGCGCGATTTTCAGGCGTTTTGGGGCGTTTTTGAGCTTTTTTTGACGTCCTCAGGCGAGCTCGCGCGTGCACGTCACAAGTAACCCTAATCAGGAAAGAACCTACAAAAACTATGGCTTGCCTCGCATAAACGCCGGGGCGTTTATTCATTTTCAAAAAGACAAATGAAATGGATAAATAAAGAAATTAGCGGGGAAATCCAGCATGGCGCCCACTTCAAATCCGCTAGAGCGGCAAAACACGACATTTGAATTTCAACACAAGAATAAAATCAAGAATACACACTGTATTGAATAAAATAACATTAGGAAATGTAATTTCCTACAACAAAAGCACTATTTATTAAAAGAACACTTGAAAATAATCGTTTGCCGAACGGAATGAACTCGGTCAGCAGCGCACAAGTGCGTACCGACAACGAACGCTCGAAACGACAAAACGACCGTTCCGGGACAAAAATAAAGCAAACCAATCGACAGATCACCCCCAAATTAGTCTAAATCAATTCTAAAACCTATCCATAACACAAGAATAAGGTCCAAACAAAAGGTTAGAAGTTTGAACACAACCGAACTAGATTAAGAAATATGACGTCACGCGTCTTACGCAAGTGATCTGTAAATCGACGAATGCACTAAAAATCATCCAAAATCACACAAAATGAGCAAGAATTAAAGAAATAAGACACAGAGAAGTAATAAAACTTTAAATAGCAATGAATAAAGATAATATCAATATCATAGACACTAAAATTCATGAAAACACTGTAACTTTTAATAAATCACAAAAAATGAAAGTTTAATATGTAAAAATATCTAAAAAGCTGAAATTCAAGAAAAGCAAAAATTAAAGACACTTTGTTAACTTTAATTAAGACAATAAATGACATAAAATCCGGACACAACAATTATTCCATTTTGGATGAAAAACGGCCCTTTTGGATGAAAAACGGCCATTTTGGATGAAAAACGGCTAAAAATGACCATTTTTCTATGAAAAATGGCTAAAAATGGCTAAAAATGGCCATTTGATTGAATGACAACGCCAAAAAACGCCCAAGAACGCCCGCAAATGCCTAAAAATGCCTAAAAACGCCCCAAAACGCAAAATGACAATGCAACTTGAGGCAAAAAACATGAGAACACAATTGTAAACGTTACAAAAGTTGAAACAAAAATAAACAATTAATGTTTTGCCTCGAGTTGCACGATTTTCAGGCGTTTTGGAGTATTTTTTGGCGTTCTCAGGCGTACTCGCGCGTACACGTCACTGCCGAGTAAAAAAAACATACTTATTTCTTCAAGAGTTAAAAAGGAAGTAACCCTAATCAGGAAAAAAAATGCAAAAACAATGGCTTGCCTCGAACAAACGCCAGAAGTGAGGCGAGATGTTGTTTGCTTTATTTATTAAATCAAATTAGGCGTTGCTAATTCACCTGTATCTCTTAGTTCGACGTAAGAACACGCGCTTTTTTTAAAATGAAAGCCCAAGTTGGGTTTCATAAACGGACCGTATTGCCTTGAATAAAAGCCGGGGTGTTTATTAATTTTTAAGACCAGAAACGAGGCGAGATCACGACTCAAGATTAAACGAGAAGAAATAAACGTGTTTCTTCTAAAGGAAGTAACCCTAATCAGGAAAAACTTACATAAACAATGGTTTGCCTTGAATAAACGCCGGGGCGTTTATAAATTTTCAAGACGGGAGGCAAGGTGAGATGATGATGCGGTGCGACGCGAATAAAAGCCCAAGTTGGGTATTGCCTCGAATAAACGCCGGGGCGTTTATTAATTTTCAAAACCGGAAATGAGGCGAGATCAAAACGCCATTGAAACGTTACATTTTAATAACGTTTCAACGATAAAAACGGCCATTTTTGATTAAAAAAACGACTAAAAATGGCCATTTTACTATAAAAACGGTGAAAAAAAAACATTTTTACTCTGAAAAATGGCTAAAAATGGCCATTTTGACGAAAAACGGCCATTTTTACTACGGAAAATGCTAAAAATGGCCACTTGAGTGAGTGACAACGCCAAAAAACGCCTGCGAACGCCTGCGAACACATAAAAACACTCCAAAACGCCAGATGACAATGCAACTTGAGGCAAAAAACATGAGAACACAATTTTAAACGTCACAAAAGTTGAAATAAAGATGAAAAATTAATGTTTTGCCTCGAGTTGCGCGATTTTCAGGCGTTTTTGAGCGTTTTTTAGCATTTTTTGGCGTTCTCAGGCGTGCTCGTGTGTACACGTCACTGCCGAAGAAAAAAACAAACTTATTTCTTTTAGTTAAAATGTATTTCAAGCTTTAACAGGGGTTTAAACAGGAAATGACATCATTTTTAGTTTAAAATTGAAGTAAAACACAAAATATTTTAGTTTTTGAATGCAACTGATCCACGTTATGTCAAATGTTTCCATTACTTCTTGAAAGCCAAAAAATTTGAAAATTTAGCTAATTTCAGCATGTATTTGTAGCTAGTTTTGATTTGAATACACACTGTAATGTTTTGCCTCGAGTTGCGCGATTTTCAGGCGTTTTGGGACGTTTTGGAGCAAAAAAAACAAACTTAATTCTTCAAGAGTTAAAAAGGAAGTAATCCTAATCAGGAAAAGCCCACAAAAAACAATGCAAGATCACGCGGTACGACGCACGGACTCCCAGCGCACGGAATGCACGGACTTTCTGTGGACTTTCCGTGCACGGAAGACCGGCGCGGACATTTCCATTGGAGACCAGCGCAGAATTACCTACAGGCAATTCCGAATCAAAGGCTTCTTTATGGTTTATACATTACTTTGCAGTAGGTATGCCTGGCCTTGATTTGAAAGTGCAGTAAATTCTGCTGAATGCAGTGTTTTAAACTCGCAGCAATTGCGATGGTGCCAACTATTGGAAAATAAATTTAAAATGTAAAACCAAAGAATTTGTAAAAAAAATTTGTTTTAATCAATTGCAATAATGATATTCTACTTAATTGTTGGATTATGAAACGTGAAACCAATCCCATGATTAGGAAATATAAATTTTATTAAATTCATCGTGTATCTCACATCTCACATTCACTGCCATTTACTTAGTGTCATCCAAAAATCAGGTTTTATCAAATCCTGAGGTTATTCTAGTACGTCTTAACTGCCCGGCAGGTCGCGCAACCTGTGGAGCAACAATTGATGTAAATAGTGCAAGCAGCACGCACGGGAAAGTGCGCACTGATGGGTCCATGCCAGTGCAAGTACATTGGGTAATGTATTATTGCGAGCGCGCGTGTTTTCACACGATTACAATGTGCTGATTAAACCAACAGCATTATAGAAGCATTATAGACTGATTATATTGTATAATTTTTATTTTAACAAAACCCTGAATTTCATTTCTAATCGGTTTTTTTTTTTATTGACGCGCACAGAAGCGTTGTAGCATGTTCACACAATGTGGAATTTGCAAATTTGAGAAAGCGGCTTTCCCAAGGTTGATAAAACGCGCGCGATCGTGCGGAATATACAAATAAGTGAAATCCGCAAAATCAGCCATGAGACTGCGAACAGGGGGTCAAGGTATAGGCCGCCGTAATGTTAAAAATAGGGTCCCTTTCGCACTCCGAGAAATCCGCATGCGCGCCATAAGGTTAAGCTCTCCAGACGGGCGTGGCGGACGCGTCGGCGCGCCGCTAAAAACATATCCTTTTCGCGGATTGGCTTCCGCGAAATCCGCATTTCGGGGGCGACTATTCTGGGGATTCCGGGTGGACCAAACTCTTCCGGAAAATGTCCGGGGTGGTGTTGGGAGTGTCAATAGACTGTTTTGTGTCAAGGTTGTCAATTTTCATGTGAGTATTGGAAGGTTCATTTCTGCACATTCTCATGTATTTTTTTTCACAGGAGCGACAAGGAGCGATGAAGCGGGATCGAGCGAGAGTGGGTAAAATAAACTGGTTTACGTCTCCAATGCGCGTTCAAGATGGAATACGAACTCGGAATCGACTCCAACACGCGTTCGCGTGACATACGGACGCATTCACGACCCAGATCAAAAAATGATCTCGTATTCGACTCGCTTTCTAGTCGAGTACGAATTTTGCCCTTCTTCAACGCGAAATCGTATTCGACTCGTTTTCGAGTCGAATGCGAATTTTGCCCTTCTTCAACGCGAAATCGTATTCGACTCGTTTTCTAGTCGAGTACGAGTTTTGCCCTTCTTCAACGCGAAATCGTATTCGACTCGTTTTCGAGTCGAATGCGAATTTTGCCCTTCTTCAACGCGAAATCGTATTCGACTCGTTTTCGAGTCGAGTACGAGTTTTGCCCTTCTTCAACGAGAAATCGTATTCGACTCGTTTTCGAGTCGAGTACGAGTTTTGCCCTTCTTCAACGCGAAATCGTATTCGACTCGTTTTCGAGTCGAATGCGAATTTTGCCCTTCTTCAACGCGAAATCGTATTCGACTCGTTTTCGAGTCGAGTACGAGTTTTGCCCTTCTTCAACGCGAAATCGTATTCGACTCGTTTTCGAGTCGAGTACGAGTTTTGCCCTTCTTCAACGCGAAATCGTATTCGACTCGTTTTCGAGTCGAATGCGAATTCGTATTCGACTCGTTTTCGAGTCGAATGCGAATTTTGCCCTTCTTCAACGCGAAATCGTATTCGACTCGTTTTCGAGTCGAGTACGAATTTTGCCCTTCTTCAACGCGAAATCGTATTCGACTCGTTTTCGAGTCGAATGCGAATTCGTATTCGATTCGAATACGATTCGAATTCGATTCGAATACGAATACGATCAAAATACGAACTCGTAACAACTCGAATACGATGACCCGTTCCCGGACTTTGACTCGTACGACTCGTATTCGAGATGTATTCGAGATGTATTCGAATCGTATTCGAGTCGCATTCGAGATGGTCGATGATTTCCACTCGCTCATATACGCGTTGTATACGAGCTCGTATTTTGATCGTAATCGTAAACGAATCGTTTACAAGTCGTATACAAGTTGTATACGACGTGTATACACCTCGTATACGAACGAAGTTTGGAAAATCCACCGGATACTTACTACGACATGAAAACACATAGTAGTCACATACGTCTTATTTGGAAATTGTGTTTTCACAAACTTCGTTCGTATACGAGGTGTATACACGTCGTATACGACTTGTATACGACTTGTAAACGATTCGTTTACGATTACGATCAAAATACGAGCTCGTATACAACGCGTATACGAGCGAGTGGAAATCATCGACCATCTCGAATGCGACTCGAATACGATTCGAATACATCTCGAATACATCTCGAATACGAGTCGTACGAGTCAAAGTCCGGGAACGGGTCATCGACTATCTCGTATTCGAGTTGTTACGAGTTCGTATTTTGATCGTATTCGTATTCGAATCGAATTCGAATCGTATTCGAATCGAATACTAATCGAATTCGAGTCGTATTCGAGATGGTCGATGATTTCCACTCGCTCGTATACGCGTTGTATACGAGCTCGTATTTTGATCGTAATCGTAAACGAATCGTTTACAAGTCGTATACAAGTCGTATACGACGTGTATACACCTCGTATACGAACGAAGTTTGTGAAAACACAATTTCCAAATAAGACGTATGTGACTACTATGTGTTTTCATGTCGTAGTAAGTGTCCGGTGGATTTTCCAAACTTCGTTCGTATACGAGGTGTATACACGTCGTATACGACTTGTATACGACTTGTAAACGATTCGTTTACGATTACGATCAAAATACGAGCTCGTATACAACGCGTATACGAGCGAGTGGAAATCATCGACCATCTCGAATGCGACTCGAATACGATTCGAATACATCTCGAATACATCTCGAATACGAGTCGTACGAGTCAAAGTCCGGGAACGGGTCATCGACTATCTCGTATTCGAGTTGTTACGAGTTCGTATTTTGATCGTATTCGTATTCGAATCGAATTCGAATCGTATTCGAATCGAATACTAATCGAATTCGAGTCGTATTCGAGATGGTCGATGATTTCCACTCGCTCGTATACGCGTTGTATACGAGCTCGTATTTTGATCGTAATCGTAAACGAATCGTTTACAAGTCGTATACAAGTCGTATACGACGTGTATACACCTCGTATACGAACGAAGTTTGTGAAAACACAATTTCCAAATAAGACGTATGTGACTACTATGTGTTTTCATGTCGTAGTAAGTGTCCGGTGGATTTTCCAAACTTCGTTCGTATACGAGGTGTATACACGTCGTATACGACTTGTATACGACTTGTAAACGATTCGTTTACGATTACGATCAAAATACGAGCTCGTATACAACGCGTATACGAGCGAGTGGAAATCATCGACCATCTCGAATACGACTCGAATTCGATTCGTATTCGATTCGAATACGATTCGAATTCGATTCGAATACGAATACGATCAAAATACGAACTCGTAACAACTCGAATACGAGATAGTCGATGACCCGTTCCCGGACTTTGACTCGTACGACTCGTATTCGAGATGTATTCGAATCGTATTCGAGTCGCATTCGAGATGGTCGATGATTTCCACTTGCTCGTATACGCGTTGTATACGAGCTCGTATTTTGATCGTAATCGTAAACGAATCGTTTACAAGTCGTATACAAGTTGTATACGACGTGTATACACCTCGTATACGAACGAAGTTTGGAAAATCCACCGGATACTTACTACGACATGAAAACACATAGTAGTCACATACGTCTTATTTGGAAATTGTGTTTTCACAAACTTCGTTCGTATACGAGGTGTATACACGTCGTATACAACTTGTATACGACTTGTAAACGATTCGTTTACGATTACGATCAAAATACGAGCTCGTATACAACGCGTATACGAGCGAGTGGAAATCATCGACCATCTCGAATACGACTCGAATTCGATTCGTATTCGATTCGAATACGATTCGAATTCGATTCGAATACGAATACGATCAAAATACGAACTCGTAACAACTCGAATACGAATCAAAGTCCGGGAAACAAAAATCGACCATCTCGTATACGATTCGAAAGCGAATCGAATACGATTTCGCGTTGAAGAAGGGCAAAATTCGTACTCGACTCGAAAACGAGTCGAATACGATTTCGCGTTGAAGAAGGGCAAAACTCGTATTCGATTCGAAAGCGAGTCGAATACGATTTCGCGTTGAAGAAGGGCAAAATTCGCATTCGACTCGAAAACGAGTCGAATACGATTTCGCGTTGAAGAAGGGCAAAACTCGTATTCGATTCGAAAGCGAATCGAATACAATTTTGCGTTGAAAAAGGACAAAAATCGTATTCGATTCGCTTTCGAATCGAATACGAGTTTTGTCCTTTTTCAACGCTTGGGAAAAGGACTCGAATGCGCCTCCACGTTGCAATGCGCATTTGTGTAAACGATGATGGAATCCCCTGCTTAAATACTGGCTATTGCGTCACGTAACAGCAACGTGCCACGTCACGTAATTGCAACGTGCCGCGCTATGCCACACAATGTGCCGCCGCGATAGGCCATTGAACCCGAATGTGTGTGATGCGAAACGCGCGAGTACGCGCGCGGAGAACGCGCGGTAATGCTAGCAACAGGAGCGCAACTGCCCAAGAAATTGCTCAACAATAAAAGGCACGTGGAAGCACGTGCCTGAAACAATAGGCACTTCAAATAAAGTTATTGTTAAAAAACGGGCTTGAAAACCAACAATTACACAATAATTAAGGGGCAAGAAATGAACTTTGCTGCAATGCAAAGTTCTCAAAATACAGAGAAATGAAAGTTACACTTGTATAAAGAATTGACAATGTTTGAAACCAATAAAAACTACAAAAACACACTTGTAAAAAACCCAAAACAATCCCAGAATGAATTATTTGACTCAAATTAACCCTAAAACGGTCTTGGAGGTCGTGCAGACGACAGAGTCGGATCGGAAGGTTGCTAAAACCTGACGCCAAAACTAGCAATGGGACAGCTAGTTAGAAAACAGCTTTTTCATCAATCATGAACGCTGAAAACCTCACCCAGGGGTAGAAAATGATGGAGAGAACGTTTTCGCCATCTAAAACGGTCTAAAACGGGTCTAAAATGCCTAAACCGGCGCCTGGAACGTGGCGCAGTTGTTGGGTCAAATATTGTCAAAAATCAGTGGAAATTTGTCAAATACTGGCAAAAATCTGCTGAAATTTGTCAAAAATTGCCAAATTTTGGCGCAAGTTACGTGAGGTTTGCGCGCATCCAACTATGACGAAAAATCCATGCGTGTGCACGCGCGATTTACTGGCGCGTTGGAAGCGTTAAAATAAATTTTTCCAATATCTAACACAATTTGCACCGAATTATGGCAATTTTTGACAAATTTACATGGATTTTTGCCAGTATTTGACAAATTTCCACGGATTTTTGACAATATTTGACAAATTCCAGACAAATTTCAGACAAATTTCAATTAATTTTAGAAATTTTATGAGAAATTTCAGCAAATGTTTGAGGATTGAGGAAATCTTCTGAAATTTGTCAAATATAGGCAAAAATCTTCTGAAATTTGTCAAATACAGGCAAAAATCTGCTGAAATTTGTCAAAAATTGCCCAAATTCCGTGCAAGTTTTGCAAGTCTTGCGCGCATCAAATCGTATGCGCGCCTATACTATTGCACGAGCGCATTGACGCGTGATGAACACCGACCACGTTTACGAAGTGAATTCGAGCTACAAAAGTATCGAGTCGCCATTCTATGATGGAAAAAAAAAATTAAGTGTAAACAAACAAAATAAAAACTTTAATATACAAGAAACGTACAATTCCACTCAACTTTGTTTCAAATTTTATTTATTGGATCATTGAAAATAAACAGTAGTGTTGTGCACTGTACGCTTAAGTGTATACCGGCGATGCGTTGTTTTGTGGTGGGGATTTGCCTCGATAATTGATCTTTTCTCTTTGTTTGCAATATTTTTTTGGCCTTTTTTGTTGATTTTTCGGTTTGAAATTGTTTTTTTCCGGTGTAATTTAAGTGGTGGAAGGTTGTTGGCGTGTGTTGAGGGTAATTTTGGCGGTTTTTGGGTCGGGATTAGTGTTTTCTGCGATTTTTTATCGGTATTTGGGGTAACGCATGCGAATCGCCGTCGATGCGTCGACCGTAGCAAGTGTGGTTGAAGTGATTTCGTTCATTCGTTATTTTAATGAAAATTAGGTATTTATTGTGACCACACGAGCACGTAGCAAGTGCGCGCGCAAGTTAAATGTGTAGAGGCCTGTGAGAAAATAAAACGTGCGTGGAAGCGGCGTAAATATTCTTTGGTGACTGCCATGGGTTTGTGCTTTGTCGTGGGCGCGATATGTCTGCGATATATATATGCGTTAGGGATGAGAACGGGACCAATTTTCGGGTCCCGACCCGTCCCGGGTCCATTACGTTAGCGTAATACGCGCGTATGATTGCATAATTGAAATAAATCAGTATTAAGCCTAATATTAGGCCTAATAATGCTAAAATAAAGTAAAGAAACAACAATATTTTGGTCATACAGTGTAATTTACTTTTAATAATGAGTTTGTTGTTGTTGTTTATTTACTTTATTTTAGCATTATCAGGCTCAATATTAGGCTTAATAGTGATAAATAACAACTGGAATTAGAAAATTGTCTCCGCCTCGCAGTACGAATTTAGCAACTGTAATCCCGTCCCGTCCCGTATCCGCATAGGGCAAACATTACCAGTCCAGTCCCTATCCCGGTCTGTTCTTATCCCTAATATGCGTGATGTAGCGCGTTTGCGCGCGCGATCTAGTGCGTTTGAGCGCGCGATGTAGCACCTTGAGCGTGTCCAAATGTGTACAGGTGCTCAAAAGATGTGCGAGGGCTTCACGTGCATACACGAAGCATAAACGTGAAGAAAACAGCAGAAGCAGTTGTGTGTGATATTTATAAAACCACATCACACAAGGGAATACTACTAATGATACAAAAAGCAATAAACTTTATGAATATTGAAATAAACTTACAAAATGGTGGAAAAAACATGGCGTACTGCCTTGAATATATGCCGGGATGTTATCAATCTTCCGGGCCCCATGTGTGTTTGATTTTAGTCCTAATTTTGGTGTATTTTTTTTTTTTTTGCCTTGGTTTTTCTCGTTTCTTGGAGAGTGCTGAGGCATGCCGAGGTGTTCTCGGGCGTGTGCGCCTGTTGAAGATCGAGCGTTTCATATTTTGTGTTTAATAAGCCTACCGTGGTGCCTCGAGCGTTTATTAATTTCTCCACTCGAGGCACTTCACTAACACCTCCCCGGTGTTTAAACGAGTAGCGGCGCTTATTTGACCCCGGTGTTTACTGTTTAAAATTGTCGTGTGTTTTCAAAGTTCTTAATTTGTTTAAAAGCAAACAAAATGGATATTTGTTAATTTTTATTTGATTTTATCAATTTCTATTGGTTTCTTGCTGATTTTTAATCGGTTTTTCTCTATTTGTGACAATTTTTGCCAATTTTAATCGTTATTTGTCATTCTGAATTGATTATTGTCCGATTTCAGTCGATTTTTGTTGATTTTTAATCATGTTTGTTCGTTTTTAATCAATTTTTGTCCCATGCCTTACGATCAGTTCGAATAATTGACACCATACTGTGCTGTTACTCGTATTCAAGATGGCGTCGCAAACTCAAGGCCGAATTCCGCTGATTTCATTTATTGCGACTGTTTGCGCTCCATACGTGTGAAAAGGATTATGGGAAAAATCCTCAATGCAGGCCATTTTGGTGTTAAATGAGCGAGGAAGGCAGGAGATGAGAAAAATTTGTAAAATTTCAAAAAAAAGCTAAACAATCAAAATTTACATGAAGATCAATATTTCTGGCTCGAAATGCATGTATCAGCAATTTCGGGATATTTTCGGGGTGAAATTGACTCGTTCGGAACACTGGGAAGGAACCCCACCCCGCATTCCCCATGCGTCGGCGCGCGCGTAGACGAAAATTCAAATCCAGGTGTTCAGACGGCCCCACGTTATTTTCGGGTTCCAAGTTGGGTTTCACAAATGTACCGTATTGCCTCGAATAAACGCCGGGACGTTTATTAAACTTCTCGTGTGTGTTTAATTTTGATCCGCATTTAACTGTTTTTTTTTTCACCGAAAGTTACTTCATTTTTTATTAACATGGAAAAAGAATGAACCTTTACAAAATACTAATAATAACGTTATAATAAGCAGTTACAATTGAAATTAAAACAACATTTTTTTTTTAATTAGAAACCAAAGCAGAATCATCCCTAAATTCTGACACGGCGTTGTCAAACAAACAGTTGGCGCCAAAACGAGAAATTAGGCAACAAAACATTTTGAATGCTACAAAAACACATTAAATAACCATAAAACAAATAAAAATAAATACAACAGCTAAACCAAATTGTAATAAACAAGACAGCAAAGTGTGGGAGTGAGTGACAACGCCAAAAAAACGCCCGAAAACGCCCCAAGAACGCACCAAAACGCCCCAAGAACGCACCAAAACGCCAGATAACCGTGCAACTTGAGGCAAAAAACATGCGAACATAATTTTTTGCTTTGAGTGGCACGATTTTCAGGCTTTTTGGAGCATTTTGAAGCGTTTTGGGGCGTTTTAGAACGTTTTTGCTTATTTTTTAGCATTCTCATGCGAGCTCGCGCGTGCAGGCGAGAAAAAAACAAACTTATTTCTTCAAGAGTTAAAAAAAAAATAACCCTAACCAGGAAATTACTGTAAAAACAACGGCTTGCCTCGAATAAACGCCGGGGCGTTTACTAATTTTCAAGACTGGAAGTGAGGCGAGATGTTGTTTGCTTTATTTGTTAAAACAAATTAGGCGTCACTAATTCACCTGTATTAGGGTTTCGGTTCTGAGAAACCGGACGAGGAGTCACAATAACGGGACACGGGAAATTTCAAAACTTACCGGTTCCGTCAAAACGCCATTGAAACGTTACATTTTTATAGCGTGTCAATGATAAAAATGGTCATTTTGGATGAAAAACGGCCATTTTGGATGAAAAATGGCCATTTTTACTATAAAAAATGGCTGAAAATGGCCATTTTTACTATGACAAATGGCTGAAAATGGCCATTTTAATAAAAAAAGGCCATTTTTACTTCGAAAATTGGCTAAAAATGGCCACTTGAGTGAGTGACAACGCCAAAAAACGCGTGCAAACGCCTGCGAACGCCCCAAAACGCCCCAAAACGCCAGATGACAATGCAACTTGAGGCATAAAACTTGAAAACACAATTTTAAACGTCACAAAAGTTGAAACAAAGATGAAAAATTAATTTTTTGCCTCAAGTTGCGCGATTTTCAGGTCTTTTGGAGTGTTTTTGAGCATTTTTTGGCGTTCTCAGCGGCGTGTTTGCCTCAAATAAACGCCGGTTTAAACAAAAAATGACGTCATTTTTGGTTTAAAATTGAAGTAAAACACAAAATATTTTAGTTTTTAAATGCAACTGGTCTAAATTTTGTCAAATGTTGTCATACTTCTTGAAAGTCATCATTTATTGATAAAAAATTTGAAAATTTACCTAATTGTAGCATGTATTTGTGGTTAGTTTTGATTTGAATTCAAACTGTAATTTTTTGCTTCGAGTTGCGCGATTTTCAGGCGTTTTGGGGCGTTTTTGAGCTTTTTTTGGCGTCCTCAGGCGAGCTCGCGCGTGCACGTCACAAGTAACCCTAATCAGGAAAGAACCTACAAAAACTATGGCTTGCCTCGCATAAACGCCGGGGCGTTTATTCATTTTCAAAAAGACAAATGAAATGGATAAATAAAGAAATTAGCGGGGAAATCCAACATGGCGCCCACTTCAAATCCGCTAGAGCGGCAAAACACGACATTTGAATTTCAACACAAGAATAAAATCAAGAATACACACTGTATTGAATAAAATAACATTAGGAAATGTAATTTCCTACAACAAAAGCACTATTTATTAAAAGAACACTTGAAAATAATCGTTTGCCGAACGGAATGAACTCGGTCAGCAGCGCACAAGTGCGTACCGACAACAAACGCTCGAAACGACAAAACGACCGTTCCGGGACAAAAATAAAGCAAACCAATCGACAGATCACCCCCAAATTAGTCTAAATCAATTCTAAAACCTATCCATAACACAAGAATAAGGTCCAAACAAAAGGTTAGAAGTTTGAACACAACCGAACTAGATTAAGAAATATGACGTCACGCGTCTTACGCAAGTGATCTGTAAATCGACGGATGCACTAAAAATCATCCAAAATCACACAAAATGAGCAAGAATTAAAGAAATAAGACACAGAGAAGTAATAAAACTTTAAATAGCAATGAATAAAGATAATATCAATATCATAGACACTAAAATTCATGAAAACACTGTAACTTTTAATAAATCACAAAAAATGAAAGTTTAATATGTAAAAATATCTAAAAAGCTGAAATTCAAGAAAAGCAAAAATTAAAGACACTTTGTTAACTTTAATTAAGACAATAAATGACATAAAATCCGGACACAACAATTATTCCATTTTGGATGAAAAACGGCCCTTTTGGATGAAAAACGGCCATTTTGGATGAAAAACGGCTAAAAATGACCATTTTTCTATGAAAAATGGGTAAAAATGGCTAAAAATGGCTATTTGATTGAATGACAACGCCAAAAAACGCCCAAGAACGCCCGCAAATGCCTAAAAATGCCTAAAAACGCCCCAAAACGCAAAATGACAATGCAACTTGAGGCAAAAAACATGAGAACACAATTGTAAACGTTACAAAAGTTGAAACAAAAATAAACAATTAATGTTTTGCCTCGAGTTGCACGATTTTCAGGCGTTTTGGAGTATTTTTTGGCGTTCTCAGGCGTACTCGCGCGTACACGTCACTGCCGAGTAAAAAAAACATACTTATTTCTTCAAGAGTTAAAAAGGAAGTAACCCTAATCAGGAAAAAAAATGCAAAAACAATGGCTTGCCTCGAACAAACGCCAGAAGTGAGGCGAGATGTTGTTTGCTTTATTTATTAAATCAAATTAGGCGTTGCTAATTCACCTGTATCTCTTAGTTCGACGTAAGAACACGCGCTTTTTTTAAAATGAAAGCCCAAGTTGGGTTTCATAAACGTACCGTATTGCCTTGAATAAAAGCCGGGGTGTTTATTAATTTTTAAGACCAGAAACGAGGCGAGATCACGACTCAAGATTAAGCGAGAAGAAATAAACGTGTTTCTTCTAAAGGAAGTAACCCTAATCAGGAAAAACTTACATAAACAATGGTTTGCCTTGAATAAACGCCGGGGCGTTTATAAATTTTCAAGACGGGAGGCAAGGTGAGATGATGATGCGGTGCGACGCGAATAAAAGCCCAAGTTGGGTGTTGCCTCGAATAAACGCCGGGGCGTTTATTAATTTTCAAAACCGGAAATGAGGCGAGATCAAAACGCCATTGAAACGTTACATTTTAATAACGTTTCAACGATAAAAACGGCCATTTTTGATTAAAAAAACGACTAAAAATGGCCATTTTACTATAAAAACGGTGAAAAAAAAACATTTTTACTCTGAAAAATGGCTAAAAATGGCCATTTTGACGAAAAACGGCCATTTTTACTACGGAAAATGCTAAAATTGGCCACTTGAGTGAGTGACAACGCCAAAAAACGCCTGCGAACGCCTGCGAACACATAAAAACACTCCAAAACGCCAGATGACAATGCAACTTGAGGCAAAAAACATGAGAACACAATTTTAAACGTCACAAAAGTTGAAATAAAGATGAAAAATTAATGTTTTGCCTCGAGTTGCGCGATTTTCAGGCGTTTTTGAGCGTTTTTTAGCATTTTTTGGCGTTCTCAGGCGTGCTCGTGTGTACACGTCACTGCCGAAGAAAAAAACAAACTTATTTCTTTTAGTTAAAATGTATTTCAAGCTTTAACAGGGGTTTAAACAGAAAATGACATCATTTTTAGTTTAAAATTGAAGTAAAACACAAAATATTTTAGTTTTTGAATGCAACTGATCCACGTTATGTCAAATGTTTCCATTACTTCTTGAAAGCCAAAAAATTTGAAAATTTAGCTAATTTCAGCATGTATTTGTAGCTAGTTTTGATTTGAATACACACTGTAATGTTTTGCCTCGAGTTGCGCGATTTTCAGGCGTTTTGGGACGTTTTGGAGCAAAAAAAACAAACTTAATTCTTCAAGAGTTAAAAAGGAAGTAATCCTAATCAGGAAAAGCCCACAAAAAACAATGCAAGATCACGCGGTACGACGCACGGACTCCCAGCGCACGGAATGCACGGACTTTCTGTGGACTTCCCGTGCACGGAAGACCGGCGCGGACATTTCCATTGGAGACCAGCGCAGAATTACCTACAGGCAATTCCGAATCAAAGGCTTCTTTATGGTTTATACATTACTTTGCAGTAGGTATGCCTGGCCTTGATTTGAAAGTGCAGTAAATTCTGCTGAATGCAGTGTTTTAAACTCGCAGCAATTGCGATGGTGCCAACTATTGGAAAATAAATTTAAAATGTAAAACCAAAGAATTTGTAAAAAAAATTTGTTTTAATCAATTGCAATAATGATATTCTACTTAATTGTTGGATTATGAAACGTGAAACCAATCCCATGATTAGGAAATATAAATTTTATTAAATTCATCGTGTATCTCACATCTCACATTCACTGCCATTTACTTAGTGTCATCCAAAAATCAGGTTTTATCAAATCCTGAGGTTATTCTAGTACGTCTTAACTGCCCGGCAGGTCGCGCAACCTGTGGAGCAACAATTGATGTAAATAGTGCAAGCAGCACGCACGGGAAAGTGCGCACTGATGGGTCCATGCCAGTGCAAGTACATTGGGTAATGTATTATTGCGAGCGCGCGTGTTTTCACACGATTACAATGTGCTGATTAAACCAACAGCATTATAGAAGCATTATAGACTGATTATATTGTATAATTTTTATTTTAACAAAACCCTGAATTTCATTTCTAATCGGTTTTTTTTTTTATTGACGCGCACAGAAGCGTTGTAGCATGTTCACACAATGTGGAATTTGCAAATTTGAGAAAGCGGCTTTCCCAAGGTTGATAAAACGCGCGCGATCGTGCGGAATATACAAATAAGTGAAATCCGCAAAATCAGCCATGAGACTGCGAACAGGGGGTCAAGGTATAGGCCGCCGTAATGTTAAAAATAGGGTCCCTTTCGCACTCCGAGAAATCCGCATGCGCGCCATAAGGTTAAAGCGGGGTTATATGATTCTAAAGTTGTGAATGTGAATGCGAGTTAAAGTATAAATTCTAAATGATTTGTTTTTATTCTGAAGTACAAATTTCTTAACCGAAAGTTGGCTGCATGTGTTAATTCGACCGACATGGAGCGTTGCCACAAGCAGTGTTATTTCGACAAAGCATCTTCAAGAAATATTACTTGCCAGTACATTTTATGTGCTTAATATTTGCTTTAATCATAAAATTTTGCAAGTTTTATTTTTTTCCAGATTGCCTTTTTTGCCGAAGAAATGGAAAGATCGATGCATTGCAAATCAACTAACTTGCGACTATCTTCATGATCTAACTACAATGTCCGAAACAATTAGTCCACATTTTGATTGCCACTGCCCAACAGAATGTGAAAAAACAGTGGTCACTTCGCATTATTTTTTCAGCGACACCCGAGACAAGTCGATAGAAATGTATTCATTTAGCAACTGGCTTCGAAGTTTGTCGGAATACTTTTTCTACGACTTTATTGCTCTTATGTGTAACATTGGTGGTCTTCTGAGTTTTTATCTGGGTGTATCATGTTTGTCAATTGTAGATCTGTCTATTGGAAGCATTTGCAAATTAAAGAAGCGGCTGCTCTTTCGTTTAAAGAAAAAGAGCCCGTTGGAAATTCAAGTGATGTACAAAGTTGAGAAACTGATGAATCAACAAATGAAAACCAACAAGCTTAATTTTAGACTCAAATTTAGACAGCTGTTTGTTCTTGTGCTGTGTTGTCTTTCTTCATTTTTGGTTTATGAACAATTCAAGGCATTCACAGCCTATTCTACATTTCAGACCATTGAACTTGTGCAAGAAGAATATATTCAGCTTCCTTCTATCGTTGTATGCACTGAAGCAGATGCAATATACAAGGAAAAAGAAAAAATGAAAATAAAGAAATTGCTGAATGATACTTGTGTGGAAGATATTGATATTTTGGAATTACTTGACAAACCATCTCAATTTGCAAGCGATGCTCATCTTTTATGGGAAGAATCTGGAGATATCGACATCTATGAGACTGCTGAAGTAAGCACTTGTTTCAATGGCATATCTAAATTCTAAATACAAAAGGTTTTTTTTCTTTCTTTTTTAAGTCGCTCGCACGGGCATTTGGAGAAGAAGCTTCATATTCATATTTTCATTCATATTTTCATTTCATATTTTTTTTTAATGTGTTAATTTTCTTGAATAACTAGGGAACTCTACATAAATAAACGGAGTGTGTGTTGGCCTTTTTGTTCCCCGAGATGTTTAATAGTTGTTTATTCTCGATGTTTACATTAATGTTTGATATTTATCTGTCTATTACTTTGTAAACATCGTTTTATGAATGGATCAAATGAGATCCCGTACTTGTGCTTTTGTTTTGTATAGATTTCGTTTATCGGGTTTTAGTTCTGCCCGATTATGTATCTCATTTTATCATTGCCTTTGTTATTACTTACGTTTTCCTGTTTTTCCACCATGAGCACGTTGAATAAACTCAGCATGGATTTTCTACATTTTGCCTCTTTATTTCGGACAATCTACATGGTAGCAGAGGACTAAGGTGTTTTCCATCACTGTGAGTTTGATTTTGTTGCTTTTAAGAGTTGCCAACATCGTTTTTCCCGTCAAATTTCGTCCGGGACGTTGCTGCACTCGCTTATCATCGATTACTCATTCCTGGAACAATGGCCGACCTCGTTTCTTCACGCCCGCTCACCCGACGAATTTGATGCTTTTTCCGCAATTTCCAACGGATTTCAACGCAGAAAATTTTCGTGGGTGCTGTCCTAACCTTGTTGAAGAATCGTGGGTACTTTTCCCGATGAATTTCCGTGGATTTTCGCCGATGATCGCCGCAGATTCGCCCGATCGCGATGCACCGCAATCCGAGTGATTTTCGCCGACGATTTTCACGTGTTTCATCGAGTTTGGGACCTTTTTCGACCAGTAGCAGTTTGTTTTCGATATTTGTGTGCTTTTGGCACATTTAGTGAATATTTTTGAGTGCTTTCCGTGATGTTTTCCGAGTTTTTCGAGCCGATATTCATCGTTTTTACGCCGTAAGCCCGTGCGCATTGCGAGGATTTCCGAGTCGACATTCATCGAGATCTTCACTGTGTTTAGTGCTTTTGTGTTGTACCAGGAATTGTAGGATTGTTTGCTTGTTTTCACAAGCATTTGTGAGTACTGTAAAATTTATTTTGAGTGTTTATCGTCGATTTTTCGTCGTTTTTCCGTGTTCGCCCGGTTACGAACACGAGGCGGCCGTGTACGACGATTTTTTGAACTTTTCGACAATTTTCCAGCACATGAACATTTGTGAACTTATTTCTAATGTTTTCATATATTTTTCTAGCTGTTTTTCGTTGGATTATTCTCGCACGACGTGTGCGAAGCGGCTGACGATTGCCGAGGATTTTCAACGATTTCGAAGGATTTTTCGCACCCCGGTGTGCGCAACAGAGAATCTCCTGCGAATTTTGTTTAATTCGCCTCTTTTGTTTTCTTATTTTCATATTTTCGCCTTCCCAGTCGTGAAACTTTGTGAAACTTTTGGGGGACCCTGTGTAGGATCCTGGGATTATTTTTGCAAAAGTTTAATTATTTTTGCAGATTTAATTCCTTGCCTTGGTCATTGCACTTTGACCATTGTATTTATTTGCCGTGCCCGACAGTGGGGTATCCGGGGGCCACAGGGCCGTTAATTCCCGACAACTCCTAAACGGCCATTGTTTAGACGGGTTAACTAGTAACCTGTATAGCCCTTTCGTTGGATATCCGCCTCGAACATCGTCATCGGTTCCCAGCGCGTAATTGCATTTTTCTTTGCCACGGTTGACATTTCTCAAAGTGACACCGCTCTTCATTACCGCTCTTCGAAATGGCTGAATCCGACAAAGCAACCACGCATCATTTCTCCATTGCACGACTTAATTCGGACAATTACGAATCGTGGTCGAGGAATATTCAGTTTTTATTACTGGAGAAAGGTGTGGACCAGTTTATTGACGAAAAACCTCCCGTGAAGGATGATACGTGGGATGAGACCAGGAAACAACTTCACGATGACCGCTCCAAACGCGCCAAGGCATTGCTTGGCCTATTTGTTGAGCCGCAGTATCAGGACATCGTTCTCGCTGCGAAGACCGCGCGCGATGCCTGGGTTGCGTTGAAAGCGACGTTTCAACCAACTTCTCTTGCCCGAATTGCGAAACTCCGCCGTGATTTCCTCATGATGCGATTACTTCCAAATGAAGATATGTCAGTCTTCGTAAGCCGTGTGACCAAAGCCCGTACGGTTTTGATTGAATTGGATGTCAAATTTTCGGATTCGGATGTCGCTTATCAACTTCTGGATTTTTTACCGGATTCGTACGAGGCGACAGTGCAAACGATTTACCATTGGTCCAAGGCAGATTTCACTTTAAAGGCAGTCACCGACCATCTTCTCTCGGAATTTAATCGTTTAAAGATGAAGAGTGCCGATTCGGAATCATCGACTAGTTTGCAGTCTACTAGTTCGACTTCGGGTACGCCGAACAAGCCTTTTCGACCGCTATCGCAAATTCAGTGTTTCAATTGCAAAGAAATGGGACACTACGCAAACAAGTGCCCCAAACCCCGTGTCCAGGGCGCTGCCTCTTCCGCCCCATCCGCCAATCGTGGCCGACGCTCGAATTCGCGCAACCGCAAGCGTGGACGCGGTGGTGGTGCTTTGCAGACGGCTACTGTTTCTTCGAATGTGGTGACCGGGATCAATTTCTTCGCGCAATCGGAATCGAATGTGTCTTCAGCTTCATCAAATGAGTGGCTCATCGATTTGGGTTCTTCCGACCATGTGTGTCCAGTGCGTGATCGTTTTACCAATTACAAGCCGGTCTCCAATTATTTCATCATTTTAGGTGAAGGTCGTTCTCGAGTGGATGGTATTGGAGATGTGGTGTTGCGAGTTGGCCGTGGCGGCGCAGGGGGGTCTAATTTTCCTGTGACTATGCATAATGTTTTGCATGCCCCTGCTTTCTCGCGTAATTTGGTGAGCCTATCGAAGATCGATCGTGCCGGACTGCATTTGGCGGCCGCGAATGGTGTTATGTCCATTTATCACCCTGATGATAAAGCCAAACAATTTCTTTTAACGGCCAAACTGAAGGGTGATTTATATTCCCTTCAGAATATTTTGCCCGCGGATCTTACATCTGCGACGCCTCCTACGGCTACATCCGCCCCAGTTCCCAAACAGGTTCTTTCTGCGTCGACTTTGAAGTCACCTGTCCGGCATGTCACTTTTGCCGAGGGACCTGTTTCTACCTCTTCTCCCAAACCCCCGAAGGGAAAGTTGTCTGATTTGGAGCTTTGGCACCGGAGATTTGGGCATTTTAATGCCGACGGTATCCGTCACTTGGCGAAATCTCCGAATGCTTCCGGAATAGAAATTTCTACTTCCGCATTGCCAGCATGTGCTGTGTGTGCCCGCGCCAAATCCACCCGTGCTTCATTTCCAAGCATTAAGGAAGGTATTTCTTCCAAGAAGCCTTTAGATTTGCTTCATATGGATGTTTGGGGTCATTCGAATACCACATCCATCGGTGGCGCTCGTTATTTGCTGACGATCGTAGACGACTTTTCCCGTTACTCCTTTGTTGTGCCCATGAAAACGAAGGGGGAAGTTTTCGAAGTTTTTAAGCTATTCCATGCTCGGATGGAGGTTTTATGGGGGGCTGGCTGCATTAAAGCAGTCAGGACTGATAATGGCATGGAATTTTGTTCCAAAAATTTCGAAAATTTCCTAGTCCAGCGCGGCATCAAAGCACAGCGCACGAACGTTTACACACCCGAGCAGAATGGCGTCGCGGAACGCCTTAACCGCACCTTACTTGAGGGCATGCGTTCCTTCTTTTTGTCGACGTCTTTGCCTCGACAGCTGTGGGCTGAGCTCGCGGTTACCATGATTTATTTGAAGAACCGCTTCTCACATAAGTCTCTGAACAATCTTGTCCCCTATTGTCTGTGGTATGGCAAGACTGTTCCACTCAAACACCTTAAGGTGATTGGGTCACGGTGTTTCGTGCACATCCCGAAGCAAGTCCGCGGTTCGAAATTCGAATCCCGAGCCTGGACTGGCGTCGTGGTTGGCTATGCTTTTCGCACGCGGGGTTATCGCGTGTGGTGCCCTAAGCGCAGAGAGGTTTTCGAGTCGAAACATGTCCGTTTCGATGAGGAATGCATGTGGGGACATCCTCGTTTTTATGAGGGCACCGAGATCACTAATGAAGGTGCGATATCGGTGGAGCTTGAGCCGGATTTCATTTCCGACCAATTGCCTCCCGTTCCCCAAGGTGGTGCTCCTGCACCCCAAATTCCTCCTCAAGCACCTCCTCCTCCTCTTGGACTTCCACCTCCTCCTGGACTTCCACCTCCAGGTGCACCTATTGCTACACAACCCCCATTGAGAGCATATCTTTTGCCTCCACCTCCTGTTCACTCGCCACTGCGTCAGCCTCCGCCTGGTTCTCCGGCTGTGGGGGGCAAGTGGACTCGTTCTGAGGTGATTCGGCAGTCTGGTGCGTCTATGGGTCACACTGATGTGTATTTTTTCCCACCGGATCGTACCAGATTGCGGAGTCATGGCGACGTAGAGCGATATTGCGTCGACAATCGTTTAGCATACGATCGAGATTCCTTTGACTTTAGCACCCAAAATGTGCCAGTTCAAATGGTTGATCCCCCACCGGTAGATCCTAATGTTTCTCTTCCACGCAGTCCTACGACTTCGGAAGAAGAAGCGTTTGCGGATTGCTATTCTACCGAACCACCACGGTACGCGCATTCCTTGTTTGCCCAGGTTCCTCGCACCTACAAGGAAGCTATTTCTAGCCCCGACCGTGTCCATTGGCAGAAAGCCATGGAGGAAGAGCTTGGTCTCTTTCGTGAGCGAGGTGTTTACGAGGAAGTTGAAAAACCTCCTCCTGATGTAAACATTGTGGGGAATAAATGGGTCTACTACATCAAGCGTGATGCAGAAGGCATTGTGCGCCGTTTTAGGGCGATGTTAGTGGCTCAGGGTTTCAGCCAGAAGTACGGAGTTGATTATTCCGAGGTTTTCAGTCCCGTGGTTAATTACGTCTTGATTCGCCTATTTTTTGTGCTTCTAGTAGTCGTTTTAGGCTGGCTAGACACACACCTCGATGTCAAGGGTGCCTATCTTTATGGCAACTTGGATGAAGCCATCTTCATGAGGATTCCCAGGGGCTGGGAAACTCCTCAAAACACTGGAAAAGTGTGGAGGCTTCATAAGGCTCTTTACGGCCTTCATCAGAGCGGGCGACAATAGAATTTTCGTCTCGTCGAAGTCTTGTTGGAGATTAATTTTCACAAGCTTCTAGGTGTGAATGGCGTTTTCATTTCCGACACTTACGATGCCGTCATCCTGGTTTATGTCGATGACATGGTGTTATTCACCAAAGGACCCGGTCCTCGAGACCGAACTGTTAAGGCCCTTCGTGGATTTTTCACGATAACAGATCTTGGTCCGGTATCGAAGCTGTGTAAGTTGTTGTGACTAGCTGAAGTCGCTCAATGATAACAGCGTGGCTTCAGCCATGTTGGATAACATCACAAGTGATTTATTGAGCACCGACACGTGGCGCCCTCTATAGGCACAACTCACATCTCCTTTTTTTTTTTTACAAGACAAGATATGAATTACAATTTTAAAGCACAGGTTACACTTGAACTGAATAAACAAACTGGTTATATAAAAATGCAAAAAATGAGTATTACAAATAGAATTATACTGAGTATTATGCTGATTAGAGACACACTAATATTATACAGTTCACATGTCCGTAATTTGCTTTGGCTTCACCACACGGCCACTTCTCGTCACGTATCCTGGAACTGGTTGCCCGACGACCTTGGCTACAGGACCTTTTGCAGTCTCGGTTCTTGTCGTTGTATTGGCAACTGACCCACTCTGTGATTGATCCGTGCGTGTTGCTTCCGCTGGACTGGTTCGGATGACAGGAATCGGATTTGCTGGTAAGTCTGCCTGCGTCTTCCTAATCACCGAACTGTTTCGTCTCAAAACTCTGCCATCTTTCATCTCGACCTCGAATGATCTTGGGTATTTGGTTCTCGCTTTAATTGTCGCTCCTTCCCACCGGCGATGTCCGGTCTGAACTCGTACCTCCATTCCCGGCTCCAATGGTTCCGCTACTTGTGCGGACTTATCGGCATACAACTTCTGCTTTCTTCGTTCCTCCTCCAAATTTTTGGAAACGTCCTTGCGTAGTTCTGGCTTCAGTAATGCTGTAGTGTCCAGCAGTAACGACCTCGTCCTACGGCTAAACAGTCTCTGGGCTGGCGATCCCAACTCTTCGCTGCGCGGCGTATTCCTCCAGTTCAGCAATGCTGCATAAATGTCTGTTCCATCCTTTTCGCAACGTTTGATCATCATCTTCGTGGACTGCACCGCGCGTTCGGCCAATCCGTTTGCCCTCGGAAAATGTGGCAACGAAATCTCCTGTGAAAACTCCCAGGCGGACGCAAAATTTTTGAATTCACGAGCCGTAAATTGCGGTCCCCCATCACTCTCGACAATCTTTGGGCTTCCATGACATGCAAACCAACGTTTCAACTTCTCAATTACACCTCTGGCGGTGGTATCACGTAACTGGCTCACCTCATAAAATCCCGAATAACTGTCTGTGGCCACGATAAACTGTCGGCCTTTAATTTCGAACAAGTCTGTTGCAACCCGTTGCCACGGCAACTCTGGAACTGGCTTTGACATTATTGGTTCCTTTACGTTTGCTCGTTGTGTGCTTTCACAAACGGCACACGATTTTACGTACGCTTCAATGTCTGCACTCATCCCTAACCAGAAAACTGCCTCACGAGCCCGGCGAATCGCTGACTGGACCCCCAAATGCCCCATGTGAATGCACTTCAAATAATGCGCTCGCAGTTGCTCCGGAATGATTGGACGGCTATTTTTGAATACAATCCCGCCATAGATTGACAATTCGTCGCGAAAATTCCAGTATTTACGGATATTGGCCGGAACACTGTCATTCGTCTCTGGCCAACCCTCCATGACCACTTGACTCAACGCCTGAAATTCCGCATCATCACGAACCGCTGCCTACAACTTGTCGGTCGCAGAGTTGGTCATCGGCAATACGATATGCACCTGCAAATCCTCGGGATCTTCCTTCACTGGTGCTGGTTGACAATCTC
This sequence comes from Strigamia acuminata, assembly GCA_949358305.1. Classification (NCBI taxonomy): domain Eukaryota; kingdom Metazoa; phylum Arthropoda; class Chilopoda; order Geophilomorpha; family Linotaeniidae; genus Strigamia; species Strigamia acuminata. The sequence goes on along the minus strand of OX442315.1, from coordinate 3,808,328 downwards.
GACTTAATGTGTCCGCCACTGGAATTTCCGTCCCCTTTTTATACGTGATAATTGGACTGTACGGCATCAACTCAAAGAATATCCGCTGCAACCTTGGCGGTACCCGATCCAACGGCTTCTTTGCAATCGCCTCCAACGGCTTATGATCCGTTTCCACGACAACTCGTTTCCCATACACGTAATCATGAAACTTACGACACCCGAATCGAATCGCAAACGCCTCCTTTCCTATTTGAGGGTAGCGTTGTTGGCATGGCGTCAACGCTTGAGTTGCGTAACAAATTGGTCGGCCATCCTGAAACAACGCAGCCCCCACGGCGTGCGAACTTGCGTCTACTGATAAAACGACATCCTTGTTCACGTCATAATACGCGAGAACTGGCGACGTCTTTAGCGCTGCTTTAATTCGCATCACGGCTGTTTCTTGCGCGTTCGTCCATTCCCAGGCTACATCCTTGGGTAATAATGTCCGAATCGGCTCCGTCATTGATGAATAGTGCGGTAAAAATTCAGCCAAGTACACAGTCATGCCTAGAAACCGACGCAGCTCCTCTTTGTTAGTAGGAGATTTTATTCTGTCAATGGCTTCTACCTTCTCCGGATCGGGTTTTACTCCATCTTGGGTCAAAATGTGTCCCAAAAATTTGATCTCCGTTGCCTCGAAGATGCATTTGTCTTTATTCAGACGGAATCCCTTTTTATACAACCGGCGAAGAATCTGCTTGACTAGCTTCCGCAACTCTGCTAATGTCTCAGCGTACGCAATTATGTCGTCGATTGACACCTCCGTATCCGGAATTCCTTCTAGTGCAGCTTCCATCATTGCTTGGAACACTTCCGGTGCCGATTTTATCCCAAACGGCAATCTAAGGAACCGATACCGTCCCCACGGCGTATTTACCACCAAATAATTTGACGTACGCTTCGTCACACGGCTCTGCCAATACCCAAATCGCAAATCAAATTTGGCGAAATATTTTGCCTTTTTCAACTTCGGTTTGACCGACTCGAATGTGCGTAACGGGTAATGTCGACGTTTCACGTACTGGTTTACATCCGTCAAATCAATGCATAGTCTAATTTTCTTCCCACGCTGCACTACTACTAACGGACTGACCGCTGGTGTCGGCTCGGTTACTGGCTCGATCACACCTTTCTTCACCATGTCGTCCAGCTCCGCTTTCACTCGGTTTTGCAATACGTGCGGAATTGTGCGCGGCGGAAAAATTTTAAACGGCGCTTGCTCATCAATGTCAATATCATACACGAAATCCTTGGCGCAGCCTAACCCAGTGAAAATGTTTTTCATTATCTCATCATCGGTGACTTCCGGTTCCAAGGCATTTATTCGCTGTATCAATTTCAATTGCGCGCACGTTTTTCGCCCAAATAATGCTGGTACGTCTTCCTCCACCACTTGAAATTCTACTGGCGCTTTCCCACGATTCAATGCACATTCTAATGTTATTGCACCCACCACCTTCATGTGATGTCCCGTGTACGACCGCAACCGACGCGTTGGTGACTCCGTCACTTGTACACCCAGTTTTCGTACTACAGATGCCGGTATTACATTACATCGTGCGCCAGAGTCCAACTTAATGTCAATTGAAATTTGCTTGTTAAGCTTCACTGTTTCAAACCAATCGTCGTCATCATCTGTGTGCGACACGGTGATTCGATCAATCATCAATGTTGAATATAAATCCTCGCCTGATTCGTCTTCTTCGGTGTCGACCATGTCGATGCCTTGCTTGGGTTTGGGTTTCTTCCATTTCTCCTTGCCCTCGGCCAGGCTGGCTCTACATACACTGGCAAAATGTCCTTTCTTTTTGCATTTGTTACATTTCTTATCATATGCTGGGCATTTCCCGAATTCGTGTGTACGACCACACCGACCGCACGGCTTGGAAAATCCATCCGACGAATTTTTCGTGCTCCGTCCGGGCTTTTTATTCGCTCTGACAAAATCCACTTTTGATTCACCTGAATTTTTCATCGCTTTCACTTGCTTTTCTGCTGCTTCAGACGACCGTGCCAGCTGTATCGCCTTTTCTAGCGTCAAACCGGCCTCTTCTAATAACCGTTGTCGCAATGTTTCACTTCTCACGCCAACCACGATTATGTCCCGCAACATTCCATCTGCTAACGCCTGGAAACCACACTTTGCCATTTTTGTTTGGGCCTCGGTGACAAACTCATCTATCGATTGTCCCTCCGCTTGGCGTAGCGTCAAAAATTCATATCTCGCGAAACTCTCGTTCACTGTAGGCGGGAATTTATCCGTGAATTTTTTCTTCACCAAAGTCAAGTTCTTTTTCTCATCAGCTGTTAACTCAAAAGTTTTAAAAATCTTTCTCGCTTCTGGACCGATGGCACTCATCATTAATCCAACTTGTACTGTAGCCGTCTGGGTCTCGGTTTGTGCCGCCACGGCATACCATTCGTAGGAGTCTAGCCATTCCTCCCATACTGCCGCCATATTGTCTGGTTGTATTACTAGAGGCTTTGGTGGGCGCGCACCACTCGACCCCTTTGGCTGGTTTGCAACTGGATCTGCCATCACACTGTGGTATTGAGTCACTGGACGTGTGTATTTGTCCCTGACACTCTAATAATTCACTCACACTTGAAAGTTCCTTTATCCTGACACCATGTAAGTTGTTGTGACTAGCTGAAGTCGCTCAATGATAACAGCGTGGCTTCAGCCATGTTGGATAACATCATAAGTGATTTATTGAGCACCGACACGTGGCGCCCTCTATAGACACAACTCACAAGCTGTTAGGCGTCCAGTTTGATCGCGATGGTGGACATATTTCCATTCATCAACGCGATTATATTGATCGGATCGCGGAAGATTTTGGAATTTCCTCCGAGCGTCTGTGCAGGGTCCCGATCACCGTTGGCACAATGGTTAATTGCGCTAGAGAGGGAGAACGTGTGCTGAACGACGACGAGTTCCCTTACCGTTCTCTCATTGGGTCGCTTCTGTTTCTTGCTTCTCGCACGCGCCCCGATATCCTCTTTCCGGTGATTTTGTTGTCCCAGTACAACACGTGCTTCACCTCAAAGCACGTGGCCCTTCTTCAGGTTCTCCAGTATTTGAAGAACACGCGGAATTATTCGATTTCCCTTTCCGCGGTCACTGGAGACATCCTGTCAGGGCACTCCGATGCTTCTTGGATCTCGGACCGAGATACAAGAAAGAGCTTCGGAGGGTACACGATTTCGATTTTCGGGGTTCCCATCTCCTGGGGCTGCTGTAAGCAGCGCTATTGCGCTTTAAGCATCATGGAGGCCGAGTTTTTGGCACTTCTCAATGGCGCGAAGGAGATCGTTTGGCTCCACGGCGCGATCGATCGGACCCGAATTTTTCGTTTGCCCACTCCGACGATGTTTTCTGATTCGTTGTCTACGATTTATTTTACGAGGAATGACATCGAAAATCGTCGGACCAAACATATCGATGTGCGCTATTTCTTTTTGCGGGATTGGCTTACCGAGGGCGTTTTTGTTTTGCGAAAGATTTCCGGCGATTTAAATCCCGCCGATATTTTTACTAAGTTTTTCTCGCCTGCTCGTTTGCAATTTTTATGCAAACATTTTTTCCGGTAATTTCGATTATAGTTTTTCGGGTTTCCGCATTTGTGCATTTGTCAATTGGTTGATTCTGATTTTTATCACTGCTTGTTCTGTACCGCAACCAATTGGCTATCGATATTGTTTTCGGGGTTTTTGTGTTTCTTTTCGACTGAGATTTGTTTATTATCTCGGAGAATGGGGGGCTATTGTTGGCCTTTTTGTTCCCCGAGATGTTTAATAGTTGTTTATTCTTGATGTTTACATTAATGTTTGATATTTATCTGTCTATTACTTTGTAAACATCGTTTTATGAATGGATCAAATGAGATCCCGTACTTGTGCTTTTGTTTTGTATAGATTTCGTTTATCGGGTTTTAGTTCTGCCCGATTATGTATCTCATTTTATCATTGCCTTTGTTATTACTTACGTTTTCCTGTTTTTCCACCATGAGCACGTTGAATAAACTCAGCATGGATTTTCTACATTTTGCCTTTTTATTTCGGACAATCTACAGTGTGGAGTGGACATTAGCTCGACAGTAAGGGCACGTTGCTTGTCTCCCCTCTGTGCGTGCAATGGCCATTACACGCTCGCTGCAGGCTGCGCAGAAGAATAAATGCGCGCAGGGCAGCATGGCGGTGTTTCTGTCAGTTAGTAGACAAACCACACAGAGGCCCTGTCCTGTGGCAATCGCAAATAATATCGAATTTGCTCTTAGTCATTATTATACGCAACTACAACTGTTGCTCTACGTAGTTTTTTTATAATGTCTAAGAGCAATGTTGCTCTTAACCAATTTCAAACCTAATTTCAACTGTTGCTCTTAGGAATGTTGCTCCCAGTACGCGGCAGCACCAAGCCGTTTTAATTCGTTATGACCGCTTGGCCAACCTCGGTAACCTGCGTCACTCCTCACACCGCCCAGTGGCCCTAAGACGTCCCCCTCACGGAGTGGACTGGCTTAGCAGGGGAGGTGGGAGCTGAGTGGTGAGAAGACAGACATTGCTGAGAGAGCATAGGGTGAGGACATGTAGGATGAGCTGCCACGGTCCTAACCTCAGCAGAGACAACTGCTGACTCTGCCCCTCTCACCATTCACTACTGTGACGCTCAGCAGCAGGAAGATGTGCCTGCTGCAGCCACCATGAGTGGGCTGTGCATGGGGGCTGTACGGGGCTGTACAGTGGGCTGTACATGGGCTGTACGGGATAAGTACGGCAGAATGTTCGTCCAGAGTAACTGACCACATCACCCAAGGGACTTAGGTTTTGTGTATGACGGGACGGTTGCTGGTGTAGCGTGCCTCACAGCACTGCCACACAGTGAGATAGGTGACCCCACCCCTAAACAACGGATTAGAAGTCAAAACCCAACAATTTGGAGTCCCTGTCTCGATCTTACGTGAGTATGCATCCCTCTCATTGTAGTAAATCCACATACTGCAGTGGGTATTGTTTGTCCGAAATAACATCGTAGAGCTGAATTTTGCTACTAAATGGCGTGCAAAACCAACGGACGGTTCTGTGTACAGCCCAATAGCATTAGAACTAGTACCGGTGTCAAGTCCCTTTCTCATTCATCTAAGGTTTGATCTACTTGACTACTGACTTTTCTGGACTTAATGGCTATGCTGTTTTTGACGGGTTATAATAAAATTAACCTGTTTGTTTTAGATAGGATTAAGTACTTGCCATGGGAGTCTGCAGTGTATTTACCTTTTATGACACATGGATTAAGATGCAACTCTCATTCCAAAGTAGGAAATACACAACTTAATTCAGTGGCGCAGTGATAAAAATTAAACAAAAATTAGCATAGAAATATTTTTATTTATTTTGACCCACAGTGTCCTTGTATTGTAATGCGTCACTGACTTAATTATTACACTTAATTGAAACGAATTGACTGTTGCATCATTTGCTTGCAGTTCTTTTTGATGGAAACTCACGAAAGAATGAATAGCAGACCGTTTGCGATGCATCCTCACAACTCGTGGATGATGGTGGAGTTTTTTAAGCAAACAGTAAGTCCACGATGCAATACGATACTACTACAACTCCTTGCCAAAAAAATGTCATATTCCTATTTTTAGAACTTTTAATATTTGAAATTTCTCAGAAACTATTTTTCATAAGTAAAAATAGGTTTAGGAGGATTTAAAGGATTGTTAGAGCTATCATTTCGTTAAAAGTTTTTTGAAAAAAAATGAATAGTTGAGGAGAAAAAAATTAAAAACTCCAAAAAGTGACTATTTACAATATTTCTCATAACTTGTGAACAGAATGAGATAAAATTAAAAACTAAACAGATTTGAGACCGTCTATATCCCAGGAAACTTTTCTAAATTGGATGTATGGGTCTCCAAAGCCCTCAAAAAAAGGCGTAATGGAGCTATATAAAGGGGTAGACAACAACTATTTTTCGAAAAATCGTGGCGAGCATAACTGTTGACGAATCAAGTCATAACTATAACATGTTATAGTACGACACAATAATGCTTCAATGCTAAAGTTTCGTTTTGATTCGTCAACAGTTATGCTCGCCACGATTTTTCGAAAAATAGTTGTTGTCTATCCCTTTATAGTATAGCTCCATTACGCCTTTTTTTGAGGGCTTTGGAGACCCATACATCCAATTTAGAAATGTTTTCTGGGATATAGACGGTCTCAAATCTGTTTAGTTTTTAATTTTATCTCATTCTGTTTACAAGTTATGAGAAATATTGTAAATAGTCATTTTTTGGAGTTTTTAATTTTTTTCTCTTCAACTATTCATTTTTTTTCAAAAAACTTTTAATGAAATGATAGCTCTAACAATCCTTTAAATCCTCCTAAAACCATTTTTACTTATGAGAAATATTTTCTGAGAAATTTCAAATATTAAAAGTTTCAAAAATAGAAATATGACATTTTTTTGGCAAGGAGTTGTATTTAACACATGGTTATATCAATGCAGATTGAAAGGTTGGACTCGCCAGTAAATCCATGCACGACAGAAGAGAAATTCGAAACATGTTCAACAGAGTGTCTCGAAAAGAAATTGTCAGAAAAAAGCATCAAATGCAGGTGAAATATTTAAATATTTTACAATAAGATTAATCGTATTCAGGGTTTGAATTATTTTTGATTAAGATTACCGTTGATGAATTCATCGAGTTTAACGCCGTGCAACACTTCGGTATCAGCTAAATTAGCAAGAAAGTGCTACTTAAATGTTTATTCCAATGTTGATGTTATTCGTGACTGTAAATGTCATCCCTCTTGCAATCAGATGGTTTACACTCAGTTCAGCGAATACATGCAAATACATAAGCTTGGCAATATAATATTCACAAAATTTCGTTTAGAAAGCAATATTAATGAAATATTTAAGCAGAAATTTGTTATGCCGGTTGAGAAATTGATAAGTGAGTGTGGATCACTTTTGGGTTTTTTCCTAGGAGTGTCAGTTCTCTCGTGCTTAGAATTATTGCAAACTCTCTGCCGCATCATCCATGATAAAGTGTTCACAAAATAATGTAAAATCTGCACATCTTTCAGAAATGTACACTAAATGTTAATTATTTTCAAACTGTACAATACTTTTACCTCATGTAAACAGCATTTACACACATGAGGGATTCTAGAGGAAAATGTCCTCTTTGCTTTGGTTTAAAAACTGTAGAAATCCGGGGTCAACTTATGGAGAGCTTATTATTTGAAAGCTGCAAAATTTCGTTGTATTTCTTGCAAAATCTCGTTGCATTTCTTGCAAAATCTCGTTGCATTTCTTGCAAAATCTCGTTGCATTTATTGCAAAATCTCGTTGCATTTCTTGCAAAATCTCGTTGCATTTATTGCAAAATCTCGTTGCATTTCTTGCAAAATCTCGTTGCATTTCTTGCAAAATCTCGTTGCATTTATTGCAAAATCTCGTTGCATTTATTGCAAAATCTCGTTGCATTTCTTGCAAAATCTCGTTGCATTTCTTGCAAAATCTCGTTGCATTTCTTGCAAAATCTCGTTGCATTTCTTGCAAAATCTCGTTGCATTTCTTGCAAAATCTCGTTGCATTTCTCGCAAAATCTCGTCGCATTTCTCGCAAAATCTCGTTGCATTTCTTGCAAAATCTCGCTGTATTTCTCGCTGCAATTCTCTCAAACTCTCGATGTATTTCTCGCTGCAATTCTCGCAAACTCTCGCTGTATTTCTCGCAAACTCTGGCTGTAATTCTCGCAAACTCTCGATGTATTTCTCGCTGCAATTCTCGCAAACTCTCGCTGTATTTCTCGCAAACTCTGGCTGCAATTCTCGCAAACTCTCGCTGTATTTCTCGCAAACTCTGGCTGTAATTCTCGCAAACTCTCACTCAATTCTCACCAAATCTCGTTTAAATCAATTAAAATTATGCACCTACAAAATTCGTATTCATAATGCGACTTTTTTTTATTCCATTTGTGGGAAAAATAAAGAAATACATATTTTGTTCATTTTTCAAGTTGCCTAATTTATTGAGTTATTACAATATTGGGTTACCAGGAAAATGCTCTGACAACCTTGAATTAATTAGCATATTATCCACACAGAGCCATAATAATGGGGAGTGAACATATAAAATTAACATCTCTCGTCTCTGTTTTAGTCGGGCTCTGCACTGCGGAGTTAGTGTTATCTCTGCAATGAACAGAAGAAGAAGTTTACAATCTAAGTGCAAAGCAGACTTTTACGAAAGACATATATTGTGATAAATCTCAACTGTACGTCAAAATTGATTAGGATTCAGGGCACCCACATCAGAATTTGTGTCGTTCGCAAAAATACTCAAAAATATACGTCCGACCCTTATTCTACACATTGAATTCAATTAAATTAAAGCAAGAAAATAAATTATTGACAAGCATTTCACAACGATGGATATCTTACTCCTTTTTATGGGGATCGTTCACACCGGTCGGATTTTTCTCGTGATGCTTCTCGCCTCTGTCGCCAGCAGCAGCAGCAGCAAAGTCGCATGTTAGAAGTATAACACAAGCCAAAAGGATTGCCACATTCATCTTGTTGTATTTCTGAGTTTAAAAAGAGAAATATGTAAAATAAGTCAATCGCTACAATTTCTTTTGAGTTAGGATTTACCATAGTTACTGTCGAAGTGTTACTAGTGAAGTTTTGCTGGTGAAGTGTCACTGGTGAGTCTTCAAGTGGAGAAGTGTGAAAAACTGTTGGGATTATATAGTGCCAATGTTTGTTGCAATTTAATGTTATTGCAAAGAGAAGATCGTCATTTATTTCATTAGAGAACAAAGAGAAGCAATTTGCTGCAATTTGCTTGGGTTAAGGTTTTAATTTGATTATGTGCGGCAAATATTTGCTTTAATTAGTTTTAGTCACTCGCGATGAGTAATTTGTAAGTTTTTTATATATAAAATTTTATAATAATTTATAAAAAATTATAAAAGTCTTGTAAAAACGCGTTAAATACTGTATTTTTGCACAAATGTGTGTTAAGTTTTATTTTTATCTCCATAATGAATGAATGAATGAGAGAGTTGCAATTTTGAGGAGAAGAAAATGCATTTTTCAAGAAAAAATGGAAAGAGTGTGATAAAAATAATTGAGATTGAATTCTAAAGAAGAGTGTAAACAAAAGAATTTGTGAAAAATTTTTTTTTAATTTTTTTTTTTTTTTTATTGTTTGTCATGATATTTAATGAAAATACATGAATTTTCAGAAAGAAAATCCCGTTTTTTAAAGAGAAAAAAAAATAAAAATAATTTTGGGAGGTCAAAATTGACCCCGTTTGGGGCAGGGAGAAATTCTTTACACGTAATTTATGGACGACCCCATACAGAAATTTCTAAATGAATAAATTTTATTTGTGGTTAAAAATTCAATAGACAAGATCCGCGATACTGCAGCGCCATCTGCTGAGCGAACTTAATACTGTCGCATAGTGACAGAAGGTCGCGTCGTGAGCTTATTTACTATGGCAGTTTCGCGTGTTTCGTGCGCTGTTCAGCTGTGTTTTAGTAATGGTAGAAAACGGCCGATTGGGGTAACTTGGCATGCTTTTCCAAGTGTTACAGCTATGAGAAAAGAATAGAATGTAAAAATCAGATGTCATTTTGGTCCTAAATTTAAATGAGGAACAGCAAACAAAGTTGAAGTTTTGTGTGGAGTGTTAGAGGTTTTGTTTAAAAATTCATTTTCTTTGCATAAACATTCATGTTTTTAGCGTAAAAATTCATTTTTAGCAAGAAGATTCATTTTTTAACATAAAAATTGACTTTTTTAACGTAAAAATACTTTTTTTTAACCTAAACATCCATTTTTTAATTATAACAATGTACTGTCATGGACAAAAAAAATTCTCTTATGTTTAGCTGTTTTAAGTTTATCTATCATTATTTGCCGGTCTATCGTTTAATACTGTTGTTAGGGCAAGACTGAGGCAATAAGACACATCAGTTTGATGATTTAACATAACTTTTTGGCACTCTTTAATTCTCCGTCACTCCTCATCGGCACCACTACAATCAACACACTACAATAGTCACGGCAACCAAAAACATAACAACGGTTGCCACGAATAAAGGTAACAATAGTAACACAAATAATAATATCATTTCTTAAACGCACTTAACCTCAAAGACAGAATTCGGTTCAAAATTGATATCAATTTTGAACCGATCTCTGACATATGTCATTGAATCTCAATGGATTTTTATGTCACCTTGTAAATAAAATTAAAACGGCTAAACTGAAGGGAAGTTTTTATTGTCCACGACTGTACTATTTTGTATAAAAATTCATTTGTGCATCAAATTTGCTTTTTTCAGTAAAAAAACTCCATATTTTCGCCTAAAAAGTTTAAAATACGAAATAAATTAATCTCTTTTTTTTTTGGTGAAAAATTTGCTTTTTTAACCCATAAAAACATATTTTTTCCATCTAAAATTGCTCCAATGACCTGCGATTGCTGCAAATTTCTGCAAAAAAACAGAGATCAAGTTTCAGCGCTAAAGTTGAATCTATGCAATCAAATTATACAACTGATTCAACCACTACTACACCTCAATTCATAGCAAATTATTTTTATGATCCTGATATACGGAATATATATACACACACACATAATAACAGCGTAAAACCATGTCAGTACATTTATTTTAACAAAAATAAGCATAAATTTCAATCAAACTTTACGCAGTAAAAAAAAAAAATTATAATCAAAATCACACAAAACTAATACTAAACTTATCTCCCAAATCCCTCTCTATATACATCGCTCTTCGAGATTGTAACTTGTGTTCGTTTCTTTCAACGTCCTCTTTTTGTTCGGATTCTGCGCTGTCTTCTTAATCTTAACTTTCTTCACCCCGAAACTCGGCCTCGGCGGGTAGTATTTCGGCTTTAGGCGGCAACGGCGGCGGAATGTTGGGCGGTGTCGGCAATTGGAGTCGAAGGGTTGGCGTGAAATTTGCTTTCTCGACGTACAGAGACGTGTCGTTGACGTTTGAAAGCGGCGAAATATTAGACGGCGTCAATGAATCGTCCTTGTTATCCGTCTTTTCACAGAAGTTCGATGGGAGCGGCAGATTCTGTGTTGGGATCGGGAAATGTTCGTTCCGGGTTAGCCATCTATGACTACTTGCAGTGCTGGACTGGCCCGGCGGGCTACCGGGAGTTTCCCGGTGTCCCGTGGCCGCTGTGGCCTGACGCGACCTGCTGTCCCGACTTCATTAATTGTGGCCCGGACACCCAGATTTCCCGGAAATAAATTTGTTCCCACTCCAGCCCTGACTACTTGATTGTTGTTTGGCTCGTCGTACTATTTTTTTGGGATTGGTGGTTTGCTGAAGCGGTTTTCTAGTGGTGGTTTCTTCGGTTGGGGTTTGAGAAAGTCGGGCATGTCGAAGTTGATTTCTTTGCCTTGTTGGTCGTCTAAGCAACTCTTTTGGGCTTGTTCCCAGTTCCCACACTTGATATATATCTGAAGGAAATAAATGTGAGATTTTGATAGATATTGCCAAAATTTGAGAATTTTTTGATGGATTTTGACAAAATTTGAGGAATTTTTGATGAATTCTGACAAAATTTGAGAAATTTTTGATGAATTCTGACAAAATTTGAGGAATTTTTGATGAATTCTGACACAATTTGAGGAATTTTTGATGAATTCTGACAAAATTTGAGGAATTTTTGATGGATTTTGACAAAATTTGAGGAATTTTTGATGAATTCTGACACAATTTGAGGAATTTTTGATGGATTTTGACAAAATTTGAGGAATTTTTGATGAATTCTGACAAAATTTGAGGAATTTTTGATGAATTCTGACACAATTTGAGGAATTTTTGATGAATTCTGACAAAATTCGGGATATTTTGTTGAATTCTGACAAAATTCGGGATATTTTGTTGAATTTAGACAAAATTCGGGATATTTTGTTGAATTTAGACAAAATTCGGGATATTTTTGATGAATTTGCTTTTTATTATTTTTATTTTATTTACACAGTAAAACTAAATAGAAATGAAAAGAGAAAATGATTATTTTATTTATTTTTATAAAGTACAGCATATGTTTAACAAATTTTAAACAGGTTTACGCTAATGCCTCATTCAACATCAACAAACATCAACAAATAGGTAGTGTACTTCTGTCACTTTTGACAGATTTCTTATTTCACTATCAGGTGGCGCAACTTGTCTCGCGCATGCGCTCTTTCGTATCGCGGATCTTGTCTATTGAATAAGTCAAGTTAATTGTTCAACATAAGCTTGACCCTCCCCGCCCCAACCCACCGGTAAGGTCAATTTTGAATGAGAATAAAATTATTTTCACTCATTTTTGGAAAAGATTTTTTGGCTTGGGATCAAAAATGACCCGGGTTGGGTGAGTAAGGTAATTTTTTTTTTTTTTTTTTAGGGTTACATACAAAAAAATACCCGAACATGAGAAAATTTGGAAAAAAGTTTTCAAACATGAAAATAAAATGCAATTTTTATAAGTGGTGTGACGATTTTGCAAATTTAACAATTATTATTGTTGCCGCTAGAGTGGGCTCCACCACCACGAAGCGCCAAATTTAAACACACTAAATTATCATTTCTGTATACTCTTGTTCAACTCAAAAGGGGCTCCTTCTCCCATTGGCCGAGCCTCATTACTCCTAGCTCCAGACTGAATACTACCACTAGCAGAAGTAGTTTTTATTTTTATTTATTTTTTAGATTACTATGCCCATTTAAATTTATATATAATTTTAATTGTATTTTATTGTAAAATGTTATTTCCATTTAGAAAATACAGTTTTATGCACATATAAATGTAAAACTCATGTTTGTTCTGTTTATTGGTTGCTTTGTCTGGAAAGCAAACAATTTTGAAATTTTGGCTGTTACCTGGGTAATCGATTACAATGTCTGTACATTGTAATGCAATTCTGGTGTTTGGATCTATATTTTTGAATCACTACATTAGTGAAATGACTCGGCCAATGGAAGAAGGGGCCCCTTTTGAGTCGAACCAGAGTATAATTACACATTTACACCTCATCAACTGAAAAATAGGCACTTTAGATACAAGGTGGAAGAAAATTCTGTCACTCTACTAAATATTTCTGACAATGCATCTAATCTAATGACGGTAAAGTATTAAAGTTGGGTGGGGCAATTTTTTGGTGACCCAAAATTTGACCTCTGGATGTTCTTTCAAGGTCATTGGAAAATGATCTTAGAAACCGTTAGAGATAGACAAAAATTTCCAATTGTAAACTTGTAGAACAACATATATTAGGTCTAAAAATGACTACTCCTCAAATCTTTTGTACTAAAAATTTACACAATCAAAAGAGTACGAGATCACTGTTGCTAAACAATATACAATATAAGCAATATAACCAAAAGTTAGCGTCAGTAATGCAGTTTCACATATTTGCTTAAAGCAAAACACAACAAAGAGCAAAAACAAAGCTTCATTTTCTACATTACTTCATTTTCCTGGAACAAGTCATCGCAAAGATATTCCACTTTAAAGTGCATGAGTAAATTTTGTAACATTGATTTTCTGACTTATGTCCGGGAGTACGGTAATAGACGATGTAGCCAAATGCAGTGGAGGTTTGTGTGTGGTGTGGTAATTTCAGACACGTAGAGTCATTATATAAAATGAGAAATAAAACTGTTTAATGCTTGTGAACACAGGACACTCACATACTTGGTAGCTGCCATGTTGTTAGCCAGGAACCCAGTGAACAAAAATAAACAAAAGCTAAAACAAGAAAACTGAATAACACAATGCCATCTGTGTATGGAATTTAGAAACAATTACTTATTATGTTGTACAAAATATAGAAAAAGATTAATACGGTATATCACTTACAAGTTAAACAAAATTAATGAACCAAATATCAAGTGAGGAGAATGTCCTCTTTCTTTTTGGTGTAAAAACCACTTAAATCTGTCAAATCTCGCAAAAGTTTGCCGCAATTATCGAATCATGTTGGAAACCTTGTAAATCTTGCATAATTTGTGTGAAATTGTGCGAAAATCTCGCTGTAATCGGCTCAAAATCTCGAAAAATCACGCCACAATTCTTGCAAAATCTGTTGCAACTCTGGTAAAAATCTAGTTGTTACTCTCGCTAAATTTCGTTGCATTTACCCCAAAGTCTCGCTGCAATTCTCACACAAACTTGCTGCACGTCTCACCAGAATTCTTCTAAATTCTACCCGCATTTTTTGCAAAATCTAGTTGCATTTCTAAAATTTCGTTGCATTTCTTGCAAAATCTTGTAGAATCTCGTTAAGAATCTTGTAAAATCTCGCTGAGAAACTTGTAAAATCTCTCGCAGAATCTTGTAAAATTTCGCTAAAAATCTGGTGAAGTCTCGCTAAAAATCTGGTGAAGTCTCGCTAATAATCTCGTTTAAATTCGCAATAATTCTCTCAACATCTCGCTGCATTTCCTCCAAACTCGCTGCGATTCCTGCAAACTCTCGCTGCAATTCTCTCAAACTCTCGCTGCAATTCTCTCAAACTCTCGCTGTATTTCTCGCTGCAATTCTCGCAAACTCTCGCTCCAATTCTCTCAAACTCTCGCTGCAATTCTCTCAAACTCTCGCTGTATTTCTCGCTGCAATTCTCGCAAACTCTCGCTCCAATTCTCTCAAACTCTCGCTGCAATTCGCTCAAACTCTCGCTGTATTTCTCGCTGCAATTCTCGCAAACTCTCGCTGCAATTCTCGCAAACTCTCGCTGCAATTCTCTCAAACTCTCGCTGAATTTCTCGCTGCAATTCTCGCAAACTCTCGCTCTATTTCTCGCAAACTCTCGCTGAATTTCTCGCTGCAATTCTCGCAAACTCTCGCTGTATTTCTCGCAAACTCTCGCTGTATTTCTCGCAAACTCTGCCTGTAATTCTCGCAAACTCTCACTCAATTCTCGCAAACTCTCGTTTAAATCAGTTCAAATTATGCATCTACAAAAGTCGTATTCATAATGGGACTTTTTTTTATTCCATTTGTGGGAAAAATAAATGTAATTCCTCATTTCTTGACCATTTTTAACATGGCCCGCAATAGACCTTACAACGGTGTAGAATCTTGTTGGTATTTTTCGGCTTGGGGTCATGAACCAAACATCCTTGATTCACGTTCAGGGTATGCGTTCACGGCATTTCTGGGGCTCATCATTCGAATAAAGAAATACACATTTTGTTCATTTTTCAAGTTGGCTAATTTATTGAGTTATTACAATATTGGGTTACCAGAAAAATGCTCTGGCAACCTTGAATTAATTAGCATATTATCCTTTATTTGGACAAATAAGAGAACCAAGAATCGGGACTGAACTAGCAAACGGGATTATACATAAAATCCCCAAAAACTCTAAAAATCTCTTGTCTGTTTTAGTCGGGCTCTGCACTGCGGAGGTACTGTTATCTCTGCAATGAACAGAAGAATAAGTTTACAATCTAAGTGCAAAGCAAACTTTTACGAAAGACATATATTCTGATAAATCTCAACTGTGTCGCAATTCCCAACTAATATGTGTGATGAAGGAATATTTGCTTTGTTTATTACGATCAAGTTTTGTATGAGTGAATTGTGACTTGTACGTCAAAATTGATTAGGATTCAGGGCACCCACATCAGAATATTTGTCGTTCGCAAAAATACTCAAAAATATACGTCCAACCCTTATTCTACACATTAAATTCAATTAAATTGCAGCAAGAAAATAAATTATTGACAACCATTTCACAACCATGGATATCTTACTCCTTTTTATGGGGTTCGTTCACACCGGTCGGATGTTTCTTGTGATGCTCCTCGCCTTGCTCCTCGCCTTTTTCGCCAGCAGCAGCAGCAAAGTCGCATGTTAGAAGTATAACACAAGCCAAAAGGATTGCCACAGTCACCTTGTTGTATTTCTGAGTTTAAAAAGAGAAATGTGTAAAATAAGTCAAACACTACAATATTTTTTAAGAGTTAAAATTTACCATAGTTACTGTTGAAGCGTTACTGTTGAAGTTTTGCTGGTGAAGTGTCACTGGTGAGTCTTCAGGTGGAGAAGTGTAAAAACTGTTGGGATTATATAGTGCCAATGTTTGTTGCAATTTAATGGTATTGCAAACAGAAGATCGTCATTGATTTCATTAGAGAACAATGAGAAGCAATTAGCTGCAATTTGGTGTGGTTAAGGCTTTAATTTTGTTATTACGCAGCAAATATTTGCTTTAATTAGTTTCAGTCACTAGCGATGATATATAAAAAATGATATATAAAAATTTTATAATAATTTATAAAAAATTATATAAATCTTGTAAAAACGCATTAAATACTGTTATTTTTGCATAAATTTATGTAAAGTTTTATTTTTATCTCCAAACTGAATTAATGAATAAATGAATGAATGAGTTTTTCCATTTTGAAAACAAAAATATTGCATTTTTAAAGAAAAAAAAGAAAGAGCGTGACAAAAATTATCGAGATTAAATTCAAAAGTAGCCCGTATAAACAATAACGAGTTTTTAATGAGTTTTTGAATTTTTGAAACTATTATTTTTTTTATTGTTTCTTATGACATCAAAATATATGGATTTATTTTTTTATTGTTTCTTATGACATTTAATCAAAATACATGGATTTTTAAAAAGAGAAAAAAAATTAAAATACTTTTGGGAGGTCAAGATTGACCCCGTTTGGGGCAGGGAGTAATTCTTTACACGTAATTTATGGACGACCCCATACAGAAAATTCTAAATGAATAAATTTTATTTGTGGTTAAAAATTCAATTGAATAAGTCAAGTTATTTGTTAAACATAAGCTTGACCATCCCCGCCCCAACCCACCGGTAGGGTCAAATTTGGCCTCCAAAAGTGATTTTATTTTCTTTCTCGAAAACTATCAGGATTTTCTTTCTGAAATTTCGTGTATTTTCATTTAACATCATAACAAACAATAACAAAAAAATAGATTTAAAAAATCCCCAAAAAAATTTTCACAAAATTCCGTTGTTTACTTTTGAATGCAATGTCAATTATTTTTTCCACTCTCTTTCGACAAATATCGAACTGCTTAAATTTCTTCATAAACGTGAAAAACTCAGAGAATAATATTATTTTCACTCATTTTTGGAAAATATTTTTCGGCTTGGGATCAAAAATGACCCGGGTTGGCTGCGTATCTGACAAGGAGACCGCAAGAGTGTGTAATCCACAATTGTTAAAATTGTTTGTAAATAAAGCATTCACATCACCTAAACAATCTATTTTTCTCATATTAAAATGCACCTCTCTCTCACATTGTTACAAACAGTAACAACACACAGGATTCCTTACTGTGTGTTGAAACACCATTTTTTGATATTTTGAGTAAAAAGGTCAAGTGTAGCACTACATTTGGTGATTAGCCTGTTCAAACCTTACTCTGGAACCCAGGTAATTTGATATCACATGACATATGACATCACAACTTTGTTCACCAACATGACTGCCTGCATGAAGCAACAATAGTGTGTTGTGGTGGCTCAGTGGTTAAGGTAATGAATCAGGAATCTTTTCACACAGGTTCAAATCCTGTTGTCGGTGAAAATTTTTACTTATATTTTTTCTTTATTTTTAGCAGTAAAGTTAATGTTTGTTATTTTATATTTTTTTTAATTAAAATTAAAATTTTTAAAAAAAATATAAAATAACAAACATTAACTTTACTGCTAAAAATAAAGAAAATATATAAGTAAAAATTTTCACCGACAACAGGATTTGAACCTGTGTGGAAAGATTCCTGATTCATTACCTTAACCACTGAGCCACCACAACACACTATTGTTGCTTCATGCAGGCAGTCATGTTGGTGAACAAAGTTGTGATGTCATATGTCATGTGATATCAAATTACCTGGGTTCCAGAGTAAGGTTTGAACAGGCTAATCACCAAATGTAGTGCTACACTTGACCTTTTTACTCAAAATATCAAAAAATGGTGTTTCAACACACAGTAAGGAATCCTGTGTGTTGTTACTGTTTGTAACAATGTGAGAGAGGGGTGCATTTTAATATGAGAAAAATAGATTGTTTAGGTGATGTGAATGCTTTATTTACAAACAATTTTAACAATTGTGGATTACACACTCTTGCGGTCTCCTTGTGAGTAAGGTATTATTATTATTATTTTTTTTAGGGTTAATATACAAAAAAATATCCAAACATGAGAAAATTTGGGAAAAAGTTTTCAAACATGAGAATAAAATGCAATCTTTATAAGTGGTGTGACGATTTTGCAAATTTAACAATTATTATTGTTGCCGCAAGAGTGCGCTCCACTACCATATTTAAACCGAGGATATAGAAGAGAAGGATAGGAAAACGGGCCGTGGCCTTGAAACATCCATGGATCCTCCCGCTGGGTGGCAGCACCGCCTTTTGCATACGGTTATCGTATACAACATATACGAATAGCATTGTAAATTTTTCAGTGTTAACATTACTATTGATTTTGACACTGTTTTTAGGAGAATTATATTCAATAAATAAAATATTAAATAAACTTTCAAACAAACATTGACAGATACCCATTAATGATTGCTCAGGTAGTTCCAATCAAAAGGGGCTCCTATTCCCATTGCCCGAGCCTCATTACTCCTAACTCCATAATAATTTTACTATAGAATGTTATTTCCATTTAGGAAATAAAGTTTTTAGCACATATAAATGTAAAACTCATGTTTGTTCTGTTTATTGGTTGCTTTAACTGGAAAGCACACAATTTTGAAATTTTGGCTGTTATCTAGGCAATCGATTACAATGATTGTACATTGTAATGCAATTCTGGTGTTTGGGTCTATATTTTTGGATCACTACACTAGTGAAATGGCTCGGCCAATGGGAGAAGAAGCCCCTTTTGAGTTGAAGCAGAGTATAATTACACCTCGTAACTTGAAAAATAGGCACTTTAGATACGAGGTGGAAGAAAAGTCTGTCACTCTACTAAATTTTTCTGACAATGCATCTAATCTAATGATGGTAAAGTATTAATGTTGGGTGGGCAATTTTTTGGAGACCCAAAATTTGACCTCGGGATGTTCCTTCAACATCGTGGAAAATTATCTTGGAAACCGTTAGAGATAGGCAGAAATTTCCAATTGTAAACTTGTAGAGCAACATTTATTTAGTTTAAAAATGACTACTCCTCAAATCTTTTGTACTAAAATTTTTTAAGAAAATTGCAAATTCCTAAAGTAGACACAAGTCAAAAGCCTATGGAAAAATGACCAAAATTGAAAAAGTGCCAAAAACGTGCTGATTAGATTTAAAATTGTGAGAAAGAATACAGCTTGGTTTGATCATTTAACAGGAACAAAAACTTTAATTCTCCTTGCTTTCATACACCGCCATGAGTAACAACATTCGTGCGTCGCTTAGCAGAGTTAATAATACAACTATAACACTTAAAGCAACACTTACAACGCTTTTTGCCCTTACTGTTGATACGCACTTTCCCAAAAATTCCTCTCTTTGTGCAAAAGAAAAAGCAACACACTTGCAACGCTCATCCCCTCGCCTTTGACTTGTGTCTACCTTAGGAAATTGCAATTTTCTTAAAAAATTTAGTACAAAAGATTTAAGGAGTAGTCATTTTTAGACCTAATAAATGTTGCTCTACAAGTTTACAATTGGAAATTTCTGTCTATCTCTAACGGTTTCCAAGATAATTTTCCAATGACCTTAAAGGAACATCGCGAGGTCAAATTTTGGGTCACCAAAAAATTGCCCCACCCAACTTTAATACGTTACCGTCATTGGATTAAATGCATTATCAGCACTTTCGGAAATATTTTGTGAAGTGACAGACTTTCTGTTCACCCTGTATAATTATAACCTATACTCTGGCCATGTGCAAGTTGAGCCTAAATCCGAGTCTTTTCTCTGGTGTAGTGATACAAGAAAATAGATCCGAACACCAGGATTGCAACCGATCTACTGAAATAGTAAGCGAACGTTCTAAGATTTCTGGAAGAAGCAAGCAATAAACTCTGAACTATTTTTCCTGGTGGCAGCACAGAGTGAGTTATGAGGCTCGGATTTAGGCTCAACTTACACATGGCCAGAGTATAATTGCACTCCAAATTCGAATTCACCACTAAAAGTGGTAAATCGCGCCATCTATTGGTAAACTTAGCTATTATTCTGACGTCGTAACCGTCACAACGGTGTAGAATCTTGTTGGTATTTTTCTGTTTGTGGTTATAAACCAAACATCCTTGATTCACGTTCAGGGTATGCGTTCTCGCTATTTCTGGGGCTCATCATTCGAATAAAGAAATACACATTTTGTTCATTTTTCAAGTTGGCTAATTTATTGAGTTATTACAATATTGGGTTACCAGGAAAATGCTCTGGCAACCTTGAATTAATTAGCATATTATCCGGTGTGTGGACACAAAATAGTATTAAGAATCGGGACTAAACAAAAAATCCCTTCAAGAAATCTCTTCTCTGCTTGAGTCGGGCTCTGCTTTGGGGAGTTACCGTCACCACTGCAATGAACAGAAGAATAAGTTTACAATCTAAGTGCAAAGCGGACTTTTACGAAAGACATATATTCTGATAAATCTCAACTGTGCCGCAATGCACAACTAATATGTGTGATGAAGGAATGTTTGCTTTGTTTATTCAATGGGAATGACGTCACGCACAAACACAAAACGAGTTTTGCATACGTTTTAGAGTTTTTGAATGCAGCTAGGGAGTTGTGACTTGTAAGTCAAAATTGATTAGGATTCAGGGTACCGACATCAGAATTTGTGTCGTTCGCAAAAATACTCAAAAATATACGTCCGACCCTTATTCTACACATTGAATTCAATTAAATTTAAGCAAGAAAATAAATTATTGACAACCATTTCACAACTATGGATAACTTACTCCTTTTTATGGGGATCGTTCCCACCGCTCGGATTTTTGTCGTTCTCCTCGCCAGCAGCAGCAAAGTCGCATGTTAGAAGTATAACACAAGCCAAAAGGATTGCTACAGTCATCTTGTTGTATTTCTGAGTTTAAAAAGAGAAATATGTAAAATAAGTCAAACACTATAATTTTTTTCAAGAGTTAAAATTTACCATAGTTACTGTTGAAGTTTTGCTGGTGAAGTTTTGCTGGTGAAGTTTTGCTGGTGAAGTGTCACTGGTGAGTCTTCAAGTGGAGAAGTGTGAAAAACTGTTGGGATTATATAGTGCCAATGTTTGTTGCAATTTAATGTTATTGCAAATAGAAGATCGTCATTGATTTCATTAGGGAACAAAGAGAAGCAATTATCTGCAATTTGCTTGGGTTAAGGTTTTAATTTGATTATGTGTGGCAAATATTTGCTTTTATTAGTTTCAGTCGCTTGCGATGAGTAATTTCTAAGTTTTTTATATATAAAATTTTATAATAATTTATATAAAAATTATAAAAATCCTGTGGAAACGCGTTAAATGCTGTATTTTTGCACAAATGTGTGGAAAGTTTTATTTTTATATCCATAATGAATGAATGAATGAAAGAGTTGCAATTTTGAGGAGAAGAAAATGCATTTTTTAAGAAAAAAGGGGAAGAGTGTGATAAAAATAAGTGAGATTGAATTCAGAAGTAGAGGGTAAACAAAGGAATTTGTAAAAAATCTTTTTTGAATTTTTGTTATTTTTTTAAATCTTTAATTTTTTTTATTGTTTGTCATAATATTTAATAAAAATACATGAAATTTCAGAAAGAAAATCCCGTTTTTTATAGAGAGAAAAAATAAAAATAATTTTGGGACAGAGTAATACCATAACACGTAATTTATGGACGTCCCCAAACAGAAAATTCAAAATGTATACATTTTTATTCATTTGGCTGTTGACAATTTGTAATAGTTTGAAACATTCCAGTGTTGTTTTAGTTGAACCGAAGATTTTACTAATTCCCCTCCCCCCCACCTGGTGCCAGAATGTCAAAATAGTACTACTTTGGCCCTCCTGTTCAGATGGCACTTTTGGGCTATGTGTAAGCAAAAATAATAATAATAATAATAATAATGATTTTATTTCTCAAGAATTAAATTGAGTAGGATAATAATAATGGTGATAATATATCTGCAATTTTGTGTGATTAAAGGTTTAATTTAATTATGTGCAGCAAATATTTGCTTTCATTAGTTTTAGTCACAGCAATATGAAATAATTTTTTTTATATAGAAATTTTATAATAATTTATAAATTTTTTTTTCATAATTTATAAAAAATTTAGAATAATTTATAAAAAAAATTATAATAATTTATAAAAAAAATTATAATAATTTATAAAAATTTTATAATAATTTATAAAAAAATATGTCACGGTCCGGTGTTCACGCGTACGAGTAGTACGCATTGTTTCCCCCGTGTTGTGTTTCTAATAAACTCTAATTGTGTTCCTACCTTGTATTGTTTCCATTTTGTCTTATGTTTAGCCGAATTCTCCTCATTTTCCCTCATTTCTTCCTTTCTTATCCCTTACTCTCTCCTAACTCTCTTCTCTTTCTCTCACTTCTCTCTTATCTCTTCCTAGTTTTTCTATTTCTGTTTATTGTTTTGATGCGAACTCATTTGCATTTCTATTCTGGTCAGTATGCGTCGACGTTAGTCATACACTTAGTATGCACCGACTGTACTGATTGGCTCTTGACTCTTCCGTGATTGGTTGAGCTTGGATGAGTCCAAGTTTACCTTTCACCCTATTTTTCCCTTTTCTCCTCAGTTAAGCTCTGTATCCCGAACGCGTAGGTGCTCTTTGGAGCCAGTGCTCATGGCAGAGTCTTAGCTCACTTCACAAAGCTCACTTGCTGCTTTGTTTTCACCTAGTAGTTCTGAGACATGACTCTAGGTTTTCATCTCATCTTTATTAGTGTTAACTCACAGTTTTATCCATTTGAACCTGTTGTTTTTCCGCTTCTTTTCGTATCGTTTTAAGCGCCGTGACGCGTCGCTATTTAGGCAGGATAAGTTTGTTTGGCTTTCAAACTGAAGTCTTTGTGTCTATTTATTTCATGCATTCGGCGCGTAGCTTAGTTTCGCCGCCCACTACGGGCTTTAGCTTAATTAAGCACTTGTGCGAGGTTTAGTTAGGGATTTGAGTGACCGTGCAGGCCAGTTACGCACGCGTTAGCACGCATTTCACGCTTCACTTCGACAGCGAGGCGGACGCTTGTGAGTCGGGACGTTACGTGTTTCGTTTAACTTCGTGTGATCTTGTGATCTGCACGATACGTTGCGGGACGCGCGTTGGGTCTTGACTCTGGTGACCGCTAAGCAAATTCTGTCCCCCCATTTTAGTAGCTCGGAATACCCGGCCAAAATAAATATTCGTGTAAAGATCGGGATCTGGAGTGTGTGCTACCGACATAAGGCGCGCACTCACGGCTGGGCAGGTCTCGAGGACCAGGCTCCCAAGATTTTCTGTATCGCGGTGTCTTTCAAACGCGTCCCAAACCGCTCGGGAAACGCGATTCATTACAAATAATTTTTGAAAATTTTATAATAATTTATAAAAAAATTATAATAATTTATAAAAAAATTATAATAATTTATAAAAAAAATTATAATAATTTATAAAAATTTATAATAATTTATAAAACTTTTATAATAATTTATAATAATAATTTATAAATTCTGTACCCGAACCCGCCCGTACCCGGGGCATCCCCACACCCTACCCTACACGTACCCATACCCGAGCGCAATCACCTGTGCTTACTGATCGATTGTGATGAAGTGCACATGTTCTCACCCTGTGCTGTCCAAACTCTCTCTCCTTCTCTCTCTCTGACTGACTGTCCTCACCACACCACTCAGCTCCCTCCTTTTCCACTGGGTCAGCTACCTCGCAAGTGAGGTGACCAGGGGCCAGCGAGCAGTGTGTGGATTGACGTGGGTCATCGTGGGTGGCCAGACCGTCACACTCTCAGGGTTTCCAAGAAAATTTTTAAATGACCTTGATGGAACATCCCAAGGTCAAATTTTGGGTCACCAAAAAATTTTCCCACTCAACTTTAATACTTTACCATCATTGGATTAGATGCATTGTCAGAACTTTCAGAAATATTCAGTTGAGTGACAGACTTTTTTTCCACCCTGTATATCACCCTGGAATTTAAGCCAGTAGCGCAGTGTTCGCCACATTCCATTTCACATTAGAAAACAATTCGAGCTGGAATTGGACAAACTGTTGTCGATTTTTGGCCAAAACAGTCGATTTTTGGCCGAAACAGTCGATTTTTGGCCGAAACAGTCGATTTTTGGCCGAAACAGTCGATTTTTGGCCGAAACAGTCGATTTTTGGCCGAAACAGTCGATTTTTGGCCGAAACAGTCGATTTTTGGCCGAAACAGTCGATTTTTGGCTGAAACAGTCGATTTTTGGCCGAAACAGTCGATTTTTAACCAAAATAGTCGATTTTTAACCAAAACAGTCGATTTTGGTCAAAACAGTCGATTTTTGGCTAAAACAGTCGATTTTTGGCCAAAACAGTCGATTTTGAACGAAACAGTCGATTCTTGGCCGAAACAGTCGATTTTTGGTCGAAACAGTCGATTTTTGGCCGAAAAAGTCGATTTTTGGCCGAAACAGTCGATTTTTGGTCGAAACAGTCGATTTTTGGCCGAAACAGTCGATTTTTGGCCGAAACAGTCGATTTTTGGTCGAAACAGTCGATTTTTGGCCAAAACAGTCGATTTTTGGCCAAAACAGTCGATTTTTAACCAAAACAGTCGATTCAGAATTATTTGCCATTGGAAACGAATTTGGACTATGATAATGGAAAATGTGTCTAATTTACCATTGAAAACAGTTAGATTTTCAATGGCAAATTTTTTACAAATCGTCATCGGAAACAAATGTTTGACAGCTCTTTCTGGCTGCCACAAACAATGCAACTCTCAGAATCTCCACTGCAAAAAATTTTGGATTTCCAAAAAAAAAAGCTATTGGAAAGTTAAATGTAAAATTGGATAAATTCCAGTTTGGAAATATAATGGAAAGGAAATGAGAAATATTTTTTAGGAAGTTGAATTCCTGTAAATTTTCAACACTGAATGATAATGTTGCAAGTTTTTGTTAAATGTATGGAAAGCTAATGTAAACTAGGTTTGGAAATATAAATTTCTATAAATTTTTCGTGACTGAACGATGATGTTGCAAGTTATTGTAATTGTACGGAAAGCTAATGTAAACTAGATTTGAAAATTTATATTTCCATCTCCAAGCCATCCCAATAGTAAAATGGCTTGGGGATGGTTTACTGTATGTGTATCGGTCCACAACATTAAATTAAGAGTTTCAAGGACCAATATACTTATAAAAAAGTGTTGGAGGATTGTTATGCTTCCATTTTGAGATAATAAACTGCCTTTGACATGGATATTTCAGCAGGAAAATGATTCTAAACATAATGTCAACTCATTTGCTCAGTTTTCCAAACCCATCACATATGGGTTGTGGTGACCTCAAATATTCCTATTTGAGTGCGCACCATATTTCCAAATTGTCTTATAAACATATTCAACGAGCTTATATGTTTTGTTTCAATGTAAATTGAAATAAAACATACATTAATAAAATATAAAACAAGACACAATATTACCCAAATAATATTGTGTTTTGCAGCAAGTTTTGGCCCAGCAACAGCGTCAACCAATCGCGCTGCAGCGTGCATTGCTTTGATGATGCTGCTAGGCGTGTGCCTGGGCGGAGCATCCCTTCCCCTCGCGCGTGCCCGGCTCAATTGTTGCACACGACCCGAAGGCGGCCGTGTGTGATCTTTGTGCAACTCGTCATCTGCGCAGCTTTTCTGAGCAGATTTAGAAGTGAGCCAAACGGTTTTGGCCCACTCTTCCCGCACTCTTGATCCTGCTTCCAAACCTTTCACAACCGTGTCAAACTTATGCCCAAACTCGCTAAGTGTGATCTGTGATATTGGAAGAATCGAGATTCATTGCTGGTCCGTGCCAACTGTACGGAATAGCGCCTTTCTAGCTTGAATTACTACGCGTAATTTAAGCCATTTCTGTGTGAAACTAACATCGAGTTTACTCTGTTAGTTTGAAGGCTTTGTGTCGAGTTTAACTCCACAAAGCGATTTGTGTAAAGACCGATTGTTACGTCGAGCTTGCTCCGTAATAATCGAACCGCTGTGTGCAAGACGTATTCGTGTCGAGCGTGCTCCACGAGGATTTTAGTATATTTAGAGGCGTATTTTAGCGTTGAGTTTACTCCGCTAAAATCCCGCGCTCACACGACGCCGTCGACGCCATCTTGGAGCCAACGGTCAACCGTGAGTGTAGATATTAAAGAAGAAGCCAGATCGACCCCAAAGATTTTAAATAATACCTCCATTGTATTTTGAACGATTAAAACTATCTAATTTTTCCTTTACTCTGTGTAAAATCATTCCCCTAGACAAACATTTGGCCACAGAGTAGAAGTCCTGTACGGCATCTCTACGACGATTGCTTGATAAGTCTCCTCGATTTATTAAGTAAAAACCCGGATCGCCGCACTTGGGGGCCTGGCCGGGATAGTTTTGATTGTTAAAATCCGATTTTTGCAAAAAGATCCTTTATTTCCATTGTTCTTTTTCAATTTGACAAAATGGCTACGCCAATGCAAATTGTAAAACGACAGCGAGGTCGACCAAGCACTCAGAAACGAGCAGCGACGGTTTTGCCGGCTCTCGAGCCTGAAATGCTTGTGGAGAAAATTATTTCCGAAGAAATAACACCAGTTCCAGATCCGAAACAACTTAAGGATGCTGAAAATGAAGTTGCTAGAGCATTAAGCGCTTCAAGTGCGAGTTCTAACGACCAAGAACTCCCGCCACTTCCACTGGAGGAAGTGGAAAATACGTTACGTGAAATGGAAAGTGAATCGTCTCACGAATCACCTCCTCGCATGACCATGCTGGATGCGTTGAGAAATCAAGCACGCCAGGATGGCGCCCAAATAACGGACGACATGACGGTGGAAGAGATTCATCGCGCCATGATACGACTTCACACTGATCGTGCCGTTTCAAATTTACAATTTGAAATGGAACGAAAAGAAGCAGAGCTTCAACAACAAAAAGCGGAGGTTGAGCTTCAACACATGGAACTCAATCGACAAAATGAGGAATTTCTAGCCCAAAAAGCTAGAGAATATAGATTAAAAGGTGAAGTGGAAGATCTTTCTAAAATGAATGTTAGAAATGAACTTTCAATTCGCTCACACCAAGAGGCGCGAAAACAACTCGAACTTACTAAAAGCAAGTTGGAGTTAAAAAATAAAGAATTGATTGATTTGGCAGACCACTACCAACGCAATCATAATCAATTAGTGAGATATGCTGCTGAATTAGACACACGTGCTAAAACACAGCGTACTCGCGAAAGCAAAATAGCTAAGCGTGAAGATGAGATTTTCCACTCGCTGGATCAACCCAGTACGAGCGGACAAGTCAAGTTTAGCAACCCTGCTGACCAATCACCACCCGTAGAAGCGGACAATCAACTAAGAGAGAATGAAATTCTCAGAGCTGATTTGTTACGTGCTCAAGAAGAGCTTGCAGAAATGAAAGATCGTTTGCAAGCAAGAAATTATACTGACCAATTGGTACAACCAGAAATGGCTGCGCCAACTGTTCCTATTTTGACTCCCGAAACAATAACAATTTCTGTTGTTTCAGAGTTAAGTAGCCAATCTGGATTGTCGAGTGATGACGACCAACGTTCGCGTCGTCGCCATCGCTCAAAAAGAAAACGTCCTTCAGATTCTGAGGAACGGAGAGCTGATCGCAATCCGCTCCCTGGTAATCGAAACCCTATTTTTCACAATAGTGACCGACTGTTGGGAATGGTAGACGATCGAAATAGACGGCATGAAACTGGTATTCATGTTGCTCGAACGATACCACTGGCTCAACAGCAAGACTCGTCGAAAAGAAGTCGACGAGACATGAATCCAGCACGCGAACCACCCGACGAACATGAAAGCCCGCCAGGTGGGGGTCAGTATAGAAGAAATCCACCAGATGGAGGAAATCCAGATGGACACGGAGATGGACCACCTGGAGGTGGACGTCGACCGCCAGACGATGACGGCGACCCACCCGACCCACCTGAAACGCCACATTTTAACACGCCTTCAAATTCACAATCTGATTTAAGGTCGGATTCTGATGTGAATGCGCAACAAGAACGCGATAATCGACATCGATCTCATCGACGTCGACATCGAGGCCATTCTTCTCGGCGTAATACACATTATTACACTGCTGAAGAAATTGATCGATTATTAGCTGATCGTCGATCTTCCGATCGATCTGATGCTACTGCCGATAATGCTGACATCGCATTACGACAGAAAATTGCACAATATACTGCAATCAACTGGACTCACGATCTAGTTGATGAAAGGACTATTAGATGGGATCACATCAAACCCGCTTTATTCGATGGAGAATGGGAAGCTGGATCCACTCTTTTAGATGAAGTTTTACGAATTTCAAGGTTGAATGGCATTGCATGTCACACTGCTTTGAAAAGAGTAGTACCAAAAGCTCTTATAGATCGAGCTGAGAAATGGTTTTATTCTAAACAATTTCAAAATTGGAACCACTTTGTAGAAGAATTCATGACTGAGTATGGAGAGTCAAGTGAAGACTTACTACAAATGTGGGATAATCTTTCTCAAAATAAAGGCGAAAGTCTTCGCTCTTATTTAAGAAGGACTGAGGATTTATTGGTAACTCTCCCTTATACGATGGGAGACGCAGCCATTGATCGTCAATTCCGTCGTGGATTGACCGATTATTCGAAAAATGTTCTACTTTCTGTACGAGCACCTTATCCGGGTCGTTTCGCTGAATTAGCCAAATTTATGCGAGCCAATCAGATAAGGATTGACGAAAATTATAAAGCTTATCTACCAGCTGATGAAAAAGTTGCGTATGCTAAGCGACAGCAACGGAGAAAGGAGTTGGCAAAAGACACACGTTTTGCTAACACCCCTCTTTTGCAACCCCCAAAACGAGGAGATTTTTTGGCAGAAACTGCTAAAGAATCAAAAAAGGGATCGGATGGAAAAAATCCTCATCCAACCCCTAAAGCTCACTTAGCCGAAGTGACTGAAATGGAGGCTGCTTCTGAACCAGAGAAATCTGACTCGGAACCAGAAAGTGAAGCTGCAGCTGCTTTATTAGCACGTAATAACGCAGTAGCCAGAAAATTTGGACCAAAGATGGCGCCTAAAAACGTTACTTTTGGTTCACCAAAGACAGACGCGCTCAGTAGATCGAAGTCGCCGACCCCTAAAAAGGACGAAGCCAAACGTTCAAGTTTGCCTTCGCCAAAAGTCGCGAAATCGCCTGCTACTGACCCGTGGAATATTTGTAAAAAATTGGGACATTGGGCTAAAGAATGTCCTGATAGGAAATCAAGCAAAGACAAGATTATTGAGGAGTTCGAAAAATCGATGAAATCAATCGGCGAACTTCTAAAAAACTTGTAAGCGCGCATCCAAATGGTCTAGTGGATGCGACGCCCAACGCCTCGGAAAACGAACTAACACCATCTCAGATTTTAGATGAATTTTTGAATACTCAGATTAAACTGGAAATTGAAAATAATTTAGTATTTCCAAAAATTGATGTTTCCAGTTTAAGGCTTGTGCTGCAAAAAGAAAACATCACTGAAGAATTTTTAAAAGAAAAAGTTCAACAAATAAAAGTTGATTGGGAATCTAAAATAAAAGATGCTGTTACTTTACTTGATGAAAAAACTAGGCCAACACCTGAAATCACTGAAGGATCAGATAAAATTGATTTACCTGGTCTTGATGAATGTATTGAAAAATTAATGGCTACAACGCTAGTCACTAATGATTTATTGGACGAATTACCATTGGATCCGCCGATAGAAATTAAACCACCGCGACGTTTTAAATGCAAGTACGCGGACATACCAAACAGCAATGATTTGCCGACGATTCGATTGCAGACGGCAAACGGTATGATAACAGGGATGTTAGACTCTGGAGCTAATCGAAGCTTCATGGCCTACTCCGTAGTAATTTCGCTGAAACTGGAAGATGAAATTCGACCAATTGGACCGGATGTGAGAGTTACAACTGCTTCAGAAGATGTAGTCCCTGAAGGAACTCTCCTACTTTCTTTTGCGTGGACACACGGGATGTTAAGTCATCCATTCATAATTTTAAGAAATAAATATCCTATTATTTTATTAGGATGTGATTTCATGAATCGACTCAATATTCAACCAAATCCTAAGACCATGTCTTGGAATTTTGTCAAGTCTTTGAAAGAAGATTTACCTTTTGTTCCTCAAGCGATTCTTGATCGTTATCAAGAGTTCCTTGATCCACCCGAAGAAATCATGAAACGCGACTTTATTAAAGCAAATCACATGAAAGCTGGTTCCGCCACTGCATGTCAAGCTAAAGTTGCCAATGAAGAAAATATAGTACAAAGACTTGTTAGCGACGCTAATTTGTCAATGGAAAATAATTTAATGCTTGAAAGAGTATTAAAGAAACATGAAAAGATTTTATCACGCCGACCAGGTAGAACACCTCGTCAGGCATGAAATTAAACTGGACACTAAAGTTCCTATTAGAGTTCCGTTTAAAAGCGTAAATCCACAGAAACGTGAAATTATCCGTCAAATCTGTCAAGATATGTTGGATAATGGGTACGTTGAACAAGCCACTGGAGACTATGGGATGCGAATAGTTCTAGTGATGCGTCCGGATTGTGATCCGAGACTCTGCATTGATTTTAGACCACTCAATGCACATACATTATACGACCCTCCTCAAATGCCCAGCATTGAGGAAATCTTGCGAGAACTCGGAAGGTTTGAATGGGTCACAACAATAGATTTGTCAAAAGGCTATTGGCAAATAGAGGTTCATCCGAACGACCGTGCTCAAACTGCGTTTTGGAGCCCTTTGGGTCGACTACAATTTCGAGTCATGCCCTTTGGCCTCGTAAATGCGCCGTCAACTTTTCAAAAGTTGATAGAAAAGATTTTGGGGGACGCCTATCGAAAATTCGCATGGGCATACCTCGATGATATAATTATTATATCAAAAAATTTTGAAGAACACATGATTCATCTGGAAGAAATTCTGAGTAAACTTGAAAATGCAAATCTTCATGTTCATCCAGAAAAATCGAAATTTGGCAGAAAAGAATTAACTTTTCTTGGTTACAAGTTAAGTGTTCAAGGAGTTAGTGTCGACCCTAAAAAAGTCGCCGCTATTAAAGAAATGCCAGCTCCTTCAAATTTGAAAGAGTTGCAGAGATTTTTGGGAATGGTGAACTTTTTTCACCGATTACTTAAAAATCTGGCAGTAATGACAGAACCTCTACGTCCTTTACTCAAAAAGGATGTGGAATTTATTTGGTCAGAAATTCATCAAGAAGCTTTTGATCAAATAAAAGATGCTTTAACGAATGCAGAAACAATGGCCATGCCTGATTTGACAGAACCATTTATTGTGCATACCGACGCCAGCAAAAAAGGACTAGGCGCCGCGCTTATGCAAATGAGAAAAATCGATGATCAAAATATCGAAGTGCCTTGTGTTTATGCCAGCAGAAGTTTGCAACCTGCTGAGATAAATTACAGCGCCACAGAATTAGAATGCCTTGCGGTAATCTGGGCATTACGTAAATTTCGACATTATTTGGAATTTACCACATTTATAGTAAGGACTGACCATCAAGCATTAAAATGGTTGATGCAGTTAGACGAACCTGCCGGAAGGTTAGCGCGCTGGCAAATGGAGCTGATGCGCTACTCTTTCGAAATACAATATATTAAAGGTCCACTAAATGTTTTAGCGGATGCTTTATCCAGATCACCGATTGACAAACCGGAAAATCCTGAAGATGATGGAGATAATGACGAATTATTATCTTACTGTCCATCACCTCAACGAAATTGGAAAATGGGAAAATTTCATGAACTTCCTGTCTCCACGCTGGAGGAAAAGGAAGATCACGAATTCGTCAATTATTGGACTAAAATTTATGACCCCTCTGAGGAATCAGATGACGTCATAAGAGCGCAAATTTCAAAGAAATTTCAAATTCCTTCGTCAAATGTTTTAATAAAAGCATTTGTCGCCAAAATTGTAGAGCGTCTTGATTGTGAACCCCCTACAAGGGAAGACATAATCAAAGCCCAAAAAGAAGATAAAGTTTGCCAATTGATGCGTAATTTTTTAAATTGTAATCAATTTCCGCCTGACGTCACAACGCGACTCCAGAGGAAACAATACAGAAAACACGCAACCACCTTTTTAATTGAAGATGACTTATTAATGCAATTTCATCCCACAATGTCTGATGAATTGGGGGAGGATGGGAGAGCACTCAAAGTTTTTGTACCTCAGACATTGAAGTATAAAATTATTTGGCTAATGCATGGCCACCCACTTTCTGGCCACCCAGGAATTGCAAGGACTCTTTATCGAGCACGCCGAATTTATACCTGGAAAGGCATGAAATCGGACATTACGAGATTTATTCGACATTGTGAGCGTTGTCAAGCTTGCAAACCTCGAACGAAAGGACAAATTGAAGCAGCGCAAATGGGTCCTTACAGCCCATTTGACTGTCTAAGTGTTGATTTGACCGGCCCGAAACCTCGGACGCGCAAAAACAACACACATATTTTAGTCATACTTGACGTGGCAACTCATTGGCCGGAATTATATCCAATGTGTAACCCCACTGCCGGAAAAGTAGCAAATTGCATTTATCACCTTTCCATGAGCATGGGATTCCCTCGTAAAATTATTTCTGACAACGGCCCGCAATTTCGTGCCCAAGTCTTTAAAAAATTTTGTGAAAAGTTCAAGATGGTTCCAACACCAACTTCAACGTATCACCCACAAGCTAACCCAGTTGAAAGGGTTAACCGTGACATCAAATATTTAGTTGCAATTTATTCATTTATTCATTCCAAATGGGACGAATATTTGCGTGAATTTGCATTTAGTTTGAGAACTACGGTGACGAGAGGAAGAGACTTCTCTCCCGCATTTCTTAACTTTTTTCACGAACTCAGAGTACCTTGGGATCCAAGAATACCTGAAGGAATTTTGGTCGTAGATCCAAAAAACCCACATTTATACGTGCAAAAATTAGAAGCCGTTATCGCCGAAACATATCAGCACATGATGTCACACGTGTTAGATTTGCGTAGACGAGTTAATCTTAAAAAAGAAGGTGAGAAGTTCTCCAATTTTAAATTAAACAATTTAGTTTGGAGAGATTCTCATGTTTTGTCGAGCGCTGCCCGCGGCATTGCAGCTGGCATCGCTGATAAAAGAACAGGACCTTATGTAATAACCAAAGTATTACAGGGAGGTTCGGTAGAATTGAGAAAGCTAGAGAATAACGAAATATTTCCAGCTGTCCATTCGTCTGAATTAACTCCGTATTTCCCAAGTTTCGACCAGGAAGTATGGTTAGAAGGCGAAGAAGTCGGTCAAAAGACTGAAAATATAATTAATACGTTAGATGACGATGAATTAAAGAAAATACCTGTCGATAATTCATCCAAACCACAAATGGAGTCAGACCTCGTGAATAACGACGTTGAGCTTCGTGACAGTTTCAAAAAACTTGAAATTGCTAAAAAATTAAATAAAAAGGTGTTTTTAGAAAAGAAACAAAAAACATCTGAAATAAAAGACTCATCTGACTCAGTCTCCGATGACAATGAAGACGGCGATTTAAATACAATAAATCCCTCGCCGACAAAGAGATATAATCTTCGGACTCGTAAACCGAGAGGAAAGAACAACATGTGTCTTCTCCCCTCGCTAACCTCGAGATCCAGGGATCAGCCGTATGACGTAAGGAGCAATTCCCCAAGCCATACTCAAACCAATCAAACAGTAAGATTGGATGACGTCACTAACAGCGACGTTACCCAAACGTAACTTCCGGTATTTGAAACGATCACTTCGCGTCTGAGTTCACTTCGATCTCACACGTGTGTTAAGTGCTCATCCCCAAAACCAAAAGAGAAACCGTTGGATTAATTCTCCCGAATCTTCAATTGTAAGTAGCTTTTTCTTTGGAATTTTCCAAGGAAAAACTAATAAATTAATTTTCGTTTTTCTTTTCCATTTGGATTAGTCGTTCAAATGGAAGAAGGAGAACCGAAAGAAGGAAGCGAAGCCGGTGCCAACAGCCTCGAGTTAGAAACGAATTCGACGCTGCTTGGTTCCGCAAATACTTCGAATACATCCGTGGATGTCACCGAAGAGTCCGCCGAAGCGTCCGCCGAAGCTCAAGCCGCTCTGGCCGACGCTGCTGCCCGTTTGCCAGTCACGCCGTCTCAGCCCCGACTACGAGGAGGCCTATTCGCCGATCCAAACGGCGAAACTCGTGCACAGAGACACGACCGGGTAAATAATTTAAAATAAAATTACCTTTCAGTCATGAAAAGTAATTAAACGTGCATTTTCACTCAGAAGTTCGTTGGTAACGCCTTCGCAAGAAGGCGCCGCCATTATTATCATCAGATGGCGCTGTGTCTCATTTTTGAGGCGTTGCTACGGTAACGCTCCAAACACTGAAACATAGCCGTCGGAAACAACGTTTTTCACGATTTTTCAAATATTTTGAAAAATTTAATGAATCTAAACTGTCGAATGAAATCTCACCCGTGATTTTATTCACTGAAAATTCGGAAATAATTATTTTACACGAAAAAATGGATTTTAATTATTTCTTCGAATATTTTACAGATCATCCAGCTTCGGGAGACGCATCTCGAACTGCACCCCGATGTTCCAACAGCTCCTGGAGTCTGGCGACATGCATTGCCGCCAGAAATCATCAAGTCTAAAGGAAGACTGACGTTTTGGGCAGCCCGACACAAATTCTCCAAAGCCTTAAACAAACGATGGGGAACGAAGTTTCGGATCGCCTATTTAATTGATGGATTCGGTCATCGCGACGCCCTCGAGTGGGCAATGAAGCGCGACACCTTCGGACCACTACGAAACGTGTTGCTCGACTTCGCCTTCGTAGTGATCGCTCAAGAAACGCGAGACCATCGCCGTTACTTCAACGCTCCTGCGTGGGAGCGTCGACAGATTCTAGAGGACATTTTCCAACACTTGGACCAAACCAAAGCCGAGGTTGTGCGCCTCTACCACGAATCTTTCCGTGTGACCACAGACGGAAAGAAACGTTGGGTGCCGACATGCCAGTCGGAAATGCATCAACTAGCCATGGGCGGATGTTTCCATGCCGATTTCGTGCCAAACCCGTATCCAGAGCCTGAGCCCCGGGTACAGGTCGCTTCCACCATCCACGTGGTGCCACCGCGCTCCACGTCGAGGTCACGATCATCGAGGTCGCCCTACAGTGGCCGTCGCTCCTCCCCAACACAGTCGTCGGGGGAAGGCGCCATTGGAGGGTTACCTCCACTCCAGAAGGCTCGTCATCGCTCACATCACCGACGCGAGTCGACGCCGCCAAAAAGACATTCAAAGTCCGTTTCGAGACACTCGTCCCGAAGCCGACCTCGAGTGCAATCGCGCCAATCTTCCACGAGGAGTTCACTCTCGTCGCGTGAAGAACGATCCAACGCTTCACAGCTTAACGCTTCCTCCTCCGGCCGGATTGACTGGTCGGACGAGATAGCGAAAGAAGACCAACGCATCGCCGCATTGCAAGCCGGTCAAGGAGACGTCAACACCTCTTTGCCGTTCGCTTGCCGTCCAGTCACCAGCGACATGCGACCAGACCCATCGGTGCCCGTGCCACAAGTGACATCGGTCATCCGTTTTGAGGGATACGTCTCTCAAGAACCATTTCCCGCACAGGAGTGCGCTGATCTCTGGAGGCGATTCTCATCGTTTCCCGAGACAGCCCAAGCGATGTACCTCGCGCATCTGGACGAATACCAACTCGCTCAGATCCGCGAAGGTGAAAAAGAATGGCAATGGCTTGCGCGAGAGCTTGCGTCGTGCAAGTCCGACAAGCAACTGCAACGGGCGCTGCAGAAGATGAACAGGAAGTTGTCGGAGGGACTTCTTCGAATCCTGTTCCAAGGAGTCTTTCCCGACCCACAGATTGCTCTGGCGGCCGCCACTCGATTGTGGACCGTGCCGTTAGGGCTTCCACGAGCCTTGCTGGACGATTGGGAGTCAGTTCGCCCCGATCCTCCAGCGATGCTCGCCGAATTGACGCAACAAGCCGAGGCGACTGGCAAAACTCCGGCTGGATCCGCCATTCGACTACGGCAAGAATGGGCTACACTGAAGCAGCAGCGCGCAACGGAACGAGCCACCGCCCGTCCCGCTGGCGCACCACCGTCATCCGCAGCTCCACTCCACGCTGCCATCACAGCAACGTCGAGTGTTTCCCGTGCAACCGAGGCACCGAGTTGCAACATCTCGTCTCCAATGGAGTGGCTCGACAGCGACGATCGCGAGTTCGTCGTGCCTGTGGCCAGCGGTGCCAGATCAAAGACGCGCACCCCGGCTTCGCGCAGATCCAGATCCCTCTCAATCTGCAAAAAGTCGCCGCCACCACCGCCACCGCCAAAGGATTCGCCACCAAGAGATAGGGGATCGAATATGGCCACCTACCTCACCGCCTATCAACGTTTGCGCTCGTTATACGCCTTTTGCTACATAACGAACGCGACGAAGACGATTCTCCAAAACAACGAGAATCTATGCAACCGAGTTCTCGCGTGGTTGGAGAACCACATCAGGGAGCAGCAGCCGTGGATCTTCCATCAACGTCTCGTTTTTGCCAGGATCACACCGAAGGACCCGCAAGAATACTTCAAAATGGGTTTTGGATGAAGGGATGGTGTAGACCGCATAAAGCAAGTGTGGCTCCACATCAACCCTGGCTTCCGGTCAGGACCAAACGCCGGCCGATCTTTGTGCACCGTCACAGAGCACAAAGATCCAAACGATCATTCAACGGACATGTTGCCTAAATAATTAGGGAACCTGCCCATTCATTAAAAATAATTCCTTTTTTATTTTTTTTTACTGTAATAAAAAAGAATAAATATCCTGTTCCATTTTTACTTTGAAACCTTGTGTATTTATTCCTATACTTACCTGTCTCTTTTTGGAAAAGAATAAGATTCTTTCTTAAAAGGGGGGGAAGTGTGGTGACCTCAAATATTCCTATTTGAGTGCGCACCATATTTCCAAATTGTCTTATAAACATATTCAACGAGCTTATATGTTTTGTTTCAATGTAAATTGAAATAAAACATACATTAATAAAATATAAAACAAGACACAATATTACCCAAATAATATTGTGTTTTGCAGCAAGTTTTGGCCCAGCAACAGCGTCAACCAATCGCGCTGCAGCGTGCATTGCTTTGATGATGCTGCTAGGCGTGTGCCTGGGCGGAGCATCCCTTCCCCTCGCGCGTGCCCGGCTCAATTGTTGCACACGACCCGAAGGCGGCCGTGTGTGATCTTTGTGCAACTCGTCATCTGCGCAGCTTTTCTGAGCAGATTTAGAAGTGAGCCAAACGGTTTTGGCCCACTCTTCCCGCACTCTTGATCCTGCTTCCAAACCTTTCACAACCGTGTCAAACTTATGCCCAAACTCGCTAAGTGTGATCTGTGATATTGGAAGAATCGAGATTCATTGCTGGTCCGTGCCAACTGTACGGAATAGCGCCTTTCTAGCTTGAATTACTACGCGTAATTTAAGCCATTTCTGTGTGAAACTAACATCGAGTTTACTCTGTTAGTTTGAAGGCTTTGTGTCGAGTTTAACTCCACAAAGCGATTTGTGTAAAGACCGATTGTTACGTCGAGCTTGCTCCGTAATAATCGAACCGCTGTGTGCAAGACGTATTCTCGTGTCGAGCGTGCTCCACGAGGATTTTAGTATATTTAGAGGCGTATTTTAGCGTTGAGTTTACTCCGCTAAAATCCCGCGCTCACACGACGCCGTCGACGCCATCTTGGAGCCAACGGTCAACCGTGAGTGTAGATATTAAAGAAGAAGCCAGATCGACCCCAAACATTTTAAATAATACCTCCATTGTATTTTGAACGATTAAAACTATCTAATTTTTCCTTTAATCTGTGTAAAATCATTCCCCTAGACAAACATTTGGCCACAGAGTAGAAGTCCTGTACGGCATCTCTACGACGATTGCTTGATAAGTCTCCTCGATTTATTACTTGGCCTGCACAATCACATACAAAATTTAGGTTATCCAACAAAATATTGTAAAGTATTGTTCAAATAAACAATGATTTTCTGAAGAAACCGGTTTTTTGTGTGATTTTTTGGATGTGGTGCTAAGCTTTTTCTGCCGGCCCAACTCACTTGAGGCAGTTAGCGTGGTGGCCCAATACACTTGTGCCAAGTAGCACAAATTCAACTGGCCATAACTTTTGGCCCATTCAAGTTAAAATTTAATTTTTTTTTTTAAATAAAGCCCAATGTTTGTTCTACAAGTTGCATTTATTTATTTTAATTAAAAACTTTTTTTTGAGTTTGAAATTTACGATTTTCTGTTTTGCAACATCAAAAAATACAAGCGGCCCAATACACATGGGTGCGGGTTGTATTAAATTTCCATTTTGACTGGAACAATAATCACACAAATGACACTTGAATGGTTTTTCTCCTGTGTGGTTTAATAGATGTCTTCTTAGATACCCACTTTGATTGCAAGAATAATCACAAAAAAGGCACTTGAATGGTTTTTCTTCTGTATGTGTTAATAGATGTCTTCTTAAATGTCCACTGTGAACCGCAGAATAATCACACAAATGGCACTTGAATGGTTTTTCTCCTGAATGGGTTAATAGATGGACATTTAAATGCCCACTACGAACAGAAGAATAAGCACACAAATGGCATTTGAATGATTTTTCTCCTGAATGGGTTGATAAATGTGTTTTTAAGCTCCCACTTTGATTACAAGAATAATCACACAAATGGCACTTGAATGGTTTTTCTCCAGTGTGAATTCGCATGTGGACAGTCATACAAGTTTTAAGTCGAAATGAAAGTGAACACATTTGACATTTGAAAGGCTTTTCACCAGTGTGTTTAAGCATGTGCTGTTGCAATAAGTATATGTATGAACACGAATAATCACACAGGTTGCAATTGTAATCCTCACGTGTTCTCTTCATTTTTTTTTACTTCAACGACTATAGTCTAAAATGAAGAAAATAATAATTAAGTTGCGCCGAACTTTATAAACCGGAAAAAAATCCAATAATACCTCCAAAAAATGTGATTTATCTAATTTCCTATCTTACCTTTAATCTAGTTACACTTTGGAACCTTTTAAACGGAACTTTTGAAACCTTTCAACGCAAAAGTGCGATACAACAAAATACAATAAGATAGAGCAAACGGCGGTTGCCCTAGAAACTATAATTGCATAAAAGCACCGACTAGTGACAATATTTGAACTAAACACAATACAACAAAGGCACAAACACTATTACGCTACAAATTGAATGCACATTGCAAATGCTTTAACACTAGAAAGGCCAGAGCGGTCATTTTGACCGCAACAGCTGTTTTAAACAGCTGTAGCAATAAACCCAATGGGTTTACAATGCTGGTATTTTTCCACTTTTACTGATTTATGATACTTTACATCATAAATCAGCAAACAAGGCATTTTTCTTTTAAAAAAATTTTAAAAAAGAGAATTGACCTAGAAAGGCCGAATGCGGTCAAAATGACCGCTTGAAACAACACTGCACAAGACGTGCACGAAACGTGGACAAAATGCGCAAAAATCGTGCAAAATACATAAACAATACGTGTATCTTACGTTTTGCCATCAAATTGATCAGTAACACGTGAAATATGCGAAGAAAATAGCAAAACAAAAATTGATGGTTTTTATAAAACCTGATAAAATTAAATTTCCGTTTTTAATTTTATCAGATTTTATAAAAACCATCAATTTTTGTTTTGCTATTTTCTTCGCATATTTCGCCTGTTACTGATCAATTTGATGGCAAAACGCAAGAAACACGTATTGTTTATGTATATTGCACGATTTGTGCGCGTTTTGTCTACGTTTCGTGCACGTCTTGTGCAGTTGTTTCATGCGGTCATTTTGACCGCTTTCGGCCTTTCTAGGTAGGCGGAAATTCCGGCCTTTCTAGTGTTAATTTAATTGAAAATAGATGAAAACAAACCTAAAAAAAATTCACTTTTTAACAATTTTTATTACTTGAATAAAATGTCATTTATTTTCAGGTGTGTTTATTTCATATAAAATTGGAATTTCTAGTTTTAAAACGAGCAATTATTTCGAAGCATTGCAGTAAAGCAACGATTATTTTTCTTAGCTTTAAAATAAAGTTTAAAAGATTAAAGTAAAGCTTGTAAAACGAGCAATTTCCAACGTTTAAGCTAAACCATTTGAGCGGATTAATCTTCTAGGCAACTGGTGGAGCGTTACAACATCCGGCCGGGCATTCAATTTGTTGTGTTTGTGTCTTTGTTGTATTGTGTTTAGTTAAATTATTGTCAATAGTCGGCGCTAATATGCACTTTTAGTTTCTATGGCAACCGCCGTTTGCTTTATCTTATTGTATTCTGATGTATCGCATTTTTTCGTTTATCCGCGATTTCGTGGTTTATTACGTTTGAAAGGTTCCAAAGTGTAAGCAGATTAAGGTAAAGATAGGAAATTAGATAAATCACATTTTTTTGGGAGTACTATTGGATTTTATTTCCGGTTTATAAAGTTCGGCACAATCGTGCATCGAACGTTAGGCCTAACTCGCCTGACTGAATTCGAACCATTAGCGGCGATACCCGCTAGAGTATATACATAACAATATTATTTAAAGTGTGTCCAATTAAGTTAATCGTTAATCATTTTCGAACATAATTATTATTATTTCTTTTCTTTTCAGACTATAGTCGTTAAAGTAAAAAAAATGAAGAGAACACGTGAGGATTACAATTGCAACCTGTGTGATTATTCATGTTCATACGTGTACTTATTGCAACAGCACATGCTTAAACACACTGGTGAAAAGCCTTTCAAATGTCAAATGTGTTCACTTTCATTTTGACTTAAAACTTGTATGACTGTCCACATGCGAATTCACACAGGAGAAAAACCGTTCAAGTGCCATTTGTGTGATTATTCTTGTAATCAAAGTGGGAGCTTAAAAACACATTTATTAACCCATTCAGGAGAAAAACCATTCAAGTGTCATTTGTGTGATTATTGTTCGGCTCAAAGTGGGAATTTAAAAGTCCATCTATTAACCCACACTGGAGGAAAACCACTCAAGTGTCATTTGTGTGATTATTGTTCGAGTCGTCGTGAGCGTTTAAAGGAACATATATTGACCCACACTGGAGAAAAGCCATTCAAGTGCCATTTGTGTGATCATTCCTGCAGTGAAAGAGGAAATTTAAAAAGACATTTATTAACCCACACTGGAGAAAAGCCATTCAAGTGCCATTTGTGTGATTATTCTTGCAATCATAGTGGGGATTTAAGAAGACATCTATTAACCCACACTGGAGAAAAACCCTTCAAGTGTCATTTGTGTGATTATTCTGGCAATCAAAATGGGACCTTAAAAGGACATCTTTTAACCCATACCGGAGAAAAACCTTTTAAGTGTCATTTGTGTGCTTATTCTTGCAACGACAGTAGGAATTTAAAAAGACATTTTTTAACCCATACAAGAAAAAAGCATTTTAAGCAGGAATAGAAATTTAAAACGTTTGTTTTGTTCATTCTGTATATTTTTCTCCGTTTATTTTCAATTTTAAAACACTTTTACCTGTTTGTACTTCACGTTCTTGCATTGTAAATGAAATATAAAAATTCTTCCACGTGTATTTTATGCATATTTATGTATTTGTTTCTATTTCTGATTAAATTTTTTTAAGTTTAAAAACAACCAACTTCCATTGTTCAATATGAATTCTAAGCATTCTTATGTTTACAGGTCCTCAAATTGATTTATATGCAAAAATCAGTTTTAATGTTTAGGAAAAACAAAAGTTTAATTTTTAGACTAGATCCAAAACAAATTATAGAATCAAATTAATATGTTACACTACAAACTTTGTGTCAACTTTTTATTTCATCTAACATCAACAATAATAATCTAATTATTTGTTGAAGTACAAATGATAAAACCAATCCCAAATTTAACAAATATAAATTTCCTAGTTTTGAATTATGTTCGCCATCTGGTGATAAACCCATACATTTTACAAGCTGGAAACATAGGATCTTTAGTCATTAATTTCTAGGCTTGTGAAATGAATGGAAATAGAAATTTCCAAATCTAGTTTACAAAATACAAACGCTCAAGTTACGGAAGCCATTTTATGTCCAGACAGAACAATCGATCATAAATTTCAAAACCAGCTTGACATAGCAACCAATAAACTGAGCGAACTTAACAATCATGAATTTTGAAAAAGTAACAGCTTAAAACATTGCTTCCAGACTTTTAAAAACATTTTATTATTAAATATTAGTCATTTAACATCATTTCAAACATCTAAAATAATTAAACTAAATAAAACCACAACAAAACTACTTTTCCTAGTGAAAGTATACAGGTAACAGTTATGAGTAAACAGGCTCGACCAATAGGAACTGTTCCCCTTCTAACGGTGGGCCAGAGCACATCAGAGAAATTCGCCGAAATCTCTTACTATGTAACTTGTCCCCAGCTTGCCTTGGTAAAGACCAGTATCACAATTAATAAACATTTTATTCGTGTATCAGATATTAGTATTGCTGATCATTGATGCAAGACAAATCACTGTGGCAAGATACTCACTTGTCAGGGGCGGATCTACTTCAAGGCAAATAGGGCTTGAGCCCAGAGCCCCCAAATTCTAGGGGGCCCCCAAAACACAACGCAATGTACTAGTATGTTATGTTTTAAGAAGCAATAAAACATGCAGGTGTAAAAATAATATCGGTTTTTGTGTCATTTGATATCCATTGACGTCTTCATGACATTTTTTACGTCATTGAGCATCTTTAGTGTCATTTGGTGGTTTCCGGAACGAAACTGCTGTATTTACGTCATATACATATACATTGATAAAGGGGCCTCAAAAAACCTCAAGCCCAGGGCCCCCAAAAAGCAAGATCCGCCCCTGAAAATACTGTATAATAAATACTAGTGAATGATATCCTGAAAGTTGTATTTCATTATTGTTATTTCACACTTAGAGATTTCAAGGTTATTTACATAATTTAATTGTTAAAATAAATTAACAATCTTCTAACAAAAAACCTGTAATTAAAAACACATTTATTTTAAGCACATGTAATAAAAGTTGTTTACATTTTGAACAGCAACAAAGTAACTAAAAAACCTAAACCATAAAATAAAACAGAATTAATGTTGTAGAGTTTTGTATAAGTGTAAATATCACTTACTAATGGCTGAACAACCCGCAAATAAATAAAACAATCCATTCAAACCAATCGAAAAGGCCAGATATTGCACGATTAAAGCATTCAAAAGTGTTGCAATAATCTGCAATGCATGACATTAGCTCAATGTGACCAAAATAAATGCAAATCTTGCAATACCGTGTACGTAAATACTAATCCGTAATTAATTCCAGCATATTTGAGTCCGAATTTCTCTGCAGTAACTACCGGCAAAAGGATAAAATTTCCGGAATAAAATATGACAATTGCCGAGACCCAAAACGCAAACATAATTTGCCCGCCATGCGATGTTAAAGGAAAAGTTGCCGCAAAGATTGCACTTCCTGCTGTAACACACAGCATGCACGACTAAAAATAAGTTATAAATTTTATTTAGGTAAGAATTGTCACAACACCACATTTGACTTTTCACTTTGTAATTGAACTTGTCCATCAAAAATCCCCACAAAATTCGACCGCTGGCATTAAATATTGAGTGAAGTGCTCCGACCAAAGCCAAAAATTTGTCGTCTTTAATAAACGTTTCGCCGTACGCCTACAAGTTGGAAAAAATCAGTTGTGTTTGCACTGGCGGTCCAAGGGGTGGCCATGGGAGCCGAGGCTACTCCTCTGAGCAATGCATTGCTCAATATTCAATATTCAAATTTAAGCCCAAAAGAATTTATT
The DNA here is from genome assembly GCA_949358305.1 of Strigamia acuminata. Lineage (NCBI taxonomy): Eukaryota > Metazoa > Arthropoda > Chilopoda > Geophilomorpha > Linotaeniidae > Strigamia > Strigamia acuminata. The sequence continues at coordinate 3,764,084 of OX442315.1, read as the reverse complement.
ATGAGGGCAAAATAATTTATTTTTAGGCTCAAACATATAATTTTTGGCCGAAACAGGTTTTTTGGCCAAAACAGTCGATTTTTGGCCCAAACAGTCGATTTTTGGCCCAAACAGTCGATTTTTGGCCAAAACAGTCAATGTTTAAATATTTTTGCAAATATTTGGATATTCAAGCCTGAAATTGAATTTTTGGACAAAAAAAAATGACATTGTTTCCATGGAAACAATGTCATTTTTGATAAGTCCGCGGAGGCCAGGAGACATCGGAATAAAAGTGAAACACATTTAAAATGTGCGGGGAGCTCGCACTTCGCGCCCGCCATGTTTTAATCACATGAAAACATAAACAACAACCGGGTTTGAGGCTAAATTGCTCTCAAACCGTACAAAGTATAACAATAGGACAAATCAATAGCAACAAGCATTGATTTGTTCTGTACAATATAAATGAAGACTAAAGTAATCAATAAACAATACAAAACATAACTAAACGATCGTCGCTCAACGAGCAGACGACGGGGTCGCACGTTATCACGTTGACACAACCAATTGCGGTACAAATCCAGCGTATGGGTTAAAAATCGAAATCAATTGGTTGACCATTCGTAACATTACATGATAACGAGTCAGTTGCATCTAACCGTAAATATACAACAGAAAACCGACTGTTTTGGGGAAAAATCGACTGTTTGAGCCAAAAATCGACTGCTTTGGCCAAAAATTGACTGTTTTGGCAAAAACTTGACTGTTTTGGCAAAAATTATACGTTTAAGCCTAAAAATAAATTATTTTGCCCTCATAATAAATTCTTTTGGGCTTAAATTTGAATATTTGGTCGAAAACATTCAATTCTTCGTTCACAAAAAAATCGAACCAAAATGGCCACCCCCTCGTATGGTTTCCGGATCCGCCCGTGTGTGTTCGTGCGTGTCCTAACCCGATTCTTGCTACACTGACATTAATATTGGCAACATACCTTGTACATAGCATTCGTAAAACAAATAATCTGAATGTTAAAAAAGCACGTAGCCCACAAAACATAAAACTGACGATCGCATAACATTTGCCGAGGAGTAAACGATCGACATTTCACTACGGTATCTGTTAAAAATAACAAATAACAACCCACCATGATAATTTAATTTCTGCTTACCGTTCTCCCTAGTGCTAGAACACCGAACATCCACACTAGTATCCTCGCTTATTCTAACATTCCCAAACCATATCAACAAATAAGCGAGCAATTGTATCAAAACAGTGATTCCTCCCAACAGCAGAAACGTATTCGGAACTCTACGAATTAACTGCAAATCAGCGAAATATCTGCAGAATAAAATTCTTGTAGTATTAATGGAATAAATGCAAACAGGACTTGTAGGCTTAAAGGTAACTTAACAAGTGTTTTATTCAATTATTCAAACTCCCCTCACTAGGGGAACCCCAGTCATGGTCACTCCCTTGACCAATGGCCTTTCTACGGAAGCCCATGACAATACAATTCTCAATCAATCAAATTTGACACCAAACCGGTGGAAATGGCAATTCGAGGATCCACATAACTGTTCAGAATCCCACCTAGGTTCATAAAAAAGCCTTGGCCCATGACACCCAAGTTTTGAATCCAGATCAAATCGCTGGCACTCACGTTGCGATTAAAGCCAAACTCGTGGAAGTAGGAAGTGATGTATGGGATCATATTTCCTAGGTTAATGCAAAGTAATTAATTTTGGTTGGTAAATTGGTACCGACTACTCACCATTGGTGTACATATTTCCCAAGGTGAAGTGCACTAACATACTTCCACACAACACCAGAAAACGTCGGGGTGAGTATTTCTTTTCCATTCTTTGTTTGGTCTCGTCGTGTTTAACAGCAAAAATGTAGTGTGGAGTCAAGCAGATCGTATTAGATCCGCCAGCTTGTAATAATAACCAGGAAGATAATTTACTGCATGTGATGTTTCTGTCCTTTCTTCTATGTGGGTTCGTCTTGGTTAATGAAAACCAATGGAGAAATAAATGTAGTCTCTTTTTGGGCACAAATATTTAGATGTTTATTCTTTCGAAAGCCAGCAGCAACTGATACAAACATATGATTTCTGTCGACCTGGAGGCAGACAACACACAGGCCCTGTGGTCCCCTGGGCAGGTTATCATTGTCCTTGTCATCATCCACAGGTGGTTGCGCAACGACTTCGACCACTTCTGTGGCCACAACATTAGCAAGGCGCGTAGCAGCGCGCTCAGCCGCCGGTTGACCGTGCACCGTAGTGCCAAATCTTGCTGTCGCACACATCATTCGCAATGTCGCGCCCTGTACGCATCACCGTTTATATTAGGGGCCCTAAGGTCAATATTAGGGGTTTTAGGTCAATATTAGGGGGGTTTAGGTCAATATTAGGGGCCCTAGGTCACTATGGGTGAGTATTTTAAAAAATAGTGGGTGTTTGGTATAGTGTGGTCGGGAGAAGTCGACTATCTAAAAGATTTATAGCCCGAAGTAGCCCAACCCTTTCCACTGCATGTCGTGCTCGTCTCGCCGATCACACAAGTTACGGAAAGTGATTTGTACAAATTAAACTTTTAGTGTTTCGCCTAAGCATCAAAATTAATATTTGCAATAATATCAATTTGAGCACCTATAGCTAAATGTAATCATCATGTACGTTGGAAATTGCTTGTTTTCAAAGTATAAAATTTAATTCAGAACATACAAAAACGTGAAAGTGAAACAAATTTTTACATTTCAATTACCAATGCAAGAACATGTTTTAAAATTGAAAATTTTTACATTTCAATTACAATGCAAGAACATGTTTTAAAATTGAAAATAAACCAAGAAAAAAATATACATTCAGCTTGAAAAGAATTCAAAGTAATACGTTTGTTACTCTAAAAAGTGAAATGCACAAACAAAACCAAAAATAGCGTATAAATTTAAGAATTATAAACAATGTATGAAACGAACGTTTTTAAATTTCTATTCCTGCTTAAAATGCTTTTTATCCTGTGTGGGTTAAAAGATGTTTTCTTAAATGCCCACTTTGATTACAACAATAATCACACAAATGACACTTGAACGGTGTTTCTCCAGTATGGGTTAAAAGATGTTCCTTTAAACATTCACGACGACTCGAACAATAATCACACAAATGACACTTGAACGGTTTTTCTCCAGTATGGGTTAAAAGATGTCTTCTTAAATTTCCTCTTTCACTACAGGAATAATCACACAAATGGCACTTAAATGGTTTTTCTCCAGTATGGGTTAATAGATGTCTTCTTAAATCCCCATTTTGATTGCCAAAATAATCACACAAATGACACTTGAAGGGTTTTTCTCCTGTGTGGGTTAATAGATGTCTTCTTAAATGCCCACTATGAACCGCAGAATAAGCACACAAATGGCACTTGAACGGTTTTTCTCCTGTGTGGGTTAATAGGTGGACTTTTAAATCCCCACTACGAACCGAAGAATAAGCACACAAATGGCACTTGAATGGTTTTTCTCCTGTGTGGGTTAATACATGTTCCTTTAAACGTTCACGACGACTCGAACAATAATCACACAAATGGCACTTGAATGGTTTTTCTCCGGTGTGAATTCGCATGTGGACAGTCATACAAGTTTTAAGTCGAAATGAAAGTGAACACATTTGACATTTGAAAGGCTTTTCACCAGTGTGTTTAAGCATGTGCTGTTGCAATAAGTACACGTATGGACACGAATAATCACACAGGTTGCAATTGTAATCCTCACGTGTTCTCTTCATTTTTTTTTACTTCAACGACGGTAGTCTGAAATAAACAAAAATTAATAAAGTTTGAAAACGATTAATTTAATTGGACACACTTTAAATAATATTGGTATTTATATACTCTGAACAGAAAAAACGAGGTCGAGCATCGCCGCTAATGGTTCGAATTCAGTTAGGTGAGTTAGGCCTAACGTTCGATGCACGATTGCGCCGAACTTCATTAAAAAAAAATCCCATAATAACCCCAAAAAAATGTGATTTATCTATTCTCCTATCTTTACCTTAATCTGCTTACACTTTGGATCCTTTCAAACGTAATCAACATGCATTTAATCGAGGATGAACGCAAAAGTGCGATACAACCAAATACAATACAGCGGTTGCCATAGAAACATAAATGCATAAAAGCGCCGACTAGTGACGATATTTGAACTAAACACAATACAACAAAGGCACAAACACTATTACACTACAAATTGAATGCACATTGCAAATGCTTTAATTTAATTGAAAATAGATAAGAACAAACCTAAAAAAATTCACTTTTCAACAATTTTTATTTCATGAATAAAATGTCATTTATTTTCAGGTGTGTTTATTTCATATGAAATTGAAATTTCTAGTTTTAGAACCAGCAATTATTTCGAAGCATTGCAGTGAAGCAACGATTATTTTTATTCGCTTTGAAATAAAGATTAACTTAAAGGTTGTAAAACGAGCAATTTCCAACGTTTAAGATAAACCATTTTAGCAGATTAAAAACGATTCGCATTTGACAACAGATAGAGTCGTCCGAAATCGCAAATTCTTGTGGTTTCTTCTAGGCAACTACTAGTAGGTGGAGCGTTACAACATCCGAACCCGGTATTCAATTTGTTGTGATTGTGCCTTTGTTGTATTGTGATTAGTTCAATTATTGTCACTAGTCGGCGCTAATATGCACTTATAGTTTCTATGGCAACCGCCGTTTGCTTTATCTTATTGTATTCTGATGTATCGCACTTTTTCGTTCATCCGCGATTAAGTGCATGTTTATTATGTTTGAAAGGTTCCAAAGTGTAAGCAGATTAAGGTAAAGATAGGAAATTAGATAAATCACATTTTTTGGAGGTATTATTGGATTTTTTTCCGGTTTATAAAGTTCGGCACAATCGTGCATCGAACGTTAGGCCTAACTCGCCTGACAATGCCATTAGCAGCAATGCTCCATTGCTCCGACCTCATTTTTTCTGTTCAGAGTATATACAAGTACATACCAAGTGTGTCCAATTAAGTTAATCGTTTTTGAACCTAATTATTTATTAATTTTTTTATTTCAGACTACAGTCGCTGAAGTAAAAAAAATGAAGAGAACACGTGAGGATTACGAATGCAACCTGTGTGATTATTCGTGTTCATACGTGTACTTATTGCAACAGCACATGCTTAAACACACTGGTCAAGTGTGTTCACTTTCATTTCGACTTAAAACTTGTATGACTGTCCACATGCGAATTCACACAGGAGAAAAACCATTCAAGTGCCATTTGTGTGATTATTGTTACAATCAAAGTGGGAGTTTAAAAAGACATTTATTAACCCATTCAGGAGAAAAACCATTCAAGTGCCATTTGTGTGATTATTGTTCTACTCGTAATGGGCATTTAAAAGTCCATCTATTAACCCACACAGGAGAAAAACCATTCAAGTGCCACTTGTGTGATTATTCCTCGGCTCAAAGTGGAACTCTAAAATCACATTTATTAATCCATACTGGAGAAAAACCATTCAAGTGCCACTTGTGTGATTATTCCTCGGCTCAAAGTGGAACTCTAAAATCACATTTATTAATCCATATTGGAGAAAAACCATTCAAGTGCCATTTGTGTGATTACTGTTCCAGTCAAAATGGAAATTTAAAAAGTCATCTATTAACCCATTCAGGAGAAAAACCATTCAAGTGCCATTTGTGTGATTATTCTTGCAATCGAAGTGGGGATTTAAGAAGTCACCTATTAACCCAGACTGGAGAAAAACTATTCAAGTGTCATTTGTGTGATTATTGTTCGAGTCGTCGTGAACGTTTAAAGGAACATCTATTAACCCACACTGGAGAAAAGCCATTCAAGTGTCATTTGTGTGATTATTGTTCGAGTCGTCGTGAACGTTTAAAGGAACATCTATTAACCCACACTGGAGAAAAGCCATTCAAGTGTCATTTGTGTGACTATTCCTGCAGTAAAAGAGAAAATTTAAAAAGACATTTATTAACCCACACTGGAGAAAAGCCATTCAAGTGCCACTTGTGTGATTATTCTGCGGTTCAAAGTGGAACTCTAAAAACACATTTATTAACCCATACTGGAGAAAAACCATTCAAGTGCCATCTGTGTGATTATTCTTGCATTCAAAATGGGACCTTAAAAGGACATCTTTTAACCCATACAGGAGAAAAACCTTTTAAGTGTCTTTTGTGTGCTTATTCTTGCAATAACAGTGGGAATTTAAGAAGACATCTTTTAACCCATACAGGAAAAAAGCATTTTAAGCAGGAATAGAAATTTAAAAACGTTTGTTTTGTTCATTCTGTATATTTTTCTCCGTTTATTTTGAATTTTAAAACACTTTTACCTGTTTGTACTTTACGTTCTTGCATTGTAAATGAAATATAAAAATTTTTCCACATGTATTTTATGCATACTTATGTATTTGTTTCTATTTCTGATTAAATTTTTTAAAGTTTAAAAACAACCAACTTCTATTGTTCAATATGAATTCTAAGCATTCAAATGTTTACAGGTGCTCAGATTGATTTAAGGTGCTTTCATAATTATAAATCCACCCACAAATTTTGTGTTACAGCCAAACATTCTTCCCAACAATAAAATTCTTTATACTGTTTGATTATAACATGTGTTTTTACGAGATTTTTTAAGAAGTTATATTGTTATAGCAAAAATGTAATTTTTAGGTGTTGCATAATTATAAATCCACATTTGGTTTCTATTAAATTTTTTATTTTTAATAACCTATTGAACCACCTTTTTTTTCAATAACATTAATCATTCTGTTATGCTTGGAATTGACTCGATTTTGCATTTCCCATTTCACCATAATTGCAAGTTTTAACTCCTCAATTGATTCATATTGCTTTCCTCGTTGATATACTGATCTGGCAAGTATTCCCCATATGTTTTCTATGGGATTCAAGTCAGGGGAACATGCTGGCCACTCCATTACTTGCACTCCATTGGCCAAAAACCACTGAAATGTTGTTCGCGCAATGTGGATCGGTGCGTTGTCCTGTTGAAATTCCCAAAATGGGCCCAGAAACAACCCTGGTGCTAATGTTGTGGCCACAGAGGTGGTCGAAGACGTTGCGCAACCACTTATAGATGAGGACGAAGACGATAATAACCTGCCCAGGGGACCACAGGGCCGACAGAAATCATATGTTTGTTTCGAAAGAGTAAACATCTAAATATATTGTGCCCAAAAAGAGACTACATTTATTTCTCTGTTGGTTTTCATTAACCAACACGAACCCACATAGAAGAAAGGACAGAAACATCACATGCAGTAAATTATCTTCCTGGTTATTATTACAAGCTAGCGGATCTAATACGATCTGCTTGACTCCACACTACATTTTTGCTGTTAAACACGACGAGACCAAACAAAAAATGGAAAAGAAATGTTCACCCCGGCGTTTTCTGGTGTTGTGTGGAAGTATGTTAGTGCACTTTACCTTGGGAAATATGTACACAAATGGTGAGTAGTCGGTACCAATTTACCAACCAAAATTAATTACTTTGCATCAATCTAGGAAATATGATCCCATACATCACTTCCTACTTACACGAGTTTGGCTTTAATCGGAATGTCAGTGCCAGCGATTTGATCTGGATTCAAAACTTGGGTGTCATGGGCCAAGGCTTTTTTATGAACCTAGGTGGGATTCTGAGCAGTTATGTGGATCCTCGAATTGCCATTTCCACCGGATGCATCATAGCTAGGCATTAAATTGGCAGGGTAGAATATTTTCGACTCGGATTCCTTTCGACCGCGTTTTTTTTCGACCGGATTTTTTGCGACCGGATTTTTCTCGACCGGATTGTTTGCGACCAGGATTGTTTCCGATCAGGATTGTTTGCGACCAGGATTCTTTTCGACCGGTTGGATTGCGACCTGGAATTTTATCGACTAGGATTCTTTGCGACCAGGATTTATCTCGACCGGGATTCACTTCGACCAGGATTCCTTTCGACTTGGTCGAAATTTAGGTAGTTTACTTTTATAAATGGACTTGTAACGTGTCAAATTTATTCATTTTTATATTTTCTTTCATCGGTACATATTTGAACCAAAATTTTGTTTTTAGTTTATGGCGAACGAATCTAAGGTTTGTGGAGAAGGGCTATTTCGGTAATGGCTCGTGATGTATAGCAGCACATAACTGCTCCATTTGGGTAATTTTATCCTTACTTGTTAAATTATTATTGAAATTTATGTTTACATTTTTTCTTTGTAGCAAGTGTCCGTTAATGATTGGCTAAATTGTACGGCTACTTGCGATTCGAATGGTGAAGTAGTGGGCACAGTTTTGACCCAACTTCTGCACGGCGTTGGTAATTAGAAAAGGATATCGAGAAAACGATTCGTAAGGAATATATTTCTAGTTAATATTGATTGAAATTAAAATGTATATTTTTTTTAATTGCAGCCAATTTATAGAACAAATGTTTGCAATCTAAAGACGCTAGAGTCCGATCTGGGTGACAAAATAGAGACAAATTCGTCGAAAAATTCAGCAGATAATTCAGCTCAAGATGTTCGAAGTGATCAATCGACGGCCGATTCTTGCGATCCAGCCAAACGAACGCCAGAGAAGACATCTGAGTCTTATAAAGAGACGCGGTCACGGATTACGGAATAGTTTTTATGGATAACGTACCGGTAAAAATCTAGAGACTCGTTTTATTGAATTGGTGGAAGTAAATGAATATTTTATGGTACTTTAGTTTATTTACTTCTGTTACCTCTCGAGTATTCTATTACTTCTTAGCGATTTCATGCATTTTAATTGTATTTTTTATTAGATATCAAATAATTTAATACCCCAGGACGAAATTACGCGATTAACTCACGCAAATACAATGACCTCATCTGATCTTCGTTCGTTTGAAATTGCATCCATTAATAAAGTGAGTGGAGATTAAAAATTAATATTATTTTAATCTAATTTTAATCTAATTTTAATCCTAATTTCAGGTGGCTTGGAGTCCAAACTTCGGATCGCATTTATTAGTGGCTTCGGGTGAAAATTCAGGATTAATTAGGATCCATCGAATTCATTGATTGCAGCAGACAAAAGTAGAAAAACTACGGGTTAAATTGCAGACGATGTTGTAAATAAAGTGAAATAATTAAAGAAAATGTCTAATTAGCATGATTTTTAATGAAATTTCTTTGAAGGTTTAGAGTTTAACTTCGGATGTTGATAATTTTGAAACTCGTCAATCGAATTGCAATGTCATCATTTTTATTAATAAATAAAAAATTCCAAAAAAAATTACTTTGACCAAATATTTTTATTTATTCACACGAATCACATTTCTTCAGTTTCAACAACAACAGGCGCTTCATCATCATCTTCCCTATCAAAATCCCACTTGAATGTTTTCGTTAAATATTTTTTTAAACCTTCTACCCTTTTCTACAATTTCGTGCGGTACTTGTTGGTTCCCGTTCAAATTGGAGAAGAAAGAATGCAATGTGTTGACGAGGAAGTTTTCACGACTGACAATATCTACAAAGAAATCGCGAGGAATTTCCTGAAGTTGGTGATGAAGTACAAAAATGAATTTTGAATATAAATCTGCGTATTTCGTAAGAGCATTGTCGCACGAGCACAGCAAGTGGATTAAATGTTTCCATTCTTCAAATGCGTCGTACACCTGTCCTAAAATAAAACAAATAAAAGCCATTTGAAGTTCTCCGAGAATGTCTTCAGGATCTGTATACGATTTGAGCATTTGATCTAAAGTATAGGTCAAATCTAAACTGTTTTGTGATTTCACAAAACATTTAAGTTACTTTTTTAAAATCAAAATTGTCTTTTTTTTCTTCTTACTTTTTTCAGGAAATTTGGAAAAACGAATTTCCGTTCCGGGTTTTTGACACATTTTCGGAAGAAAATCATCTAGTTTTGGTCTCTTATTTGTTCTTGTTGACGATTCACTCTCATCAGTTATTAAATGGGAAACTGACGAAATTTTTTTGTTTAATGGCTGCACCCGTTCTAAAACTGTGTCTAAGAGAATAAGTTTTGTATAAAATATTTTACAAAATACGAAATTTTTTTCCTTACCAGTCATGTAGTAGGTCTGGAAAATCCATTTTTTCCAGTTGTCGTATGGATAAGCGCCTAAATGTTTGTCAAGCTCCCTTAAATTCTCTTTAAGCCTGTCTATTTCTTCATCTGAAGTGACTTCATCTTTGATATCTATATTGAACGATACACAATTCAGGTTACAGACCAATTTAAACGTTAATTAAAATAACCTTCGAGATATTTATCCCATTTTGTAACAACTATTTCTCCTTTATTGAATTAATGAAAAAATCCAGTTCTGGGTGCCATTTGGTTGTCCCGACTAACTGCACTGAAATAAAGAAAATAAATTGTGGTCATTAGTCATTGCAAAATCCAAATCCAAATTTTTAACCTCGAAATTACCTGTAATATACAAAATGAATGCCCAGAGGAATCATCTTGACACCTTTGATATCGGTTTCCACATTCTAAGTATTGTGATCTATTCCAAATTCAGTTTTTGGTGGTACATCTAAAAATATTAATGTCACACCTTCGCGAAATAAAGTCTTTGCAACATCAGGATCCATATCTTGTGAAGCCATTGTCAATTTTACACAGGTACACGGGTTTTAGCAATGTCGCTCTCTCACTTATGATGTTTGGCCTTGGTCCAAGGTTTGGCACGTGATTGGCACTCCTCTCCAATTCTTATCGCGTCACTCGGTCACTCACCCTACATTTAGCCAGTGACTTTGACCCATTTTTCACCCCTTTGTTTTTCAGTGAAGAAAACACAAAACTTAGGGGGCACAGAAAGGCTTGGGTGCATTGCACAACTCAAAAAACACATCAAACTCAAGTTGTGTGTTCTTACAAGGAATGACATTTACTTTTGTGGCTCAATCAGAGGAAAAAAATGTTTGAAATTAGCAAAAATGCAAGTGCAAAATGGAGAGGTCAGGGGCAAATTGAAAAATCGTCGGTGCAGACGACAATTAAATTAAATCAAATGAATAAAACCATGCAATATTTAGCCCAATTTAGTCTCAGGAGAGAGCATAATATTTTTCCTCGTTGTTTTATAACCGTTTGTAGTAAATTATAGTTTACTAAATTTGAATTTCGAGCTCGTTTTTGAGCTTTTTATTCTGGCGATAGATGGCGACACGGTGAAATAGCTAATTCTAGTTTAATTAAAATAAAATAAAGTTTTTTGCGAGGAATTGCAAGAATTAGTAAGTCGGAGCACTTTGGATCGAAAACTTTAATGCATTTTGTGGCTAAATGGAAGTCGATCCGTACTTAAAAAAAACATGTAATATTTATTCGCTCTGGTGCAGTTATTTTCTTCTGTATAACGGCAAATACAAACGGCAATAAATTAATGTATAAGTTTTTGCAAGTAAAATAAGTCTTATTTCATCAAATAATCAGATTTTAACGAAGGTGATATTGTTTTGAAAACAATAATTTGACGCGCTGTCTTTGAAATTGTTGGAAAACAATGTTTTTTCGCATGTTTTCCAACAATTTCAAAGATAGCGCGTCAAATTATTCCGATGGGCGACTTCGCTGCGAAACACGTGGTCGCTAAGCAACGGAGCGATGGATAATTCTTCGCTAAATTTTAACAGTATTTTACCATTCTATTTTATATTGGTTTAAAAAAAGAAACCATGCATAATTTATTGAGCATGAAATGAGATTCACTTTGGTGGTCAAAATGGAAGCAAATAAACTATCGGTGTTTTAATTCGTTTTTAATTTTTAATGCCAAACAGATTAGCGTAAAATGCTCCAATACATAAATATAAATCAAATAAAAATGACGTTTAGAAGTTTTTTTTTTGTTAGAAACCAATTTGGAAATTCTATTATAGGAAATTATGCGGAATGGTGGGGGAAATGTTTGCACCTGTGTGAATCTAATAAAATCACAGAAATTTATGACTCCTAGGACGAATATTCTTCAAAAAAATTAATATGAAACATGAAACTTTGACAATTCAATTTGTGGCGCAAGTCGGAGAGTTTACAGTGTGTGTGTGTGTGTGTGTGTGTGTGTGTGTGTGTGTGTGTGGGTGGGTGTGTGTGTGTGTGTGACCTGTGTGAAGAGGGGCCGGAAGTGTCTTTACCCTTGAGAGGTGTGATATAAATGGCAGCAGGTGTTCCTCCTCCAATATTCAGTAAAGAGACACCAGTCTCCTTTAGGCAAAGTCAACCCGACAGGTGTTTGAAGGGAAATGCAAGAAAAATAAATGGAAAATATAAAAGAAAGAGAGAAAGAAAGAAAGATACGACGTTCCTCGCTTTACTTGGGGCACATAACCATGAAATTAGCTTTTTTCCTGTGGCATAAAGGTGATGAGACAAATTATAAAAAGATTTTTTTTTTCTTAAAAGTTTAATTCCACATTACCGGTATGTTTGATAAATGATTTTTTGGTTAAATGCACTGCCATGAATATGTCATGATGTTTGATTCCAAGGCTTCTCACTTCCTCATAATAACCCAGGCCTTGATGTGACCTGATAAAGAGGTCTTCATTCAGCTGATTTACACCTGTTTCATTTGTTGTTTTATTTTCATTTTATGGAAGTTGTTGAAAAAGTTTTTGGTGGTAAACTTTATCAAGTTTCTGTTTCAAACATGCATTTCGTGGGATTTAAATTAATTAAATTTAATTTAATTTTAATTTAATTTAATTTTAATTTTCTGGAAATATTTTTTTCTTTTAAAATTTGAATTTTGAATAGAAATCAAAAAAGTCACTAATTCAAGAGACAATATAATAATTTTGTTTTCCAAAACTGGAATAATTGACAAGTCTAAATGACTCGGTAATTGAATTTTCCCTCAAATTTTCCGTCGAATTTTTCACTCGCCTTGACCTGCGCGCTCACGTGCGCGCTTGACCTGCACCCACCTGCGCCCCTCGCTTTTAATTTAATTTTTTAACTTTGGTTATTGTTAAGTTATGTTAATGTAATGTTGAGTTCATTGTTGAAGAACGTGTTATTGCTATATCATACTGTTACATTGTTGTAAAAGCGTTACCATGACAATTTTGTATTACTCCTCACTTGCTTGTATTTTACCCACGAGTAAAGACGTGTGTTTTGTTTTCCACTTTAAAAACCTCTCCTTTATTTCAACGTGATGCCCCAGCATAACAGTTATTAAAATTTAGCAATATCTTTGGTTTATTTTTTGTATTTTTAATATTGTTTACTATTGGCTGGAATTAGGTTTTGCTTTCGTGTTAATTTCTGAATTTTGGAGTGTTTTATTACATAACTTGATCAAAACTGCCGGTAAATTTCATATTTATTATTCAGTTTTAAAGATAATGATGTGATGATAATATGCATCTTTCCAAGTCCCATCGAATCCCCTCCGAATCCCATCCGAATCCCCAGAATCTATCCGAATCCTACGAATCCCATCCGTATAAAAAAAAAAAAAACAAGTATTATCCTGTAATATTCACAGCATCGTATCACAACGTTTATTAGCAATATCAAAAAGAAAAAACAACACATTATATTTTTGATATTGTCGATCTAAACAAACTTAGTTTATTTAGCAGCTATAGAACATTTTTAATTTTATTATTAGTGGTGCTCTTTATTTATTTAGAAAAATGTAAATGTCAATGGAAAAAAAATATTTTTGTACATTATTTTGTAAATTACATCTGCCTTGTGGCAGCACTGTTTTTAGAATATTTTACAGTAGTTTAATTTTATAATAATGAGAAATAAAAGCATTTTCACACGAATTTAATCGAATCCGATGTTTTTTCATTTGTCGAAAGAAAAAGTAGAAAAATAGGTTTGATTCTGCTTGTTTGCGACTCCAATGATGAAATTAAAGTTTGAAATTAATTTACACAGTTTTTATTTATTTGTTTGTTTATTAAAAAAAAAAATTGAATTGAAAATAAAGATTTTTGTCCGCTTATTGGTACTCTACCCTGAATCCCGATATAAAAGATAATCCAGTAGGCACGTTCTTCTGATATTTCACGTAATCTTGACCAAAAAAATTTAAAAGAATGAATTCTTCTTCGTGTATCCGCTCGTTAAAGAAATTCCATGATGCGATAGTGTAACCGATTAAACAGATCGGATTGCACAATACAATCTGCAATTAGAAATAAACTTTTAGTGAGTAAATGCTATAAAGAAGGCTGCAAAAGTAGATTATTTGCTTCTAAAAAATGCTTATTCAAGAAACACAATTCCAGCAATTTCCATTAAAAAATATAGTGTTGGATTGAACAATACACATTACTCCTGTCATGTATGCAATACGTGTCATCGTCACGTATTGTATACTGACATCGTCAGTTATATAATGCGTGACATTATTTGGGGTATATAAACCCCCAACCATTGGTGAAGTCGAAAAATGTCCGGTCGAAAAAAATCCTGGTCGAGATGAATCCTGGTCGAAAATTTTCCTGGTCGAAAATTATCCTGTTTGAGTCGAAAAAATTCCTAGTCGAAAATTTTCCTGGTCGAAAATTTTCCTGGTCGAAAATAATCCCAGTCGAAAAAAAGCGCACTTTACCTCGAGTCGAAAAGAATCCCGGTCGCAAAGAATCCGGGTCGAAAATATTCCTCCTCGCCATTAAATTGATCGAATATTTAAGAATTGAATTTGATTTGTTTCTTTTAGTTCTGGCATTGCGTCGTCGTATTTCGCCATCAAACATTCAATAGCCCTTCTCTCATTTACGTATGGGTTTTTGACGGGAGTGGGAATGGGAATAGCTTACATGCCACCAATAACTCTCTGCATGGCTGTACGAATACAAAGATACGAAATCATCGTTTTATTTGTGTAAATTGCAATTTTGTACTTGAACAGTGCTTTCCAAACGACAAAGCATTGATTACTGGATTGATACTTGGAGCTTTGGGGATCGCGGGAAGTGCGTTTAGTCCTTTGCAAACTCAATTTATAAATGCAAAGAATAGTGCACCGATGGATGATGGGTAAGGGTTAGTTTGGTGTCAAATTCGATTGATTGAGAATTGTATTCTGCAGATATTTCGCTGATTTGCAGTTGATTCATAGAGTTCCGAATACGTTTCTGCTGTTGGGAGGAATCACTGTTTCGATCCAATTGCTCGCTTATTTGTTGATATGGTTTGGGAATGATAGAATAAGCGAGGATACTAGTGTGGATGTTCGGTGTTCTAGCACTAGGAAGAATGGTAAGCAGAAATTAAATTATCACGGTGGGTTGTTATTTGTTATTTTTAACAGATAGCGTAGTGAAATGTCAATCGTTTACTCCTCGACAAATGTTAGGCGATCGTCAGTTTTATGTTTTGTGGGCGACGTGCTTTTTTCAGATTCAGATTATTTGTTTTACGAATGCTATGTACAAGGTATGTTGCCAATATTAATGTCAGTGTAACAAGCATCGGGTTTTAGGACACGCACGAACACACACGGGCGGATCCGGAAACCATACGAGGAGGTGGCCATTTTGGTTCGATTTTTTTGTGAACGAAAAAATTGAATGTTTTTGGCCGTAAATTGACTGTTTTGGACCAAATATTCAAATTTAAGCCCAAAAGAATTTAGTATGAGAGCAAAATAATTTATTTTTAGGCTCAAACATATAATTTTTGGCCAAAACAGTCAATTTTTGGCCAAAACAGTCAATTTTTAGCCAAAACAGTCAATTTTTTGCCAAAACAGTCAATTTCCGAAAATTCAATTCTAAGGAGAGTATTTCCTTTTTATTGGTAATAAAACAAAAACTTCCTATATTTTCAAAATTCCTGCATTTTCCAAATAAAGTTTTAACATTTTATTTTCCAGTTTTACAGATCATTAATAAAATAAAAAATCTTAAACCTAAAAACGTGTGTTTTTGTTACTTTTATTAAAAAAAAAATGGTTCTTTTTTTGCTTCGAAATATGTTTTTTGGTGGCCAAAATTCGATTATTGTAGTTTTTAGACTACGCGGTCCGAGTGGCCATTTTAAACAATTTCTCGGTCAAAAATGTTTCGTAACTCAATTTTTCGGATTTCTAAATGGTTTTTGTGGCATTCGCCACTTCATTTCAATCTAAAAACGGTGTTTTTGATCTTCTTTTCCAGAAAACGGTCGTTTCTTGCGGGAAATTTGTTTACGTGCAGTGGTGATCCACACGGTCGAAATTCGGCCGAAACGTCCATTTTTTTCGAAAAAAGTCCATTTATGGGTTTTTCCATAGTTTTGTGGGTAGCAACCACAATATTCATTCTTAATTTCACATTTTCCACGAGAAAACGATCTTTTTCTGCGGCAATTTCTCTCGTACGAGGCGATAAATCTCGTGTTCGAAAAATCTGGCAAAATGTCCATTTCCCGGTGAAAAAACATAAAAAATGCTTGTATTATAATTCTCGGGACGTTCCGCGGTGTTTAATCACGTTATCCTGAGCAATTACCGTACCTGTATTTCGAGAAAAAATTGATTGTTTTCGCGGCAATTTCGTTGATTCGCCCGGCAATGAACCAAGCGGTCAAACAAAAATATCGGTGAAAACGTCAATTTCCGCCCGAAACACGTTTACAATTATTAAACTCTTTAGTCGGAAAGGTTTGTGGTGCCTTTTACCACTTTATCCCAACTCATACTTACTTTTAGGCACGATCGTTGTTTTCGCGGCGATTATTTTGGTGTGCGTGCCGTCAACCACGCGCTCAAAAATTGGCGAAAACCTCAGTTTTTATTGACAAAAAATGTGTCAAATCGGTTTTTATTCGAATTTGGAGTGTTTTGTGATGTTAAATCACATCAATCCCTTCTTTAATCGTGCTTTTCTTACTTTTCCGCATTAAAACGATCGTTTCTTGATTCAAATTTTCGGCCATTTTCGCGGAAAACCACGTGGTCGAAATCTGTCAAGAATTGTCATCTTTGGTGCAAAAAGGTTTTTTGAACTCATTTTACCGGTGATTCCATTCGTTTTTTAATTTTAAACAAGCCGAATCGTCGAAAAAGTGTTCGTTTCCTTCATTTGTCTCGCCGGGAAGTCGACTGTTACGTATCGGCGGTGCTTTTGCGCGTGTCGCTTGTTGCGACCGTGCGGCTTCGCCGAAGCAAAAATCGTCATTGTTCCGGGTAAGAAAATGGATTTTCGTTCGATTTTTCAGGTTTTAGAATGATTTGTGGTGATTCTCCACTCATTGCGAACCAAATTCATCGATTTTACCGTTGTTTTCTTCCAAAAAGGTTGATTTTTCAGCAAAATTTCGGAAAATTTCGGAAAAAAGTCAATCCTTCTCGTAACTATCCTTCGCCGAAGGATTTTTATTTGTAACAACTTATTTTTTAAATAAAAACATGTCGTTTCGTTATAAAACGTTTGGTTTGTGTTTGATTTCTCAAACATTCCGGATTTTCTTGCTTTTTGGTCAAAAATATCCATTTTTTGGTTGAATTTATTTTCTGTAAACACTAAACTTTTCAACTGGGCCATCGTAACTTCCGGGAATAAACATTTTCCCATTACAAAGCTTTATCTATTTTGAATTTGTGTTTGTCGGTATTGTTCAATTTTCATTATTTTCGATTTCGTAGTGACTGATCATTGCCGGAGACGGGTCATACACTATTTGCTAAGTCCCGTTGCTGTTTTAACAACTCTTCCACGAATTTTTTAATAAAGTCCCTGACCAGGTAGTCCATCTACTCGAATGTCAATTGAGTGGAATAATTTGGATAAAACCCCGTTTCGTAGTCATTTTTTCGCATCTACGTGCTTGTGCACATGTCGAAATTTGACAAAAACTTTGGTTTTTTATTCCTGTTTGCACAACAAATGGTTTTTTAAAGTTTGTTTTCGTTTCCCAGTCTTCCTTTTGAGAAGATAAAAAACTAGAACATTTCAAAAATTGAAATACAAAACGTTTTTTCACCTGTTTATTTGTGTGAATCTTTTGAAATGTTTGCACATCTCTCAGACTCCACCAAGATAAGTGAATATCTTGGTGAGGGGTTTTTGTTTGGCAATCTAGCAAAAGAACGAATGAAGAGTAGAGTTCTCCTGTAAACTGCCTGAGTTAGACACACAGCTGGCTGTTAACCAGGCTTGACACTTGGCCAGATAAAGTCAAACAGCAAACGTCGTTACTGCCCGCTCCAGAGCCTCCACTTTTCTCACCTTAGAAAGTGCCCTGCTGCATGTTTTCACCCGGGATGGAAGGAAAAGAATTCGAAGAAGAGAAAGAATTAAAAGAAAGTTGCCAAGAGAGGTCTTTTTGGAGATGTAGGTATTTCTCGGGCAATGCCAATTCCATTCATCTTGGGGACGAGAATCGATGGAAGTTGAGTAGGCACGTGAAAAAATGAAAAGAAAAATTCAAAAGGTACAGTCATGGATTCACCCAATGTACAATGAGTTAGCCATTCTGTCAACACACGTGTAAATAGTGTGCCTTTGAGCACGTCACCGGCGATTTACCATCTCACCGGCCGCTCTCCTATTCTCCAAACCCCAGTGGTTGTAGTCGCCGAAAAAAACCTAATTTAGTTCCTGCAGGCAAGAAAAAATTCACAGTTTTCGTCTTTAACATCCACTGGTGCAGGGAAACAAGGGAAAGTCCGCAGTCATTACCTAATACTGTACTCGTGCTTGGCGTGCATACTAGTGTTTACCACAGTGGCTAACCGATCCCTTTGCACCGAGCTTTTTACATTTGACCTCCCTGGGCGCCGTCCCAGATCATTGATACATCTGTCCACTCGACGATGCAAACACCAGCGCTTCACCAATACTTTCGGTCTGATAAATCGTACGTCCTACGCCCGACCCATGAAAGCAACTAAAAAAACTAAGTTTTGAATTTGTAAGTGGCTTTTTTAATTACCTGCGCGAACGCATGCTGTTTTGGGGACCAGGGCAACTGGTTAATTAATCCTGAAGCCCCTTCTTTTTTCAGCAACAACAAACAAAAACAGTCCTTCATATAGGTCCTTTTCACCAAAAATAGAAATAATAAGGTTAGTAAGAATTCTGGAAATGTTTTCTTAATTAAGTCAACAATCCAGTCAACCTACCCAAAAATGAAATGATACGCAATGATATCGCAACAATGCTCAACTTGAAGTCGTACAGCGGCACTAGGTCGCTTGCCTCCAATAACCTCCGGACTCGACTACGCCACAAGCCTCACCCGCACAACAACACCCAGTTAGCACGCGCAAATATCAAGGTTTGGTCAACAGGGTCCGTATATTGGATGGTTATATCGTACTACTGGCCTCAGCAGTCCACAACCAGGTCCAATACCCATATTCACAACCAGGTCTCAGGATTCGAACTTAAATTTCACAAACAACAAACAAAAAATTCTCCTAAAAAACATTCGTTTTGTTGTAAAAAAAAAATTCTATCCCAGGACGGGCCACCAATTGTGAGAGTGGACGGACATTGTTCGGGCACTGGAATGCCTAAACAGCGCCGGACGCTCGACACGTATAGATAGGAGACTACACGAGACTGTGTTTGAGGTTTTAGGCCTTTATTCAGTTGTCTAGGGGTCAATATCTTGTGTCTCTCCCATGCTCCTGCTGCATTGCTGCAGCAGACCTGTGACCACACGCGGCACACACGTGGTTAGGGTTAACCTGGTTGTGCGGCGTGGTCATGTCGATGTTCATTTGGCCCATGGTAATCGCTCACGGTACTGGGACTGGCAAACCGGCCAAGTCCCTAAGTGACACCATGGTGAACAAGAGTGTGGACCGGTCTGATGTTGGTCAGGACCGTTCCTGTGGAACTCTGGCCAGAAACAGGATGTTGGGCCTTTTATAGCTCACTCTTGCACCATGGGTACGAGAGTACCTCTTCCCATTGGTTGTGGGGTTGGTGACCGGATATGACGTCATCCTGGTCACCATCCCTCAACCGTCAACGCCACCTGGCGGGTGGGGTTGGGCTGGGCCATGTGGGTGTGTTGCAGTGGCCGATAATCGGTCACAAATTTTTGGCCAAAACAGTCAATTTTTAGCCAAAACAGTCAATTTTTGGCCAAAACAGTCAATTTTTGGCCAAAACAGTCAATTTTTAGCCAAAACAGTCAATTTTTAGCCAAAACAGTCAATTTTTAGCCAAAACAGTCAATTTTTTGCCAAAACAGTCAATTTTTAGCCAAAACAGTCAATTTTTTGCCAAAACAGTCAATTTTTGGCCAAAACAGTCAATTTTTAGCCAAAACAGTCAATTTTTGGCCAAAACAGTCAATTTTTAGCCAAAACAGTCAATTTTTAGCCAAAACAGTCAATTTTTAGCCAAAACAGTCATTTTTTGGCCAAAACAGTCAATTTTTAGCCAAAACAGTCATTTTTTGGCCAAAACAGTCAATTTTTGGCCAAAACAGTCAATTTTTTAATATACTTTTATCCAAAACAGTCAATGTTTAAATTTTTTTGCAAAAATTGGATATTTGAGCCTGAAATTGAATTTTTGGACAAAAAAATGACATTGTTTCCATTGCTGAATAATCTTGGCTCCCATGGCCACCCCCTTGGACTGCCAGTGCAAACACAACTGATTTTTTCCAACTTGTAGGCGTACGGCGAAACGTTTATTAAAGACGACAAATTTTTGGCTTTGGTCGGAGCACTTCACTCAATATTTAATGCCAGCGGTCGAATTTTGTGGGGATTTTTGATGGACAAGTTCAATTACAAAGTGAAAAGTCAAATGTGGTGTTGTGACAATTCTTACCTAAATAAAATTTATAACTTATTTTTAGTCGTGCATGCTGTGTGTTACAGCAGGAAGTGCAATCTTTGCGGCAACTTTTCCTTTAACATCGCATGGCGGGCAAATTATGTTTGCGTTTTGGGTCTCGGCAATTGTCATATTTTATTCCGGAAATTTTATCCTTTTACCGGTAGTTACTGCAGAGAAATTCGGACTCAAATATGCTGGAATTAATTACGGATTAGTATTTACGTACACGGTATTGCAAGATTTGCATTTATTTTGGTCACATTGAGCTAATGTCATGCATTGCAGATTATTGCAACACTTTTGAATGCTTTAATCGTGCAATATCTGGCCTTTTCGATTGGTTTGAATGGATTGTTTTATTTATTTGCGGGTTGTTCAGCCATTAGTAAGTGATATTTCCAGTTATAATAACTCTATACAATATTAATTCTGTTTTATTTTATGGTTTAGGTTTTTTAGTTACTTTGTTGCTATTCAAAATGTAAACAATTTTTATTACATGTGCTTAAAATAAATGTGTCTCTAATTACAGGCTTTTTGTCAGAAATTATATTGTGTAAATAACCTTGAAATCTCCAAGTGTAAAACAGCAATAATCAAATACCGGTACAACTTTTCAGGATATCATTTATTTATTTTAGAAAATAATTGAGGGATGTACAAAATCGTACAAAATGCAACGCCGAGCAGGGAAGCCAACGTCAAGGGTGTGTTTTTATTTGAGATTGAGTGACGCGCAACAGGAAGTGTGTGTAAAGTGTCATAAATTATGCTAATATCTCTTTTGTCCCCTTGATTTTGTACATGTGCCACCCCCCCAAAAAAAATAGAATAAACCATGCTTTTATTTTGTGGATCCAACCAACAGTAAAATCAGTAATTATACACATCCTTTCATCAAAAATAAAAAATATTGCAAATCGACTTCATGAACTTTCAAAGGATGATGCATGATTAATACGATCAAGGAAAATACCACATAAATTATATTCAGTAGCAAATGAGATATTAATTATTGTTGCTACCGGTATATCACGTTTTCATAGTTAACGGTATACTAGTACAGGGTGTTCTAAAAGTGTGGTTCCCTCCAAATATAGAGAGTGTGGGTGGATGGGTTGGTAGTTGGTTTCTGATGGCTGTACAGAACTCAATCAAATGTCGTGCAGAACTCTGTATGGCTGTCTAAGAACAACACATCGAACAACTACTTAAGTGATACCTAGAAACCAACTACCAACCCATCCACCCACACCTCCCACCCAATCATTAACCCGGTGATCCATAATATGCGGGCTATTCGTAGGCGCAACAAGGCGCAACATGTAAGAATAATTCTTACACGCAATGTTGTGCATATCAATAGCGCTGTCATGCGTTACTGCAATATCACGCGTTATGAAACATTTAACTTAAGATAACTAAGATAAGTTGGATAGTACTAATTTGATGGTGCTCTACAACTTTGTAATTGGAAATTTTGCTGTATCTTAAACGGTTTAAAAGTTAAACAGTGAATGACCTTGAAAATGACCTTCAAAGTCAAATTTGATGACATCATTGGATTTCACTCACCCAACTTCCTTTCAGATCGCTTCATCAAAGGTGGCCTAGATGCAATTGCTCAGGAAATATTTGGAGGGAACCAGACTTTTAGAACACCCTGTATAATATTTTTTTTAGTTTTACGCTGTTGCCACAGTGATGTATCTTGCAACAGTGATCAGTAATATTAATATCTGAACCACGAATAAAATGTTAATTACGGTAATTGTGATGGTGTGGTCTTTACCAAAACAATTTATGTACACGTCCCATCATGGAAAATTGGGGAATTCAGTCTTTGTACTAATTTTGAAAGGGTCTGAGACTGTTGACACAAAGTTGGTTAAATACAATTGAATTTTATTTATTTATTTTATTTAGTGCCTACTTGAGATAACAGCATCACCAAGAATAAGAATATACGTGGAGGAGCAGAAATACGTGACAATACCACGTGTGATTGGGGAATCTGAAGAACAGAGTTGGTTTTCTGGTCTTTCGTGGTGCTGTGATCCGGGTGTTTACTTAGTAAATTACTCTATAAGTATCACTAAATAATCGTTGTTGAGATGCCACGTGGGACTTCTGCTCAGCGGCTGTGAAATGTCTAAGGGAAATGATTTAACACTTGTCACGTCGTAGTCGACTTTTTAACAATGGTTTCGAAAATTTGAGAATTTCCAGGGATTGTAATAACCAGAAAATTTAGGTTCGCAGGCGCTGCAACTCTTAAAACTTTGCCGGGGGTGGTAGCTAGGTTAAGACAGCGTCTATTCGTGAAATCTGTATTTTATGGGTGCAGGATTCAATTCGGGCGCCGTACAAAATGGCGAACGTTGATACTTCGAATTTAAGACCAAAATATCGCTCTTCACTAGGGAAAATGTCGTCATATGCTAGGCGTACTTACGAAGAGTATATTTCTTCTCCTGGACACGCGCAAACGTTGGGTGAACGCGCAAACAGGTACCAAACCGCAGACAACGTCATCGAACCGTCGATAATGAAATGAATACGCAATTGAGACGAGTATGAGTTCAAGATGTCTAGGCTGAGGAGGAAGTCACAGTCGTGGCATAAAATGTATTGACGAATTAAGACCGTCGAATACGCCGTTTTTCCAGTAATTCGTACGCAAATAATGGGCAAATAATAAATGTTGTGGTTAGATAGCCAACCATGAGAATTCGGGCTGCATAATGACCGTATGCGTTGAGACGCAACATAAATCGCACTTGGAAATCTTCCTAGTTAAGACAGGAGATGTTGACTAGTCGAAGGCGAAAATTATTCTCTCTGTCGAAAATGTCTTGACAGAACAAGTCACCTCTGATCACATGTCAAAGGCCAAGTCAATTCCCAATGGGGACCGAGCAGAAAACAGGCGATCAGGGGTGAAATATGCAAATTTAGAGCGCGATTATATCAACTTATTGCAGAATTCTCATGAATTGTCTGGATGGGGTGATTAAAACCAGGCCAAATTAAAGATAAACATCAAAAATAAGGAAAATAATATAAAATAAAATAATAAATTTGGATTTGGGAAAAACAAAATAATTAAAGGAAACTGGAACAATTTCTCAATAATATTGGGAAAAATTTAAAGGAAAGGCGCAAAATGCGCTTAAAATTTTGAAAATTATTACTGTCTAAAGTCAGGACCGTGACATTCCCCCCCACCTAGATGTTTATTATATGGTTTTTATATAATCAACATCTAAATGGAGTCAACAACATGATTGATAAAAATTTGAACATATAGATAAATAAAAATAATGAATCAACAATAGCAATCTCACTTATGAACACATAACAAAGGTAGGGATTTATTTAGACAGACGCAACAGACGCACAACTTGGCGCAATTACAGACAAGAACAAACAAACACAAACAAATGGGTTTAGGAGAGGAATATTGTAAAAAATCGTTTGATTAAAAATTAATAGAATCAATAGACGTTTAGGCGCTAATTACGACTAAATTCTAAATAAAATAATAAAATTTGTTAAATTATTTGATAACACTTGAAATTAACAATGGTATTTTTCGTTATGACTAGAAAATAAAATAATTTAAGATTAATTAACAATGCCTATGGGTGACAAAATTTCTATAAAAATGTAGATTATTAGCAAACAAAAATATTGATTAGGCGCTGATTTGGCGTCAATTATCACAATATAAGGATAGCAAAATTTCAATGATCACAAATGGTTAATAAAAAATGATTGGCAAAAATGATTAGCAAAATATAAATATCAAAAAATAAAAAGTTCGCAAACGAATATTATCTTCTTTCGTAGGCGTTTGAATTTTCACGGAACTTAACGTAAAATCTTCATAGAGGCGCACAACAATCACATTTTAAACAATTATAACACTTATTGTTTGTATCACAATTATCACAATAAAGTCCACACACACAACAGTTCGTATATGGGTCTCAGGAGGCGCAAAGTCACTTTATAGGTTTTCGAAGTCAATTTTAGGGATCTTAATTCTAGAATGCAGACGCGCCCTGACCGTCCATCGCATAATAGACTAGTTTAAGCGCTGTTTTCACGAGGATCACTCTCACCTGTTGTTTAGAGGTCGCATAACACTTCCGGCTAATCCTGTTCACTCGATAAAGAAAATGTACGACGTAATATTGTTTAATGATGGATAATAACTTTTCGCCCGCGTTGTGGTCAAGTTGCAAGTCCGAAAAGATGATTGTCTCGAAAAGGCGCGTCAGAATACTCCAATCCACGACCAATTCGATTTTGGGCTCCCACGGCAATGAGTAGAAAATATCATCAATCGGAATAATCTCCTCCATGATCGCAAGGACGCGGGTGGGCTCCTCCAAACGCTTTTCTTTGGGTTTCGGGTTGACTGGCTCACGTAGATTTTCACGCGTGACAACCTCGCCTTGGTCGTCGTCGTTTTCCTTCGGTGGCGTCAAAATCATTTTAGGCATTCTTGACATCAAAGGCGATCGACGTCCAGCCCCTGCACCGCCCCGTCCAACTCCAGGAAGTCTGAAGGGCTCGTCGGCCTGAATTACCTCAATTTTGTTGTGTTCCCGCGCCGCCAGAAATGCCTTGTGGTTTTCCTCGTCACCCGTTGATTCGCGAAGCGATTCGACATCCGACATCGAATAATCCACATCCGATGATAACTCCGAGGCGAGTATTCCTGTGTCTGCCACGATTACGGGGTCGTATCGGAATGAATATTTGGTTCGGGGATCTGCCAATTTCGGATTCTCGGCAATTGCGTCCTCAAATTGTTGCACCAGTTTTTCAGGCGCCAACTCAATGAGAGTTTTCTCTGAAAAGTTCTTGATTTCATCCTCCGTCATGATCAATTCCAGGTCCAGTGGTGGCTTAGCGGGCGCATTTTTCTCGTCCTCAAGTCTCTGGGCCTCCCTGAGCGCGTCGGCCTCTCGAAATCGTTTGACAGCGTCACGACGACTCTGATGCATTTGGGTGATAATTTCTTTTAAATTAAAGTGCACGGCGTGCACAATGAGGTGCTGCACCGCGTGTTCGTCTCCGGTACAGTCTTTTGTCATCTTTGCTTCAATTTCCTTCGCGATGTTCCCGAGGCGTCCGAAAATCGTTCCGACGACCGTCTTGAAGTCTGAGGCGCTAACGTTGAAATCCAGGTTAATCGACATCTTGAAAAGTTCTTTCCATCCCTCAGATCTCAGGTTGATTCGTCCTTGGCCCCTGTTCTCCATGGGGTACAGAATCTCAAGCTCATGGCGCCGGAATATTTCGGACATCTGAGTGAAGATACGATCCGGGCGCATGGTACATCCGTTTCGGTCGAATCCCTGGAGATATCGTGGCTTCAGGGATGCGCATCCTTCCGACGACGTCGATCCGCTCGAGACCGCTGAAATGGCTTTAGCAATTGGATTAGAAATCTTGCTCTCCAATTTCTTGATGTCGTGGATCTTTGCGCATTCTCCTGCATCCTTTGCAATCTCAGCAGCGATATTCGCGATGGATGAAGACGGTGTGAAGTTTAGCAACGCCTTAATATCTCGGTCAACCTGTGGGGAAAAATCAGCTGTTATTAATTTTTTGTTAAAATCTGCGATAGTGTCCATTTTTGTGTTTGTGGTCATAATCCCAGAATACGTAATCGGCACCAATGTCGCAACGACTGAAGTCATCATTTTTGGAGTCACATTCGATTGGGTCACAGTAGTGGCATCGACAGATCGGGCAGCTTGGCTCGATTCAGACGTCTCAATCGAAGATGATTTGTTCTTTACGACTCGAAAATATGGAATTATAATCGGCGCAGCAGCAGTGGTCACTGTCGTAACATTAGTCGATTTCGCCTCCGCCGCCGTCACGCTCGATTCCGTTTTGATGATCGGGGTCGACATCGTGTTGATGTTGTTAATTTTTTCTCTCTCTCTTCTATTTTCTTCATTTTTTAGTACCTTTTTAGCCACTTGATCGTTTAACGAAAGTTCCTTAGCGGGCTCCACGACAAGCGATGCGGCAGGCGCTACTCCAACCGCTCCGTTTTCCTCGATGATGACTGAAGAGACGTCCAACGCTGGTCCGGATCGTCCCGTCACGAAGTGAGCGTCTCGGTTTGCCTCCGCTCCAATTCTTTTCGTCACTCTCTGTGTGTATTCCTTCAAACGATGTGCACTTCGCTCCTCGTATGTATGTCGTGGACGCAGATTTGAATGCTGAAACGGCAAGTCGGCTGCAACTCTTTCCGGCTCCGAATATGCTCTTTTCGCATTCGCAATTACACCAGGCGCTGTTAAACATAGTTCCAGGCCCGATTCCACATCGTAGGTCTTTCCTTCAGGCGTCACAAACTGGTCCAGAAGTTCGGCAGGTTGCTCGCCGGCAATTATGTAGGCTCCCTCCGGATATTTCCAAGTCAACGGCCGGATTCCCTTCTCTTTCGCCAATTGCTTTATGCGTGCCAAATATGATGCGTGCGCATGACGAAAACGAGCGATGGCGTTTGCACTGCCGAATGGAATCCTCGGCGGTGGAAAATCCACTCCAGCCAACGAAGTTTTATCCATCGACTCATAACCAAGTACATATGCAAACATAAGGCGCATCCATTTCCGAAATTTGCAACGGCGCAAGTCACCGCCGCCCCGACACGCTCGGCATTCTCGTGGCGCCCGCAGTTGATAAATTTCAAATCCAGTTCCGCTACAAACTGGACACAATTCATAGTTTGGAAAACTTTGGTCGTTCGGGTGGTCTGGATGAAAACGCGGTACTAGTCCTTCGCCCGACGCTTCGATTGGTGGCATTGGCAGGTACTTTGGATAGCCTTTTTGGGTTGGTTTTGGAATCGTAATTGTCACATTTGGATCGTAGGACGCCATAATAAATTATCGTAAAGTGAAACTAAAAGAAATGGAAATTTCCGGGAAAGAAAGAGTTATTTTAACTAAAATATTCAATTAAAAATGAATTGTTGTGAGATAGAAAGTACTTACGGTTGATAGACGCACAATTTTTAACAATATTTATCCAATTTTAACAATTGTTAGATGTTTTAAGGCGACTATTCAGACGCAAACTAATTTCAAACTAACTAAGTCGTGCCCTCACATGTCTTTAATACACGCGGTCTCGCTACGGGGTCGCTTCGTCACAAAATATGACACGGACCTCTCGCGTGAACGAGATTTGATCACACACCTCGAAGAAGCATGAGTTTGGACTTAGTAAATTTACGTATCATCATTTTAAATTGATGAATTTCAAATTCCTAAACTAATCTTTACTTACTATTTTCAGCGTCTATCCTCCGTAAATATTTGGTTTAAAGCAGGGAAAATTATAAACACAAGAAGGAAAGAAGATTGGGTAAAGTAAAGAAAGAAATAAAATTATAAAATGAAAAGAAATTAAGTTATTTTATCGAAAATGAAGCGATAATGGTTTCAATTTCCGATGTAAACGCAGCAACATGTTTTTCGATCATTGTTGCGTCTGTGTGGTCTAGATCATCATCATTGTTGAACCAATGGCGCAATTCTACGACGTTATACGGCAGCATTCGACGACCATCCTTGTCCATTAGAATGACAGTATTGGGCCCAGTTAATTTATGGATTACGTAAACGCCTTCCGTCCTCTGTCGAAGTCCTGCAGCAAACTGTCGGTCCGCTGATGACAATTGTCGATTTTTGATAGACACAAAATCGCCCGGTTTGAAATCATGTGGTCTTCTTTTTCGATCAAACCAACGTTTATGTCTAATCTGAGCTTTTTGTAAATTTGCAGTGGCATTATTTCGCAATTCTCTCATCAATTCATGCATCTCTCGCGCTCGTGCTGGCGGTAGTGGCTGTCCATCGTCGGTGTCTGAATCGAAATCACCTGGATAACGCGCCTCTTGTCCCGTCACCATTTGATAAGGAGAATATTGAAGCGAAGCTTGATATGCTGAGTTGATTGCTAGCACAAAATATCCAATGTGAATGTCCCAGCGCACATGCTCTTCAATATAAGCTAAAATGCAGTTTTTTAATGCTTGGTTTAGTCTCTCGGCCAAGTTCCCTTGTGGATGATAAACAGCCGTGTAGCGATTGATGGCGCCAAAACTCTGACATGCAGCCTGGAATTCCATTGATCGGAAAGCTGGCGCATTATCACTGATCATAACTTTTGGAAATGCCCATCGCTGAATAAATCCTTGCAATTGTTTGATTGTTATTTTCCAGTCAGATGTCTCAGTCAATCTCACATCCAACCATCGACTGGCGGCATCCACAATTACTAATGCGTAACAATGTCCTCCAATCGATCGGGGTTTTTTACCATAATAATCGATGTAAATTGTGTGAAACAAATGTCGTGGTTTGGCCATGATCATTGGTCCATATGGAAGGCGATTCAACGGCTTGGCTCGTTGACATGGTTCACATTTTTGAATCCAAAGTAAAACGTCCTCCTTCATTTTAGGCCAATAAACTCGGGCCCGGAGTCGATGAAGTGTTTTTTCAACTCCTAAATGTCCGCAGCTCGGCGGGTAATGCAGAGCCTTGAAATATTGTTCGCGTAACATTAAAGGCAAATAGATTTGTCTTCTACGGCGAATTTTATTTATGTCGATCGGTGGATAACGACACAACATTCCCTTATAAATAGCAAAATTTACGGCACGATACCTGATACGCGCTGCTTGTACTTGGTCATTGGGCAAATGTCCTTGATCAAGATATTCGATTAATTCGGAGCTCCACGTGTCCTCGTGTTGTCGACGAATTATTTCGTTAATTGTTGGTATTAGACGAAAAGATTGGTGATCTTGCGGCGCATCATGTGCTTGTTCGGCCTCATCTTCTTCTTCGTCTTGTTGTTCATCAACAATTGGTCGTCTCGATGCATTTCTTTGAAATTGTGATCGATCTTGACGCACTCGTTGTGGTATAAATCCTGCACGTCCCATCCATGCCGGTCGATAAGTTGTCGAATCGTCCGACGAATCCGAATCCGGACCTCCATATCCGTCAAAATTCGGTCGCACAGCTCCGGATGGTCCTGCAGGTGGGCTTAACATATTAGGGGTCGGAAATGATGTGGTCGGCACATTTGGTGATGGCAGGGGCAACATTAGAGGTGGCAAGGGTGCAACAGCTCCAGGAGGCGTCGAAACTTGTGCCTGCTGACGTGCCCTGGCTCGAGTCAATACCTGATAATTTGGTGGCGGTCTCTTCTTATTTTTAGAACCTTTTGGCCTGCCCAATTTTGATTTAACCTGCTGTTGTCGTCCTTGCGCTCTTGTCATCACAGCTGCGTTATTTCGTTGCTGTGCCGCAGCCAATCCAACTCCAATAATGTTGATTATTGGTAATTTTGGCCAATCATTTGGGTCGTCAAAATAGGCGATGTAACATGTTTCATCAACGAGAGGCGAGTCGTCCGCATCTAATGGTTCCGATGGTTCCACAGGCGCACGGCTAAGGGCATCCGCAACACGATTCTGTGCTCCTGAACAGTAAAGAAATGTAAATTTGTACTCACTGAGGGACAAAACCCATCGTGCCAGGCGTCCTTTTGGTTCTCGCTGCTGGAAAAGCCACTTTAACGACAAATGATCGCTTTCTAAATAAAAATTCATCATCTCAAGATACACACGAAATCTCTTGACCGCCCAAACCGCCGCTAAGCATTCAATCTCGGTGACGCTGTAATTCTTTTCAGCAGAATTTAATGCACGCGATGCAAAGGCGATAGGTGTTCGTTCACCTTGATCATTTAGTTGCATGAGGGCAGCGCCCAAACCTGAATAGCTGGCGTCTGTTTGTAGTATGTATGGCTTGGTCCAATCTGGGAATTTTCGGTGTAGAGTTGGTTCTGCCAATCCTTTCTTGAGTGAATCAAATGCCTCTTGGTGTTGAATCGTCCAATTCCACTCAGAATCTTTTTTGAGTAAGGGGCGAAACACCTCGCATGTTTTTGAATAATTTGGGAAAAATGACTGATAATAACCAATCATTCCTTTGAATCTTTGTAATTCTTTGATGTTGGTAGGCGCCGGAAAATATTGAATCGCCGTCACCTTGTTTGGATTTGGTTTAATATGTCCAGCCTCCACAATGTGTCCCAAAACCTCGAGCGATGTTCTGCACAATTCCGTCTTGTTGGCGTTCATGGTGAATCCCGCTTCATCCAAGGCTTGAAGAATTATTTTGAGATGTTGTACATGCTCCTCGAAAGTTTTGCTGAAAATTATCACGTCATCGAGATAAACGAACACGAACTTGTAAAGATATTTCGACAAAGTTTTGTTCATGGCTCTCTGCAGAGTTGCTGGGCCATTAATGGGTCCAAACGGCATTCTCACATATTCGAAAAGTCCTCTGTGCGTAATAAATGCGAGAAATCTCTCGTCACCTGGACGCACTCCAATCTGGTGGAAAGCTTCTCGTCCATCTATGATCGAAAACCAATTTGATCCTCCTAAATAAGAAAATATATTATCGATGTCGGGTAGTGGGTAGACATCTGGTAAAGTTTGAGCATTCATCGGTCTAAAATCCATGGCTGTACGCCAATCTCCAGTTTTCTTTGGAACAACAACAGGCGCCACCGCACAATCACTTTTTGATCGACGAATAATGCCTTGCTTTAGTTTTTGGTCCAAATAAGCGTCAATTACCATCTTTTTTGCTGGGTTAACAGGTCTTACAGGCACATGAATTGGTCTAAAGTCCGGTTTTAAATTTACTTCAAACTGAGTGTTGTTGCATAATCCAACCTCCTCGCGAAATACTTTCGAAATTGGTCGAAGAGTCTGAATTAATAAACGAATTTGGGGTACCGTCAATGATGACCACAGCTGGTCGTAAATCCAATCCAGTTGCGTTGGATCACTGCTTGGTTGATATTGTAGTACGTTAACATCCAGAGGCGGCTCCGAAATCGTCGAATGATCGTGTACTCTGGCCATGAGCGCATCTTCATCCACACGACGCAAAAGCTGTCTTCCCTGTGTGTTAAGCTGTTTCACTGTTGGTGACAATTCATAAAGGCGTCTCCGCTGTCGTCTTGCACGTCTGCGTTGGCTAAGCGTCGAAAACAATGATGAATTGAATTTTCTTGATTTTTTAATAGAATCCTTTCTTCTTGGTGACCATATTAATGACCATTGATCCCGTGCACGATTCCGAATCCTCTTGATTTGGTACTGAGCATCGTCATTTGGATATTCGAAAATCTCTTGCGATAAAGGTCGATGTTCTAGAAGAATACAATTAATGTTGTTAATTAATACCTTGGGCACATCCTTGGGGCTGTCCTTTGTATCATCGGGCTTCTTGATGGGAAATAAAAGAACAGATTCTGACTTATTAGCTTGTTCTAAAGTCATGAATTGTCTTCGCTCTGGCGATCCCTTCAAATACCACTGGCACAACTCAAAGTCTGCGCACAGACCAACCGCTCTGCAGAAATCTCTTCCCAGCAGAAGGTCCTCTGATGTTTTGGGTATAATTAAACAAATGAAAGAAATAATGGCCAAAGGCGCGCGCACCGACAGTTTAACAGATCCCTTAACTGGAATTTTGTCATCGGCCGCTGTACGCACTGTTTCGTGAAGTTCGAGCAATTCCAAACCCATATTTGCTTTAAGTTTGTTAAATAACGACTCCGACATTACACATGTCTGAGCGCCTGAATCTAAAAGTGCGACAAAACTCACGTTGGCCCATGTTATTTTGATGTATGGTGCTTCTCTGTTGAAGCGATCAGTCTTCGTAATTTCGATTATTGGCTCTTCGGATTTTTGCAATTCCTCGGGCGACAAAAGAACGAAGTTTGTTTGCAACGCCTCACTCTGTGTTGTCAACGAAGTTGGTTTTTTGGGGGTTTCCTTGGCTTTCACAGACGAAAGTTGCGCTGATTTTGTTGGTTGTGGTGTTACGACACCGGGTGTTTTTGTTTTTGATTTACTTGAATCTGATTTGATTAATGTAGTTAATTTAATGTTCGTAGACGGGGTTAATGATTTGTTGTTGTCTTCTCGAACAGCAGATGGCGCCTCTGGTGTCGGAGTAGACGGTTTTGTACTTCCATCGATGTCTGGTGATTCCTCAGTCTTCTTCTCAGTAGAGTCCTTGATGTTTGTATCCGACCCACTCTCTGGACTCATGCTTTGAGCAGGCCGCTTGCGTTTCCCGACTGACGACTCCATTCCTTGCCACAAACGGGGCACACAGGCCTCCATGATTGCCTGTCAGACATGAACCATTTGTCCGTTGGTGTTTTTCTCCACATAGCATTCTTCGGGAGCTTTGGCTCAGAAGGCGCTTCTTTAGCTGCTGGAAAAATGACAACGTCTTTGGCACATGTGTGCTGTGTTTCCGCTCTAGGTGTTGGCGTAGTAGTCGCGTTCATGACGTGGACATCAGACTTTTGTGCTGCCGCCGATGCAGACTCCTTTGGCGGGTCCCTTTTTGATTCCTTGCTGTTGGGATCTTCTGGATCAATTGCACAAGTCGACATGTCCTCGAGCAACGCTGTTAATACTTTGTTGAATCGTGAAAAACGACCAGACCTGGACGAAGTAGATTGTTGATTTAACTTCTCCTCCTCCGTTCTGGTACGTGTGGCAGGACCCACTCCTGCGGGCAAAGGCATCTCTTGGTCCGAAACTCCGCACTGTCTGTACTCAAAAGTCCGCAACGAATCCAACTGAAGGCGATTATCGACGTCGTTGCCCATTTTGACTGCGTCGTCGATCGTCCTGATGCACCAAGAGCGCATTAATTGTACGACCTGAGTTTGCATCATGCCCTGAACTCGTTCCCACTGCAAGCCCTTGTCCTTGTATCTAGCAATGTTTAAATAATGAATCATCTCGCTGAGGAACGACATAGTTGATTCCCCTGGCTTTTGTTTGCGCTGAGACAACTTAACATTAGCTAAAGCTGAATTAATGGAAAATACCTGCCTGAAAATTAATTCAAAGTCCTCCCAATTGTTAGGTTTTGGAGTTAGAGCCATCCACCAACGTTGCGCTCTATTTCGAAGCGCGAGAACCACGTATACTTTCAAATATATTCCCTCCGGTGCTCCCATGGTAAACATGTGCGCATATAGCTTACCCAGGAACAAGTCCACTGTGTCGAAAGTAGCTTCATCCGGGTCGAAGTATGGAATTTTTTCAACTTTAAGTTTATACCTTCCAACCTGAGCGGCTTGACGCTGATCCTCCGACTCCAACGAGAGTTGAGATCTCGTGTGAGGGTGTTGTCTTGAGGCGCTGAGTGGTATGCCTTGACTACCTCTTTGAGCGGAATCCGGGTCAGGATTTGTTGGTGGGTCCCGTGGAACATTGAAAGTCGTGTCTCCCTGTTGTGAATGTTGTTGGCGTCGTCTCGGAGAATAAGAGCCAGTGCGTCGGGGTTCTGACGCACGTCCAGTATCTCCAAAAGAAAAATCGGTTCCCCGAGTTTTTTCTTGACCACGACGTGTGGCCCCTGAACCTGCTTCTGGTGCTGGTGGTTCAGGTCGAGTTCGCTCGTTCAAGTCAAGTTAAATAAAAGCCTTTAAAAATGTCAGTTTTTACCAAAAAATGTTCGTTTTTACCGAAAAAACGTTTGTTTTTACCAAAAAAATGTTAGTTTTTACCAAAAAACATTCGTTTTAATCGAAAAAACATTTGTTAGTTACTAAAAACCAGATTAAAATCGAATTACAGCATGCTAAAACTAGAATTGGCAAACAAATAGAAAGTAACAAATAAAAAATAATAATTTATTTTCAAAGTTTCACTCGCTTCTGTAACTTGTTGTTTTCGGAGAAAAACGCTAGTTTGCTTGCCTGCCCTACATCTCCCATTATAAATCATTTCATTATAATTATATAACATTCTCGTTTCAGTCGAACCTCATTGTAACGAATGGCAAGGATTGAAGAAACCCGAAAAATGGGTTCATTATATTACAACTTTTTCACACAGCCAAACAAGCCATTTTTAAGTATTCATTATAATGTAATGACTCGCATTAGTTTGTAATTTGTCACGTGTTAGTTGGAACTAATCAGACACTCGTTGACCTCTCTCGTGATTATAGTACGAACGTAATTTTAATGATGAAAATTATTTGCATGGTCGACATCTCTTAACGACGCGATAATTATCTTTATTTCAAAAAAAGTTAAACTAGGGTTTGTTTCTGGGTTTCAATTCTTCGTAACAAGAGTGCAAGAAAATGGAATTCTTCTTCTGCGGGTTGTAGTATTCGTGTCCTTTCGACCAGTCGTAGCTGACAGCGTACGCGAAGATGTCGCCGCGAGAATTGAAACAACAGCACGTGATCGACTGATCCATCTGCTCCGAAGTCTTGAGTTTGGTCCGCGCGTCCTTGTCCCAGAAACTGAACCTGCCGTCCGAACCCACCGTTGACAACGTGCCGTGCACCGGGTGAAAACTAATGTCGTTTACCTGCAACAAGAATAAATTACATTTTAGTACACTGCACACACTGCAATTTTGGGCCTAATTCCCTATAAAATGCACTTTTTATGCATGAAAATTGAATTTTTCAGCTAAAAAATTGCATTTTGAGCCATAAAAGTTGCATTTTGAGCTAAAAAATTGCATTTTGAGTTAAAAAATTGCATTTTGAGTTAAAAAATTGCATTTTGAGTTAAAAAATTGCATTTTGAGTTAAAAAATTGCATTTTGAGTTAAAAAAAATTGCATTTTGAGTTAAAAAATTGCATTTTGAGTTAAAAAATTGCATTTTGAGTTAAAAAATTGCATTTTGAGTTAAAAAAAAATTGCATTTTGAGTTAAAAAATTGCATTTTGAGTTAAAAAATTGCATTTTGAGTTAAAAAAAATTGCATTTTGAGTTAAAAAATTGCATTTTGCGTTAAAAAATTGCATTTTGAGTTAAAAAATTGCATTTTGAAGCTAAAAACTAAAAAATTGCAATTATAAGCTAAAAAATTGCATTTTGAAGCAAAAAAATTGCATTTTGAAGCTAAAAAATTGCATTTGCACAAAAAATGCATTTTCCGATGCACATCTTAGAGGCAGAAACTGCTGTATATCTGGTTTACCGCGTATATGTCTTGATATCCGTTACTCGTGCCGTTCGATCGGTGACATTTAAAGGTGAAATTATCTTTAGGGTTTGCGGCATTCACGTAATGTATCGCAACTCGTCCTTCGACGCTTCCCAGAGCGAATCCCGCGGGAGCATTTTTTTTGTCGTTGAATATTGAAACGCAACGATGCTAGAAATAATCGCATTATTTTTAATTAATTTTTTTTTCAATTTTTGTTGAATTTTCGTTGGGTTTACTTGGAATTTTAATGGGGAATCGATTCTCTTGAATTCCTGCGGTTGTCCTTCTAATTGGTATACGATTAAGCCACGGCCAGCGGTGCCCGCGATCGCCATTGGATAGCACTGGAATGGAAATTGAAATTAAGCGATTGGTTTTTGAGTGGAGTTAGGGGTCTTGTGCAACTTACGACGTCGACGCAGTAGCAACGTTCGGGTAGGTTCAGAGTTAGCATGGGATTCGGTGTGCGCGTGTCCCAAAACTGAAAAGTGGTTAAAATTAGTGAATAAAATCACGAATTTGGAGATGTCTCGATAGTAAAATCAAAATGTGAACAATTTTTGTAATAAATATGAAATTTCTGTACATTTTACATAAGCAAATTTTACGTATAAAAATTCGAAAATCAGCAAATTTTACGTATAAAAATTCGAAAATCAGCAAATTTTACGTATAAAAATTCGAAAATCAGCAAATTTTACGTATAAAAATTCGAAAATCAGCAAATTTTACGTATAAAATTCGAAAATCAGCAAATTTTACGTATAAAAATTCGTAAATCTACAAATAATCCCCAAATAAATCCAAAATTCTCGAATTTTCCCGCATAAAAATTGAAATTCAGCCAATTCTTCTCAAACTTTTTTTAAAAAATATCAATTCTGCACTAAATTTCGACAACAACTCACTTTAATCGTCTTATCCCAACTACTGCTCATAACACACGAGTAATTCGGCGCCTTCACCCAATGCACGCTTTTAACCGGCGCGTCATGCTGCGCCACTTGAATCTGCTGATTACTATTCAAATCCCACATCTTCACCGTCTTATCACAACTCGCAGAGAACACTTTAGTAGCATCCTACACCACAAATACACAAAAAAAGAAAAAATTAACACAAATTCGCACAAAAAACCAATCACATTTGTGTTTACATCGCTCCATGCGACGTCCAAAACCGGTCCCTGATGACTCTGCTGCGCTTTCGGCACCGTTTGGCCGTTCTGTTGGACTTCCCAGCACCGGACCTGCAAAATACACACAAATTAGCACGTTTCGTCTATTTATTAATTTTGGTTTGTTAATTTTTTACGTTGTTGTCCCAACTTCCGGCAATGAGGATATTTTGGGGCAGAACATTCGGACTGAACGATAAACAACTGACGGAGTCTTCTGGTGCCGAAGCCACTTCCAAATCTTTCATCGGGTTGTGCGTGGATGCTGTCGTGTTTCCAAATGCTGTGTTTCCACCGAAAGCTGCCGGTGTTGAATTTGCAAAAAAACTCATCTTGCTCGTTGCTTTGAAGACTTACGAATCAAAACGCGCCATTTTGCTTTATATATGGGTCTATGACGAAAATTTTTTCAGTATTACTATTTATAGGCGTTGTTTTGTGACGTCATTTTGGACGATTACATTGATTGGTTGGATTTTGATGATATGCATTTATCGTGTTTGGTAGCACTAAAGCACATTTTCTGATGGAATATGTGCGAGGTTTATTAAAGCTTCCGGTTTTGGATTCAAAATGGAGGTTAATTTTTAGTTGGATTTCTCGGTCAGCATGCAGGTTTCTAACGCGAATAACGTTAACATTTATAATTTGAGCGCTGGGAAATCGTTACCAGAAGTGAGGATTTGATTTCTGGTAAAGTTACGGTGGTTTTGATGTATTTTTTTGTATGATTTTAGTGGATTTCGGATCGCAGACGGAGGAAATTGCAGCAAGATGACATCGGTGCGTTGTTGGATATTTTGGTTTTTTGGACTTTTTTGAATAAAATGGAATGTAAATTTTGTTTGTTTTTTTAGATGTGCGTCGTCGGATCGAACTTATTCAGGATTTCGAGATGCCCGGCGTCAGTGACAGAGTGAAAATGTCAAAAGATGGGAATTTTATTTTAGCTACGGGTAAAAAGCACGAGAAAAACTGGAAATAAAATGCGAAATTTGTGCGAAATAATTTGAATTTTCAGGGAGTTACAAGCCACGGGTAAGATGCTACGACGTGAAACAGTTTTCGATGAAATTCGAACGATGTTTCGACGCGGATGTTATAAATTTCGAAATTTTGTCCGACGATTATTCAAAAGTACATTTGAAAAAAATTGGTTTTTATTCGTTTTAATATTTTGTGTTTGGTTTTAGATTATTTTCTTGCATTGCGATCGATATATCGAGTTTCACGCGCAGTATGGGAAATATTTCAGGATTCGGATCCCGAAATTCGGCCGTGATTTGGCCTACGATTTGCCAACGTGCGATTTGTTCGTTGTGGGCGCTGGGTAATTTTCTGGATTAATTTTAATTAAATTGATTAATTTTTTAATGGTTTGATTTGTTTGTTTTGTAGCTCCGAAATTTGTCGCCTGAATTTAGAACAAGGACAGTTTCTGGCACCATACGTGACGAAATCATGGTGAAAAGATGGTTTTTTCTTATTTATATAGTTTTTTTCTACGTTTTGGCATTTATTTTCACGTTTGTTTCAGTTTTTGTCCACTTTTGTTAATGGAAACGGTTTATGACTTGAAAATTGAATGCAAAGCGTAAAAAATATTTTTTTTCTGGGAAATGGAAGCAAAATACGTGAAAGATGAGTTTAAAAAATTGATACAAAAACGTAAAAAAAAAAGTATCATAAGTATTTTCTTGAATTTTAATTGCACTTTCATCGCAATTTCTTGCATTTTAACTCAATTTTTTTGAGATTTTAACTCAATTTTTTTGAGATTTTAACTCAATTTTTTTGAGACTTTAACTCAATTTAGAGATTTTGATTCAAATATTTTTGCGATTATAATTCAATTTTGCGATATTAACTAAATTTTGCGATTTTAACTCAATTTTTTATTTTTTGAGATTTTAACTCAATCTTTTTGAGGTTTTAACTCAATTTAGAGATTTTGATTCAATTATTTTTGCGATTTTAATTCAATTTTGCGATTTTAACTTAATTTTGCGATTTTAGCTCAATTTTTTTGAGATTTTAACTCAATTTAGAGATTTTGATTCAATTATTTTTGCGATTTTAATTCAATTTTGCGGTTTTAATTCAATTTTGCGATTTTAATTCAATTTTGCGATTTTAACTTAATTTTGCGATTTTAGCTCAATTTTTTTCAGATTTTAACTCTATGAAGAGATTTTGATTCAATTATTTTTGCGATTTCAATTCAATTTTGCGATTTTAATTCAATTTTGCGATTTTAACTCAATTTTGCGATTTTAACTCAATTTTTTGGAGATTTTAACTCAATTTTTTGGAGATTTTAACTCAATTTTGCGATTTTAACTCAATTTTTTGGAGATTTTAACGCATCTTAACTCAATTTCTAACATTGTAACCTAATTTTTGAGATTTTAAATCAATTTGTTGCATTTGAACACAATTTCTGACAGTTTTCTCCATTAATTCAGCGACCTGAACGTTTGCCGCATAAACCCTACTCACCACTTGCTTGTGTGCGGCTCGACTGACGGAAAAATCGAAGCATGGGACCCCCGAACGGGCAAAGCGATCGCCACCCTTGACTGCGCGCTCGACACGGGCTCCATCAACACCCTCGCGTCCGTGACGGCGCTCAACTTCATCGACGGCCTCACGATGGCCGTGGGCACGTCGGAGGGCCAAGTGATGCTCTACGACCTCCGGTCCAACAAACCGTTCCTAGTGAAGGACCACCAGTACGGCCTGCCGGTCAACACGGTCGAGTTCGTGCCCGGAGCAGACCTGGTGGTGTCGATGGACTCGAAGGTGGTGCGCATGTGGGCGCGCACCTCCGGCAAGGCGTTGGCGGCCATCGAGCCGGGCCCCGCGCTCAATCACTTGTGTTTGGTGCCCCGCAGTGGCATGATGTTCATAGCCAATGAAAACAAGAAGATGTTGACTTACTACGTGCCGGTACATGCTTTTTGAATGCTCGTTTTCAATTTTTTTTATGGTTTTTGGGGTTTTTTTTCAAGTCTGTTAAATTGTTTTGATGGTTTTTGGCTTATTTTGGACGATTTTTGGGTTTATCTGGCTTATTTTGGATGTTTTTTTGGGTTTAAACGGATTATTTAGCACGATTTTTGGGTTTTTTTCAAGTCTGTTAAATTGTTTTGATGGTTTTTGGCTTATTTTGGACGATTTTTGGGTTTATCTGGCTTATTTTGGATGATTTTTGGGGTATTTTCAAGGCTATTAAATTGTTTTGATGGTTTTCGGCTTATTTTGGACGATCTTTGGGTTTATCTAGCTTATTTTTGATGGTTTTTGGATTTAACTGGCTTATTTTGGACGATTTTTGGGTTTAACTTTTTTTAGATGAATTTTTGGTTTACCTGGCTTATTTTGGACGATCTTTGGGTTAATATGGCTTATTTTGGACGATTTTTGGATTTAACTGTTTTTTTAGATGAATTTTTGGTTTACCTGGCTTATTTTGGACGATCTTTGGGTTTACCTGGCTTATTTTGGACGATCTTTGGGTTTATCTGTCATTTGGACGATTTTTGGGTTTACCTGACTTATTTTGGACGATTTTGGGGTTAATCTGGCTTATTTTGATGGTTTTTGGGTTAACCTGACTTATTTTGGACGATTTTTGGGGTAATCTGGCTTATTTTGCACGATTTGTTGGTTTACCTGGCTTATTTTGGACCATTTTGGGGTTTAACTGGCTTATTTTGACGATTTTTGGGTTTAACTGGCTTATTTTGATGGTTTTTGTAATTTTTTGGAGGTTTTTTATCGTTGTTGGCTTATTTTGGCCGATAATTGTATGTTTTTATTGATTTTTGTTGGTTTTATTAATTTGTGTTGTTTCGTTAGGCTATTGGTCCGGCACCATCTTGGTGCTCGCATTTGGACAGCTTGACGGAGGAGTTGGAGGAGGACAAGGCGGACGTGGTTTACGACGACTACAAGTTCGTCACGAAGAAGGAGTTGGATCAGTTGGGCCTGGCACAGCTCATCGGAACCAACCTGTTGCGGGCTTACATGCACGGCTATTTCCTCGACGCGAGGCTCTACAGAAAGGTATAGCCAAATTGTGAGTGTTCGGACGGACGCCACGTGGTCAGGGGAGGGCCACGAGGCGCTGGACGCAACACACACGATGATTCAATCCACGAAATACAACAGAGACACAAGTTTAGGTTTTGGTTATTGCTTTATTGTTGTCTAGGGGTATGATATGGTGTCTCAAGGTGTATTTCCCAAGTGTAATGGCGGCTTGGCAACAAATTTCACATTTTTTTTTCCGATTTCTTCTCGGCAGGCGAAATCCGCAGACACGACATTCAACTACGCCAAATACCGGCAGGAACGGATCCGCGAGAAACTCGACTCCGAACGAACGAGCCGCGTGAAGGTCAACAAACTGCCCGCGATCAACCGCAAACTGGCCGAGAAACTCGCGGCCGAACAAACCAACAAAACCGACGCGTCCGCCATCTTGAGCGACGATCGTTGGGCCTCCCTCTTCACCGACCCGGACTTCGAGGTCGACGAGACGAGTGAGGAATACCGCCTGCTCAACCCCCTCATCAAGCACAATGAGCGGAAACAGCTGAAAAAGATGGCGGAAGCGGAAGCGGAAGCGGAGGGCGAAGCGTACAGCAGCTCGGACGACGAGGACCGTGTGTGGGTGGAGGAGACGAAGCGAGAACACCGGCTGGTGAAGCACGAGAACCGCGAGAAACGGCGGCAGGAGGATGCGGAGGCGAGACTAGTGCCGAGTTTCTATAGTTTGGGGCCCGGGGAGGAGTTTCGTGTGGGTGCGAGGACGGCGAGGACGGCGAGTGAGGTTATTGCTAGGTAAGGGGTTGATTGGATTTGTTTTGGTGTGAATTTTGGAGGTTTGTAGTAAAAGGGGGATGTTTTGTGGTTTTTTTCAATATTTGCACTGGAATTGCAGAGATTTAGCTAAAATTTTAGAGAATTGAAGAGATTTACTCTAAAATGTTAGAGATTTTGCGGGATTTACTGTAAAATTTTAGAGATTTTGCGGAATTTAAACTAAAATTTTAGAGATTTTGCGAGATTTACCGTAAAATTTTCGAGAATTGCAGAGATTTAATCTAAAATTTTAGAGATTTTGCGGGATTTACAGTGAAATTTAAAGTGAAAATTTTAGATGTTTTTTATGAGAATTAAACTAAAATTTTAGAGATTTTGCGAGATTTACAGTAAAATTTGAGAATTGCAGAGATTTACTCTAAAATTTTAGAGGTATGCAGAGATTTATAGTAAAATTTTAGAGATTTGCAGAATTTTACAGTAAAATTTTAGAGATTTGCAGAATTTTACAGTAAAATTTTAGAGATTTGCAGAATTTTACAGTAAAATTTTAGAGATTTGCAGAATTTTACAGTAAAATTTTAGAGATTTGCAGAATTTTACAGTAAAATTTTAGAGATTTAATTTTGGAGATTTGCAGCGAAAGGGGCACATTTTGTGATATTTTTCAAGATTTGCACGGGAATTGCAGAGATTTTGCGAGATTTACCGTAAAATTTTAGAGAATTGCAGAGATTTACTTTAAAATTTTAGAGATTTGCAGAATTTTGCGAGATTTTGCAAGATTTGCTGGAATACTTCGCGAGATTTTGCGAGATTTGCAAAAAAAAAATTACGAAAAAACTGACGAAATCTTGTAAGAAATTTTTCCCGCAAATCCAGTGACATTTGACAACAGATCTCGCGATATTTCCCACGATATTTGTTACGAGAAGATGACACTTCCTATTCGAATATCTTCCATCGCAAAGCGCCATCTCTCGACATTTCTATCCGCAAACCAAACAAATAAACCTTTCGTATTTACAGGCAAAGTTTGGGCGAGCGCTTATCGCGGGACGAGCAAACACAACCGGCGACCA
Source organism: Strigamia acuminata (assembly GCA_949358305.1). Lineage (NCBI taxonomy): Eukaryota > Metazoa > Arthropoda > Chilopoda > Geophilomorpha > Linotaeniidae > Strigamia > Strigamia acuminata. The sequence continues at coordinate 3,721,061 of OX442315.1, read as the reverse complement.
CCACAGGACACACCGCGCTCTGCCATCGCGAAGTTTCCTTCAAAATCCAAAAGGTAAGACCGGAAACGAACAAAAAACACAATTTCCCGACATTTTGTTTAACGAAAAAATTTAATTTCACCATTTCAAACGTCAAAAAATTAAATTCTCGAAAATTGCAGAAAACGAAAAAACAACCGGAACCGCACGTACGTCACATCCGCTCTGCGCGAGGACTCGGCAGAAAACTACAACTAAATCGAGGACGATACCGCAAATAAATAAATAAAAAAATATATTTTTATATTTAAAAAAAAAATAAATAAATAAATAAATGAAATCGTAATCAAATCGAACAATATCGCATTTTTTTTACAACAATAACTCTTTAACTCCATTTTTATTGATTCGTCCATGTTGCCCGCCGAGTGCGCATGCGCGCCGCTTGCCATTTGCCCGCCAGCATCAGCCGCTCGTGGAACCCAACAGGTGGTCGGGAGGAGGACCTCGGACAGGTAAGTGGTCATCAAAAACACGAGGGGGTCGAACAAACCGCCATTGTGCGCGACCGAAGCGTGTGTTTGGCCGGGTACAACTAAAACCCGGAGCCGCGGACACGGGACAAAGCGATCCGACTTGTTGCGGATGGAGATGGCCATTATTGATCAACCGCATTGTTTACATAATGATAAAAGGCCAGGGCTTGTCGAGTGTCGATCAGAGTTAATGTCGGGCCGACTGCGCATGCGCCTTTGGCCGATCTGACCTTGTTTACATTCGCAATGTGGGTCTCCGGCTTCATTAAAATTGCAGCGACAAAAGCCCAGTTTGGGGTTGCTTGGCAACCGACAGCATCCATGTTGGCATGGTAACGCGCGTTGGTCGGGTCCGGCGCCATACATCCGGGTTACATCAGTGGTTTCGCGAGGTTTGTATTCGTGCCGGGTTTTTGCGTGGGGGGACCCGGGTGGAAAATGGGGGAAACGGGGCTCTGCTAAGTCTGCTCGAATTGATTGTGCGACTGCAGCGCGCGCATGCGCCGTGGCTTATTTTTCTCCTGTTGCAGGTGCCCCCTCTCAAGATGCTGCCCAGTAATGTCATGTCATTTGTTCGAAAGGCAAGTTTTTTATTTATTTTTTTATTTTTTTTGTTTGTGGGGGCTGACATTTTGTTTTTGTTCAGGTGTCCACTTGGACGTTGGAGGGGACATCTTTTGGGGCAACTGGTGAGCAGCAGGGGCAGCAGCCGAAGAGTACTATGACTAAATTTAAGGAGTCTTTTATTGGTAGATTGATTTATTTTTTTAATTTATGCAAATTTATTCATTTTTTTTGAGTTTGTTTTTTGAGGTAGGGGTGGTGAGAAGCCTTTGAAGAAAGATTTGACCCGTTCATCGGAACTGACGGCGGATGAACTGATGTCCATAAGGATGGTCGAACAGAGGTTTGCCGAACAATCCGACGACAAAAGGTAAATAATTAGTTGTATAACATCGACAAATAAATGACGTTATTTATTGTTGTAATAATGTTATGGGATCAGGGGTGACGGCAATCGGAATCTGATTTGCCATATCATTAAGTGCTGTTATTATTCTAAGTTTTCGGGATTCGGAAAGATTTAGACGATTATTTTAATAAAAAAAGTTTAAAATAAACAAACGTCAAAATTTTTATAAAATATAAAGATTTGGGTTTCGGAACGGCATTCGAAAGCCCATGTCAGAGATTCGGTTGGATGTCGGACCCCCTGGTAGGGATGCACAGAATGTTCGGTGAAATGAGAGTATTCGCCGATCGATGACAAGAATGGGCCGAAAAGGCTACTGTAGAATTCAAATACTGACAAGTCTTAAATGAATGGAATTCAAATATCAATTCTAGGGAAGAAAAAAGCTCGTTAATCTGTCTCGGATAGTTTAAAACGGTATTTGCTATCCGGTAATCGGTCGTTTTAATATTCAGTGCATCTCTAGTTGTTTCCATCTCCTTTGATCCTTAAATCAAGACCTAGAGCCTATAATCCAGGTGTTGATGTATCCCTCAACCCACTTGTTGATCTCTTAATCCCAGGGTAACCGGTAATTATGAATAAATATTTTCCCCAAATTTTAGTGAAAAAATTGCAAATTTTACAAAGTTATGACGTAAAATAATAATTGTATGAATAACAAATAAATGATGTTACGCGTCTGTGCAGATACGATATTAAATATCGCTATCTAGACGCGATGTTTAATTTTGTTACTTGGGATTTGACTGTCCCAAAGCCTGAAATTGAAAAGCCGGGACGGTTTGGTCGCCGTTTTTCTAGTGCCTGCATGGTGCTCAACTGAAAGCGAGCATGAAATTTAATTTTCAGGCATTTCTATTTGTGAAGGATGTTTGAAATTGAGTTTTTGGTTAATATGAAGCGAGTTGCTGGACACAGAAATCGATGAATTGAGAAGAGTTTTTCAATCAAAGTCATTTGGTATCAGTTTGCATTAGTTAATCGATAAGCACGGTAGGTCAAGTGGAAAATATAAATCTATTTCTATTTTTTGGTGGTAATTCAATGAATGTATTACTAATTCACGATTTTGGAGGACATTGATTCAGTTTGGAGTTGATTTTGATTGATATTTGTGGATGTTTGCCAAAGAAAATGGCAGCAAATCATTTCTATAATTGGTTTAGTATGAAATGGAAACTGGAGCACAGCGGATCGGTTTCAGGTGCAGATGCTAGGTGGGGCTTGGCAAATGAAGGAATTACACGAGTTTTAATTAATTAACTGATTAATAAGTAATTCTAATCAATCTGAGTTTTGTGTTGGATAACGTTGCTTTTCGCTTTGAATTTTTTTTAATCGATTTTCATAAAATTTATATAAATAAAATGTAAGAAAAAAAAAAAGAAAAAGAAAATTTGAAAAATGTCAAATATTTCATCAAATCACGAGTCACGACAAGTCTCGCACTCGAATTAGTTTTATCCCCCTCTGGTGACATAGACAAACAAAAATGGCGGACAGAAATTAACCTCGAGTCGATTTACAGGGAGCAGGACCGAAAAGGCAACCGGGGGAAGCCGTGCCGCATTTGTCTGAAGCGTTTACGCCACAAGGACGTGTTTAAAATCTGCTGCGAGTGTCAACGGTACGTGTGCGACGACTGCGGCTGTTACACATCCGAGGTGAGTTTGCGCGCCAAACGAATTGATCCGCGACTAACGTAATTTCCTCGCCGTTTAACGCAGGATTATCCCGGAGGAGTTGCTTGCTCAATTTGTTATCGCAAAAAACAAACGCAACAAAATCGAGTGCCGATTAAGTCTCCGCCCCTTTCTCCCACCGAACAGGTAAAGAAATGAAATGAGTCGAAGAAAGAATAAGAAACCCCTTGTTCCAATCTCTTTACTCCTCAATCCTGTGTGTACTCTCTCTTGAGGCAACCGCTCTCTTTTCAATCCGTCAAATCGATCGATGATGGTGCCGCGAACAACAGGTGCCCTCTTTTTATCGATTTTCTTCTATCCTCTAAGCGGTGGCGGATCCAGACTAACTTGAGTTATATGTAGATGCACAAGGCCAGTAAACTATGCGAGCATTAACGAAAACATCGGAAACACTAACGATTGAGATTTAAATTCATTTCTGCATTTCTGGGAATAGAAGGGCACGCTTAGTTGTGATGAGAATCTGTTATTTTGTGTAGGAGCGAAAGGGTTGAGTCGACATGCGTGGTTGATGTAAAAACGGAAGTGCCCGTGTGCAATTTTATTTGCATATAACGACTGGACTTTGACCAATGCCGGTATCGGCTATCGGCTGATATTTTGGTATTCACCGATATCGGATCCGATATTTTTTTGCGTGGCCGATACCGATATTGCCACGTTTATAACTAAAACGATATGTTTTAGAAACGCTTTTGAAGCAGTATATTATATACTGTTTCAAAAACGTTTCTAAAACATAAAATAAATTAATATTTTAAAATTTTAATTTTCTTTTTTTATTTTGGGGGGTGGGGGGGGGGGTTGAACATTTTAATTTTAATATTGGCGCAGGTATTGGTATCGGCCGATATTCGGTTGCCGGTTATCGGGATCGGCGATACTGCAAAATATCGATATCGGTCAAAGTCTAATATCGACCGTAGGCGTCAGTTGGCGCTACAAAACATGTGTCAACCAAGGTGCTCTTCAGTTTTCTATGCGCTTCTAAATTAAACTAAAAACATTCATATCTACATTCATATCTGGCAAGAACGTTTTATTTTAATGACGCGCTGTGATTAGTTGAAATCTATTGATGTCAGTTCGTTTCCTTGACGCAGGTTTTTTCAAAATGATGTCTTCGAAGTTTTATCTTCTTTTTTCTTTATTCCCACCAAACCTAATCTTATTCGTTTTTAGCAACATGAGACTGAACCGAGTTTTTTCATCGTTGTATCTCAATGCATCTCTCAACCAATCACAGCGCTTCATGAAAATAATATGTTCATGTCGGACAAGATTAGTAATTGCTGACATTTTTAAGCACAAATTCATGTTTGAATTATTGATAATTCAAATTATGATAAGTCAAATTTGGATTTTAACTTTGAATGCACCTGTTGTCTGTAACGGCCGTGTTATCACCAGGGTTGTCTGCGCTGACGATATAAGTAGTGCTTTTCCAGCTTTACCACTTTTTAAAGTAAAAAATAGCGCAATTTTGGATTTTTGCACTGCAGCAATTGCTGACAAATGCACTTTTAGTTACATCAGTGTAAACATTACCTTAATTAGTTAGTTTGCGAACTAAGAACGCGAACTAGTTCACTTTTACAAGTGAACGGAAAAAGCGAACTTAGTTCACTTTTAACAATGAACTAGAACGAAGTTTGCGTTCACCATGTTTGTTGATGAAAACGTCGCAAAAACGTAACTTTTTGCATTGATTTTAAGCGTATTGATGACGTTTTCATCATCAAGACATTCAATTTGATCACTTTTTACAACGAAAACGGCAAAAACGTTTCAATTTTTTAAAAAAAATTTGAAAAGTGAACTGAACTATTGGTTCAAGTTCGCAAACTAGAACTTAGTTCACTTTGAAAAAAAGTGAACTGAACGCAAATGTGAACTAGTTCACACGGTGATGAACGCGAACTTGAACTAGTTCGCGATTTGATGAACGAGATACAACACTGCCTTAATGTGCAGTTTTTTTTAGGGGGGGAGGGAAGGTGATGTAATGGATGCTTTTTTGAAAAACTGTTTGTTTGACGGCATCAAGCAGTTTCAAAGACTCTAATAGCTGGCAGCTATTCAAAAAGTTGTGTTTTAAGTGTTTTATGTGTTTGTGTTTGTGTTTTTATATTTTAAACAAACACTTCGAACTCTTGGTGTTCTTTGAAAATTAGCATATTAATAGCCCTAGCGGCAGCTAAATTTGCTTTGATCAGTTTACACTGGCGCAAACAACCCTGCTATGGGTGTTATCACTGCCACGGCTTTCACAGATCTGCAGCAATGTTGAGCTGCATAATTTGTAAATAGCGCTACAAATTGACATTTAAATGATGTCATACAATAGGGTTGATTGTTCACGAGTGCGATATATCGCACCGCAATTTTATTATATCCAAAATCGCACTGCAGTTTTTATAAAAAACCGCAACACGATTAACCGCAAGCCGCAAAAACAGTAGCAGGTTCAACTCTGAATGCAGTTGGCGAGCAAGTTGTTGCATTGGATGTGTAATTTGACAGTGCTTGGAAAATTAATCAAATTTTAAAGATTCAAAATTCAAATTTGACAGTAGAAGAGCATCATTGATTTGTTACAAACAGCTTAAAATTCCAATAATACTGGTTGCATGGCAGAAAATTTCAAATTGTTTTGATTGGCAGCATTTAAATTATTAATGGCTGAAATATTTTTTTTAACGTCAATTTTTATGTCATAAATATTCATTTTAGCTGTAAGGCCTTGTCACAATGATGGCATAACATTTATGAGTATGACAGGGCACTGTGCAACCTGCCCTAACACATTGCCTCAAATGCTCTTGATCCGCTGCTGTCTTGATCCGACGACGTTTAGGGAACATTTACTGGAAATTCCTGTTTCGGTTTCAGTTGGACCCCCCGGTACTCGATGTTCCGATGCAACGACTTAGTTTAGTTCAAAGTCTTCCCCGGAAGGGATCTTGGGATCAAAGATTTTCCAAGCAAGTGGAATCAGAGCAAGTTATTGTGATCCATGAGCCAAAAGTTTACAAGTATCTTCCGCAAGACCGGACTCCATCTCAAGAAGAAGAAGTGGAACAGCCTAAAGAACAGCGTCGAGCCTCCGTGCGTCCGGATAGTCGAAGTGGATTTGGGTCCCGGACCTCCACCCAGGAAGAAGACACCGTACAAGATTTCTTAATTGTCCCGGAACCGGAGTTTTTTACCACCAGACGCTTATCGGATACCGGGCCTCAGCGAAACCCGGTTCTGGAACAACCGCGACGTTTGTCGGACACAGGGCCTGACCGGGGTCGGTTAGTACCCCAGGCAGACCAGGAACGACGGTTGTCGGAATTCTTAGCCACTTGGACCGGAAAGATACCAATGGATCGACGATTGAGCGATGCTGGCGCGTCAATCTGGAGGGAGCGTACCGCGGCTAATATTGCGGGAAGAAGGATGTCTGAAGCCGGATGGATCAAAAAGCCAATGGAGGTGAGCAAGAAGCAGATGCCCCCCATGGAGAAGAGAAACCCAGATGCTGGAAGAAAAGAAGGGAAGCGGCAGTTAGATTTAGGAAGGAATAAATGGTCTCTGGATTCTGGCCTTTGTCCTCCGAAAGACCAGAAGGAAAGAAGGCTCTCTGAAGGACTGGCCGCTCCTTCGAGAGATAAAGAACGTAGGTCATCGGATGTAGGACCGTCAAGATCAGACGCAAGGTTACCAATGATGAGCCATGCGTTAAGCGATAGCCTTCAAGATTCTCAATTGCATTCTCCACCTAGGGGATCTTCGGCTTCCGAGAGCTCAGGTGCTGAAGATTACTATGAGGACAGCGGGAGACGGAAGAGTAGGAAGATAAAGAAGAAGGCTAGGGTTCAGCGGCAGAGGAGCAGTAATTATGGCCTGGATGCAAGACCTGTGAGACAAACTTGGAGAGAAGCAATGGTTCCCCAAGAAACGGGGAAGAGGATGTCGCGGCAGGTTTCGAAAGAGAGGGCCGGCTGGCACCATAGTTCTGGAAGCTCGGAGTTGAGTGATAATGGGCCGGAGATAACAGGACCACCACCAATTCCGCCAAGGAGAGATTCGCAGCCCCAGCTTCCGAATTTCTACCACACAAGGTAAGTGGAAACACAAGGGAGTGGGTAAAATTCGAATGTCACACATTTAACATTTTTGCAGTCCAGAAGCGTTTCCAATGGCGAATTTTCCTAGGTTTGTCGTTGGAAACGTCAAAATAGGTTTCCAAAGGCGAATCTGCAAAATTTACCCTAAGGCGATTCGCCGTTGGGACGGGTACACGGGAAATGATATCATAGCAAATTGAAAACTTGGGAGAAAACGGAACTTTCTGTTCTGTTTCAGTCAAGTGGGCACCCAGCATAAGGGTTATGGTATTTAGTAACAGATGTGAAAAGAAAGGAGAGTTTGAATGGGCTTGCTTGATTTTGCGGTTGTTTTGCAAAAGCCGAAAGAATGCATTGGGTGGCTTTAATATCAAATTGATTGAACAGATTATATTGATTTTCTTCCAAGAGCTTTGTTTATCCTATTTTCATTTTTAATTAAGCGGCTGACATTTTGAATATCGTACTTGTCGAAGTAGTGGATGGATGTTTTAATAGTTTTCTACGTAATAAATTCAAATCTCATAAATGACATCATAATTCAAACGAGCTGCATTGAAAAAGTCGTGTTACAAGTGTTTTCGGTGTTTGTGTTTTTTTTTTGTGATGATAAAAAAAAATTGAAAAACAAAAACACCTGACAGAAAAACAATGTAGAGCATCTTTTGTTTAGTAGAATGGCATTTATAGCTTACTTGTTAGCACAGCGTTAATGGGAATTCTTTTTAGCAATGTCGGAAAACCAACTCTTCAAAAACTTGTTTTTTATGGTAAAGAATAATGGCAATTCAGCATTTTTCTTTCTTTTTTTCCTGCATTGGCATTTTGTTTGTTTTGGAGTCTTATTTCAAAATCTATATTTCACTTTTGTGTGAAAAATGTAGGATTTCGTTGAGTGGATTTTACAGTTTGATAAGATTAGAAATTTATGGTTTTAACTTTTAATGTGTTTTTTTCTTGCAGTTAGCACTATAACACTTTTCAACTATTGTATTTAAGAATTTATGCATTTTACCTAGAATTGAAAAATAAGAAGCAGCACTAAAAACATTAAACCAATTTTCTAATATTTTTTTTATCAATAGACAAAATTTATAACATTTAAATTGATTTAGAAGTTTTAAATTAATTTAATCATGAATTAATTGATAAATTAATTAAAATGGTAAGAAATTATTAGAAATTTGATAAAATCATTAAAAATATGATAAATAATTAGAAATAATATCAAATTATTGCAAATGTGATGGAATCAATATATAAAAAAAATGATTAGAAATTTTTGATAAAATTCTATGATTTTAATTGGATTCATGAGATTGAAGAATTCCAATGGAATAAATTTATAATGACTTTCTTTGGTCTACTTCTTATTGGCTTAAAAAAATCTCAAACAGACTGATACAATTATGTTTAGATTTATATGACTTGTAATAGATTTATAAATGAACCAATTTTTGCTTTTAAATTTGCAAATTAAATTTATCTTCTAAATAAATCAACAAATGTTTCCTAGTTTGACCTTTCTGCTCATCCCAAAGTTGCATTCCCAAGCCACAGATTAAACACACAAGTTATAAATTTTACATTGCAGTTAACTGATCAAGTGAAACATTGAAGCATGAAACTTAGTCTCCTGGTTCACTGGAAAATAATGGCTTGTTTGCAGCAATATTTTATATTGAAACATGTTCATTTGCATTGTGCAACATGTTTTGTGTGTTAAATTGATTACCAGTTTGGAGAATATTTAGAGTTATCGATGCAATAATGCAACTTTTAGGCAAATAATGCAAAAGAAATAATTAACCCTCGGTGGCATAAAGGCTATACGCGTTTAAAGGCTAGTACTCATAACACCATTCCGTCCGTGGAATGGTAACAGGAATCAAAGTCTTAAGTTTCCTGCCAAAGGTGGTACTCATAAAAATATTGTTTATACTCTGAATCACCCTTGCAAGTGGAAACGAATTGTTTCCAGCCCCGATGGTGCACGGAAAAATTTAAATTGTTTCAGAGTCTGAAATTTCAGGTTGTCACGCTGCAAACGAAATGTGTTTGGTTGTGTCATTCCGTGCGCGGAAAATTTTTGGTACACACAATCCGTGCACATGTTGTAACTACAAATGGCGACCACTTTTAAAAAATATTGTAGTTTGATTGTGCAAAATAAATGGATTACTGTATTTTTAAATTAATAATTAATAATAAATAATAAAATAAATTAATCAAACATTTTTAGTAATATCTGTCTTTGTATTCAGTATCCACCTCCATCTTGTGTACGACCTGTCACGATCGATCGCATTACCACAATGCATTCTGGGTACTCAGAATTTGTTTGAGCACGGAAAGAATAGAATTTTTTCGTGTACCATCACAGTCGGAAAGAATAGAACTTCAGTCGCCAGAAAGTTTTCGTGTGGTGAGCGGAACCATGTGTACCACATTGACCCAAACTTTTGACTACACACTCCAGTGGAGTAAGATACAGGTTTATGAAAGAGCAGGCTTCAGGCTTGTTGGTCAAATAGGTGTTTGCTTATACGCTTATGAAGGTGGCGGCAGTGGAAGCGACACTTCGAGGCACCACAGTCAAAGACCGTAGTGCGGAGGTCAATTTGTTATTTATGTATTTAATTCGTCTAAATTGAATTTGTCTGCCCCTTAAAGCTCCAGTATATCTTTTAAGCTGGCTTTGCTGCAATAGTAAAAAGCGTTTCAGCTGACAGCTTTTGGCTTTTACCACCAGATGGTTCAAACTTATTTATTTTTGTGCCCTCTATCAAATTAGTAGTGAACTAAAACAAACTGAATGGCGCTTTAACTAATCGACTTAAAATTGTCTCTTATACCAAAGCGGGTACATTTTACCCTTCTGCCACCGAGGGTTAAAAAATTTTAAAAATTTCCAAAACTGTCATTTATGAAGTAAGACGGCAGAATATAGGTAATATGTATTATCTTTTGCAAACCAATTGCATGCAAAATGCATTCTTGCAAAACCTATGCATTTCAAAATACTGGGTGTTCACAAAGGGTTTACTTAATTTTGAATTTTGTTTACACGCGAACATGAGGTGGTAACAAAATAATTAATTTTGCACATTAATAAGTTATTAATAAAGGTTTTATTAATGTTATGTTTCTTGTTGTGGAGATTAATTAAGAAATAAAAATAATTAAAAAGGAAAAGTTTACAAAAATGGATACTCCACAAGAATCAACAATTTACATAGTTCTCCGTAAGAATCTGAGGTGGCCCGATTCTCAGGCCTTCTTGTTATCTTCTATTATCCAGTTTTTGATTATCTTGAGCATGCGCAGTTATGACTTGCAAAGGTGTAGGTTTACATATATTATTATTATTAAACTTTATTTAAGAACGGGGAATCTGCCAAACACCAGCCGCATTCGATCGCACAAATGCAGACAAGGGCATAGTATAACAAGGGTATACAAGTATTATCACCTGTTGATGTCTGGTGTTTAACCTAGTGGCAAAACACGAAATTACTCACAATTTCAATTGCCAGCCTAGAGTGAGGGTCCAGTTTTTTTTAACACGACTGTACATTATAACGCGAATTCTATGCTCTTTGTGTTCGTTTATACCAGGGGTCGGCAACCTGCGGCTCTTTCGATGTCAAGATGCGGCTATATGGAACCTAATTTAATATTGTAGTGGCTCTTTAACAACTGGGAAATTTTGTAAATTGTAACTTTTGGCTCTTCCATCTCAAAAGGTTGCCGACCCCTTGTTTATACCCATTAGCCTTGGCTGTGACGTCATCATACTGCCATTGACTAAAGACTTTGTGAACACCCTGTACGTTGCAATGTAACAGTATTGCAATGTTATTTTAATGTAATTTTTAAGTACATGGGTTAGGGACTGCATTAATGCTCCTCAAATTCACCGACAGGTCTAAAAGAGGATTGATTATACTTTTTGTATATTCAAAGCAATGTGCAGTGAAGCGCACAAAAAGATGACACAGAGTGCTGATAAACCTGGAGCGCCGGCCTTGGCAGAATGCCAGACCGTTCCAAGCTACTGCCAATGAATGTGCTCTATTTTGTTTGTCCGATAACCACATTGATTCATTCATTCATTTATTCATTCATTCGTTACTCTGATTAGATTGAATAGATTGATACAATTTATGTGAAATTACATTATGGAACTCTATGGGCACTCATGCTGTTCACTATTTTGCCAGTCTAATGCAAAATGTGGACAAGAGCCACCAGGTGCCAATTTAAAAATGAAATTAAAGCCTTTTGGTGTTATTTAGGGCTGCAGGAAATGATTAAAACAAGTTGGCAATTCTTCAGTACTGCAAACAAAGATGAAGTTTGAATGAGGTATGAAATGTCACACGTTTTCTTGGATGAGCAAATCCATTTGCAACGGTGAAGAATTTATGTTTCAATTTTTCTCAATAACAATGACAGACTAAAGGGGATGGAAGCCAAAATTGTACACATGTCCAGGGCAAAATTAAACTTATTTGGAGAAGTTGGAAATGACTGTGTAGTTTTTCTAAAGAACAATTTTTTAGCTGGAAAAAATATAGTTATAAATTGTTGCTAACATTTTCATTTCCACCTTTGTGAACCATTATCAAAGCCATGGTTTATTGACTTCAAGACTTTTTCCTGCACGTGGCCAGTGAAACCTATCTATGATGACAACTAGCGGTGCCGGAAAGTGGTCTTTTTGACAGCGGCCTCCATAGAGATTTCCAAAGTTTAAAAAAAATATATTTTTTGAAAAGAAAAGAACATGTCACATAATTTTTTTTTATCTTTTGTTGACTAAAGAAGCCATAAGATGTGAGGGATTAAAATTGTTTTGTATGTACTGTTTTAGTATTGATCGAGAGTATTTTTGAAACGGGTGAATATATAAAAAAAACTAAGTTTTTTCGAAAAAGGCTTTTATATTGCTTGTTAAATTGCCGATAGGGAATTTTATTTTAAACAGGATTAAACAGGAGGCTCCAGACCAATGAAATTACAGACACAAACCAGGAATGACTAATGCATACTAACCATATCGCGACTAAATAAGCGTTTATACTCTGTAGTCATTTTAGTGACGCTCATTTTATCGATTTTTACAAAAAAAGTCCCATTTTAGCGATCACGTTTTAGCGACAATAAGGTAATTTTCCAGTAGTGATCGACACGTTTTAGCGACGCGACATTTTAGCGATTGCTACGGTTTAGCGATGCGTCACGATTTACCGCGACAAGCCGGCTCAAAAAAGTGGTTTGCATCAAAAAACCAGTAAGGTTAGGTTCGCGGAGGGTCAAGGGGGGGGGGGGGGTGCAGCCCCCCATTGTTAGCTCTTCTTACGAATTAAACCTAAACTATATGGTTAGGTTAATATTAGTGTTAGTGCCGTTTTAGCGACCTTCACTTTAGCGAACATGTCATTTTAGCGATTTTTGTGTTGCTTAAAATGACATGTTCGCTAAAATGAAATTGCTAAAATGAAGTACATCCCTAAATAAGTGCCCAATTTTCCATTACAGTAAAAAAAACAGTTAAGGTGAGGTTTGCAGGGGGAGGGGGTCAAGGGGGCACTGGCCCCCCCTTAAGAATTAAACCCAAGAACATGCAAAAAACCCAGAAACAGCATTAGTCACTCCTGGCTGAGGAGCCCCCTGTCGCCAGGCGCTACTGAACTTGACAATCTGTGCTACTGTGCACAGGAAGTTGAAACAAACAAAGACGCACAGACAAACATTCATGTCAAGTTAAATAAACTTTTGTTTGAGTTTGAAGCTGCATAATAGAACATTGCATTGCAGGCAAAGATCTATACACAAACCAACTCCAACCATTCTGATTCACAACAGCGATGTCGGAGGTCCCGGAGACAGTAGTCCTTCGCCGGAATATGCAGGCCGCATAACTATGGCTCGAAGAATGTCGCGTGGTGATCCAAGAAACGTCTACTCCGACTGTGAAGCGATGCATGAAGAGATTGATATGGAGATAATGGAACTAAGGAAGCCGAGACGGAGTTGGCCGGAAGTGGACAACGATGCACAGTTGCAAGGAAGTAGTAGCATGTAAGATTGCCTGGTAAATGCATTGACAATTATTTGAATCTTTTTCTGAAATTTTGACAATAAGATTGGATGCACTGCGTGCCAAAGCCCCTGCCGGAGTTTACGACATTCCCAGACAATCCGGCGACTACGACCAAATCCAAATTGTGGTTCATGATGTTGATAATGTGGACAACCGGGCCCAGATTCGAACAGTAATTCTTCATCGTGGTGTTGAAGATGTACATAGAAGTAAGTCTGTTTATTGTACATTCTAAATAGAAAGTTCACATTGCATATTCTGCCCACTGTGTTCACATGATGTTTTATCATCCCTCAGGATGGGAGGAAAGGTGTGAAAGGTGTACAGTGTGGAAATATTTTTCACCCTGATTAAAGAAACATTTTTTATTTTAATTCTTTACATTTTTAAATTATAAATTAATCAAGGTTTAGATTAAATAACATTTAACAACAATAAGAGCATGGGTTTTGCACTCAGCTTAGTGCCAGATACTTAAACTAACTTATGTATTGCCAGTTGCCACAAATTTGAAGTTCGTACGTCTGAAAGTTTGTAACTCGAGTGTTCGTAAGTTGAAGAGTTACTAGTTGGATTCATTCAAAAAGTCGTGTTTTAAGTTTTTATGTTTTAGAATTGTGTTTTGAAATGTGTTTTGAAGCAAACTTTTTGAGTGGTTGATGTTTTCTTGTGTTTCGAAGTTTGCTATTGTGACCTTTTCAAAATGGTTACTTTTCCAAAATGGTTACCCACATGGTTACCCACATGGATGGACCTATCGGTAAAAGGCAAATTCTTCATAGATTTGGTGCGGTAACTATTTAAATAAATGACATCTCAGTTTTATGTTTAAATGTTATGTAGAAAGTATTATTCTCCTTAAAAAATCGCAACAAAAGTTAATATACTCTGCAGTTAATAAATTGTTAACAGACATGTCAAATACCTGTTTGAAATTAGATAGAGGACAAAATGGCTGCCTAAAACATTACAAGGTATTTGGAGTTTTTGTGTTTTTATGTGTTTTAAGGCATATAAACACAAGAACTAGTGGAAGTGACATCATGAAATAAGATGCGGCACAAAAAATTATGTACACATGGGATTTGTACGTTTTGAAATGATCTCGTCATTTTATGGTTTTCTAACCTATTTCAATCGTTTTTTTACATCAAAATAACCAAAAAACCATGTTTTTGAACATAGGAACTTTTAATTTTTGTCGCAATCAACTAAAATGAAAAAATACCTAGGTTCAAAAAATTATGAACAGTAGGTTAACAATGATTTATGACAATGTAGGCAATGATTTAGTACCATTTAATACCAAATAAAGTTACCCTACTTTAGGATAACTATGTACACCCTGTCTGAAATGGAATTAATTAGTGATTTTAATGTGGAAAAGTAGCCGCAGCTTTTTGGACTGGGGCATTGTGTTGCTGAAAGGTGGCTTTTCTGCCTTCGAGTCTAGTTTTGTAGGGACGTAAATGTTTCTTTTGCATGTCCTGATATGCATTTGCATACATCCTTTCAGAAATTAAGCCGAAAGATGTTTTTTTCTTAAACTTAAAACCACTCCATATCCTCACAATTTCTCCACTTTTGAAAAATATTCCTCTTCTTTATTTAAATTATGCCAATAGTATTTATTGCCATCTGGGCCATTAAGGTTGAACTTTTTTCATCACAGAAAATTATTTTTCTCCATTCCCAGGTTTGATATTTTTTGACCCAATTTAATCTGTCTTCTTTGTGCTTCTTTTTGAGGAATGGTTTTGCCTTCTTTTTCATCTACTTACTATTGTCATTCTTTTTCAAAATTTGAGTAAATGTGGTATTTTATACATTTACACTCAAGTCATTAGCAATTTTTCGAGCAGACTGATTTTTATTTACAGCCAAATGGAAAATCCGTCGCAGATCATGTTGTTTCAGCTTGCTTTTTCTCACACACTTCTTTCTCTAAGTCAAACTACTTTTGCCATTGATGTATTGTGATATGGTAGATTTTTCTCTGTTCAACCGACTTGCAATTACACTGAGAGAGACTTTTTCAGCTACTAGTGTATCAATTTTGGCAGCATGGGATGAAATCCCCATTTCCACATTAAAATCACTAATTAATTCCATGTCAGACAGGGTGAACATAGTTATCCTAAAGTAGGGCAACTTTATTTGGTATTAAATAGTACTAAATCATTACCTACATTGTCATAATTTTTTGAACCTAGGTAGTTTTTCATTTTAGTTAATTGCGACGAAAATTAAAAGTTCCCATGTTCAAAAACATGGTTTCTTGGTTATTTTGATGTAAAAAAACCATTGAAATAGGTTAGAAAACCATAAAATGACGAGATCATTTCAAAACGTACAAATCTCATGTGTTCATAATTTTTTGTGCCGCACCTTATAAACAGATGTAAAACACAGCCTTTGAGTGCAGATTAATTGAAGTGTTTTGAATTTGTGTTTATTAAAGTTCTTCTGTTTTTCAAATGCCATCGAACGCACACGCAATACTCTATAAACACTTAACTGAAACGCTACATTTGAAGTGTTTGTATTTCGGCATGTTTTCGGGCCAGAAACACAAACATTTGAGGAAGTGACATCACAAAACACAAACACAAACACCTAAAACACTTAAAACGCCACTTTTTGAATGCAGCTACTGTTTCCACATTCTATTTTAAATGTAGAAACTTCATTTCTTTCAAAATGAATAAAAGTAATTTCTTCTAAAAAATGCTGAGTTCAGATGAAAGGAACACCTGGATCAACCTAATCTTTTGTTTGCAGAGGAAGGTGGAAAAAAGAAAACACATGAGGTTTCAACACTTTGATTTATACACTTGAACTTAATAAAAAAAACAAGAGAAATTGCCTCTCAGTTTGGGTCTGAGCATGCTCAGTAGAATAGAAAGCAAATACCCACATCCAACAAATTTGAAGAAATGCACTTAGTAACCATGGAAACACCACTGGTAGTAATTAGTATTTGCAAAAAATCTGTACAGAAAAAAAAAACAAATAGTACAAAACAATTAGAAATATAAAGCAAAAAATTAAATAACTTAACTCATAAATGATTAAAATTGATGAATCAAATGTTTCTGTTATTGATATTTAATCTGTCATATCAGCTCCAATACATTGATACCTAAGTAACACCGTTTCGCAACTCACCACGCGTGGGCGCCACCATTGATATGACCCAACAAAGGCACCGACAGAGAGTGCCAGCTCTTATTATTCTTACTCTATGCCAATAGGTTAGATACACCTGGCTTATACAAACAGAAACTTATCTATTGCCACACTCAGATAGATTTTATGGTTTAAATTTATCCAACCTTTTCACTCTAAAATAAACATCTTGTATATACAGTCCTTGTCTCAACTTCTCATCCCTCATCTCAATACAGAACATATGGTAATTATATGCTGCAGTCTAATCCCCAATTAACCATTTATTTCATCCAGCTTATAAGCTTATATAAATCTGTGGCTTGGTGCAGCTGCTGCACTAAATTAATAACATGACATAACATGACATTAAAGCTATTTATATTAAACTTCAATTTAGGATTAAAGCAGGTGAAGAGTCTGAAGACTAGAAGGAAGCTAAAATTGGGGCTTGCCTGCAGAACATTACTGTTTGCTCTTTTGGGGGATGGATTATTGACTTTGTGAAAACATAATTAGTATTTACTTTATTTTTTGTTTTGTTGTTTAGCTTGTGGTTTGGGAATGCGGATTATTGGAGGAAAAACCGCCAGCAATGGACATCTGTTTACATACGTGGCGGAAACGATGCCAGGGGGTCCTGCAGAAAAGATTGGAATTGAAGCAGGAGATGGCATTTTAGCTTGGGATGGCCAGTCGTTGGTAGACAGGACTTTCGAAGAGGTGAACGATATTATCGATCAGTCGGGCAATGTTATAGAATTAATGGTAGAACGTAGGTCAGTCGATGCCGGTGACGACTTGTGTTATCAATCACTCAGAAGTTTGCTTGCAATACTAAGAATGGAGTCGCTAAAGGTTGCAAAAATAGTGTTTGTGTTGTATTTCGTTGGATGGAATTTGCTTCCATTATTGGAGATTTAAGTCATTTATTCGTAAGTACTCGTATCCAGGCCCACCTTTACCATTGGGCTAACTGGGCTGCAGCTCAGGGGCGCCGGGCACAGGGGGGTGCCGGACAAGGGGGCTCGATGGGCACAGAAGGGCGCCGGGCACAGAAAAGTGCTGGGCAAAGGGCGTCTGAGTTTTATTAGCCCAGGGCGCTGAAAAGTGTAAAGATGGCCCTGCTCGTATCGCACGACCTGCACGTGTTGCTGGTGGAACCAGAAGTCCCAAAATCACGTTTTACTCCTCGAGATTACGAAACAACTCCCCCTGGTGGGAGAGACCCTCACACGGGATTTACACATTGGATCAAGGTGACACAAATCAACCAGAATCCGAAAATAGCGGCCTGTTTGCATGTGGCAAAGTCTCGCCAACCAGACGTGGATCGACGAGAGTTGGAGTCGATCGTGATCGGTTGGCCGCAAGACCTTTCTTTGCGTTGCATCGCTTACTTCAACTTGGAGTTAAAGCAGGAATTGGTGAACTATACTCTTTTCACATTCAAGAGGAGCCCTGGAAGCTTGGCTCCCATTGGCAGAACCATTTCACTTGTGTATTGATACAGAAAAAGGAACCAAAACACCAGAAATGCATTATACAGACGTACAGATATAAATAGAAGTACAGACATTGCAATCGATTTCCTATTGTTTAGAAATTGCATTCTAATTAAAAACAACATAAAACTTTATTTCAAAAATAGAAAACATATTTTATTTCTATTATTATTATAATTATTATTATTATTATTATTTATATTATTCTGGAAAAGACTAAAAATCATAGGGATCGATCCTTCGTAGCAGTAGTTCAACTGCAGTTTTGAGTAATCAGACTTGGCCAATGGGAGCCAAGCTTCCAGGGCTCCTCTTGAATGTGGAAAGAGTTTATAGGTGCATTAGTCATCCCAGTCCTGTAAATTCTTGTAAATGTGCGTCCAGGGACGCCAAAGGCCTTAATCCGCCCCTTTTCCTGATGAGTCACCATCGAGTAGTAGTTGCGACCGAGATCGGCAATTTTAAGTAAAAGGGGCAGCCATTATGTGAAGAAATACGGCATCCCACAAGAACATGACGCAAACGTTAATTAGCTATCCAAATCCAACCAATCAAAGTAGGAATGATATTTTATACTATCAAAGGGGTGGGGGTTTCTAACCACAATTGCTGTTTATCTTTAACTTGATTAAAGAGTTTATTCGGTGTAGTTCACTTACTCTTCTTTCTCTGTTGTAACCTTTTTCTTCTTCTTGGCTTTCAAGTCCCACTAGGAGTTAGTTCACCACTCACAATCCTCATGAGGCCACTTTTGCTCCAATTGGGTTGTATGTGCTAACTTAGTGAATAAAATAAACCAGTCAGTGAGTGAGCAAAGGAGTTTAATGACAACGTTTTAAACCTTTTTTCTCAAAACTTTTCAGAAAGAGATAATTAAAAAAAAAAAACATTTTTAGACTAATTGGATTGTGCTTTACAACTTTCTAATTCACTTTTTCTCACTATCTGTCACGGTTCTCGAGTTACAATATGGATGACCTTGAAGATGACCTCTGAGGTCAAGTTGGATGTCATAATTGGATTTCCCCCAAAATACTACCCCGATAATTATTTTGCTACAGTAAATCAAAATCTAAAACAGTTTGGGAATTATTTACTGTGAACCAGACTGGTAAATTTGTTTGGTGAGGTGGATATTGGAAATCAATTGGATTGGTTGTAGAATTCAAGTTTTGTAATGGCATTGTAAGATTTCATGGGCAGATGGATTTTCCGCTTTCTATTAAAGCTGTTATGGGAGAGCGTTGTAGCGGAAAACTCTTCGCAAAAAGTAGTCGGTGTTTTGACTGTCTAACAAAATGTGAAGAATAATTCGCTGCGTGGTAGTTTTGGAATTTGGGATCCCTGACTCCACTTGGGACCCTTTGATTGACATTAATGTTTGATAAAGCTTTGCCATTTGTCCTGAGATTGGCTTTTAGCGTTGAATGTCTGTCAAATGCTTGGAATGCAATATTGATTTTTTTTTTATTTCTTGGGTACACAGTTTAACTTTGAGGTTTTATTGTTGAAATTAGTATCAGCTCTCTAGATTTGCTGGAAAATCGATTGTCATATTTGCTTTGCTGTTTCTCTTGCAATTTTTTTTTTAGTTGAGATATTCATTGAGTTTTCTAAGTGTATGGAAACCCATGTTACATTTCATGCATGTGTAAATACTTTAACAGCTTATGCACAATTCAAAAGGTAAATACACTTTTCAATGGAACAATATGATTTTCAAGTAATAATAACATTTCCAAGGCACAATAACATGTGTAAAGGCAAAATAACATGTTTAAAGGCAAAATAACATGTTTAAAGGAAAAATAACAGGTTTAAAGGCAAAATAACATGTTTAAAGACAACATAACATGTTTGTGATGGACTATTTATGTTTAGAAGTGACTTTTGACTTTGGCTTTTAACATATCTACTCTGAAAAGTAAAAGTTCCAGATTGACCATAAAGCATGGAGAGAAGTGAGACAGTAAAAGCAGTACATGGAAAGCTGAAATAGGGAGAGAAAAAAAAATCCAATAGTGCTGTCAGTAACTGAAGTGGTTGCCATTGATTTTTACCACTTGAAATTCTTCATCCACATCAGGATTAATCACAATTAAATGAATGTTTGTGTATGAAAGGCACGAAGTGACAGGAAAATAATTAGTTTGCGCAGAATTTAATGAATTAGAAGGCAGTTTTTATTTTTCAGTGGTTTTCAGCCTTAATATTGCAGATAAATGGTTGACAGCATCTTTCACTTTAATGGGAGAAAAAAAAGAAGTTGAATGTAGCAGATGTCACATGACACAAAAAGAGGTGAAATGAAACCGCCAGTTAGCGACTAATGTTACTTTATCGATTAAATTATCATTTTTTCTTCATTTGTCTCGAGTATGCGCGACAAACTTTGAAAATAGCCCGGAAGCACTTGAGAAAATGGATTTCTAAGCGCGACACACTCATATATTGGAATGCAGTCTTACAGTACCAATGTTATTGTGAAATATCACAATAGCGATTAGAGGCCGTTCATAAATTACGGAATGCAAATTTGTCCAAAATTATATAAAAAATTATTATGTTTTGATTTTTTAAAATTAAATTTTTTTTTATATGGAACGTAACAAAATTTGAAACTCCTCCCTCTCCCCCCCCCCCCCCCCCCCCGATGCGTAAGGTAATTTATGGACGGCCCCTTGTTTGGTGCAGAATAGCGATGTGCACGTTATGTAATATCGCTTGTGCAAAATGCGATCCATTAAAGGATGAGAAGTTTGGTTGCTTGTAGAAAACTGTTATCAAATCAAGCAATAATAAACATTAGTTTGCTGTGATGAAAGCATCTCCAAAGTAAACTATATTGCAAGTTAAGGGAGCAAACTAAAAAATAAAGAAACATTCCCACGGGGAATTTGCACTCAAATTTCCCAATTTTGTGATGGATAAAATTGGAAAGCTGAGTGGGTCCTCTGCTCTATCTTGCATGCCCACCAATACAGATACAATACATTTAGCTTGCGACTTGAACATTCCTGAAACTGAAGGATTTGTCCTAAACACCACTGATGTCCAATTGGTTTTGTTGCAGCCTCTAGTGGCAGTAATTTGAACCCAAATTAGTTACAATGGTTGTTTAAAACATGCTTATTGTATGCAGTAATTGGTTATAGGAGTATACTTCTGAGTGTTTGATAACAATATTTAGGCTTTTGGAGAGACAAATTGTATATTTATTTACTAAATAGGTCCAATGATGTAATGAGAAATGAAGATACATATCTAACAGGTAAGTGTCAGGTAATGAAGATAAATTTGTAGATAAATAAAAATGATTTTCCATTGAAAGACAATCATCCAACAACATTAAGTGATACCATTCCGAAAGGAACAACTAGAAGAAAACTGCCTAAAATTCCTGTAACAAGATCAATAGAGAATTAGCACTTTTTCTCCTTGTTTTTGTTGTTATTATTATTCTTATGATTTCTTTTTGATAGCATGAATTATGTAAGAAAAGTGTCAGTGGCAAAATACAGTTGCAAATATGGTTTCGTAAGAACAAAAATGATTTGGTTGTCAACGTATTGGATGCCAGATCTCTGCGCATGAGAAGTGATAACACTTTGCCTCACGCATATGTCAAAGTCAGATTACTTCCTGTAAGGTATGTGCAGTGTGACAAGGGCTTTGAGTTGTAACTTTTTTTTGTGCTGTGTCATGACTTCCTTTAAGCTTATGAACTCAATTATGCTTCCAAGCTTGATTTATTTTTTTTTATTTTTTTTTATTTATTATTTTTTTATTTTTTTTATTTTTTTTAAAATATTTTGAAAAATGACGATTAATTATCAACCATCCTCTGCTACCATTTCGAAAAAGACGAAAATTTAAGCAAAATAATTACTCAGGATGACTGATAAATTATCAACCATCCTCTGCTACCAATTTTACAATTTTTTTTTTCTTTTTCTTTCTGTTTTATTTTAATCTTTTTCTTGGTTTAGTGAAAAGTCATGCTTCAAAACTTCATTAGCAGAACCTTCGTGTAATCCGTCGTGGAATAACAAAGAGTATATTTTCACTCTTGCAAATGGAATTGATGTAAGTGTTGTGCTGGCATTTTTTTGGTCAATTTTTCTTCTTTTTTTTCTTATTCTATTTTTAAAACAAATAAATAAATAAAACTAAACTATTGTAATTGCTATTATAACAAGTTGAAAAGCTTAGGAAAATGAAGAAAAGTATAAAGCGTGTAATTAAACGAAAACATTTGCCCACACAAGAAATTGTGACAATTGTGACAATTGAGAGCAATGCAATCATGAATGTCATCATGCAGCTTGCACCAAAAATCTACTCTACTTATGGAAAGATACTTCCATGTTATTGTATAACAGGTGCATTCAATCTTCGAAAGACGAACTGACTTATCCGTCTCTGTCAAGTCAACTTTGAACAAATTCAAATAAGAGGATTAAGATTAAGTAGAGTTGGAATGACTTATCTCTTCTGCATCTGCTATTGGCTATTGTTAGTAAGGTAGCCATCTTTTTAGTTCAGTTCAATCGAGAATTCACTTGTTTAAATCACTGCTTTAATCATCGGAGGCATTAAGGCTGTATGCGTTTAGGGACAAGTACTTCGTTGAATAGGAAAATCTTTTTCTTTTTTTTTTATTAAAAGTTTGTGACTTTGCTTATGTGATAATAAAATAAATCTCTGGTGAAAATTGTAGTGATTCAACTTGCAAATTTTCTGCCCCTTAAAGCTCCAGCATAACTTTTAAGCTGGCTTTGCTGCATTAGTAAAGAGCGCTAGAGTTAGCGGCTTTTGGCTTTTACCAGTAGTGTTTACAACCACCACTAGATGGTTTAAACTCTTATTTTTATTGTGCGGACTAAAAAGAAACTTTTACTATATTTACATGCACGGAGATCAGTGAGATAAAATATTCCGTGTGCACAACTGTCATGTAAACATAGTATAAATGGCGCTTTAACCAATCGACCTGAAAATTGTCTCTAAAAACGTAATGCCTTATACCAAAACGTGTACATTTTACCCTTACGTCTCCGAGTCCGAGGGTTAAGTAATTTAAGGAGATGACAATTCATCTGTTAAAGATTGAATGCACCTAATGTTGGAATTTACCAAGGTTGTATAGATATTATGGTAATCTTTGTTTTGCAACTTTTTTTATGGAAAGGTGAATCTTTCCACATGGATAATTCAACTCTAACAATTGTTTTAAAGCAAAGTCTTTCTTGATTGGAACATTTACTCATATTAAATGTGTTTTCATGCATGGAAATTCAAACTTTTGTGTAGTGATTGTACACCAGTTAAGATTCTGGTCTACAGCAACCATTACTGGTAAACTCTGATAATCCCAAAAGAATCTGGTCTCTCTTGAGGACCCAACCTTGCATTTGCATTGTTAACTGCAGAAATGTCTGTTGTTTGCGGATTATCTTATCCCAGAATCTTAAATAGGCCGGGGCCGGATTAAGGGGGTACAAATACAAAATCTATTTTTTAGACAAAAGTGCATGTGTTTGTCCAAAAATGCATTGTTTTGCTTAAAAATGCAATTTTCAGCTCAAAATGAATTTATTTCTCATGAAACTGCATTTTTCTACTTGCAAATGCATTTGTTTTGGTTGAAAATGTTGTTTAGATGTCACTTCTGAATATTCATGGGCCCTCCTGCTGTAAGTGCTCCGGGTTCCCCGAAGCCTTAATCCGGCCCCGCAGTAGGTCACACACATCCAAAGACTGAAACATTGGAAGATGCTGGCAGCTTGGGTGGTCACTTTGCCATTTGAGAGATTCTAGCAAATATGCTAAAATTATTAAAAACATCTAAGCTTTTTGACCAATCCAGTATTAGGAATAAAGATATCTGAATTGTCTAAATGTAAGAAAGTATTTTAAATAAAGTGTCCTTTTGGTTATCAGTTGCATATTGATAATTGGTAATAGTGAAGGTATCTTGCATACAAATAGATAGATGTGTTAATTTAAAGAAGACAAGTCTTACTTTCTCTTATTTTGAATTGAATTTAGGATTAATCTTAGGTAAGGGGCTTAATGTTTTCTCTGCATGTGTTGTTTGATTTTTCACTGCTGTACATCTGATTTGGTCTAAGGTAATTTACAATTTGTGTTTCTAGATTGCTGATTGCAGTTTGGCTATCTCAGTCTGGGATTTCAGAGGAAAGGAGAAAGGAGTGGAGTTTTTAGGAGAAACCCTTATCAATTTAAGCCGAGTGGATTTAAACGATAACGGTGTTTGGTAAAATATTTATTCATTTATTTAATTATTTATTTATTTATTCATTCATTCATTCATTTATTTATTTATTCATTCATTTAATTATTTATTTATTTATTCATTTTTTTATTCATTCAATTATTTATTTATTCATTCATTCATTTATTTATTTATGTATTTATTTATTTATTTATTTATACATTTATTTATTTATTTATACATTTATTTATTGATTGATACATTTATTTATTGATTTATACATTTATTTATTTATTTATACATTTATTTATTTATTTATGCATTTATTTATTTATTTAATTATTTAATTTTTGGTATGTTCAGGTTTAAGCTTCGTGAGCATAGAACTAGTCGGTCTCAGCAAAACATCGGTCCTTCGGCAACGGAAACTTCACGAAGAAGATCTATGCGAAGAATGGAATTCCAACATTCCAGATCTCTGTCAGGTAAGATTGGCACTGTTTTTCTGTTTTTCTTTTTATCATTTTGGATTAATTAATTTTTCCAGCAGATGAGAAGGATGAGAAAGATGACACAAGTAGTATTGCAGCAAGTATGGTAAAGAGCACAAGTGCAGATTGGTCATGTTAGTAAACACTGCTGGAGTTTTGCCTAGTTGGATTTTCAATTAACTTGAGTCTTCCTTTTAATATTAATATGAGAAATCAATATAGATGACAACATTAAAATTGAATTTTTGCCACTTTTTGAAAATGTTAACATTGATGGGAATATTTTATTCGAGCGAACCCATTATTCATCATCAATGCCTTCTTCAATTTCACTTTCATCATCAACAAGTCTCGAGTGACTATCGTCTAAATCAATTTCAAAATTTCAAATTTCCTCAATGTTCACCGACCGTATCTAATGCAGTAATTGTGAATGCAAATTTGTACTGTGTACTTTGAAATTCCTAGTTCCCTTTTGTGGTATTTTTAACAGCTTTTAGCCTCTTTGCAGCCGTTCTAATGCTTTTAATTGACATACCGCTGAAAGTGAAAGTAGCACTTTGCACACACTCCTGAGCCATTTACAATTTGCGACAAATGCAAAATTTTACTTTTAGACCGGTTCAAAAAAATATAAACAAGTTTAAATGACTTTAGGGATGTGCCTAGTACCTATTGGCTACTATGGGAGAGAGACAGTAGGCTCTACAATATTAAAATCAATCTACATTGCTAAACCCCAGATATATATGCAAAATAAATTTCGTTATATGCGCATATAATATGCACCAAAGATTCCAATATATGCTAAAAAAATTGAAATATGCAAAATAAAAAAATTTATTTCAGTGAAATCATTTATTGCAATAACAAATTAGTGTCATTTTTAAGTGCTGTGTGGTTTAAATACAGAAACAGTGATGATATGACACGTAAACAAAACATATCAAAACAGACGGTACGTATCATGTTCGTACCTTAAAAAATGGCAATATATGCATTTATTTTCCGATTTTCGGAAAATATGCAATTTAAGCCAATTTCGGCTATATATGCAATATAAATATAAAGTATGCCTTTATGCATTTAACTGGGATCTATACATTGCAGTGCCTACTTCTACTGCTTGCGTCGACATTGGAATCGTCTACCGTTGGAACAGTGTTAGGATCTCTTTAAATGCGCCAATCTTTGATGCATCCACAAGTGCAGCCACTTTGCCATCCTGATTAAAAAATACCTGCTTCTCGTACAAGGGGACCACCCTGTCTGTGCACTGATTTACATGACAAATTTGCATCCTCGCTCTCTCGGAGTGGTTTAGTCGTAAAGAAATAAATGAATAATTTAGATGCAACTATGCACATTTTAGATGCACTATGCATATTTTAGATGCAAAAGTGCACACTTTAGATGCAAAAGTGAACATTTTAGATGCAAAAGTGAACATTTTAGATGCAAAAGTGAACATTTTAGATGCAAAAGTGCACATATTGGATGCAAAAGTGCACATTTTAGATGCAAAAGTGCACATTTTGGGTCCAAACTATTAAAGAAATGAAATTATTAAAGTTGCACAACAAAAGTTCTTTGTAACTCCTTTTATTTAAACCCATATCCCAAAATGAGTCTGGCAGTATTCCAACCCCATCTATTGGTGTACTTTGAAAGCAATAGCTAAAGCAAGATGGTTAAAAATTCAAATTCATTTGAAAATCTAATTATGTGTAAATGTTATTTAATGTGGCTTGACATTAACATAAATCCATTTCACTTGCTGATACATTTAGCGGCTCTTCATCCTGAATACGCTGATCATCGCAGAAGTTCATCGGGTTCAGAAAAAGAAGTTCTTCCCAAGAAATCCACACTTGCTACAAGTAAATTAATTTATTTCTACAATTTGATTAATTTTCATTGTTTTTTTTTTAATTTTTTTATTTTTTGGGAAAAACAAATTTTTTTTTTTTGCTCATTTATAAGATGGGTCCCCAACTAGAATGAGAAGCAAAAGTTTAAGAGTGGGAAAACATGAAACAGTTAATAGCGGTGAGTTTTTAAATCAATTTTTCATTTTTTCCAAGATTCAATTTTTTTTTTTATTCTCAATTTTTATTTTTCTACATTTCAATCACTTTTTTACATTTCAATTATTTTTCTACATTTCCATCTTGAAATATTTAAAACTTTTTTAATCAATTTATATTTTTTAATTTATTTTTTTTTTACATTACAATTCATAGAGTATTTACAATTTTTTCAGTCTTCCTCATTAAAAGCCACTAATGATTTTTTAATATCTCTAAAAGTCTAAATATTTACAAAAGGTGCAGATAGAATGAAACCAGCACCAAAAAGAGGCAGAAAACGCCAATTAACATGAGCAAAGGCTATTCAATGGTCAGGAACACATGAAAATGACCATTGTGGTTGCTAATTCTGACTGATAGAAAATAATGTTACAGGATAGTGACAATTCATCCACTATCCCATAGTTTTCTAAACAATTCAATTGATTTAACTACACATAAAGTATGGAATCACCACCTTGGAGTTAATGGAAATGTGTAGATAAGGGTCAATCTGATTTAGCAGCCAACTCCCACGAGTCAATTGTCTTGTTACACAATAGGTGCTTTCAAAGCCAAATTGATTATAAGCTTAAAACAAGTGAAAATATTGATTAACGGCTTTTCGTATTTTTCATTAAAGGTCGTTGGACCATAAACCACTGGTAGACGCCATTCAATGTTGATTGGAAATTATTTCAATGTTATTACATTATCCCAGTTTTGGTGTCCCAAACTTTTAGTGTCCTTGTGTTTAGCAGAATATCAACAATGGGCAGGAACGGTCCTACTGTATAAGCCTATTTTGCACGGTGCTGTAGTTTTAAGAAAAGCCGAATTACCCCGTTTGCACTACAGAGTCAAGCTAGCTTATCTCTTTAAAACTAGTTGAATAAATGCAGTGCGAACACAGCTAGCTTTTCTAGCTTATGATGGCATGCTACCCATAATGCATTTGCATGCGGCTCTTTCGATGTCAAGATACCTATATACCTAATCCTAATCCTAATCCTAAATTGTAACTTTTGGCTCTTCCGTTTCAAAAGGTTGCCGACCCCTTATCTAGTCTGATTTGAAATCAATCACGTCACCACAATGCACTGCTTTTGAAAATGTGTGGACAACAACATTGTGACTTGTTTGTCCGCCATTTTTTTTTTGCATTAATTATTCCTGAATTTATTGCTAAGTAGTGTCTGGAATAGCCTCAAAAACAGTGCTAGTGCGAACGGTCTGGCTCAAAAACTTAAGCTAGGCATGTTTATATTGAGCTAGGATAGCTCAAGTTCCATCTGCTGTAGCCTGTGTAGTGCGGCGGGTCTACAGCGACGCGGTGACTAACACATAAGGTTGTCGTGACTGACCTACAGGGGCACCGTGACCACTTACAGGGGCTCCGTGAACCAAATAAGTTTGGGAATCACTACGTTAAATAATAAAATACTAGACAAAGAATTCTATTATCAAATTTTTTTAGAAAATTGAAGGTACGGGCCCCTCAGTTTGAGGCCTGAAAAATCGATATCTGATCTGCCCCTGGTAAAGCCACTGCGCATTCCTTCCACTACAGCAGGGCTTCATAAACTGTGGAGACCCTATATATGATTTGTGTATGTACCTACATACCTGTGGTCGCATAAAATTTTCATGGGCGAAAAGGGGTCGCAAATAGAAAAAGTTAAAAAAGCCAGTACATTACGATTTTAGACATTAAACGAAATACAGGGTGAACAAAAAGTCTGTATCTTTACTTAATATTTCTGAAAGTGCTGACAATGCATCTAATGTAATGATGGCAAAGTACTAAAGTTTGGTGGGGCAATCTTTTAGCGACCCGAAATTTGACCTTGGGATGTTCCTTCAAGGTAATTGGAAAATTATCTCGGAAACCGTTAGAGATAGACAGAAATTTCCAATTGTAAACTTGTAGAGCAACATTTATTTAGTCTAAAAATGACTAATCCTCAAATCTTTTGTCCTAAAAATTTTTAAGAAAATCGCAATTGACTTGGCAACATTCTTCTTTGTTTTAATATAAGTAGTCAGTCGACTCTTTAAATCTACAAGTAAAGTCGCCTTTGTTTTGGTTCTCCATGTTTACATCTTAAATATATGAATGTGGGGGTCGCGAAAGATGTTTGATACCCGGGGGCCATCAAAATTTCATAGGTAAAAATGGGTTGCGAAAGGAAAAGGTTTAAGAAGCCCTGCACTACAGCACTGGTTTTGCAATGACATGTTTGCATGATTGGTTACTAGGTAGTCGAGTCTTTTATTTTTTAAAATAAACTTTTTGTTCGTGATAACATAATAGAAAGCTGTGTTAAGCTTACGGCACCATGCAGGGCGTAGCTAGAAAAGTAGTACAATGTCATGATAGCTTGTTCTTGTCATCAGGCAGTGAACAACGGCGAAAATTTAGTCAAAAGGTCAAGAAATTTTCTAGATCACTCAGTTTGAAGTCCGAAAAGCGGCCTGTCAGTATAGGGACAGGTGAGTTTGATTCATTTTCCCAAGTTACGTGGTCATACCTAATAGCATAGCTCCACTTCCTGGTCATGGTCAAGTCGTCTGTGTATTGGATGTTGTGTGGCTTCTCCTTAACAACGTCTAACGTTTGCTTTCATTTTGCAGAGATGGCCAATCAAGCCGAGGTTGTACAAGGAGATTGGTCACGTGACTTTTTGACTTCACCACCTGGTGATTGTTTTTTTATCTCTTCTATTTCAAGTCTCTCTAAATGACAGTATCTCTTTATAGTTGCTACAGGAAGCAATTGGCAAGATCCAACCAGGCAAGACAACTTAGCGGGTGATGGTGCGAGGATGGGCAGTGGAAGCCAGTAAGTAAAGGGTTGGCAAATAGCGCCTCCCCTTGTTAAGAAAAAACCCAAGAACACGCGAAAGACCAAGAAACAGTATTAGTCACTCCTGGCTGAGGAGGCCCCTGTAACCAGGCGTTACTGCCTTTAAATCGTCTACTTTTATGTATCACTACACAAGTGAAATGGCTCGACCAATTTTACTGGCAAGTTTTTCTAAAGTTTACCTGGTCAAACTTGCAAAATAGCGGCACGTCGCTTAAAGCGAGGTAATACGGTAACTATACTCGGATTGCACTCAAAAAGGCACTTTACAAGGTGTACTCTTATTGGTCGAGCCAGTTTGCGGGTGTAGTGATCCGGAAAAGTAGGCCCAAACACCAGAATTGCATTCCAATGTACAGACATTGCAATCGATTGCCTAGGCAACGGCCTAAAATTCAAACTTCCAGACAATGTAAGCAATAAACACAACAAACATGAGTTTGACATTTCTTAATGTGTAAAACTTCATTTTAATGATGGAAATAACATTTTTTATTAAATAAAATCAAAATAACATTAACTAAATTAGTCATAACAATCACAACAATAAATAAAAATCAAAACTACTTCTCCTAGTAGTAGTATACAGTCTGGAGTTTGTAGTGAACTGGCTCGACCAATGGGAGTACACCTTGCAAAGTGCCTTTTTGAGTGCAACTCGAGTATAGTTAACGGTTTGCAAAATAGCACGCACAATGGCATTAAAACTTTATAAGCCAATGGAATTATCACCCTGAACTTTCTTTCTCTATCAAAGAAATGTACTTGATGCATTATGTATCTTGCCTTTCAATTCAATCGGAAGGTAAAAGCCGCAAACTGTTGTGCTAAATAAATAACAAGGCTTTTTTCATTTAGGATACTCGACTAGGTATTGGCAAACTCCTCATGACTCATGGGAAGCACCATTGTGTATCTTGTTATGCAATTGATTTATTTGTTGGAACGTTCGAACCAGCTAAAGTGAAGAGCACTCAAATTTGACAAGTTCTGTGTGAGAGTTTATCCTTCTCACTCTGTACCATTAGGGTTGAGTTTAACTTGAAGCGGGCCTATAATTGAATCATGTTTGTGCAAAATCCTTTCAACGACATTAAAGTTGTTTGTTTTTGCTTGGAGTTTGTGGGTATTAGTGGAGACTACTTAAGATGTGTATCTTGGATAAACATTAATTAGTTAACTGTATCTACCCAAAGTAATTGCAAAGACAGAATTAATTCCCAGGATACATAATCCTTATTTCTAAAAATAAAAATAAAAATGAAAAAGATTTTTATTAAAACTTGTCATTGTAAATAGAGAGTTTGCGGGATGCATTTTTCCCTTATTTTTGCTCCACGATATATCGTAAGGGAAAAATCTTCAGTGTATTGTTTTCAACACTAAATTAAAATATAGCGCAGCCAATCAGAATTGAGAACACTATATTGTTAGCTCCGCCCATTGCAAATGGCGATTATTTTGTTGTCCCGATCAAACATATCACAGTCATAGGTACGTAGATTGAATGATAAGTGAGACCCAAAATTAAATTTTAGGCCCAAAACCATACTTTACAGGCATAATAATGGAATTTTATGCAGAAATTTGCACATTTACGCTCCCAAATTGAATTTTTAGGCCCAAAATTACTAACTGTCAGTAGTTGGCTGAAATAGTGTAATGATAAGGGAAAAGTGCAGCCCGCAAAAACTTAATTTATCATTTTTCCCTTACACTATTTTTATACCGTATAGTCTTTAACTGTAAGGGAAAAATGCATCCCACAAACTCTCTATTGTTACAAACTAGCCTTAAATGTGATTACAGGGACAATCAAAATTCGTCAACAGAAAGCGAAGATGCAATAGTTTCCCTGGGTCCCGGCCAAGTAACACCTCGAGGTCTGTACATGACCAGTCGACCGGAAGAACAAAGTTGTGGTGAAATCCAACTAGGCATTGTGATGACCAAAGGTCATCTTGAAGTAGAAGTCATTGCAGCCAGAGATCTTCCAAAATTCGCCAACCTCGCACCGGACACTTATGTCAAGACTTATCTGAAAGAAAGTGGTGACCAAAAGAGACAGAAGAATAAGACGCGGGTGGTCAAGCAATCCACAAATCCACAGTTTTGCCAAACCTTGAAGTACTATGGTTGTGATGTGCTGGGCAGGTCAATTGTGGTGTGTAGGACCTCGCTTCCCAGGACCGGATTAACCTTTGTCGGAGACACTTAATCCGGTTCTGCAGATTATATTAACCCGCTGTAAGTGGCATGTTGCTATTGGTCACATTACCAACTTTGTGACTGGTGATTGAGAGCATTGAGGGCAATGCAATCATGAATGTGTCAAATCTCGTGAGTCGGTTTTCACTAAATCGGTCTATTGCAGGGGTCGGCAACCGTTTGAGACAGAAGAACCAAAAGTTACAATTTATGATTAGGATTAGGATTAGGTATATAGGTATCTTGACATCGAAAGAGTCGCAGGTTGCCGACCCCAGGTCTATCGGGTTAACGTCCGATTTCATGGACCGGTAGAAAGGCGTTCGAGCATGCACGGGCACCGCTCGTTGTGGCGGTCAGACTGTTCTGACAGTTGCTCGGGGTGTACGGTCACCTTAATGCGTCAAATCTGCGCTATAGCAGCGTGCCGCTTAAAGCGGGTTAATACGGTAAGTAGAGATAGATCTAAGGTTTGTCGTGTTTCAGGTGATGGTTTGGCAGCGAAGAGGCTTCAATCAGAAGCAAGGAATTGGAGTAGCCCAAATTCAATTGGATGTGCTGAATCTGAGCCAATTAACCCGCGCTTGGTATCGACTGTTTCCGATGAATAAGCACACATCCGGTTCAGACTCCGGATAAACTAATTTCCTCTTCTCCTCAATATTTCAGTTGAGTTTTATCCTACTTTGCCTTCTCAGAGCAGCTCTTTGAATGGAAACTCTTGCAATTTTAAAATTTAATGAGAAACTAAAGAAATTTGATCGTTCGATTGGTAGGATTTCAATGGGAAAAAATATCTAATTGTTGACCATTATATGGACCATAAATATTGAAGTTTTAGTATTCCAACAGACAGTACCATTAACTGTCTACACCATAAGCAGTGTTGAAAGTGGTCTGAAGTTCTTACCCTAGCCTACAAGTTTATAGTGTTTATTTTGCTTAAATGGTTCAAATTGGGTATCATTGCAATGTAATGCTAGATTCCTTCCTGTCTTATTTCTCTGCCATAATGCACTGGGCTCACTTTCAACACTGCACACAACAAAGACTTGTTTCAGCCATTGAAATACTACAAATTGCATGAGAAAAAAAGCATATATTTTGTAACTCTCCTTGAATTTAGTTATTTATTCAACCCACTCATTGTTATTGTGGAATAATTATTTTTCTCTAAGTGTCTAATTTAATGGCCTTGTAAAATATATACATATATACATATAATTAATGAAATGGAATTTTTCTATGAAAATCCAGTTTGAATGGTATTTTAAGATTTAACTTTTACTTCCTGAACTATTGCTCCATCAATCTTCCAAATGTCCTCCATTTTTTATTGTATATCCAGAGCACGCACCTTTTGGATGATGATCAAACATTATCACTCTTAACTGTTCACATTAACTGTTCACTTCTTATCTTCCATTTACAACAGCTTTACACTGCAACTCTTTGAACCCCTTTATCTCCTTCCTGGAGATAACTTTTGTATGTGTTTGTGCTCATTAAAAATTGTTGAAACAAATGCCCAATACGTTTCAATTCCCTCTATTTATTACATTATTACAAATCGGTCAAGATTGCTCTTGCCTGCCACTGTTGTCTTCATCCTAGAGAGAAACATATCAATTTGCAACACATTATTGATGCAATTTCATTAGGGGCTTTCGTAAATGATACGCTGAAGGCGCTGAAGCGATTATGACGATTATTCTGCTGAAGCGATTATCATGTGACTTGCGTGGGCCAATCACGTGAATAACAGCTTCAGCGTTTCAGCGTTTATTTATAATCATTGAAAAAGGAGCTTTTCACGCTTATTTTTTATCGCGCCACTCTAAAAATCGCGCGTGAATGTACTGCACGCAATTTTCTCGTTACGCTTTGCATTGTAGCTTTGCTTTGCCATTTTCATTGAGAGGTCGCTAGTGACGTCACTGGCACATTTTTAAAATGGCTGCTCAAATGTCTAAAAAACAGGTTCTTAAAAAAAGTTGAAAGAAACATCAACATTCGTATTGGAAAATGCATGCAAATTAAGAAATAAATGTTGCGTTCCTTCAAATTTTTTCAGAATTTTTTGTATTAAGTTTTCTATTCCATGTGGTGAAAAATCACAGCCAATGGGAACAATTGACCAAAACTCAACTTCCCATTGGCCCAAGATGGTCGCGTGGTCTGTATCGAACGCGATATCGCGCGCGATTTACGGTTGAGAACTAGCATCGGTAGTCACGCGCGATTCTGGTTCTCGCTTTACAAATTGCGCGATTTTTGTTTCGCGATTTCTAAAACGCACCTTAACACAACCGGAAGTCATGTGACAGTAGTATAATCAATTGGACCTGGCACCACCTAGCGTGCGTCTTCAACAATACAGCGATTGTGATTATTGGAATAATCACTTCAGCACCTTCAGCGCATCACTTATGAAACCCCTTATTGTTACCTACATGAAATAGGCTCTTAGGGATATGTTGGAAAGCCTTTACCCAACTATTGGTATTTTTCAGCGTTAAAAGAATTTTGAAAACCACATCCAAATGAAGAGACTTGTCGTACATGTTTGATCTGTAAGCAAACAAATAAACCAAGCGTACTACAATAAATTATCGGGACTTTTACTCACGGAAAATAGTTAGTTAACGGCAGTCGCGCCACCCTCAATCCCTCTCGTTTGACCTTGGCCAATGACAATCGATCCGCGTGACCCCGATCCACCAATCCTCCGATTATGTAAACGTCATCGTGGTTAAATCTCCGCAGATCATCCCTGCAATCTGGTGAGAGATAGACGAGTTTACGTTTGGGGAATATCTCCAAATAGCTCCGACTGGTGGTGGTGACCAAACACTCTTTGGTTTTTAAAGTACCGATCGCCGCGCGCAGTTGGCGATCGAACCTGGAATCCGGTTGTAAATTGCAGAAATATAGATCGAATGGATCCCGGTTCACTTTGTTGACTCCGTAGAGTATTTGCGTTTGCCGCGCGCATTTTTTCCGTTCTGATTCGTTCATGTTTTCGTCATACCCGAAATCCAAAACGAGTTTTTGACCGAATAGAATGGAATTTGTGAGGTTGTAATTGTAAAAACGGTTCATCGCGCTGTTTCTAATGTACATGTACAAGGAATTTCGTCTCAAACCGTACGAGATGTGTTCGTTTTCGCGTTGCTTTTTCTCACGCTCGGCATATTGGATTTCCGTTTCTGCTTTTAGCGTGCGCCGAGCTGTTTCGGCCACTTCGAGCAACTTCAAATGTTTGTAGAATTTCGTCCGGTGATTTTTGGTAGGTAAATTCAATAAATCTGGCCAGAATTTGCTCTGTATTTTGTCCGGCACGTAATATTCGCCCATTTCTCGAAGTAATTGGATTTCTAGTTGGATTAATTTGATTTTGCTCTCCTTTTCATGCGTTGTGGCGCAGCGACGAATGGATGGATGAAAAGGTGCAAAATTCCTCGAAAAATGGAAGAAAACAATTAAATATTAATAAAGAAAATGATTAAAAATAAAATAAAATATACCTGATGACTTTTAGTTGAGTGATCATTGTATTTAGAAATGTTTCAATATTCCACCACCGGATCGCGCTACTGTAAACTAAATACTGCATGATACTCTACGATCTATTATTTTAATTTTTTTGTTTTTAATAGACAGAACACATTTTTAACGAAAATAAATTGAGATTTAGGTGAAATAATTGTTTGCCTTGGTTTTTACGTTGATTTTTCTTATTGTTAATAATAAATTTCGTTTAATTCATTCGGTACATTGCGGTGTCTAGCATCTTAAAAACCAACCGGTTCACTCGTTCGGTTTTGACGTAACGTGGTGCTTTGGTCCCCGGTGTTTTGTCAAGATGGTTTTAGATATTGAATTATTCCGCGAAGATAAGGGCGGAGACCCGGAAAAAATCCGCGAAAATCAAAGAAAACGCTTCAAAGACGTGAATCTCGTCGATAAAGTCCTCGAAGCCGACAACAAATGGCGGAAACGTGAGTACACGCATCGACACAAAATCGCATCTAAAAATTGATTTTTCTCATTTTCCAACTAATCAACGATCGATTTTCCATTTATTTCCAGTCAGACACGACGCCGACAACTGGAATCGGCTGAAAAACATGTGCAGCAAAGTAATCGGCGAGAAAATGAAGAAAAAAGAGAATATCGGCGACAACGACGCTCTACCCGACGAAATATCGACCAAACTAGCGTCGTTGACCGTCGAATTAATTCAAGTTGTAAAAAAAAATTAAAAAATTGAATATTTTTATATATATTTATTTTTTTGTAGCCGTTGACGATTTGCCAGATCAAGAATCTGAGCCAAGTGATGGTGAAGGAGATGACGCAATGCAACGAGCAATTGGAGGTGGAGGAGAAGGAGAGGAACAAGAGTTTGAAGGAGATCGGCAATTTGCTGGATGCGAGCGTGCCTGTGAGTCAGGACGAGGAGGAGAACGCGGTCGTGAGGAGTTTCGGCGATTTGAGTGTTCGCAAGAAGTATTCGCACGTGGATTTGATTCAGATGATTGACGGGATGGACGGGGAACGAGGCGCTGTCACGGCTGGTGGCAGGGGATATTATTTGATGGTAGTTTGATGCTTTTTTTGGACGGGGGTTTTTGTGTTATTGGCGAAATTTTTGGGTTTTTGGGGTTTAGAAGTGGATTTTTTGGGTGGAATGTCGTGTTTTTTGGGTTTTGTGGTTTGGAAATGAGTTTTTACGTTGAGAAATTGAATTTTTGGATTGGAATTTGGTTTTTGTACGTGGAAAATGCATTGTTTTATTTTGAAATTGAGAATTTTCGTGTTAAAAAATGATCAAAAAGTGCATTTTATGCTAAAATTAATTTTAAAAAATGCATTTTCATGTTA
This sequence comes from Strigamia acuminata, assembly GCA_949358305.1. Classification (NCBI taxonomy): domain Eukaryota; kingdom Metazoa; phylum Arthropoda; class Chilopoda; order Geophilomorpha; family Linotaeniidae; genus Strigamia; species Strigamia acuminata. The sequence goes on along the minus strand of OX442315.1, from coordinate 3,684,208 downwards.
AAAATGATGAAAAAAGTGCATTTTTATGCAAAAAATAATCAAAAAAATGAATTTTCATGCTAAAAATGATGAAAAAAGTACATTTTTATGCAAAAATATTCAAAAAAATTCATTTACATGTTAAAAATGATCAAAAAGTGCATTTTTATGCTAAAATTAATTTAAAAAAATGCATTTTTATGTTTAAAATGATCAAAAATAATCAAAAAAATGCATTTTCATGTTAAATATGATCAAAAAAGTGCATTTTTATGCTAAAAATGACCAAAAAAGTGCATTTTTATGCTAAAAATGACCAAAAAAGTGCATTTTTATGCTAAAAATGACCAAAAAAGTGCATTTTTATGCTAAAAATGACCAAAAAAGTGCATTTTTATGCTAAAAATAATCAAAAAAATGCATTTTTATATTAAAAAATTGAATTTTTGTTTATTAAAATGCATTTTTGTTAATTAAAATGCTTTTTTTTCTATCCAAAATGCATTTTTTTCTATCTAAAATGCATTTTTTTCTATCTAAAATGCATTTTTTTCTATCTAAAATGCATTTTTTTCTATCTAAAATGCATTTTTTTCTATCTAAAATGCATTTTTTTCTATCTAAAATGCATTTTTTTCTATCTAAAATGCATTTTTTTCTATCTAAAATGCATTTTTTTCTATCTAAAATGCATTTTTTTCTATCTAAAATGCATTTTTTTCTATCTAAAATGCATTTTTTTCTATCTAAAATGCATTTTTTTCTATCCAAAATGCATTTTTTTCTATCTAAAATGCATTTTTTTCTATCTAAAATGCATTTTTTTCTATCTAAAATGACCGTTTTTAACGAAGAAATGCTAAATTAAAACACAAAAACCATTTTAACAAGCGCAAAATTGTTTTCCTAACCAAAACCCACAAGAAAACAATTAATAAAACACTTGCTAATCTTCACCTCTTAATTGCAGAACGCCGCGGTGTTTTTGGAGCAAGCACTCATCCAACTGTCGCTGCAGATGCTGCACAAGAAGGGCTACAAACCGCTCTACACGCCCTTCTTCATGCGCAAGGAGGTGATGGAAGAAGTGGCGCAGCTGAGCCAATTCGACGACGAACTGTACAAAGTGATCGGCAAAGGCAGCGACGACAAGACGCTCGAGGAGAAATATTTGATCGCCACGTCGGAGCAGCCGATCGCCGCCTTCCACCGCGACGAGTGGATCCCGACCGAGTCGACGCCGATTCGCTACGCCGGCGTGTCCACCTGCTTCCGACAGGAAGTGGGATCGCACGGCAGGGACACGCGCGGCATTTTCCGCGTCCATCAATTCGAAAAGGTGATTGGAAGAAAGAATTTAATTTAATTTTAATTTAATTTTAAAAATTGGCTTTTTAGATTGAGCAGTTTTGTGTGACGTCGCCGCACGACGGGATTTCGTGGCAGATTTTCGAGGAAATGATCGGAAACGCCGAGGAGTTTTACCAGGCGCTGGGGATTCCTTACAAGATCGTCAATATAGTGTCCGGTGCGGTTTTCGTGCGGCGGGACGAGGCTTTTTGCGTTGTTAGACCAGTTTTTAGGTTCAAAATTGGCATTTTTGGATTCAAAATTGGTTTTTTTGGTTCAAAATTGGCATTTTTGGTTCAGAATTGCCATTTTTGGTTCAAAATTGGCATTTTAGTGTTCAAAATTGGCATTTTTGGATTCAAAATTGGCATTTTTGGTTCAAAATTGGCTTTTTTGGTTCAAAATTGTTTTTTTTTTTGGTTCAAAATTGGCATGTTTGGATTCAAAATTGGTTTTTTTGGTTCAAAATTGGCATTTTTGGTTCAGAATTGCCATTTTTGGTTCAAAATTGGCATTTTAGGGTTCAAAATTGGCATTTTTGGTTCAAAATTGGCTTTTTTGGTTCAAAATTGTTTTTTTTTTGGTTCAAAATTGGCATGTTTGGTTCAAAATTGGCATTTTTGGTTTTAAATTGGCATTTTTGTGTTCAAAATTGGTCTTTTTGGTTCAAAATTGGCCTTTTTGCTTCAAAATTGGCATTTTTGTGTGCAAAATTATCATTTTTGGTTCAAAATTGGCATTTTTGGTTCAAAATTGGCATTTTTGGTTCAAAATTGGCATTTTAGGTTCAAAATAACGATTTGTCACGTGTAAAAATGGATTTTTGTCAACAAAAATACATTTTTAAGTGCTTTATTGTCTAAAAAAAATCTATTTTAGGCGTAAAACGGCTGTTTTAAAGGTTTATAACCACGTTTATAACCTTTTACAACGTAAAACTTTATTTTTACATATAAAAAATTGATTTTGTGTGCTGATATTGCCTAAAATAGTCTATTTTAGTCTAGAAAATTGAGTTTTTGAGTGAATAATGCGTTTTGTTTGCAAAAGGACGTGAAAAAAGCCTCGTTTTTCTTTTCCGATGCAATTTTTTTAATTGTTTTTAAATTGTTGTTTCCACAGGTGAATTGAACAATGCGGCGGCGAAGAAACTTGACCTGGAAGCGTGGTTCCCCGGTTCGGGCGCGTTCCGGGAACTCGTGTCCTGCTCCAATTGCCTCGATTACCAATCGCGGCGCCTCCTCGTGCGGTTCGGCCAAACCAAGAAAATGGGAGCGCAAGTACGAATAAATCGCTCGTTACGTAACTAATTATTGTTTATTGATTAAATCGATTATTTTTGACGCCAGGTGGACTACGTGCACATGTTGAACGCGACCATGTGCGCGACGACGCGCGTTATTTGCGCCATCCTCGAGAATTATCAGACGGAGAGCGGGATTAAGGTGCCGGACGCTCTGAAGGCGTTCATGCCGGAGGAGTTTCGGGAGGAGATTGCGTTCGTTAAGCCGGCGCCGATCGACGAGCTGGAGAGCAAGAAGCAGAAGAAACAGCGCGCGGGCATGGAGAAGAAAAGCGCGCCCAATGAAAAATCATAGTTGGTGTTTGGTGGAAACGACACATTCCGAGCATTGAAATAAAGAGAGAGTCGATCTGCTTATTTGCTTGTTTCGAGTTTATCAATCGCGACGCAATTTTAACGGCGGTAAATGCATTTATTAAATTAATTTTGGCTTTTTCAAGATGGAAAAAATTATGTTTCTAGGTCAAATTGTGTGGATTTCACTTTTCAGCTAAAATGCATTTTTGTGTGCGATATTTTGCCTTTTTAACTGGAAAAATGCATTTTTGTGTGGAAAAAATGCATTTGTGTGTGGAATATTTTGCCTTTTTAGCTGGAAAAATGCATTTTTGTGTAGAAAAAATGCATTTTTGTGTTGAAAAAATGCATTTTTGTGTGGAAAAATCATGAAAAATGCATTTTTGTGTGGAATATTTTGCCTTTTTAGCTGGAAAAATGCATTTTTGTGTGGGATATTTTGCCTTTTTAGCTGCAAAAATAATGGGGGAAAAACATTTTTAGCTGGAAATATTGTTTGGGTTTGAATAAGCCAAAATGCAAGTGAAGGGACAAAATGAAGTCGAACTCGAATAAAAGCGCGCACAAACAATTTTTCGTTTTTTAGCTATTTCTGCGTGCTCTGCGCCAACTCACATTTTCCACTACTAGTTTCCATGACGACAAAAAGGGTTTTGAAAAAATGATTGAAAAGGAGATTTTTTAGTTCCACCATTGACGTGAACAAGACTGAGAAAACAAACAAGGTGAATTACGATTTCAAATTGAGCATAAATTTTTTTTATTGATCCAAGGCGGATTTCCGCTAAAAAGTTATTTACTATTCTGATTCTGATAGATCTCGGGTTCGGATTCAGGAAAAAAAAACCCAAAAAAAAAAAAATGATCTCTGCTTTTTATGGGGCGTGTCATCTAGCGCGAAAATATATTCCACGAATCGATTTACCGCAAATCGATTTACCGCGAATCGATTTACCGCGAATAGGAAATACCGCGACCGAAACAAGCGCGACTCGCTTTTCAGCGAATTGTTCAGTAATAATGAATGTCAATGTCATTGTGCTCTCCGCTGTTACGAACGTCAAACGAGCTGCACCTCTCGGATTATTACGGGACTCGTCGTCAAAAATAGACCTGTTCCCTTCGGTGTCATTGTGCTCTCCGCGGTATTTCGCGGTATTTTGCGGTATTTCTTATTCGCTGTAAATCGATTCGCGCCAAATCGATTCGCGCTAAATCGATGTTTGACCGCGAATTTTATTTTTTTGCGGTAAAGCGAGTTCGCTGAAAATCGAGTCGCGGTAGATGTGCGGCCCCCTTTTTATTTCTATAAAATATTTCAAAATTGCCAAAATATGATTTTCTTTTTCTTCACAAGTCGGACAAAACTTCGCTTCGTTGTGGATTCTGGGAAGGGACTAGACAACAGGAGAATAACTGCTTGTCTTGGCAATGTAATGTTTGATTCGCACACTCACCAAGAAAATGATATTCAAATAACATAATTACAAGTTCATTCACGGTATCATGATGCTAAATTCATACTGCGCATCGCATTCTGCGCAGACGATTTTCGAAGAATTTAGCAGTGTTAAGCCTATTATTAGGCCTAATAATGCTAAAATATAATAAATAAACAACAATATAATAATAATAATAATAAGTTGTTTATTGGGCTACAAAAAGTAATCCTGTCCCTTCCAACAGCCTTAGCCTACAGGGGGAGAGACAGGACATAATCAAAACAAAAACAACGCTGTCCACAAGCTAGATAAGCACAACAACAGATACAAAAAAGTTTATACAACTACAATTTCACACTAAATTAACAAATAAACAATTGATCCATACACTAAGCAAAAAAATCATACAGTTCACATTTAAGTTCCCAACCCGACAACCCAAAAATATCGATAATAGACGGCAAATCATTAACACGAGTACATAATCGATAAACAGAACTCACCCTCGAGGGGACAAAAACATTATGTCGACGTGTAAAGTAACCAGGGACATGAAAATTAAATTGACTCAACAAACTAGGGGAACAGACCTGCCCCCGAATCAAGGCCCCAACGAACAAAATATCACGAATAATAAATAGTGATTTAATAGTCGGAATCTTCAAAATCTTTAGAATATCCTCGTATTTAAAAACAGAAGACCGAAAAAAACGACGGTGAATTAAGTGCGCAAAGCGCTGTTGAACATTCTCCAACCGTGCAAGCAAGTAATCCGAACATCCGACCCAAACACAGGACGCGAAAACCAACCGGGAGCGTATCATAGATAAATACAGCAAACGCAACGGACCAACCGTGAGAAAGTCACCGATCAACCTCGAAATAATTCCCAGAATACGATTACAATTCGATACCAACTTCGTTACATGCGTAGAAAAAAGTAACGAGGAGTCAAACAGCACCCCCAAATCTCGTTGCGTTGTAGACCTGGTAAGAAACGAACCAAACAATCTGTACGGGAACACAATGCGATTATGACGACGAGTAAACGATACCACCACCGACTTTGATGCATTAATCTTCATTCGATTGGCCAACACCCAATGCTCGACAAGAACCAAAACACGTTGGAGAGCCTCACAGTCGCGTAGCTCCCCAACGGCACCCCCAATCTTGGTGTCATCAGCGAAAAATGACCGGAAATACCCCGATAACAAGTTAGCCAAATCGTTAACATAGATTTTAAACAATATCGGCCCCAATATCGAGCCCTGCGGCACACCAGCATCGAAAAGGTTGAAAGGAGAACTGAGGGTGCCGTTGCAGCGGACCCGACCGGAGCGCCCACCCAGAAAAGAGGCAAACCAGTAAACAAATCGGTCACTCAGTCCATAAAAGGCCAATTTTCTAAGCAGAATTCCATGATCAACCAGGTTGAACGCCTTAGCAAAGTCTAAATATATCATATCAAATTGCCCACGGGAGAGAAACACCGGAACAATAGAAGATAATGCTGTCATCAAATTCAACTCCACCGACAAACCCCTAGTAAATCCAAACTGACACGGCGAAACGAACGAATCCACCCAATCCTCAACCGATCCTAAAATTACATATTCCAAAAGTTTAGATGTAGAACAAAGCATCGATACCGGCCGGTAACTACCAACATCTAGTCGAGAACCCCCCTTGAAAACTGGAGAAACAATAGAATTCTTTCACATTGAGGGAAAGATACCAGAACACAAGGAAAGATTAAAAATATGCAGCAACGGAGTACTCAAAATTTCAACACATTCCTTTAAAATGAATGACGGGATACCATCCAGTCCAGATGATTTCTTTGGGCGCAATCTCTTGGCAGCACAAATGAGATCAGAAATAGAAACCAGTGGCCGATCAAGACGATCAGAAATGGAACCATACGGAAAACCATCAAGAGGATCAGTCACAGGTGGACCAGGACGACCCACAATAACCGCCGAAAAAAAGTAATTTACACTGTATGACCAAAATATTGTTGTTTATTTACTTTCTTTTAGCAGTATTAGGCCTAATAATAGGCTTAATACTGCTAAATAACAACTGGAATTAATTAGGAAATCGTCTGCGCGAACTTTTTGTAGAACAAATATGAAGGAAAAAACTGAAACTGAATAAAGTCTCTTATTTGTCTTTTTCCGAGCGGTAAAATGCAGATTAATGTCGTTCGAAATGCAACACTTGAACAAAAAAGTGTTTTTGCACGTGCAAGAATGCTGTTTGACGTGCAAAAACCCATTTTTTGCGAACGGGACCGCATTTTGTTTAACAGAAATGAATTTTTTACACTGGACAAATGTCTAAACTGCATTTTCAAGTAATTGTAAATATAAAAATACATTTATGTAACCGTAGAAATATATTTTTAGTTCTTAAATCCTCGGGTCACACATACTAACGAGCAGTTCATTTAGGAAATATAAAACTACACCTTTGGGTCAAAAATCGAATTTTTAACCTCAAAACTGCGAATTTAATTTAATTAATTAATTTCTTTTATATATTTCAGGTGAATTGAATTACACAGTAGGAAGAAACACTTTTTGTTTGATTCGGCCATTCGGGCGAAAGCAAGAAAATGGTAGAACAAATATTTATAAATTAATTGATTAATTTATTTATTTATTTTGATGTGAACTGGACGAGTACGAGCGCATGTTGAACAAGGCGATGACGGGGACAGAGCGCGCCATTTCGTCCATCCTCGAGAATTGCAAAACGCAGAGAGGAATCGAGTTTCCCAACATTTTGAAGCCGCTTAAACCGAGAGCGTTGTTCGCCGAAATTGCGCCGGTCAAGCGGCTGCCCATCGAAGGACCGAAGGGGATAAAGAGTCTGCGAATGGAAACGAACATTGCGACCAGGAATCCGATGAAATTGAAATGTCTCGAGTGGATCGAATGATGTTTAAATTGTTGTTTGAATGTCAATAAAAATGAAATATCTTTGTAAAAAATTCAAATTAGAGTTTCTAAATTTTGTTCTATACGTGTTGTTAGAATGGGGGTTCTCAATCGTTTTCGTGGAAAATAAATTTAATTATTTTTAATAGTGGGAAAAAGTGATGCAATAAGGAGTTTTGCGTGACGTTATTTAAGGACGGTCCCCAAAAATTATTTTATAATAATTTATAAATACGGTATTTATAAATTTTATAAATTTTTATAAATTTTATGAATTTTTATAAATTTTATAAATTTTTATAAATTTTTATAAATTTTTATAAATTTTTATAAATTTTTATAAATTTTTATAAATTTTTATAAATTTTTATAAATTTTTATAAATTTTTATAAATTTTTATAAATTTTTATAAATTTTTATAAATTTTTATAAATTTTTATAAATTTTTATAAATTTTTATAAATATTTATACGTTTTTATAAGTTTTTATCAATTTTTATAAATTAATTAAATTGCTGTTTATTTACTTAAGGGGATAGGTGCCCCTCAACAGCCTAGGCCTACAAGGAGGGACACCCCAAAATAAATACATCAAACAACAAAGCCAAAAATATTTATAAATTTGTATACATTTTTATAAGTTTTTCTGAATTTTTATAAGTTTTTACGGTACGAATTTTTATAAGTTGTTATAAGTTTTTATAGATTTTTATAAATTTTTATCAATTTTTATCAATTTTTATACGTTTTTATAAGTTTTTATAAATTTTTATAGATTTTTATAAATTTTTATAAATTTTTATAGATTTTTATAAATTTTTATAGATTTTTATAGATTTTTATAAATTTTTGTATATAAAAAAAGCTACAAATATAATATAAAGTGACTAAAACTAATTAAAGCAAATATTTGCTGCATAATTAAACTAAAGCTTTCATCACAGAAAATAGCAGCTAATTGCTTCCCTTTGTTTCCTAACGAAACCAATGAATATATTGCGCTTGCAACGGCTTTAAATCGCAACACTTCTCTACACTTCACCACTGTCCACTGAAGACTCACCAGTGACAAATTACTAACTATGATAAATTTTTAATTCCTAAACAAATCCTAGTGCTTCACTTATTTTATATTTCTCCATCTAAACTCAGAATTACAGCAAAATAAGTGTAGCAATACTTGTCGCGTTTGTTCTTCTCGGCTTTGCTGTTGCTGCTGTGGATGGAGGAAAGGGGTAAGATAAAGGTATTCATAAATTGTCAATAAGTTGTTTTTGTGCTTTAGTTTCTGGTTTATTGTAGAGAGGGCGTTGTGGGGCAGCAGACGGTTCAACTCGAAAATAAAGGCATGGCATCGCTTTACAGAGAAGCTAAAGCGGCAGTTAAAGAATTTCTTAAGGAGGTTGAAGATCTTACAAAGCAGAATAAGCCTATTAAACCAATGTTAACTCCGAAAGTGGAATAATAAAAAGAAAATTTAATTCTGAATTGGAATTCTGTCTGTGTTACAAACGTATGATTTACATAATAGCGGCGAAATTGAGCAAGAAGTGCAGCGAGATTTTTCGAGGATCACAGCGTAAAGTGCGGAGATTTTCAACGAGATTTGTCGAGAAATGCAGCGAGATTGTCCGAGAATGATGGCGAGATTTAGCTAGATTTCTTTGCTTGGTTCTATGCCACAAAAGCCTTTCTTCCTGATCTGCCAGTGCCGATGTCCAAGTGCTTTTGTTTTCGTTATTTGAGTAGATCGCTCGTCATGCAGGGAAGCAAACTGGGGTCGCGTCGCGGTGCATTGCGGTGAAGCTTTAAAACAATGTTTGGTTTTGCGATAGGTGCGCCTTCTCTTGTGCATCTGGAAACCGAGTTCGACTGTGTTGCGTATCAATAATAACCAATCTGCTATTACGTGTCTACAGCGCGTCCTCGTGTGGAAATACTGCAAGAAAATACTGCAAGTACTGTCATGCCTTCTGGTGGGATCGATCTTGAACCACCCACAAGACAAATTACTACAAATAACCAGTTTATGTCTATACGGCTATACCAATGTTCATTTGTCAAGTTTAGACTTATTGACCATTGCTGTCCACTGCTTGAGAGTTAAGCATTGAATCAATCTGACATTTCTAATGAAAGTGACGATACTGACGATACTGAGCATATTCCTGCTGCGATCCGGGTTATTATCGCACTTATTTCTAATAAATAAGCACGAAACCGCAGGTGAATGCTTTTCAAGACTTACAATCGGCGGCCAAAACTTGTCTAGGGTAAGTTTACAGAAATAAAGAGTCAGTTTTATCAATAAAAATACACTTTATATTTATTCGTTTAATTACAATGAAATGACTAGAATTAATGATACGAGAGCGACAAGTCGCTGAATAATGAGCGGGAAAAATAACAATGAAGGGCTTGCAACGACTGTTGCAAGCTACAAAGCGCTAAAATGGCGCTTAAACAACACACAGTTGTTAGGCGAAGGCAAATTGTCTTCGTTCTGCAAACTCACGAACGATGGTCGAAGACGATGGTTCTCGTGGGTTTCTTCTGTCCTCGTACGACGGCTCAGCGGCGGTGGTTCACGGGGCAGGCGTCCGGCTCTCGTTCGATGGCGGTGGCTGTCGTTCGCGCGGCAGCGACGGCGATGGTTCACGATCGTCGGGAAACTTCTCGGTTACGATTGCTGGAATTAGCTTCGGCTAATTCAAGCAGGATAGCTGGCTTTGTAATTCGTTACAAAGCAAGCTGGTGAAACTTGACGGTTACACGGTCCACTGTCAATACGTATTGTCGGAGCAGATATCGCAGTGATGTTGTGGGTTGTGTATTTTTGTCAAGAGTCCCGATTCGAGCCAAGGCGCGAGCCCAGCACGCTTCAATATTGCGCAGAAAACCTGCGCACTTAGCTCAAATGGGTGCAACTAGTGGTTATTACACCATATTGCACCATAACGGCTAATAACCGTCTTCACCCCGGACAACCTGGGGTGATATGTGCCTAGAGAGGATTTCTCCCCTCGGTCACATGATCTGACTTGGCGTGTGCCACAGTCAAATTAATTAGAAGACAATTAATTTTATCTTCTAAGTTGGTGAATATTTTGAGATCACCACACATCCCCCCATTTAAGACGAATCTTACATGGAGAGAAAATGAACGAACCTATTTACGATTCGTCCATGCCCTGAGTTCGCTCAGGCGTCAGCGGGCGCATCATGTCCGTGGCGTCGTCCCTCGGATTGGACCGCTCATTGACGATACACAGGTCGCGACCTGCGTTTGGTCCGGAGACCATTCCAGGGTTGACATGAAGCCAAACCTGAATGATTCTTGCCGAGTTCGCTCGGTTGAAAAATCCTAGCGCCGCAAACTCTATCGGATCCTCTGGCGCCAATCGTGCCCTCAGAAGTCGGTCGTGGAGCACCGATGGTGGGCTTAACACCCGAATGTGGTCTTCGAGCCACATAAACACCTGCCTTGACAACTTGTGGTTGTTGCTAAGCAGTGTTCGCGTATCCGGCGTCAAATAGAAGTGCGGATACAGGCGCATCAGAGTCTTGTATGCCGACTCTTTCTTCATCGCCTTGACCTTCGTCTCCGGCTTGGCTGGCGGCGGCGGCGGCGGTGGACGTGAGTCTTCCGTCGTGGCATCGTCGAAATGGCTCGGCGAGCCCAAGAAAACCAACGCGGGTGCGGAGGTTGACGAGGGTGTGACGCCTCGTCCCTGCGCTCGACCAACTCCGGTGAGCTTACGGGGTTCGACTGCCCGTTGAACTCCGGCTGGAGTTTGAGAACTTCCGGCGTTCTCCGGCCAAAACGAACATCCAGCGCCCTCTTGAGCCGACTGGAAAACAGCTAGCGACGCGGCTGCTGTGGCGCTCGTAACTGGAAGCGGTGTTCTTCCGGCTATTTGCGCCGTGGCCTTCGCAAAGGACCACTCGGTTCGTAACCGAACGGCGGCCTCTTCTTCGGTCTCGCCGTTTGCTACGACTTGCTTAATGAGCTCGGCTAAGATCGTAGGCGGGTCGAGCCGGAGGTGGTACCACAGCTCGACTTTCTTCTCCGACAGGCCCATCGGCGCGGTCCAAAGGTAAGTAATGGCCGCTAACGCCTGTCCTGGCGAAGGAAGAACACCAGGGTACAACACCCTAGTCATCCCCGGAATTAGCTGACGCTGAAAGTCCATCAGACGGGGATCATCAATGGTCTTGATGTCTGAGAGCTCTAGCCTTTCAGCCAATCTCTGCCAGTCCTTCTGCGACTCGGCGATCTGGGCGCTTTGATACGCGTCCAGCTTTTGGAGCACTTCCTGCTGCGCTCTAATGGGTTGCTGCTCGTAGCAGGTCCATTGTGGTCCGAATGACTCACTGAAAAATGGCCGGAGCTGCAGGTTGCTAACTCCAGCCGGCAAGCGGGAAACATATCCATGTTCGGGCAAGCGGCTAGCGTGTCCCGGTACAGGCACGCTACAGTCGGGAGAGATATCACCGACAACACGTCTCATGGCGTATGGAGTAGCCGGGTTGTCCACTTTGAACGTGGAGGCGGTTCGGCTACTTCGGGCGGACTGGATCGTGGAGTCCGATTCGAAGCTTAGCGAAGATGACGAGCCAAACGTCTCTGGTGTCCGTCCTCGTCGCGACTGCGGGCGTGGTAGCTGTGCTTCAGTCGAATATGGGCGCGATCGCCTCTGTCGCTCCTCTCGATCGCGGCTGGATTCTCGAAACATCGGGCGTGTTGCTTGATCCGGCGGAGGGAGTCTTCCCACCCTCAAATCCTCGTCTTGCGGCGGAGGATTGATGGCCGCTGGGGCCGGGAGTTCATCTTCTCGATAGAAAGGGAGAGCGCATCGCGCTTGCTCCTCTGCCTCGTGTTCTTGAGCCAGTTGTCGATTTTCGTCGACGCGAAGCTGCGCTGCGGCGGCTCGGAGTGCTTTCGACGAGAAGAATCCCGGAAAATCATTGAAGCACCCGGCGATCGCCAACTGGTGGAGCTCGGTTTGTGTGACGGGAAATTGCGGGTTCCCGTCACGAACGGACTTGCGGTACCGTTGCACGACTTCTCGCTGTGTCGTTTTGAGGTTTTTCCTCACTTGGTGGAGAGCACCGTAATTAATTCCGGTGCTCCTGAGCACTCTTCTGCGCTCGTGACGCTCTCGAGGCGTCACTGGCCATTGGTTGTGCAGCAACTTGGCAGCTAGTGGTCCTGGGGGGCTCTCGTCGAGCGTCCACTCGATTTCGTCGACACCGTCCACGTGAAGGCGCTCGATGAATCGGCCTTTTGCGCCAAATCCTTGCAGAGCCGATCTGCTGAAGTCGTGGCGCAACTTCCACCACGTGTTGTTTGCTGTCTTCAGTCTTCTGATTTTTTCGGGTAATGCCGCTCGAAAAATCAGCGGGTGCTGGGTCGGCACATGATCGGGGAGCGCAAACGGCGTCTCTCGATCCCTCTCGATCTATATTCGAAGAAAAATAAATAAATTAGTTTATTTAAAAATAAACAAATAATTTCTTATTTGAAATATTTTTTAAGCTTAGCGCTTGTGGCAGTGAGTCACTAAGGGATGTTGGTTGTCATGGCAACTCCCTTCGCACATGCTTGAAGCACGTGACTTTTATAGCCGCCATTTTTATTTTTTAGCGGCTTGTGTTTGAAGTCAGAAAAAGTGAATTTTCTCAATTTTTCTGACTGAAACACCAAGTGAAAATTATTTTAGTAATTTACCCTCTCTTGTAACGATAATTGGACATCGTTACCGGCTCCTTCCATCGGCATTTCGTCATCCGCATGGAGGTTGACTTCGTCGTCTGCCATTCGTTTTCTTTTTCGCGTTGAAAAAGAAATTCTTTCGGCTAGAAAGAATTAATAAATTATATTAAATATATTTATCGAATTTTTCCTTCAGAAAAATAACTTACAGTTTGTAGATTCGCAAAAAACTGTCGTGTTATAACGCACTCGACGCATCCACTTTGGAAACTACTGAGAAAGTGGCTAAGTTCGTTGATTGGAACAACGAACTTGTTTCGGTGACACCGAATGACGTCACAAATTATAACGTATTGTGAACGTTGTCATTCGAGTGTGGACTACGAATGACGTCACGAGATTGCTCTCTCGGATCTTTTGGGTAAACCCAAAAGGTGAAAGTCAACGCTATGTCTTGACTCGCGGAACGCGAGATCTCAAGTTGTACTTTGACTTTCGCGAAGAACAATCCAACTTGTTTAGATTGTCATCAGCATCGTCTCCAATGTCAGATGAGTTATTTTCTTCATTGTTCGAAATTTTCTCTTTTTCTAAAAACATTTCCTTTTCTAGATTTTCATCAAGAGAAACATTTTCAAGTCGCTTGTTTATTTCATCGACTTCGTTATTTTTGAGTTTTGATTTTTCACTCGATTCCGTGTTTTCGACAGGAATTTTGGATAATTCGGCATCATCCAAGGTGTTAACAATATTTTTTGTTTTTTGACCCACTTCCTCCCCTTCCAGCCAAATTTCTTGGTTGAAAACGGGGAAGTACGGCATTAATTCAGTGCCGTGAACAGCTGGATAAATTTTATTATCACTCAGCCGTCGAAGTTGAAAGGCGCCTCCTTGTAACCTTTTGACAATTACATAAGGCCCATTCCTTTTTGGTGAAATGCCTGCTGCTATTCCTTTAGCGGCATTTGAGAGAATATGAGACTCTCGCCAGACTAAATCATTTTGTCTGAAGTTGTCGAATTTCTTATCTGATTTTTCAGCTTTGACACGGCGTCTTAAATCTAAGACGTGAGACATCATATGCTGATACGTCTCTGCAATTATTGCTTCTAATTTCTGAACATATAAATGCGGATTTTTTGGGTCAATGACTAAAATTCCTTCCGGAATTCTTGGATCCCAAGGAATTCTTAATTCTCGGAAAAAATTTAAGAAAGCAGGAGAATAATCTCTGCCTCTTGTTACAGTTGTTCTCAAACTGAATGCAAATTCGCGTAGATACTCATCCCATTGGTCATGAATATCTAAATAAATCGAAACTAAATATTTAATATCTCGATTGGTTCTCTCCACAGGATTGCTTTGTGGATGATAAATCGATGTCGGTGTTCGCGACATGTAGAATTTTTTGCAAAATTCTTTATAGACCTGTGATCGAAATTGTGGTCCATTATCACTTATAATTTGTCTTGGAAATCCAAAAGTTATCGATAAGTGATAAATTGTGTTGGCAACCTTTATTGCCGTTGGATTACACATTGGAAATAATTCTGGCCAATGTGTAGCGACATCTACGATGACGCAAATGTGGGTATTGTTTTTTCTGGTTCTTGGTTTGGGACCAGACAAATCCACACTGAGGCAGTCAAATGGTCCAAATGGTCCAATCTGAGCGCCTTCTATTTCTGTCTTCAATCTCGGCTTGCAGGCCTGACATCCTTGGCAATGCTGAATAAAACGTGTAATATCACGTTTCATACCTTTCCAGGTATAAACTCTTCGAGTTCTGTACATTGTCCTCGCAATGCCTGGGTGGCCGGACAGTGGATGTCCGTGCATCAACCAAATGATTTTATAAATCAATTTTCTTGGCACAACAACTTTAAGTGCCCTACCATCCTCTCCTAATTCATCGGTAGAGGTAGGATGATAATGGAGTAACATATCTTCTTCAATGAGATAAGTACTCGCGTGTCTTTCAAAATTTCTTCTTTGAAGACGAGTTACTATGTAACTTGGATATTGCTTGTTTAACAAGTAATTGCGAATATGTTGGCAAAATTTGTCTGCTTTTTGCGCCGCAATAATGTCATCTCTCGTTGGAGGATCACATTCTAATTGTTTGGCAATTTTAGCTGCAAATGCTTTAATTAAAACATTTGTTGTTGGCAGCTCGAATTTTTTAGCCATCATAGCTCTTAATTCGACGTCAGGGGTTCCTGACGGATCATGCATATTAATACAAAAATTAATTAATGCTTGATCATCTTCATTGACTATTATTGACTTGGGTAATTCGTTCAATTTTCCCATTTGCCAACTTCGGCAAGGAGATGGACAATATGATAATAAATCATCATTATCGCCATCGTCTTCTGGTTCGTCAGGTGCGCTGACAGGTGCACGAGACAATGCGTCTGCTATTACATTCAGCGGACCTTTGACGTACTGTATTTCGAACGAATACGCCATCAGCTCCATTTGCCAACGAGCTAATCTGCCCGACGGGTCAGATAACGACATCAACCACTTAAGTGCTTGGTGATCCGTTTGTACAGTGAATGTAGTGTACTCTAAATATGGGCGAAATTTGCGCAATCCCCATACTACTGCGAGACATTCCAATTCTGTCACAGTATAATTCTTTTCAGCGGGCTGCAAGCTTCTGCTTGCGTACACGCATGGCATTTCGACTTCTTGGCCATCCACATTTTTCTTTTGTGTAAGGGCTGCACCCAACCCTTGTCTACTGGCGTCAGTATGAACAATAAATGGCATGTACAAGTCAGGCATCTTCATTGTTTCAGCATTCGTAAGCAAGTCTTTTATTGCGTTGAATGCTGCTTGATGATGCAGTTCCCAATCGAACTCCGCATCTTTCTTCAAGAGAGGCCTTAGTGGTTCTGCCACTGTGGCCAAATTCTTGATTAGGCGGTGAAAGAAATTCACCATGCCTAGAAATCCTTAAGATTTCTGTTTGTAATTCCTTAAGATTGGTAGGAGCCGGAAATTGCGTAATTGCAGCGACTTTTTTAGGGTCTACTGCAAGTCCTTCTACTCCTACTTTGTAGCCTAGAAAAATTAATTCCTTTCTACAGAGATGCGTCTTGCCAGGATGCGCATGTAAATTAGCTTCGGCCAATTTTTTAAACACTATATCTAAATGTTTAATGTGTTCTTCGAACGATTTGGATACAACAATTATGTCATCCAAATATGCCCATGCAAATTTTCGGTAAACGTCACCCAAAACTTTTTCCATCAATTCTTGGAAGGTAGTTGGTGCGTTTACTAATCCGAAAGGCATGACTAAAAACATTAGTCTTCCCATTGGGCTCCAGAAGGCAGTCTTTTCTCTGTCTTCAGGTCGCAATTCTATCTGCCAATATCCCTTGGTCAGATCTATAGTACTGACCCATTCGAATTCTCCGATTTCTCGCAGAATTTCCTCAATTGTTGGCATTTGAGGTGGGTTGTACTTAGTATGTGTATTGATGGGGCGAAAATCAATGCACAAGCGTGGGTCGTTTCCTGGTCGCATGACTAGGACTGGCCGCATTCCGTAATCGCCTTCAGCTTTGACGACTACGCCTTTGTCAATCATGTCTTGACAAAGTTGTCTGATTATTTCCCTTTTTTGAGGGTTTATGCTCTTAAAGGGGACACGGATGGGTTTCTCCGTGTCAAGCTCAATTTTGTGCTTAACCAGGTGTGTTTTACCTGGATCTTTAGAAATAATCCTTTTATGTTTGGATAACATCTTTTCTAATAATTTGGATTGCTCCAAATTTAAGTTAGCTTCTTCGACTAACTTTTGGATGAAATTCTCTTCATCAATTTTGCCTTGAGTTACACTTGCAGCGTAAGCTTTTGCAAAGGTCATAAATGAGGAATCGGGTTCCTCTATCTTTTCCAAATAACGTTCCAGCAACGCTTGTGGAATGTAGGGTAAATCTGCATCCACAGGTTGCGTGAAATTCCAAGACATCGTCTGTGGATTAGGTTGGATTTTTAATTTATTCATAAAATCGCAACCCAATAGTACCATTGGATACTTATTTGGTATTACGATGAACGGATGACGTAATGTGCCATGTGTCCATCGAAATGAAAGATGGATAGTTCCATCTGGAGTGACTTCTTCACTTGCCGTCGTAACTCTGACACCAGGTCCGATAGGTCGTAGATATTTTTCTAGACCTAATTGATTAATAACTGAAGTGGCTAGGAAGCTTTTGTTGGCTCCTGAGTCCAACATTCCAGTTATTACACCTTTTAACGTTTCTAACTTTAACGTCGGAAGGTCTTGGCTGTTTGGTATTCCAGCCAGTTTGCACTCAAACTTGCGCAATTTATGATGAATTGTAATTGGAGGCTCCAAAGGCAATTCATCTAATAACTCATTGGTATCAAGAGTTGTAGCTGCAAATAACTTAATGCACTCCTCAATTCCAGGTGTCTCTGGAACTGAGCTTGGTCTATCGTCTTTAATTTCGACTTTATCATGAATATTGGAAGTGTCTTCTTCAGTCGGAGTTTTGCCGACAATCTCCTTTTTTAACTCAAGAGATTCTTTTTCTTTTAGTTCTGTTTGACGAATTAATTCATCAATAACTTCTCCAACATCTTCCATTATCTTCAGATTTTCATTCTCTGATTCCGATTTCGGAGGTGACGCAGCGTCCACTAGACCTGATGGATCTGCGTCTACAAGTTTTTTCGAAACATGTCAGTTATGATCTTGACTGCTTTTTCAAACTCAGCTGTTGACACTGGTTTGTCCTTTTTAGAGGAAGGGCAGTCTTTTTGCCAATGCCCTAATTTTTTGCATAAATTGCATGGATCAGTGGCAGGCGATTTCTTTTTCGTTGCTGCTGGTGAGGCAGAACGAGAACGAGCGTCAGACCGGCGCTCGGGCGACACCGCAGGTGACTTTGAATTCCTTTCGGTATTCACCTTTGATGCGTCAAATAAAACATTTTTTGGTTTCATTCTTGGCTTCCATTTGCCTGCAACGGGGTTATTTTTTGCTAACAACGCCGCTGCTTTGGCCAATAAAGCCAACGTCTCATCTCCTGCTTCCTCCTCCTCTTCAGCTTCTTCAGCTTCAGACGGCGGAGTTTCAGCTCCAGTTATATTTGCATGTAACTTAGGAACTGAATGAGGATTTTTGACGTCCTTTTTGGAAGATTCTTTTTTCGAACTCTTCCCTTCCACCTCGTCTAGAAAGTCTTCGTAACTAGGTGGCTGCAACAATTTCAAACCATTGAAGGTTTCATTGTTTTGCTCAGCGAGTCTTTTCTCTCGCTTTAAGTACGCTGACCTTTCGGCATCTGTAAGGTAAGCTTTGTATTTTTCGTCAATGCGCAATTGATTGACCTCCATGAACTCGTTTAACTCGGAGAATTTCCCCGGGTCGGGAGCGTCCGACATCATCAGAATATTTTTACTATATTCTGTGAGACCAGCTCTAAACTGATCATCTGCTGTTGCATCAGTAACAGCATGTGGCATTCTGCCAAGCAGATTCTCTGCTCTTAGCATGTACGAATGTAAGCTTTCGCCTTTTCGTTGCTTAAGACATCTCCAGAGCGTCTTGATGTCTTCGCTCGATTCACCAAATTTAAACATAAATTGTTTAACGAAGTCATCCCACTTCGTGAAGTCTTTCCTGCGAAACCACTCCTTGACATCGCCAACCAGTATCCTCGGTACTAGATGGGCCAATGCACCTTCACAGCTAAAACTGTGAACCTTGCCTAGTTCGAATATTTCCAGCAAGAGGTTTGACCCTGCTTGCCAACTTCCATTATAGGCATGTGGGATAACTCGATCCCATCTAATGAACTTTTCATCTGTTGTTTGATGAGTCCATTTATCAGAAGTAAATTCATTTATTTTTTGCAAAATAATTTTATCCCTTCTGTTTTTTCGCTGTTGTTGAGCATTTTGCCTCAACAACTGGTCAATCTCATCTTTCGTGTAGAAATCGGGTCTTTGAGTTCTACTACGTGTTCTGTGACGAGATCGCCCTCTCACACTGGGACGTGAGGAATCTGTATCTGACGCAGATTCATGATTCGGATTTGGCGGCGGATCAGGGTCCGGAGGATCGTCGCCATCTGGCGGACGACGGTCTCCATTTGGTGGTCCCCTTCCACCTCGATTGCCATTCGAATTGTGGTCACGTGAGTGGCCACCTCCATGTCCATCTGAACTATCTCCACCTGGTGGGTCACCACCTGGCGGATTTCCACGGTGTCTCGGCCCATCACGGATGTCGTTATGACAATCTCGTTTTGGTGAACCTTCTCGCGGATTATCGTGTGACCGTCCACGATCGTGTGGTTTCTCACGTTCTTTATTCTTTTTCTCTAGCATTCCGATTAATCGGTCACTATTGCTAAAGAATCGATCCGAATCTTGCGGAACTTTTGGGGAATGATATTCGGTCGGGTCTGGTTGTCGCTTTCGCTTTTTGCGACTGTGATGACTATTACGGCTTCCACGACTACTGCGTGAGTCATCACTGTCAGTCCAACTTGATTGCCGACTGACTTTTGGTTTAGCTGATGTTAAATCAATCAACTCAGGTGATTTGGAAGCACCTTTTTGCAAAACTGGGGCTGGCTTTGCAAAATTATCTTCGCCGCAAACGTCTTGTACTTTTTGTACAACTACTGCAAAGTTTTCTTGCACCGTCAATAGATCTGCGCGAAGAATTTCGTTTTCACGAGCTTGCGCAGCTAAGTCGGCACGTAATAACTGCTCTGCAGTACTTTGACTTTTGGCGGCTTGACCAGCATCAATTACTGACTGCTGTCGAGCGAGAAATACTTCGTTTTCTCGTTGTGCTAATCTCTTAGCTCTTGCTGCTTGTTCTGCAGCATAATTCTCGTAATTTCGAGAACATGAGGGGATTGCTTCCCTCGCTCGAACTGGGGCGGTTAGTTCGGCAGTCATTAAATTTGTGTTGGCTTCCCGCAAATTTGCGTTGGCCAATCTCAAATTTTCATTAGCAATTTCTAAATCTTTTTGGGCTTGATTTAGTTGCTCGAGCCTTTGTTGATGCTCTTCGTCCGTAATTAGCCAGGAAGCTTTTTCCTGCTCTAATTGTAACAACTTAACATGGTCATTCGCACGTTGTTGTTTTAGTTCGGCATTTTGCTGCTGCATTTCTGCATACATTCCCTCGAACTCTGCTTGCAAGCCTGTTCTCACAATTTCAACGTCTTTTTGACATTGTTTGCGAACCATAGCTTTGTGGATTTGTTCCACAGTCATTTCGCTAGTGACTTTTACTCCCTCGAGCCTAGCTTGCTCACGGAGTGCGTCCATCATGGTAACACGCACGGGAGAATGAGAAACTTCCATATTGGAGTTCTCAGAATCTTGCTGTGCTGCACCTTGAACCGGTGACGAATTCAGCGAGTGCTCTGCACTTGACGATTGAATTCGTAAATTCAAATCATCGTATTGCGTCTTGGAACGGCCACTTCCAGTTGGATTATTTAAGTCCAACTGGCCGCTGGGCGGGGATGGCTGTTGTCGCTCCAACGCTTGCGTGAATTCATTCACGATTAACTGTGCCGAGTTACAGTTAGCTGTTTGATCCATGGTTTCAAACAGTTCTTGTGACTCAGTCACTTCTTGATCCATGGCTGGTAGATCGATCGCCACTCGTCTCTTCGCTGGTCTGCCTCTCGGTCTCTTTTCGCCTGGAGTCGCCATTTTTCAATGAAGACAAAGAAAGGATAGAGAAGAAAGATAAGCAAGATAAAAATGGCGGGTAAATTTTAACTAACAAAGTTATACAATGACTATCCCGGACGGGCCCCCACGTGCTGCGATCCGGGTTATTATCGCACTTATTTCTAATAAATAAGCACGAAACCGCAGGTGAATGCTTTTCAAGACTTACAATCGGCGGCCAAAACTTGTCTAGGGTAAGTTTACAGAAATAAAGAGTCAGTTTTATCAATAAAAATACACTTTATATTTATTCGTTTAATTACAATGAAATGACTAGAATTAATGATACGAGAGCGACAAGTCGCTGAATAATGAGCGGGAAAAATAACAATGAAGGGCTTGCAACGACTGTTGCAAGCTACAAAGCGCTAAAATGGCGCTTAAACAACACACAGTTGTTAGGCGAAGGCAAATTGTCTTCGTTCTGCAAACTCACGAACGATGGTCGAAGACGATGGTTCTCGTGGGTTTCTTCTGTCCTCGTACGACGGCTCAGCGGCGGTGGTTCACGGGGCAGGCGTCCGGCTCTCGTTCGATGGCGGTGGCTGTCGTTCGCGCGGCAGCGACGGCGATGGTTCACGATCGTCGGGAAACTTCTCGGTTACGATTGCTGGAATTAGCTTCGGCTAATTCAAGCAGGATAGCTGGCTTTGTAATTCGTTACAAAGCAAGCTGGTGAAACTTGACGGTTACACGGTCCACTGTCAATACGTATTGTCGGAGCAGATATCGCAGTGATGTTGTGGGTTGTGTATTTTTGTCAAGAGTCCCGATTCGAGCCAAGGCGCGAGCCCAGCACGCTTCAATATTGCGCAGAAAACCTGCGCACTTAGCTCAAATGGGTGCAACTAGTGGTTATTACACCATATTGCACCATAACGGCTAATAACCGTCTTCACCCCGGACAACCTGGGGTGATATGTGCCTAGAGAGGATTTCTCCCCTCGGTCACATGATCTGACTTGGCGTGTGCCACAGTCAAATTAATTAGAAGACAATTAATTTTATCTTCTAAGTTGGTGAATATTTTGAGATCACCACATTCCTTACAAGTAATTGCAAGTAATTGGCTGGTGGAATAATGAAACACCGGTAACCGACAAGTTTTTGTTGCTCTGTCAAGATTTGCAAAGTTTAAAACTCGATAGTTGCGATGAATTTTCTGACCAATTGGTTTCAACACATGTTCGATTGGGCACATTTAAAAATCTGAAATGTCTATCACTTAGTTTCTGTCAGTTGATTACTTTGAGTTCGATCAAAGAATTGTTGGATATGCACGGACCATTAAATGCGATCAATTGTTATGGTTGTGGTAACATACACGGTTCAGTGTTCGTTGAAATCGACTCGCACGTCAAAAGTAAGAACTTAGATATCCAGATTACGAACAAACACATACTTTGAATTTCATCCTGGAAATACTCAACACTAAAACTTAATAATTAATAAAGGGTGAATTGTCATGAATTGTCATGATATATTGTCCAAAATAATCTTTTCTTTCCTTGTTTTTGTATATGTGACCCCCATAAAATTACAATTAACTTGCTCTCAAAGTCTCAAACAGTTATCCGTTAACTTATTTTCAACAAGTCAGATAACCAGAAAAACAGTAAATGTGATGTTTAAACGTATAAAAGTTGTAAACTCGAATTGCGAAACTCTAAATGCTCATTATGCATATACTGTACAACATACTAAAAATTATTTTCCTAAGAATAACCAAGCGATCGATTCGTCATTCTGATCGCCACCTTCCCCAATTGATGTAAATTAAAATTTTCGACGAATTCTTGACGTGGGGTCGATCTTGAACCACACACAACATACACAAGACAAATTACTACGAATAAACAGAAGTAGCCATGAATCGCAAAGTGCGTGTGTCAAATAGTGTTTGGCACACACAAGGAAAGAGCTGGTTAAGAAAGTCTTAACTTATCAAGCGTTTACACGATCAATACCTGATATTTCAGAGCAGTGACACGATGTGTAGTTGGTTTCATGTTGTTGTTAAGAGTGGGCTCGAATCCCAAAATTTAGTTGATTACTTTGAGTTCGATCAAAGAATTGTTGGATATGCACGGACCATTAAATGCGATCAATTGTTATGGTTGTGGTAA
This sequence comes from Strigamia acuminata, assembly GCA_949358305.1. Taxonomy (NCBI): domain Eukaryota; kingdom Metazoa; phylum Arthropoda; class Chilopoda; order Geophilomorpha; family Linotaeniidae; genus Strigamia; species Strigamia acuminata. Next base: position 3,661,297 of record OX442315.1, on the reverse strand, counting down.
CATACACGGTTCAGTGTTCGTTGAAATCGACTCGCACGTCAAAAGTAAGAACTTAGATATCCAGATTACGAACAAACACATACTTTGAATTTCATCCTGGAAATACTCAACACTAAAACTTAATAATTAATAAAGGGTGAATTGTCATGAATTGTCATGATATATTGTCCAAAATAATCTTTTCTTTCCTTGTTTTTGTATATGTGACCCCCATAAAATTACAATTAACTTGCTCTCAAAGTCTCAAACAGTTATCCGTTAACTTATTTTCAACAAGTCAGATAACCAGAAAAACAGTAAATGTGATGTTTAAACGTATAAAAGTTGTAAACTCGAATTGCGAAACTCTAAATGCTCATTATGCATATACTGTACAACATACTAAAAATTATTTTCCTAAGAATAACCAAGCGATCGATTCGTCATTCTGATCGCCACCTTCCCCAATTGATGTAAATTAAAATTTTCGACGAATTCTTGACGTGGGGTCGATCTTGAACCACACACAACATACACAAGACAAATTACTACGAATAAACAGAAGTAGCCATGAATCGCAAAGTGCGTGTGTCAAATAGTGTTTGGCACACACAAGGAAAGAGCTGGTTAAGAAAGTCTTAACTTATCAAGCGTTTACACGATCAATACCTGATATTTCAGAGCAGTGACACGATGTGTAGTTGGTTTCATGTTGTTGTTAAGAGTGGGCTCGAATCCCAAAATTTAGGACCAAGCATACTTAATTCGTTTCTGTTTCTGTGCAGCAGACGTGCGTGGTAAGCTAGTTTTATTTTTGGTGCAACAAAAGATTTTGTATCAAGCGGTCCTGGAGAAGAATTTGTGGAAGAAAGGAAGAGAAATGGCTGGAGGAAAGTGGATTTTTCAGCAGGACAATCCATTGAAAAAGCATGGGAGTCTATCACTGCTAAAAGTTTTAAAAAACAAATTGATTCAATCCATACAAGGTGTATTGAAGTTGTTAAACAATGTGGAAAAGGAATCAATTATTAAAGTTAAACTGATTTTAATTTTTGTTAAAATTTGAAGAACAGGCTAAAGTTTTGTCACAGATTTCTAAGGTTGAAATTTGAATCGTTTATTTTTTTTCATTTGTGAGAAAGACATCACTCTTGTACTTATTGTAACATTATTTCAGCATGATTATAATGCAATTCTATTACTGATTTGGTTATATTTTGAAAAATGTTTATTTATTAATCATTTATCCAACTGGGCCAAAGTTTTGTCCTGCACTGTAGGTGTTTCAAGTCAATCTGGATTGCAATGCCATAGTGTGCAGAACCTTCATTACTTCTATACATGGTGTGTAAAATGTGCTTACTTGAAATAGTGGAAATCGGTATTGGAGTGAATAAGTTACGAAGCAGTCTTTTCAATGTTATTCAATCAGTGGTTCATTCATACGCAAAGGCGCTGCAGAAGGCAGTGCTGTCACAAGCGTTTTAGATGAATTTTAACATTGGTTGACCGAAATTCAGCCCACGAACTTTAAACAAATTAAACGCATTAGATTTTGTCTTGGGATAAAGTTTTGCCAGGCTGAATGGGGTGTATTCACCAGGAGTATTGTGATTGATAGGACAAGGGCTAACAACTCAAAGCAGGCCAATTTGGTTGTTATATAACAGGGGTTAAAAACTAATTTTTGGAAAATGGATTCCTAATAGCTTATGGATAGAATTACCTAAGACCATGACACATTTAAGGAATAGGGTTCCAAGAACAAGCTTGAATGAAAAATCTCCATACAATGGATTGTATGACTGATGCTTATCTGTACTAAACTCTATTCCAAAAAGTAATTGAAATACTCCCATTGGTTGGTTGGTGCTCTAGTTCAGTTGTGTATTGAATATGATGCTGTTTTTAGATTCCAGTAGACTTGTGCGAAGATGTTCAATGCATTTATACTGGTGTTATGAATCTCCCAACCAATGGGAGTATTTCAATTACTTTTTGGAATAGAGTTTACAAGTATGATAGGGGGAAGGGGGAGAAAACTCCCCAAGCATATTGCACCCCAATTTTGCTGGGGTGAACTCGCTAATTAACCGTTTTGGTGCAACAAATCCTTTGTTGCACGAAATCAAGCTAATTGCGCAGATTTACTGCGCAGACCCGAAGTGTGCCTAGACTGCAGGTGCAGAATTGCCACACCAAATTAAGCTCACGGCGCACATTTAGTGCACAAGACCGAAGTGCCCAGGCACACTTCGGTTCCTATATATTTGAGATCTACGAGGCATTTATTACAGCAATGTATCATTACTTACTGTACAGGTACGTTAGTATACGTTAGTTAGTGACGTTAGTTATAGGATCTGACGGCAGAATGCGCGCTACATGAAGTGACGTAAGCAGTTGGATTTGTAACAGCACCAACAGCCAATCAGAATCCGTGGCTGTCTTTGCTCTCGGTTGTTCTTTTTCACACAGGTGTTTAATTAGGCTCACTTCGCGAGCAACGTTTTCATTTAAGTTTTTAAGGAATAATCTTGACCTACGTCGTGGAATTGAATTGCGTTACGGTAAATAGGCTTTAAATGGCTTCTTCTAATAATGTTCAAGCTGCTGGAAATACGAACCGAACTGCCGATAGGTAAGGGGTTAATAACTTACATCCAAATATGAAAACTTTAATTATTCAAATAATTTTTTCCAGTGAACGATGGACGTTGGATGATTTCGAGATTGTTCGAACTTTGGGAAAAGAAAAATCCGAAAATGTTTATCTCGCCCGAGAGAATACAAAAAAATTTAAAGTAGTGTTGAAAGTGTTAAGTAAAATTAAACTGGAAGAAGCGCAAGCGGACTATCGATTACGTCGGGAAGTCAAAAACCAGGCAAATTTAAAGTCTGTAGACAGCATTGTAGTATTAAAATAATCTCAATATTATATATATTTTACAGGCATCGTAATATCCTTCGTCTGTTTGGCTATTTTTACGACGAGACCCGAGTTTATCTCATTTTGGAATACGCTGGTAATGGAGCAGCAGCAATGCATAAAGAATTGCAACGGTGTCAAGCCAGTTTCACAATAATTTATCCACTTTTTACTTCAAACTGTCATTTTAATTATGTGAAATAAATTTTCTGTACTTTTTTTCATTTACCTGTATAAATAAAGTTATTTTTCCACTTTTTCCATTTTTTCACTTGAAAACTCCTTTTTTCTCGAGAAAACACAGTTTATCATTTGAATTTCACTTGAAAATCGAGAATTGAGGCGAGATTAAGCGAGAATTGAGGCGAGATTTAGTTGTTGCATTACGTATACGTAATATACGTAATCGTCGAAAATTATTCCACATTCAACAATGCACAATGTTTGATTATTGTTACTAAAATTCAGGAAATGTAAAAATAGATTTAACCGTTAAACCTAAGTTTTTACTTTTAACATTAGCTTCAATTTGCTCATAAGCAAGAATATCAATGCTAGCACACTCGCTGAAGATTAACTCATTCATTGGATTTGGCATTCCCAACAGTTTTATGATTGAAGTAGAAGTTATCAAGTTGCAATGCGAAAATTCTACACTTTTCAGACATTGTAGCGCATTCGATGCAACAAGTTCCGAAATTAAATCGTCGAAAATTATTCCACATTCAACAATGCACAATGTTTCTAATCTCTTACACTGTACCAATAACTTCTTCATTTCTCGTTCATCAATCACTGGATCTGAATATACTGTGCCGAATATACTGTACAAACGCAGTTCACGGAGGTTTTTTAACGGAGCATTAACAATACCATCACTTTGATTAACAATTGTACAATACTTTAACGTTAATTTCGTTAACATTGGCATAGCTCGACCCAGAAGTTCAATGTTGATCGGTCGAATTGTTTCCAGATAAACACTCGTCAGATGCTGGGGCCATCTGAAATTATTCAAATCCAGGTGAATTCCATCCGCGGAGTGGACATACAAGTGTCTTAAATTAGGAAAACTGTTGGTCAGGATGGGAATATGTTCGGCAGTTAACAGGTGAATGTTTTCGAGAGAATAAGTGCGGCTTCCATTCGACAGTTTTGCAAACAGAATATTAAGCAATTGGTGGCAGTAATCATGTACAAACACTCTTAATTTGGGCAGTCGGTCGAGAACGAACAAACAACCATCGACTGTGACACTAGTTTCTTGAACATCCAAATGCTCCAGCTTGACGCAACTGCTTAAGGACCGGAGACCGTCGTCAGTAACTGTGTCATTAAACGAAATGTCGAGATATGTTAAGAGCGGGCAATTCTTTCCGATCGCAGCGACAACTTGATCCGTGCATTTTTCTGTCAAGTCAAGGTGAAAACGTTGGAGTTTCGATAAACGTTGAATCAGTCCTATTGTGGAGGCAATTGACAGTGTAGGATCGCAGACATCGTTTCCCAAGGTTAGTTCCACGAGGTTTGTACACACTTTGCCGATTCTGTCGTATAGAGGAATTATGTTCGGATTAAATAAGTACAAATGGTGTAGAGATTTCGCGCCGGAATGAATGAATACTTTTGAAAGCACATCTCGATCACTACGTTGAAATTTCGTACACAGGCTTTCGTAGAGCTTATTAATTAGCATGCGCGGTTGATTTAGCAGTTGATCTTGCATTTTTTTCTCTCGAAAATAAGTGGTTGCCGCATCTAGACATAATTCTTCAAGACTCGAGGCTGATTTCCTGCGAGGCATGTCGTCCGTAGTTGTAGATGCGAATGATAAATGTCTCGGAATGAATTGTTTATAAACGTATGTAGTGCGCCAGTCACAGGACAAACGTACGATGGACGCTTTTTGCCATGACGCTATTGGCAACATGAACTTTCGGCAAAATGGCGCCGATTGCGATCCTTAAAAACCAAAAGAAAAAGTGATCTAGACGATAACTACATCGTTAATCAATCAGGTGCAGAGTTTAGAAAAATTGGTCTTTTTGAGTGAACAATTTTGCGATGATTTAATTTTGGTGCTTGTTGAGTCGAATGCGCATGCCCTAACTTTGATTACTTTCAATTTGATTATGAAATTGTTGGAAATGCCAAATGCATTGAATCAATTATTCATCGTGTTTGTACTTTGTACTTGTAGTAATATTAATAACGCGTCAGCTTTTGTTGAAATCGAAAGTTATGTCAAAACGAAAAATTTGGATTTGCAGTTGAACCTTACGTAGGACTTTTCTTATTAACTAACTTGTAAGCGTGAAAAGCTAATAAAGTTATGTCCATCGTATCGTATGCTCCATACCCGTACCGCATTAACTCACATTAAGCCGCATGCCGGTATAGTGCGAGTTATACCGTCATGCCGATATACCCCGTTTTTAACGGCATGTGCTGCATGTCGATGCAAGTGAGAATAAATTTTTTTAAACAGAATTTCGCCAAAACAACTAAATGTGAAAATCCCAAATTATAAATGTTGAAAGTTCTCTTTTTGATGTAAATTCAGTTGGTTCAGGTTTCGAAAATGTCTAAGTTCTTTTTCAGTGTGTGAATACAAATAAATTCTAACTGCTCAACAAGAGCAGTCCTGCTTGGGTAAAGTGAAAATGTTGTACTGGTTTATTTTCGTTGAAAAACGATGTTAAATACATGAGATAATTAGTTCTTGGAAACAAGAACAAAACACACAAAATAATTAGTTCTCGGAAAAAGAGAACAAAAAGTCAAAAAGGTCACAGACCCAAAACAATATGAAAACGTCACCACATCTGGTGAAAATTAGAAACAACAAAGACTCGGGTTTTCCCTTCAAAAATTCACAGAAGGCAATTAAAACAGATTACAATAAAAACCCAAATATTCCCAACACCAATTTAATACAAAATTGAAATACACTAAAACCCTAGTTTTTACACTAAAAAAATCATTTTTAGATATCCAAAATGTAGGAATTCATGACACTTTTATAGCACTTCCGGTCACGCGTCACCTAAAATCGCACAAAAACACCTCCTGCATGTTGACTTCTCTGCGCTACACCGTGCCATTCCCCTCGAACTCGTATGACCGCTCGCTTCTCTAAAACTCCAGTTTTCACACTGGGGCCGGAGTTACAACGCTACTCAATTCGTCCATATTGTTACGTGGCCAAATGGCCAATAATGACCACGTAACTTATTACTAGTTTTTTACTTTACTTTAGCTTCACTAATACTAGCTGAGCTAAAGAGTGACTTAATTAACTAAGAGTGAAATGAAACAAAGCCAGAGTTTAAGATTGAAAACAATACAGTGTCTTTATTCTTTAAATCAAAACACTTAAATCATAAATACAAAATGTGAAACTAAATCTAAACTAAACCTAATAAATACTCTAAGATATGATTAACACTTTGATTCAATTTGGAGGGAAACAATCACACCACGCCATTTGCTGGCTGGTGCTAACTGTTTAGAAGCCCGGGATGGACTGAGCTCTAAGAGCCAAAGTGGCTCTTTTATACTAGAGTCACCCCCTGAGTTAATCCAGATTGACCAGCCCGTGATGTCACCATCACGTACGCTGGCTAGTGATAACTTTTAACAACTTCTTCAATTCTAGCGCTGGTTTGAGCTGGTCGGCAGACGACGCAACTCAACCGCGTGACAGCCCCCTCTTTAAATTTTTTGGTCTCCAAAAACCACAGTACTTTAGAATTTAAGCCAATTATTTTATATGCTAATCATACCTTAAAGAAAATAATCAAATATATGAGTCCCACCCCAGTGTTAATCATATCTTTTACAAAGTAAAACAAAATTCAACTTTTCCAAAAACAAAAATTACAATGAAATTCAACACTTTACTCTTCAAAATAACACTTTTTGGATTTTTCTACTCTTTTATATTACTTTTTTATTTCTTCGGGTTTTCTAACATTTTCTATATAAAAATATGAGATTTATATCTCAAATTAAAATACACAAAAAAAAACAAAGTATTCAAAATTAAAAGTTCATGGAAGAGGAGCTTTTAGCTTCTCTTTTTCTTCTTCGAATGGTTCCAAAGCCTTCTGATGCAACTCGTACAGAATCCGGTGGCGTAGATGAATTGGATGCGCATGGCGCATGTAGTCTCGGTCCACCAGATAGCTTCTTGAAAATTATCCGTGTTAATTTCGTTTACAAACTTTCCAAATTTCTGCTCTATTAAATCTTCAATTTCAATTGTTTAATAATACGTACTGTCACACACGAGCTCTCTAAATATCAAGTTGTTAACTTCAATTGAAAATTTTCTCCGGTCACAACAATATGCTTGTGTTCCCTTTGAAAAAGTTCAGTAGAATGTAGTGTAATCGCGCCGTGCCTGTTTGCGTAGACGGCGTGACCGGAAACTGCCAACTTCAGGTGGTCGCGCATGCGCGTCGTTGTCGACCGCACTTGCGACGCCTGGTGACGGTTTCGGAAGTTGATTTTCCTCATTTTCCGCCGGAAGTTCGTTCTCGAATAAGCCTCGCAACGATATTTGATCGTCGTCGTCAATGAAACGTTCCGTAGCTGCAGAAATAGGTTTGTTTGACGAATTTACGTTGTTGTCCACGATAATTTCATTTCCGCTGTCTACTTCTTTCAAATCCTCCGCAAATGTAACTTTTTTAGATGTTAAAGGCCTCGTAATGTCTTCTGAAAGTTCTTCTCTCATTTTGTACGGTTTCAGTCGCTCTATATTCACAATGTCCATCTTTTTGCCTGATGAACTTCGAATTTCGTAGTCATTTGGCGCTGTTCGTCGTACGATCTCATATGGCCCAGAGAATTGTGGCAAGAGCTTTTCACTTAAACCAACCTTTCTATTTGGTGTTTTCAAATAAACTAGCTCTCCTGGATCGAATTCCACATGTACTCTGTCCAAATCAAACCTTTTCTTGCTTTTTAAACCTTGTTCTTGTATTCTTTCATTGGCAATTCTCCTTGCCTCCCTGATAAATCTGGAAGTTCGCAAAGTGAATTCCTTACGAGGAAGATTTAAGTTGGCATCCACGTTGAGATCTGCTTCATAACCTCGTAATAAATAATACGGAGTGTAACCTGTTGTTTCATGGACTCCAGTGTTATAAGAGAAAAGAAGAAATGGCAAAAATGCGTCCCAATCAGTATGATCTTTATTTACATAACTCTGCAACATTTTAGCTATTGTCGCATTAAATCTTTCCGTAAGACCGTTTGTTCTTGGATGGTATCCGGAAGTGGATTTGTGAAGGGACTTAAACAATGCAGATATTTCCTTAATCATTTCATTTCTGTATTCTGTTCCCTTATCACTCAGAATCTCTCGTGGGCTTCCTTCTTTCAGCATGACTTATAAACAAGGGCATTCGCTGCTTCAATAGCTGTGCAAGCTGGTGCTGCTCTAGCTATTGCAGTGCGTGATAAATAATCCGTAATAATGAAAACGTACTTGTTTCCTGTGCCAGATGTTGGAAAACTGCCTAACGTGTCTATGGCTACTCGTTCGAATGGTCGAGACACTGTCGACCACGGCTGCATCAATCCTTTTGGCGGTGTTGTCATGGTTTTTGCACTTGCACACTTCGGACATGAGAGTACGTAATTCCTTACGTCCCTATAAATCCTTGGCCAGAAGAAACGTGTTCTAATTTTCTTCCAAGTTCTACTCAGGCCTAAATGAGCGCCTGTAAGACCATCATGCATTTCTACTAAAACATCTTTTCTCAAATGCTGTGGAATATACAGTAATTCTTCCGTGTTCAAGGAATTAAATTTCTTCTTCTTAAACAAAATATCGCCTTGAAGTACGTACTGCTGTAGCGGACGTCTTCTTTTGCGCGGAAGTTGCTCTATTGTCTGCAGTGATGTGATGAGTTCCATAATCTTCTGATCTTTACGCTGCTCTGCAGGTAAATCGAGATTTTCGAGCAATAATGAAGGAATAATTACTTCTTCTTCACTAATGTCCTCCGGAATCCTACTTAACGCATCGGCATCTGTATGTTTCTTGCCTGACTTATGCTGTACTTCATAATCATAGTCAACCAACTGCAGACTCCATCGTGCTAACCTACCATTTGGATTTTTGACGCTTTTCAGCCATTGAAGTGCTGAATGGTCCGTGATGATGGTAAACTTCTTTCCATACAAATAAGGGCGAAATTTCTGTATGCCAAACAATATGGCCAGACATTCTCTTTCTGTCGCGTTATAGTTCTGTTCAGCATTGCTCAATAACCTACTAGCATAACAAATCACATGCTCTTGGTTGTTAAGCTTTTGCTTCAAAATGGCTCCCAAACCATAAGCGCTTGCATCCGTTGATATGATGAAAGGCTGTGCAAAATTAGGATGAGCCAAAACTGGCACTGTTACCAAAGCTGTTCTTAGTTGTTTAAATGCTTCTTCATGAGGCGGTCCCCAGTCGAATTTCTCGTCTTTCTTCGTAAGGTTGACCAAGGGTTTGGAAATATCAGCAAATCCTAAAATGAATTTTCTATAATATGAGCACAAACCCAAAAATCCCCTTAACTGCTTCACATTTAATGGAATTGGAAACTTTGCTACAGACTCGAGATTTCGTGGATCTGGTGAAATGCCTTCTGAATCAATCACGTGTCCGAGATACCTAATGGTATCCGTCCCGAAAGTGCATTTGCTTAGCTTTACCTTTAAATTCGCAATTCGCAGTTTTTCAAAGACTGAGTCCAGATCTTGTAAATGTTGTTCAAATGTTTTAGAAAAAATTATAAGGTCGTCAAGATAGGCTATACAGACCTTTCCAAGGAGGTTGCCCAATACTTTATTCATCAATTTTTGAAACGCGGCTGGGCTATTACATAACCCCATTCCTAGGACATTAAATTCATAGTGTCCGGTTGAAGTAGTGAACACTGTCTTCTCTCGGTCTTGTTCATTTATTTCAACTTGATGGTATCCTTGGATTAAATCCATCATCGAGAAAAACTGGGCCCCTGCTAGTTGATCTAAAGTGTCATCTATTCTTGGTAGTGGGTACACCATTTTCTTTGTAATTGCGTTCAACCTCCTCCAATCAACACAAAACCTCCATTTACCGTCTCTTTTCTTGATGAGCAAGACTGGCGCGCTCCATGGACTTTCTGATTCCCTTATGACTCCTTGTTCTAACAATTTTCTGGTTTCCTCAGCTTCTACTTCTTTTTCTGCAATTGAACGTCTATACGGCTGCAAGTGAATAGTTTCATGGTCACCTGTATCAATTTTATGACTAAAGTTGGTTACTCTTCCTAAGTCTTTATCTGACATGGCAAATCTGTCCTGATTCTTCTGGAGTAACTGCTTCAATTGTTGCTGTTGGTTCTTAGTCATCTTATCTTTGGCTATTGCGGAGTCAAAATCAAAGCAATTTGCTTGTTTTTCATTCAACAACTCAACAACCTTAGAACGTGGGGAGTTAGAGTCAAAACAATTTGCTTGTTTTTCATCCACCAACCCAATATCAATAATATAATGTGCCTTACCAATTGCAGACTTCTCCTGTAGAAAAATGGACTTAGATGTTGGATTTGCCACTCGTATTACGCCTTTGCCGTTTTCAAACTTTGTTAACGTCTTACAACAGATAATACCAAACCTATCGATTACATTTCCTAAAGGTTCCAAAAACATTTCTGTCGTTAAAGCTGTGCTTAAATTAACTGGAACTGCACATTCATGCATTGGTGGAATTGCTATACCTTTTGTCATTCTTGCTACGTAATTCTGGTCCACATATGTCTTATTCATCGGGAAAACTGCTTCTAATCCACTTTTTCGGCCCACAAAGATTTTTTGTAAATCGTAATCAACAACACACCTCGCAAAAGTCATAAATGGATCCCCCAATAAAAGTTGGTAATTGAAACTTCTAACTATCAATACTTCTACTGAATACTGCAATTGTCCTATTTGAATGTTCAAATTTGTTTTACCCACTGGAGTTATTAAATCAGTTCCTATTCCTCGTAATCTAACGTTAGGTGTAGGTTGATAATCCAACTGTAATATTTCTGCTAACTCTTCACTCAAAATGTTCTTCTTAGCTCCAGTGTCCATAACTGCCTTTATTTCCAAATTCTTTACAATTACCGGGATTTCCAACAATGATTCCGAAATTTTTATATCAATTATTGTAATGTTGTCCTTTTTCCATCTTTTCTTCTTTTTCTTCTTACTTCTATTCGGATGGTGACAATCTCTCTGTGGCCGACTTCTCAGTTTTCCGTCTGTTGTTGGGTGTTGACTGTAGTGCTAGGACCTTCTCTTCTACGTCTTCTTGGTCTTCCAGCAGTACCACCTCTATCCTGTTGGTACCTTGGTGGATTATAAAACTCGCAAGTAAAGTGATGATAGCATCCACAAGATCGAGTATTATTATTATTACTATTATTGTTATTGTTAGTATTGTAGTCACAGGACAAACGTACGATGGACGCTTTTTGCCATGACGCTATTGGCAACATGAACTTTCGGCAAAATGGCGCCGATTGCGATCCTTAAAAACCAAAAGAAAAAGTGATCTAGACGATAACTACATCGTTAATCAATCAGGTGCAGAGTTTAGAAAAATTGGTCTTTTTGAGTGAACAATTTTGCGATGATTTAATTTTGGTGCTTGTTGAGTCGAATGCGCATGCCCTAACTTTGATTACTTTCAATTTGATTATGAAATTGTTGGAAATGCCAAATGCATTGAATCAATTATTCATCGTGTTTGTACTTTGTACTTGTAGTAATATTAATAACGCGTCAGCTTTTGTTGAAATCGAAAGTTATGTCAAAACGAAAAATTTGGATTTGCAGTTGAACCTTACGTAGGACTTTTCTTATTAACTAACTTGTAAGCGTGAAAAGCTAATAAAGTTATGTCCATCGTATCGTATGCTCCATACCCGTACCGCATTAACTCACATTAAGCCGCATGCCGGTATAGTGCGAGTTATACCGTCATGCCGATATACCCCGTTTTTAACGGCATGTGCTGCATGTCGATGCAAGTGAGAATAAATTTTTTTAAACAGAATTTCGCCAAAACAACTAAATGTGAAAATCCCAAATTATAAATGTTGAAAGTTCTCTTTTTGATGTAAATTCAGTTGGTTCAGGTTTCGAAAATGTCTAAGTTCTTTTTCAGTGTGTGAATACAAATAAATTCTAACTGCTCAACAAGAGCAGTCCTGCTTGGGTAAAGTGAAAATGTTGTACTGGTTTATTTTCGTTGAAAAACGATGTTAAATACATGAGATAATTAGTTCTTGGAAACAAGAACAAAACACACAAAATAATTAGTTCTCGGAAAAAGAGAACAAAAAGTCAAAAAGGTCACAGACCCAAAACAATATGAAAACGTCACCACATCTGGTGAAAATTAGAAACAACAAAGACTCGGGTTTTCCCTTCAAAAATTCACAGAAGGCAATTAAAACAGATTACAATAAAAACCCAAATATTCCCAACACCAATTTAATACAAAATTGAAATACACTAAAACCCTAGTTTTTACACTAAAAAAATCATTTTTAGATATCCAAAATGTAGGAATTCATGACACTTTTATAGCACTTCCGGTCACGCGTCACCTAAAATCGCACAAAAACACCTCCTGCATGTTGACTTCTCTGCGCTACACCGTGCCATTCCCCTCGAACTCGTATGACCGCTCGCTTCTCTAAAACTCCAGTTTTCACACTGGGGCCGGAGTTACAACGCTACTCAATTCGTCCATATTGTTACGTGGCCAAATGGCCAATAATGACCACGTAACTTATTACTAGTTTTTTACTTTACTTTAGCTTCACTAATACTAGCTGAGCTAAAGAGTGACTTAATTAACTAAGAGTGAAATGAAACAAAGCCAGAGTTTAAGATTGAAAACAATACAGTGTCTTTATTCTTTAAATCAAAACACTTAAATCATAAATACAAAATGTGAAACTAAATCTAAACTAAACCTAATAAATACTCTAAGATATGATTAACACTTTGATTCAATTTGGAGGGAAACAATCACACCACGCCATTTGCTGGCTGGTGCTAACTGTTTAGAAGCCCGGGATGGACTGAGCTCTAAGAGCCAAAGTGGCTCTTTTATACTAGAGTCACCCCCTGAGTTAATCCAGATTGACCAGCCCGTGATGTCACCATCACGTACGCTGGCTAGTGATAACTTTTAACAACTTCTTCAATTCTAGCGCTGGTTTGAGCTGGTCGGCAGACGACGCAACTCAACCGCGTGACAGCCCCCTCTTTAAATTTTTTGGTCTCCAAAAACCACAGTACTTTAGAATTTAAGCCAATTATTTTATATGCTAATCATACCTTAAAGAAAATAATCAAATATATGAGTCCCACCCCAGTGTTAATCATATCTTTTACAAAGTAAAACAAAATTCAACTTTTCCAAAAACAAAAATTACAATGAAATTCAACACTTTACTCTTCAAAATAACACTTTTTGGATTTTTCTACTCTTTTATATTACTTTTTTATTTCTTCGGGTTTTCTAACATTTTCTATATAAAAATATGAGATTTATATCTCAAATTAAAATACACAAAAAAAAACAAAGTATTCAAAATTAAAAGTTCATGGAAGAGGAGCTTTTAGCTTCTCTTTTTCTTCTTCGAATGGTTCCAAAGCCTTCTGATGCAACTCGTACAGAATCCGGTGGCGTAGATGAATTGGATGCGCATGGCGCATGTAGTCTCGGTCCACCAGATAGCTTCTTGAAAATTATCCGTGTTAATTTCGTTTACAAACTTTCCAAATTTCTGCTCTATTAAATCTTCAATTTCAATTGTTTAATAATACGTACTGTCACACACGAGCTCTCTAAATATCAAGTTGTTAACTTCAATTGAAAATTTTCTCCGGTCACAACAATATGCTTGTGTTCCCTTTGAAAAAGTTCAGTAGAATGTAGTGTAATCGCGCCGTGCCTGTTTGCGTAGACGGCGTGACCGGAAACTGCCAACTTCAGGTGGTCGCGCATGCGCGTCGTTGTCGACCGCACTTGCGACGCCTGGTGACGGTTTCGGAAGTTGATTTTCCTCATTTTCCGCCGGAAGTTCGTTCTCGAATAAGCCTCGCAACGATATTTGATCGTCGTCGTCAATGAAACGTTCCGTAGCTGCAGAAATAGGTTTGTTTGACGAATTTACGTTGTTGTCCACGATAATTTCATTTCCGCTGTCTACTTCTTTCAAATCCTCCGCAAATGTAACTTTTTTAGATGTTAAAGGCCTCGTAATGTCTTCTGAAAGTTCTTCTCTCATTTTGTACGGTTTCAGTCGCTCTATATTCACAATGTCCATCTTTTTGCCTGATGAACTTCGAATTTCGTAGTCATTTGGCGCTGTTCGTCGTACGATCTCATATGGCCCAGAGAATTGTGGCAAGAGCTTTTCACTTAAACCAACCTTTCTATTTGGTGTTTTCAAATAAACTAGCTCTCCTGGATCGAATTCCACATGTACTCTGTCCAAATCAAACCTTTTCTTGCTTTTTAAACCTTGTTCTTGTATTCTTTCATTGGCAATTCTCCTTGCCTCCCTGATAAATCTGGAAGTTCGCAAAGTGAATTCCTTACGAGGAAGATTTAAGTTGGCATCCACGTTGAGATCTGCTTCATAACCTCGTAATAAATAATACGGAGTGTAACCTGTTGTTTCATGGACTCCAGTGTTATAAGAGAAAAGAAGAAATGGCAAAAATGCGTCCCAATCAGTATGATCTTTATTTACATAACTCTGCAACATTTTAGCTATTGTCGCATTAAATCTTTCCGTAAGACCGTTTGTTCTTGGATGGTATCCGGAAGTGGATTTGTGAAGGGACTTAAACAATGCAGATATTTCCTTAATCATTTCATTTCTGTATTCTGTTCCCTTATCACTCAGAATCTCTCGTGGGCTTCCTTCTTTCAGCATGACTTATAAACAAGGGCATTCGCTGCTTCAATAGCTGTGCAAGCTGGTGCTGCTCTAGCTATTGCAGTGCGTGATAAATAATCCGTAATAATGAAAACGTACTTGTTTCCTGTGCCAGATGTTGGAAAACTGCCTAACGTGTCTATGGCTACTCGTTCGAATGGTCGAGACACTGTCGACCACGGCTGCATCAATCCTTTTGGCGGTGTTGTCATGGTTTTTGCACTTGCACACTTCGGACATGAGAGTACGTAATTCCTTACGTCCCTATAAATCCTTGGCCAGAAGAAACGTGTTCTAATTTTCTTCCAAGTTCTACTCAGGCCTAAATGAGCGCCTGTAAGACCATCATGCATTTCTACTAAAACATCTTTTCTCAAATGCTGTGGAATATACAGTAATTCTTCCGTGTTCAAGGAATTAAATTTCTTCTTCTTAAACAAAATATCGCCTTGAAGTACGTACTGCTGTAGCGGACGTCTTCTTTTGCGCGGAAGTTGCTCTATTGTCTGCAGTGATGTGATGAGTTCCATAATCTTCTGATCTTTACGCTGCTCTGCAGGTAAATCGAGATTTTCGAGCAATAATGAAGGAATAATTACTTCTTCTTCACTAATGTCCTCCGGAATCCTACTTAACGCATCGGCATCTGTATGTTTCTTGCCTGACTTATGCTGTACTTCATAATCATAGTCAACCAACTGCAGACTCCATCGTGCTAACCTACCATTTGGATTTTTGACGCTTTTCAGCCATTGAAGTGCTGAATGGTCCGTGATGATGGTAAACTTCTTTCCATACAAATAAGGGCGAAATTTCTGTATGCCAAACAATATGGCCAGACATTCTCTTTCTGTCGCGTTATAGTTCTGTTCAGCATTGCTCAATAACCTACTAGCATAACAAATCACATGCTCTTGGTTGTTAAGCTTTTGCTTCAAAATGGCTCCCAAACCATAAGCGCTTGCATCCGTTGATATGATGAAAGGCTGTGCAAAATTAGGATGAGCCAAAACTGGCACTGTTACCAAAGCTGTTCTTAGTTGTTTAAATGCTTCTTCATGAGGCGGTCCCCAGTCGAATTTCTCGTCTTTCTTCGTAAGGTTGACCAAGGGTTTGGAAATATCAGCAAATCCTAAAATGAATTTTCTATAATATGAGCACAAACCCAAAAATCCCCTTAACTGCTTCACATTTAATGGAATTGGAAACTTTGCTACAGACTCGAGATTTCGTGGATCTGGTGAAATGCCTTCTGAATCAATCACGTGTCCGAGATACCTAATGGTATCCGTCCCGAAAGTGCATTTGCTTAGCTTTACCTTTAAATTCGCAATTCGCAGTTTTTCAAAGACTGAGTCCAGATCTTGTAAATGTTGTTCAAATGTTTTAGAAAAAATTATAAGGTCGTCAAGATAGGCTATACAGACCTTTCCAAGGAGGTTGCCCAATACTTTATTCATCAATTTTTGAAACGCGGCTGGGCTATTACATAACCCCATTCCTAGGACATTAAATTCATAGTGTCCGGTTGAAGTAGTGAACACTGTCTTCTCTCGGTCTTGTTCATTTATTTCAACTTGATGGTATCCTTGGATTAAATCCATCATCGAGAAAAACTGGGCCCCTGCTAGTTGATCTAAAGTGTCATCTATTCTTGGTAGTGGGTACACCATTTTCTTTGTAATTGCGTTCAACCTCCTCCAATCAACACAAAACCTCCATTTACCGTCTCTTTTCTTGATGAGCAAGACTGGCGCGCTCCATGGACTTTCTGATTCCCTTATGACTCCTTGTTCTAACAATTTTCTGGTTTCCTCAGCTTCTACTTCTTTTTCTGCAATTGAACGTCTATACGGCTGCAAGTGAATAGTTTCATGGTCACCTGTATCAATTTTATGACTAAAGTTGGTTACTCTTCCTAAGTCTTTATCTGACATGGCAAATCTGTCCTGATTCTTCTGGAGTAACTGCTTCAATTGTTGCTGTTGGTTCTTAGTCATCTTATCTTTGGCTATTGCGGAGTCAAAATCAAAGCAATTTGCTTGTTTTTCATTCAACAACTCAACAACCTTAGAACGTGGGGAGTTAGAGTCAAAACAATTTGCTTGTTTTTCATCCACCAACCCAATATCAATAATATAATGTGCCTTACCAATTGCAGACTTCTCCTGTAGAAAAATGGACTTAGATGTTGGATTTGCCACTCGTATTACGCCTTTGCCGTTTTCAAACTTTGTTAACGTCTTACAACAGATAATACCAAACCTATCGATTACATTTCCTAAAGGTTCCAAAAACATTTCTGTCGTTAAAGCTGTGCTTAAATTAACTGGAACTGCACATTCATGCATTGGTGGAATTGCTATACCTTTTGTCATTCTTGCTACGTAATTCTGGTCCACATATGTCTTATTCATCGGGAAAACTGCTTCTAATCCACTTTTTCGGCCCACAAAGATTTTTTGTAAATCGTAATCAACAACACACCTCGCAAAAGTCATAAATGGATCCCCCAATAAAAGTTGGTAATTGAAACTTCTAACTATCAATACTTCTACTGAATACTGCAATTGTCCTATTTGAATGTTCAAATTTGTTTTACCCACTGGAGTTATTAAATCAGTTCCTATTCCTCGTAATCTAACGTTAGGTGTAGGTTGATAATCCAACTGTAATATTTCTGCTAACTCTTCACTCAAAATGTTCTTCTTAGCTCCAGTGTCCATAACTGCCTTTATTTCCAAATTCTTTACAATTACCGGGATTTCCAACAATGATTCCGAAATTTTTATATCAATTATTGTAATGTTGTCCTTTTTCCATCTTTTCTTCTTTTTCTTCTTACTTCTATTCGGATGGTGACAATCTCTCTGTGGCCGACTTCTCAGTTTTCCGTCTGTTGTTGGGTGTTGACTGTAGTGCTAGGACCTTCTCTTCTACGTCTTCTTGGTCTTCCAGCAGTACCACCTCTATCCTGTTGGTACCTTGGTGGATTATAAAACTCGCAAGTAAAGTGATGATAGCATCCACAAGATCGAGTATTATTATTATTACTATTATTGTTATTGTTAGTATTGTAGTCACAGGACAAACGTACGATGGACGCTTTTTGCCATGACGCTATTGGCAACATGAACTTTCGGCAAAATGGCGCCGATTGCGATCCTTAAAAACCAAAAGAAAAAGTGATCTAGACGATAACTACATCGTTAATCAATCAGGTGCAGAGTTTAGAAAAATTGGTCTTTTTGAGTGAACAATTTTGCGATGATTTAATTTTGGTGCTTGTTGAGTCGAATGCGCATGCCCTAACTTTGATTACTTTCAATTTGATTATGAAATTGTTGGAAATGCCAAATGCATTGAATCAATTATTCATCGTGTTTGTACTTTGTACTTGTAGTAATATTAATAACGCGTCAGCTTTTGTTGAAATCGAAAGTTATGTCAAAACGAAAAATTTGGATTTGCAGTTGAACCTTACGTAGGACTTTTCTTATTAACTAACTTGTAAGCGTGAAAAGCTAATAAAGTTATGTCCATCGTATCGTATGCTCCATACCCGTACCGCATTAACTCACATTAAGCCGCATGCCGGTATAGTGCGAGTTATACCGTCATGCCGATATACCCCGTTTTTAACGGCATGTGCTGCATGTCGATGCAAGTGAGAATAAATTTTTTTAAACAGAATTTCGCCAAAACAACTAAATGTGAAAATCCCAAATTATAAATGTTGAAAGTTCTCTTTTTGATGTAAATTCAGTTGGTTCAGGTTTCGAAAATGTCTAAGTTCTTTTTCAGTGTGTGAATACAAATAAATTCTAACTGCTCAACAAGAGCAGTCCTGCTTGGGTAAAGTGAAAATGTTGTACTGGTTTATTTTCGTTGAAAAACGATGTTAAATACATGAGATAATTAGTTCTTGGAAACAAGAACAAAACACACAAAATAATTAGTTCTCGGAAAAAGAGAACAAAAAGTCAAAAAGGTCACAGACCCAAAACAATATGAAAACGTCACCACATCTGGTGAAAATTAGAAACAACAAAGACTCGGGTTTTCCCTTCAAAAATTCACAGAAGGCAATTAAAACAGATTACAATAAAAACCCAAATATTCCCAACACCAATTTAATACAAAATTGAAATACACTAAAACCCTAGTTTTTACACTAAAAAAATCATTTTTAGATATCCAAAATGTAGGAATTCATGACACTTTTATAGCACTTCCGGTCACGCGTCACCTAAAATCGCACAAAAACACCTCCTGCATGTTGACTTCTCTGCGCTACACCGTGCCATTCCCCTCGAACTCGTATGACCGCTCGCTTCTCTAAAACTCCAGTTTTCACACTGGGGCCGGAGTTACAACGCTACTCAATTCGTCCATATTGTTACGTGGCCAAATGGCCAATAATGACCACGTAACTTATTACTAGTTTTTTACTTTACTTTAGCTTCACTAATACTAGCTGAGCTAAAGAGTGACTTAATTAACTAAGAGTGAAATGAAACAAAGCCAGAGTTTAAGATTGAAAACAATACAGTGTCTTTATTCTTTAAATCAAAACACTTAAATCATAAATACAAAATGTGAAACTAAATCTAAACTAAACCTAATAAATACTCTAAGATATGATTAACACTTTGATTCAATTTGGAGGGAAACAATCACACCACGCCATTTGCTGGCTGGTGCTAACTGTTTAGAAGCCCGGGATGGACTGAGCTCTAAGAGCCAAAGTGGCTCTTTTATACTAGAGTCACCCCCTGAGTTAATCCAGATTGACCAGCCCGTGATGTCACCATCACGTACGCTGGCTAGTGATAACTTTTAACAACTTCTTCAATTCTAGCGCTGGTTTGAGCTGGTCGGCAGACGACGCAACTCAACCGCGTGACAATATCGTGCGCCTCCAAAATGCACAATCGGGGTGCCGTTCCAACGGCGAATCGTCTAAGGGCGAATCTGGCCATTCGGACGAATGGCGAATTTCGACCTTATTCCGTCCAAAAGCAGTCCCAATGGCAAATTTCTCCCAATTCGCCATTGGGAACGTATTTGGACCTTTCTAATGGCGAATTGGTAGAAATTAGCCACAGGAGCGCGACATGAATCTGCCGCAACAAGCTGACGCAAAAAAATGGTTTAGGATAAAAAAACCAGTAAGGTTAGGTTCGCGGGGGGTCAAGGGGGGGCGCAGCCCCCTCTTGTTAGCCCTTCTTAGGAATTGGAAGTCGTGGGATATGACGCCCACAGATTCGCCATTGAAAACGCAAATAACATTTCCAATGGCGAATTTCAATACACACGTTTCCAATGGCGAATTTTCCCAGATTCGCCATTGGAACGTCAAAATACCTTTCCAATGGCGAATTTTCAAAATTCGCCATTAGGTGATTCGCCGTTGGAACGGGTACCCGCACAATCGCTGCACCAGTCGCCGCAAATTCTTCCCGACTGATAATTTTACTTCACATGCACGCACGCAACCGTCTTGTCCCCGAAAAATCTCTACAACTCTTCCTATTTTCCATGTCATCCTGGGCTGACTTAATTCTTTTATAAGTACGACATCTCCCGTCTGTACTTCTCGTGAACTCTTGTCATTCTTGCGATGCACTCTCAACTCGGTGAGATATTCTCGTTCCCATCGCGTCCACCAATGCCCTAACTTCAGTTGACGGAGTTTCCAACGCTTCAAAATTGTGACTGATGTCGATGACAATTGTTGAATCGCTTTTTGACTGGGGTCTGGCAAAGTACAGCTTTGTTTTCCGACCAAAAAATTAGCCGGAGTTATCGGGTGACTATCTTCGTCTTCGGTGTATACGTAGGAGAGTGACTCGACTTCTGAGAGAATGGTTGTCAACTCTTCAAAATCCAGGGACGACTTTGCCAGGACTTTTTTCAAGCTAGACTTGGTTGACGTCACCATTCGCTCCCAAAAGCCACCCCAGCACGGTGCACGTTCGACTATACAGGGTGGAACAAAAGTCTGTTCCCCTCAAATATTTCCTCAGAAATTGCATCTAGGACAACTTTGATGAAGCATTTTTATTCGCAAAACGTTCGTAAAATCGCACATATTGCAAATATCTCACTATCACATATAGCAATATATTGCGATACATTGCAGATGGCAGCAACTGAATAATGCAGCTGCGATATTCAACATATAGACGACTAAATCTTACCGAATCCTAACCGAATCCCACTTTTGGCGAAACGTACATAATTGCCGTGAGACTATGCGAGAATTGAGGCAAGATATAGCGAAAATTGATCCGAGATTTAGCGAGAATTGAGGTGAGATTTAGCGAGAATTAAGCCGAGATTTAACGAGAATTAAACCAAGATTTAGCGAGAATTGAGGTGAGATTTAGCGAGAATTGAGTGAGATTTAACGAGAATTGAGCCGAGATTTAGCGAGAATTGAGCCAAGATTTAGCGAGAATTGAGGTGAAATTTAGCGAGAATTGAGTCGAGATTTAGCGAGAATTGCTAATTTTATTTGAAATTTCTATGCGTCTGGAAAATAAACAATTTTAATATTTACTTAAAACGAATTGAACTCGGGGTAAATTAATCTAAAAAAAATAATAAAAATTAAAAAATTAAAAATTAAAAAAAATAATAAAAACTAAAAAATTAAAAATTAAAAAAAATAATTTTTTTTTATAAAATTTTATAAAAAAATTGCTAATTTTATTTGAAATTTCTATCTCTTCGGCTGAAAAATAAATATTGTTTTCATTTCTCGGATGATAAATTCAGACAAGGAATCAATCGTACGAAACGAATGAATCGAATGAATAATGTTTAAAATGTACAAATTTGTACAAGTTGAACGAATAAAATAAAAATGCTATTTGAATGCGTAAGAGTAGATTGAATGACGATTTGTTGCGAGGGTGTTAGTTCGGAATAGGGAGCAGAGTTAGTGACGTCACAATTCGTTTTTGTTCTGCGCTTAACGTGGGAACATGGGAATGGTTTTTAAGCCTACATTTTCGGAGAGAAGGTATAAAAAGCATAAAAGACACAGAGTACAGGTCTGTGTGTATATCTACATCTAGTGTAAGATATAAAAGCCGATACAAAACCAGGACTGAAGTAAAATCATGAATTAATATTACTATGATTGTTCTCCATCATTTCCAAGTGTATTATTTGTTTAAAACCTACATCTACGTCCAAAATGTGTTGCGTTATCTGTATTCTAATCAATCTGGAAATAAAATTTTGCAGAAAGAAAGAAAACCTGGCCAATTGTTTTTCTTTCCTGCTTTATTGAAGGAGAGGTGGCAAAGCGATCCATCAAAAATAATCAGCACGCTTCAAAAAAAGGACAGTTCTCCAATACACTGAAATTGATAGAAATAAAAAATTCATTTGTACTGACAATGTCAATAAGAAGATGCAAATAAAGTAGGAAAAATTGAAAACATAGCAAAATACATTCTACTTGAAGTTATATTTACCACTTGTTAATAATTTTGTTTTTCATGCCTACTAGTATAATTTAAACATTTGAACAAAGCATTAATTGCATTTTAATATTTAACTTGTTTTCTAGAAGTGCCCATTAGTGTCTGTGACGGTTTACAATGGCTATAAATGCCTATTTTCTTAGAAAGAAGCGCTGTTGCGCCATTATCATGATATCTCGAAGATATTCTGTGTAAAACTGATAAATGTCTGGAATAAAGTTATTTATGATGTTTCAAATACAAAGATGTTCGTTTATTAAGAATAAACACTCATTCCTACTTGATATCAAAGGATTCCGGCCGAATCACGAAGAGTCGTCTGCTAAAACCGCATTTGTCAATGCGCAATGTTGCCACAAGATGGCGCGATTACGATTTAGCGGCAAATTCAAGATATGAATATAAAACATGTAAATAAATATAAAACTATATTTACTAGAATGAAACGAAGCTTTGTGAACATTAATATAAAGATATATTAATGTCTTGTGATGTTAAATACAATGTAACTTCCATTTTCTGCGGGACAGGACATTTGGTGATCAATCGATCAACCAATAGATCTGATTGGTGGATCCATTTCCGGTCCTGGGTATCCAGTTCCGGTTGTGGTGAGAATTAGCACATTGTTCCTCCGTATCCACTTCCGGTGATACGGGATTGGAGGGATTCGTGGAACCCATGTTCCAATTGGATAACTGGATTAATCCTTAATCCAGTCAGGTTATATAAACCCAAACAACCGGCCATTCTGCAGCTCTGTTTGATTATTTTCTGTTTGGTATTGTTACTTAAGAAATATGATTCGTTGTTCACGTAAAAAACCTTTTGGTTCTTTGTTGATTTATTCGCAAAGAACCGTTGCATGATTCTACAGAATCATGCCACCGCCGGCAATTGAAGTCGAAGTGCTGGGATTATTATGTTGCATAAATGTTACAGTCTACGGTTGCGACGCCGAAGGAGAACCCGCCGTTGTGCAATTCAGTATCCTCCGGACAGGACCAAGTTGTCTTTTTCGGTATGAACGTATTCCGTTACCACGAGTAGCATCGGTATTGTTGAGAATCGGTTCCTTCACCTGATGGTGCCAAAGCAGTCTGTTTTACAGTAACCACGAGTAGCACCAAGTGTTTGGCAAGCTGATTCTCATGGTATTCGATGCCAAAGCAGTCGGTCTATTATTAGTACCGCGAGAGATAAAACTGCTGTGCGGAGCCGCGAGCTATCGACCCCTGTGTACGTGGTACCGTCAACCACTCGATGGACGACCGTGCTGCGACGCCGGGGACGCTTGATACCGTTCTGCATGGCAAGGCGTATATTCTAATCGATGGCAATTGTGTGTTGCGACGGGAAGCTTAATCTTCATTTTATTTATAACAGCAAAACTTAAACTCGACAACCAGTTGGACCAAAATCAAGTCAGAAGACTTAATCTCATATTGAACTCAATATAACCGATAAGTTGACGACAACTTATTCCCGAAATATCTAAATAAGAATTCACAACGATATGAATTAAATATAATTCATAAGTGGAATATTGATAAGTAAATGAATACATTTACTTACACCAATATCCTCCCAAAGTTGTGGCGGTGCAGACAAAGTCAACCGCAATGCTCAGATCATTCGATTTATCGACGTGCGATAGTTTACACAGCGAACCAAGGAAACCAGCGAAGCCGTATCGGACTCCAGGACACAGCCATCCGGCTTAAGATGACATCTATAATCAGGTCGAGCGATGGGGAAACCGCTCCCATATTCCAGACCCGTAGTGATATTATTCTAGGGCCAGTTGGCCAATTCTTTGTATAGTTTAATAGCTGATTTAACTTGCCAAATGTCGGCATTAGTCCTATGTATAATTTAGCCTTGATATTATTGTTTACCAACAATAAACTGTCTTGTATTTATCTCGTATTGTATTCACTGTTTATTTATTGCGATCTCTTCCCGGTACCATTGTTAAATGGGAGTTGTGGTCGTCACCGTCACACGTGGAGGTCCCACCGAGATTAGGTTGCAATTAAATTCGATTGAATTGCAACAGTGAATATTGGAGATAAATATTTAACTAAAAGATTTAAGTTAAAAATAGACAGATTAAATTCTCAGTTTATATTTCCATGTGAAGAAGTTAAACTGATGAAATAGAAATACGTAGTAGATTTTCCTTCATTATTTTCGTTTGAAGATTTTAGGGATTTCAAAGACTACCACCTAATCTCACACGTGGAGGTCCCACCGAGATTAGGTTGCAATTAAATTCGATTGAATTGCAACAGTGAATATTGGAGATAAATATTTAACTAAAAGATTTAAGTTAAAAATAGACAGATTAAATTTTCAGTTTATATTTCCATGTGAAGAAGTTAAACTGATGAAATAGAAATACGTAGTAGATTTTCCTTCATTATTTTCGTTTGAAGATTTTAGGGATTTCAAAGACTACCACCTAATCTCACACGTGGAGGTCCCACCGAGATTAGGTTGCAATTAAATTCGATAGAATTGTAAAAGTGAATTTTGAGATAAATATTTAACTAAAAGATTTAGTTAAAAAACAGACAAGTTTCAAACCATGTTTATTTTCTTGAGAAACACCAAAACAGTCCTTTAACTAGGAATTTCGGAAGTTATAGACCTATCACACGATCACTGAAATAGGTTGCAAATTAATTCGATCGAATTGCAAAAGCGAATCTTGAATCCGATATTAACTAAAAAATTTTAGTTAAAACAGACAAATAGATTTTCAGTTTATATTTTCATGTGAAAAGTTAAACTGACGAAATGGAAACGTTTAGTGAACTCTCTTTACTATTTTCGTTCGACAATTTAAGGAATACGAAGTATTTTAAATAAGAAATCAAAAAAGTTTCGAGTGAAATAAGAATACAGATATTTTTTTTCGAAGTTTGTTTTATTTCGAAAAGCTAAAAACATACAAGTTTAGAAGGCGGACTTCTTACGAATTTATCTTTCCACCTGAAAAGTTAAAACGAAGAAAACACCGCAACTATTTGGAAATATTTACAAGAAATTAAGTTTCTTGTAACTGTACGTCGACACCGATAGCCAGCGACCACGCGCCATAGCAATACGCGTCGATCTCCGTATCAAACGCAGCAGGGAAGCTACTCAAACCTTCAACGCAAGGTGCGAACGAATGCTTGGAAATTATGGCGGACAACAGATAAAAGACAGCGGAGAAATGTTACAGAAGGTTCGTAGAGATTTATTTAAGTGTCGCGAACTAATTTTTCCACTGCCATCGGTACCAAAGATAATTTAGTTGTTGGAGAAAAACAACACACTC
Organism: Strigamia acuminata; assembly: GCA_949358305.1. NCBI lineage: Eukaryota > Metazoa > Arthropoda > Chilopoda > Geophilomorpha > Linotaeniidae > Strigamia > Strigamia acuminata. The sequence continues at coordinate 3,635,563 of OX442315.1, read as the reverse complement.
CATTTCGCAGAAAAGATTTGCAAATCGAAATGAATATTACCTTTATTTGAAGGAATTAACTATTTTCACAAAAAGTACATTTTTTCCTTCGGGACAATGGAAATTAAGAAAATATAAAATGGCGGCGAATGAAGTTGCCGACCACGTAGAATAGTATTTTTTACATTGAAAGTTACGAATCACGATAAACGCTTTCCCTCGGAAAAGTAAAAGGATTTCATTCAATCTTTCCTTTCGGAAATTTAACAGTGTTTTAAGTTTCCAACGATATTTGGGTCTCCCAAATTTTGAGAATTTCTAAATGAAATTTAGCTGTTTGAAAAACAACGAATATTTTTAGTAATCTAATCGGACATTTTCCCACATGATTTCTTAAAACCGGAATAACAAATCCATTTGTGGCTATGAACTTTGCCACATGAAATATTTACGGAGCGAATATTTTTTAATTGGATTGAAGCTTTAAAATCAGATAGCTGATTTAAACGAAGAAAATAAGTTTCAAAGTAATTATTTTTCTTTCGGAAAAATCAAATAAATCACCGCTGATGAAAAGTTGTATTTTTCCATTCGAAAAAACTAAGAATTGCACAAGATTTATCTTCTATTTTGAACATAGATTTTATTCGGAAAAGGAAAGATTCTAGATACATTATTTTTCTCTAAAAATTAAGAATTTAGTCAATTTTCCTAAAGGTTAATGGAATGTCATCATATATTTCGTTCGTAATTTACGTGTTAAAGTTTAATCAGAAAAACGATTGAATATGTTTTATTTGCGATAAGTAAAAGAAAGGTTCTTTAAAAATGGAATTTCGATGCAAATCCCACAGTAAAGGGAATGTTATGTGTGAGCAATTAACGAAAAGTTGGAATAACTTCATTTTATTTCATTCAAAAGTAGTTGTGAAAAATCAATTTCAAATATTTTTCAAAGAAAAATTATTTTTATCGGAAAAAAGTAATTTACATGTCCTCGCGCGGACCGAGTAGTAAACTGCTTAATTGTGACATCGATACTGTTATTGTGTCACGTGTTATACGGAATTCCAAACCAGTGAATTACGAATTTTGGCGCGATAGGAATAGAAGTTTGACAGTGAAAGTTCTCCAGATTTGCCTTTTCATTTGAAAAGTTCAAATTGAGGAAATGCTGCAGCAGATGAAGGTATTTACGACAATTGAGATTTAAATATTCTTTCATTCAAAAGATAAAAGATCTCTGCAAAAACATCTCGTTATTAGAGATAAGGGGGACGAAAATTATTAAAACGAATAATCAAAGACACGTCCTTCGTAAATATCGCAAAGGAATAACTAATTGTGAAAACAATTGTCCGCTCAGGAAAAGTGGAATTTAGCTAGATATTTTCTTTCGAAAAATCAAAGCAATTGTCATCAAAAAAGAAAGATTTGATGAATAATTTTTACCCAAAAGTCTAAAGGATTGTCGAATAGTTTTCTCCCGAAAAACAAGTACACATTTGTACCAATAACTTTATCGTTTAAAGTAAAATTTCGAATATTTTCTTTTGGAAGATTAGAGAATTAGATAATTTTTCTCGCAAAACAAATTTAAAGAATTTTAACGAATTTTTATTTGTTAAAAAAATTTGTTAAAAAAGGGGGAGATGGATGGTGAAAATTTATTTTTTCACACTCGAAAAATGGAATTTAAACCCGAAAAAGTAAAGACTTGGTCAAATTATTCTTCCTATTGGAAATGAATACACAATGTTGGGAATCGAAAATAGATTTCAATTACAAAGGAATGATTATTTGAACGATAATTGAATAAGAATAAGAAAAATTGAGAGTTTGAGAAAACTTTATTAAAGTTGTGGTTGTAACGATATCACACACTAACGGAATAATTAAAAGAAAAATATTTTTTGAAGAAAAGTTATTTAATTATTTGGATTGGTAAAAATCCCAAAGTTCAAGAAGATTGAAGTAAGTTTATTTTATTTTCATTTGAAAAATACAATATTTTACGAATGTCTTCCCGAAGGAATTTTATTTTATCGGTAAAATTGAATCTCGAAGGGAACGGACTTAGTAGAGAACTACTAAATAGATGTAACGTCCTTTATACCATTGGCCGACACTAACATCCGCCAATCAGAAGTTGGGAGATCTAGGGATCCCCAGCCCCCTGCTATTAAAGGAGGACCAGATCAGATACTGATCATTCGCATCCAGACCAGACCAGAAGACGTGTTCCAGAGTCATCTTGACCACGCCGTCCCGATTTCAGTCACGATTCGAATTTTGTGTGCCGTGTAACCTGCAAAAGCTAACACGTGTCAAACAAACGCGAAGTTTAATTTTATTTTGTCAAAAGTAAAGTTTAGAAGTGTTTCTTGTTGAAAAGTGTATTATATTCGTCTTCTTTATAAATTAAAGAATTAAAATCGTCAGATTTTGAATTTTTTTATGGCTCAAAAACCATTGAATATGATCGATCCAAAAGGAAATAATAAGCAGACAAACTTAAATTTAAGTTCTGTACCACTTGGCGATCAAACAGAAAAGATTCCCGATCATTTTACTCTGTATTGTAATCGTCATGGACTGGATAAAACCAAGTTTAAAAATATAATCGAAGCTTCAGACTATGTAAAAGCTAGGAACTGGCGAGATCGTACCCAATCTCAATCTTCACATCAAGATCCAGTACGGAATCCACAAACATACAGCCGAAACTTAGTGAATCAAGATTCTCATACTATGTTTCAAACATCCAGTAGGGGATCTAAGTTAGAAAAGTTTAAACCACCTAATTCGGTAGATAAGGGGGAAGAGAATTATAAACCTAATAATTCTCATCCAGAGAGTTCGTTAACTAACCAGTCGGTTGTTCAGAACAAATTAAAACTCGTTTACAATCGAGATCAGCTAATTTCAGTTCGATATGCTAATCCAGCTGAAGCACAACGATATGTGGCTAGCCTTAATCTGTCGATTAACCTACCGCTATCAAAAGAATTGGGAACCGTAAACAAAAGTTTTGGGCCACCAATATCAACGCAAAGGAAAGATATTCGGACTCCAAACAAACATTTGCAGTCAAATAACGTACAACAACGTGCCCGATCGCCGATCACAAACTCATGTTTGCGGACGTATGATTTGTCTACCAAGAAGAGTCCCCAGCCAAGACAATTCTACCTAACGCCCATTTCAAATCGAAAAAAAGTCAAGCAAACTTTTCCCTTGAAAAAGTATTACCAACACGATAATGAGAATGATTTTAAACCTAAAAAAGAAAGTTTTTTGACTAACCCACGGGAGATCCGGTATCAATTCGAACAGTATTGTAAACAATACCAGTTAAATTCAGCTGAATTTAAAAATATAAACGAAGCGCAACAATTCGTATTTCGAAATCAATACCGTAACCAACGACTAAAACCCGTCCCAGTCGTCAATCTGACGGAGATACAACAATTTGCGTCTGGAAAGCAACCCTGCAATATCCAGAATAATTCATCTCAACGAGAGGAATTAAGAACTTCAAAAAAGCGTTTTCGGTCACCAAGTCCAGCTGGTGATGAAGAAACTTCAAATACAAACCAACATGTTCAAAAACTGACTGAAAACCCAGGTTTCCAATCATCAGTTCCACGACTTAGAGTCAAATATAGATCCCCTCGTTTGTTGCGGGATTTCACAATTCCAAATATGGGTCCTTTCCACGTATGGTTTTCCAATGAGGGTCCCATTCATGTATGGTTTTCCAGAGATGACCTAAAACAAAAAGTTGGGTCGTCACGGTCATTTACACTGCCAAGTCAGTACACTGTATGTAACTGCCCAAAGGAAAAACGTCGAAAGAAATCAGTACAGCAGGCTGAGAGATCTCGGAAATTCGCAAATATGCGAGCTCAATATTTAGCAAAGAATCATGTTGATTAACATGATATGATACACAAAGATTCCCCGATTATAGTGTAAACAGAAAATCCTCTTCTAAAAATCATGACCTCTCTTCTAAAGAAAAGGGGGACAAAATATAAAGTTAAAATTAACAATTCTCGAAAAGTAATATTACAGTATTAAAAGACAACTAGTTTAAATTAAAATTAGTCAATTGTACAAAGAATACCAAGTGACTCCGGTCATGACAATTAAGGGGGACATTTTGATTCTTAAATTGTCAACTCTTATCATCTAAAAGCTATTTATTGTATATTTATAGCGATACATCTGACTAGGCATATGAAATAAATATTTTGTGATAACACAAATGATGATTTTATGTATGACGAAAGTTTCTTCAAAAAGAAGACTTGGAAATAAATTCTGGACTTGAATTTAGGCTATTAGAAAAGATTATTTCGGCAGAAAATCAGAACTTAGATAATTCAAGTTAGTTTATGTAAGCTCAAATTCGAAATTGGAAGTCACGGTATCTCCAAGATACATCAAGTCCGAAAATAGCATTTATGCTAATTAGGAGAATAACGAAAACTCTATAAAATTTTATATAATTGTGTTATTAAGGGGGATGTGTGACGGTTTACAATGGCTATAAATGCCTATTTTCTTAGAAAGAAGCGCTGTTGCGCCATTATCATGATATCTCGAAGATATTCTGTGTAAAACTGATAAATGTCTGGAATAAAGTTATTTATGATGTTTCAAATACAAAGATGTTCGTTTATTAAGAATAAACACTCATTCCTACTTGATATCAAAGGATTCCGGCCGAATCACGAAGAGTCGTCTGCTAAAACCGCATTTGTCAATGCGCAATGTTGCCACAAGATGGCGCGATTACGATTTAGCGGCAAATTCAAGATATGAATATAAAACATGTAAATAAATATAAAACTATATTTACTAGAATGAAACGAAGCTTTGTGAACATTAATATAAAGATATATTAATGTCTTGTGATGTTAAATACAATGTAACTTCCATTTTCTGCGGGACAGGACATTTGGTGATCAATCGATCAACCAATAGATCTGATTGGTGGATCCATTTCCGGTCCTGGGTATCCAGTTCCGGTTGTGGTGAGAATTAGCACATTGTTCCTCCGTATCCACTTCCGGTGATACGGGATTGGAGGGATTCGTGGAACCCATGTTCCAATTGGATAACTGGATTAATCCTTAATCCAGTCAGGTTATATAAACCCAAACAACCGGCCATTCTGCAGCTCTGTTTGATTATTTCTGTTTGGTATTGTTACTTAAGAAGTATGATTCGTTGTTCACGTAAAAAACCTTTTGGTTCTTTGTTGATTTATTCGCAAAGAACCGTTGCATGATTCTACAGAATCATGCCACCGCCGGCAATTGAAGTCGAAGTGCTGGGATTATTATGTTGCATAAATGTTACAGTCTACGGTTGCGACGCCGAAGGAGAACCCGCCGTTGTGCAATTCAGTATCCTCCGGACAGGACCAAGTTGTCTTTTTCGGTATGAACGTATTCCGTTACCACGAGTAGCATCGGTATTGTTGAGAATCGGTTCCTTCACCTGATGGTGCCAAAGCAGTCTGTTTTACAGTAACCACGAGTAGCACCAAGTGTTTGGCAAGCTGATTCTCATGGTATTCGATGCCAAAGCAGTCGGTCTATTATTAGTACCGCGAGAGATAAAACTGCTGTGCGGAGCCGCGAGCTATCGACCCCTGTGTACGTGGTACCGTCAACCACTCGATGGACGACCGTGCTGCGACGCCGGGGACGCTTGATACCGTTCTGCATGGCAAGGCGTATATTCTAATCGATGGCAATTGTGTGTTGCGACGGGAAGCTTAATCTTCATTTTATTTATAACAGCAAAACTTAAACTCGACAACCAGTTGGACCAAAATCAAGTCAGAAGACTTAATCTCATATTGAACTCAATATAACCGATAAGTTGACGACAACTTATTCCCGAAATATCTAAATAAGAATTCACAACGATATGAATTAAATATAATTCATAAGTGGAATATTGATAAGTAAATGAATACATTTACTTACACCAATATCCTCCCAAAGTTGTGGCGGTGCAGACAAAGTCAACCGCAATGCTCAGATCATTCGATTTATCGACGTGCGATAGTTTACACAGCGAACCAAGGAAACCAGCGAAGCCGTATCGGACTCCAGGACACAGCCATCCGGCTTAAGATGACATCTATAATCAGGTCGAGCGATGGGGAAACCGCTCCCATATTCCAGACCCGTAGTGATATTATTCTAGGGCCAGTTGGCCAATTCTTTGTATAGTTTAATAGCTGATTTAACTTGCCAAATGTCGGCATTAGTCCTATGTATAATTTAGCCTTGATATTATTGTTTACCAACAATAAACTGTCTTGTATTTATCTCGTATTGTATTCACTGTTTATTTATTGCGATCTCTTCCCGGTACCATTGTTAAATGGGAGTTGTGGTCGTCACCGTCACATGTCTGCGAAATTTGTTTTTTAGGCAAAGCCAACAACAAAAAATGCATTTTCACAAACAGACTAGCAAACATGCAGTGCACAAACAACTAGCATGCATCTTAAAAGGAAAGAACGAGCAATTCGAAAGATTGCTAAAACGTATGTGAAACAGGAATTAGAAGAATCGACATTTTCATCCGTCGAATCTACGAAAAACAAAAAATGTCCATTCATACATCACACGTGCCGGCTAACGTTTGGCATTATTCGTATTATTCCAGTGCTGGCAACAAATTGTCATTTACAGGCAAAAGCCTATCTAAGTTGGTGCTGCTATTTCTGAAGATGGCGGGGTGCCGCCAATACGTCGCAAGAGGGCGCGCGGACCTTCCACACGCATTGTTGATACGTCCAGCGAACGTTTTGTGTAACAGCCAATCAGGGCTGATTATCTTTGTATTTAACCTGTGTAATTTGACTGAATTAACCTTCCCATAGCCATGGTAGGTCAAAAAAATTACAGAAGTGGAAAAATCACTGTAATTCTTTTTTTTTTGATAATTAATTAATGAGGTTAACTTGTATTCCTCAAAAACTTTTTTTTCTTATTTTATAATGTCTAAATACAAATAGTTTTTCAATTATTATTAAGATAATTTAATATTTATAACATAAAACACCCTTAATGGGAGCGCCGTACACTGCTTTGCCATCTGTTTGCACTAGGTGGCGTATTAAAATTAGTCCTAAAACATGTGCTTTTACCAGGAAAAATGCGATTGCACCAGGAAAAATGTGATTCTGCACATGCGCAGAAGCATTTTAAAAGAAGGCCGATTTGACCGACCTTAGCTAGCAATGGTGGAAACTAGGCTTGGCTATGGGAAGGTTAAACATAAACACGTTGCCGCTTAGGGATTCTTCTAATAATGTTCAAGCTGCTGGAAGGACGAACCGAACTGCCATTAGGTAAGGGTTAATACTGTAGTTCTGCATGACCAATTACATTATCCAAATATGAAAACTTTAATTATTCACATAATTTCTTGCAGAAAACGATGGAAGTACAATGATTTCGAGATTGTTCGACTTTTGGGAAATGGAAATGTTTATCTCGCCCGAGAGAACGTTGATTTCTCTTGGGCGAGATAAACATTACCACTTCTTAAACGTCGAACAATCTCGAAATCATTGCACTTCCATCGTTTTCTGCAAAAAATTATTTGAATAATTAAACTTTTCATATTTGCATAATGTAATTTGTCGTGCAGAACTATTAAGCCTTACCTATAGGCAGTTCGGTTCGTCTTTCCAGCATGGTTGGGCGAATCCCTAATCAAAGCGTTGCCGTCATTTGACATTTTATTACTTGCGACGTCAGTTTTTGATTTCACATCGTTTTCTTTATCCACACCTTTCGACACCTACAAGTAAATAATAATTTGAATAATTAAAGTTTTCATATTTGGATGTATTCAGCAGAGGCATATATTGTTACTAAACACAGTGGCAAATTCTTGAAAGTTGGCCAAAATTTACTGCATTTGTTAAAATTTGTCCAAAATTTTACTGAATTCATTGAAATTTGTCCAGAATATTCTAGTTTTGTTGAAACTCACTCAGTTATGCCACTACACTTGTAGTGACCCTAGTGGTCACTAATGAAGTATCGGGAATGAGCCCGAAATAAAATATTTAATTTGAGATTGTTTTATTTTATTGTGTATTATTTTTTATGATTTCCTGTCTAGATAAAGGGAGTTAGGCAGGGTGGGAGGAATTGTGGGTGGTCGCCAGGGAAACCAGCCCGCAACCTCCTGGAGCAGGAAACACTTCCTGTGAGGAGTGAAAAAACTCCTCAGTCTGAACTGAACACTGAGAGCAACAAGTCATCAAAATCTATCCTGGGAAACACAATTCTTCAAGCAGATTTGGGTGAAAGATTGCCTGAGTATTTAGACTCTTTCTTGCAAAGTGCAGAGCCACTTGTGAGATATTCTTGCTGTTAGCATCTCTAACAGTGGGAGTTTCTGATCTTGCCAAGCAGACATTGTTTGGAGGGATTTCCATTCTTGGCCAACAACCATTAGGTTAGGGTTAATTAATACTGTAGTTCTGCATGACCAATTACATTATCCAAATATGAAATAAAACTGTAATTATTCACACAATTATATTTTTGCAGAAAACGATGCAAGTGCAATGATTTCGAGATTGTTCGACGTTTGGGAAATGGAAATGTTTATCTCGCCCGAGATAACGTTGATTTCTCTCGGGCGAGATAAACATTAGCACTTCCTAAACGTCGAAAAATCTCGAAGTCATCGTACTTCCATCGTTTTCTGCAAGAAATTATTTGGATAATGTAATTGGTCATGCAGAACTACAGTATTCAGCATATTGTTTCTTCTAAACACAGTGGCAAATTCTTGAAAGTTGGCCAAAATTTACTGCATGTGTTAAATTTTTGTCCAAAATTTTACTGAATTCATTGAAAGGGCATTTTTGCACCCGAAAAGGGCACTTGCACACAAAAAGGGCACACTTGCACCCAAAAAGGGCACTTTTGCCATTGTCAAAAATAACCACAAACTAGGGGATAACCAAAACTTTAGTTATTTCAACCCCGTAAGACCCATGAACTTATTCGAGTCCAAAACACTCGCATTTCGGTTCGTTTCGTGTTGGCACACCATAGTGTGTTGCCAATGGTCAATGCGCCGTCCAAACAGCCTTCATTTCATTCCGCTGGGGCTAGCAAAAGCCCAGCAATTAGTCTCTTATATTTGGGGTTAGTCTGCCAAATCAGTTTACTTCAAATCCGCTTAAAAGTTAGTTCTCCAATGGTTTTAAGTCCAGTTTCAGCACGCCAATTTCGTTGCGTCGTCTGCTCAGAGCAGAATGAGTCGAATGAGGCGATTATCTCCTCGAAAGTTGGTTCGTTGGGGCTGTTTTCGGTCGACACAGACCAATTCGACCTCTGGGAGTCGATCCCGCTACTTAGTTTGGTCGTTTTCGGGACTCACGACCCCGAAAACGACGTTAGAAGTGGTCGCGAGCAGTTGATGAGTCTGGCGATCCGCCATCTTGAATCTTTGCGGGCGTCGGCTGCTTTGTCTTTGTTTTCCTTTGTTCTGCACTGATTTGGGCAACTTAAGCCTACACTAGCCTTCACTTAAATCCCCATCGGGATTTATTTGGTTTCCACATAGAAAAACGTATTTTTCTGCCGTCGTCATCGTTATATGGCTTCGGTTCGATTGGATCGCCTCTTAGAGCCACCCGACGAATGCGCCACGTTCCAGGCGGTAGTTTCACCAATTTCGGACCGTTTGAGCTCGTATTTGTCCCAAAAAACGTGCTCTACGGCCTAAGGGAAGTACTAAGAACAGTGCTTTTGGTAGAATTGGCCGATTAGTTCTTGGCAGGCTAGGGTCAAGTGATGCATTATCTCTATGGTAATCATTTTGGAAATATAAAAATTTTGCAGACAGAAAGAAAAGCTTGGCAATTGTTTTTCTTTCCTGTCCTATTGAAAGAGGCGGCAAAGCAATCCATCAAAAATAATCAGCACGCTTCAAAAAGGACAGTTAATCTCCAATGCACTGAAAATGATACAAGTAAAGAATTGATGGCGTACTGAGAATGTCAATAAAAAAAATACAAATAAAGTAGGAAAAATTGAAAACATACCAAAATACACACTACTTCTTCGTCTGTCTGTCTTGTTCGTTATTCTGGACTGCAGTAGGTCAGAAATGAATCTACTTGTATTTGACGCTCTGAAGTGGCAATGTGGTTTACAACCACTCCCGGCCTGGCACTTGCAAGAACAACAGGTTAAGCTGTCGCATTGTTTTTCCAAGCAGCACTCCTGGATTGTGCATTCGTTGCACGGAACATTTTTGGTCATTTTTTCTCATTTGTTGTCAGCTAAGACTAATGTCAAAAGGAAGATGATGTACTTGTAGTACAAGTGTATCATCTTCCTTTTGACATTAGTCTTAGCTGACAATTGTCCAAAAAAAGTTCCGTGCAACGAATGCTCAATCCAGGAGTGCTGCTTGGACAAACAATGCGACATCTTAACCTGTTGTTCTTGCAAGTGCCAAGCCGGGAGTGGTTGTAAACCACATTGCCACTTCAGAGCGTCAAATAGATTCAATTCCGACCTACTGCAGTCTGGAACGAACATGACAGACGAAGAAGTTCTCACCCAGTTGGACACTGTCACCAAAGACGGTATGGTCAACTTGAAAGAAATTCTCAATTGGGCCGTCGCGACCGGAAGCGATGCAAGTGCCGAGCACATAACACAAGAGTTCCAATGACTGGATACCAACAACGACAATTTCTTAACCCGCAACAAAATTGAGCCTCCGTCCGCAACCGGTCGAAGAGACAAGAGGAGAACAAAAAGAAGACGGAAGTCACGAAAGCACAGAAAACAGAAAGAAGGTTGGTTGGTAGTGGTTGGGAAGCATTGTCGAGTTCAGTGGAAAAAAATATATGGCTTTACAATTTGTAAATATTCTAGAATAATCCGCAAAAATGTAATCTCTACAATTTTTGTAAAGATATTAGAGAGTTTGCGGGATGCATTTTTCCCTTATTTTGCTCCACGATACACTATTTTAGTGCCATATCGTAAGGGAAAATCTTTAGTGTATCGTTTTCAACACGAAATTAAAATATAGCGCAGCCAATCAGAATTGAGAACACTATATTGTTAGCTCCGCCCATTGCAAATGGCGCTTATTTTGTTGTCCCGATCAAACACATCACGGTGTCGCGCTCAACTCTAACCGTCGCTAACTCGTGGGTTGATTACTTAATTCGACTAACTCACTACCGCTTTGTCTCAAGCGGTTTACCCAAAGAAATGATTACACAGATATAAAAGGTAAAATATAATATAGATTTATTCTGTGGGACAATATACATATATATCTTATATATATATATGAAAGGTAGGTAAAAGGTAAATCGGAATGGGTGAAGGGAAATGGAAATGTAAAGGTATGATGAAAGCTGGCTGGAATCGGCGAGGTCGTCTGTTGTTTCGTTCGCGTCCAAGATGGCGTCGTCGTTGTGGCAACGCGATGTCGTCTTGGGCCGGCGTGGCAATATGGCGTCCTCGGCTCGTCTCTGGCTGGTCCTTCGGGCTCACGCTGGTCGGGCGCGAGTGAATGCTTAGTTAAAAGGCTTACTTCGGGCTGTTGTCTAGGTTTTTGTGTGGTGTCCGGCGATCACACAGCGGCGGACTCTTCTGGCTCCCGGCGATCACACAGCGGCGGGAACGCTCGTCGTGGTTTAACTGCAGTTTAGGCTTGTGCGACCGTTTGTCTGCACAACTCGCTAAACTGGAGTGGTTTTTACTATTTCTAGCTGGTGTGCTAAAATAGTGTGGTAATCTTATCTCGCAGGTTACTCTGCGGAGTTTGACACTGACCAAACGTACTCACGGTAAATTGTCCTTTGTCCTTGGTCAATCCCAGTATATTTTACTTGGGCCTGATCTTGTAGGACGACGGGTTTACGTGTGTTTCTCGTTTGATGGTTGTGTTGGTTCTGCCCGCTCAGTGCAAGGCACATTCCTTTGCACAAAGCGAGGTTGACAGGTGACCGGAATCACCCAATGGTGGGGTGGACGAGCCATCCCCACTCCCTCAGGGCAGACGCCTGTCCATTGACTAGATGTCAATGCACTGAGGGAAGGGAGACGCGCTTGCGGCTCCCCTTACACCCGAAACGAGGTCACGAGAGAAACTCTTCGTTGACCCCGGTCCAGTCGGGTCACAACACTTCCCCCTCCGAGCTCAGACCGTGGGGCTGAGCGATCACTTCTTTCCTGGGGGACCCGACACTGAGTCCGTCACCTGGGCGTAACTCACTCCAGGGACAGGCGGTTGAGTGCCGGGTGGCGCGGGTAGATCGCCTACTAACGCCGAGGACCGATCTCGGGGGTCCTCATGCTCCGTAATGAAGCATAATGCATGGCCGTCAACTGGCTCATGCGGGGCACGCGTCCTCTCGTGTAACCAAACGCTCGGGATGTAGGCGGAGAAGCCGGTGTTCGTATGCCGGATGGCATTGGCTTCCGCTGGCGTCACTGGCACACGGTGGGCTCTCAGCAACCTCTGGTGGAAGATGAGGTCTCTAGTCTTCCGGATCTGGTTGTGAAGCCAGATGAAGACTGATTTGCCTTTATCCCGTTGTGCGAGGATAAACCTCCTGGTCGCCGTTGTCATCGAAAGATGGGGAAACTCTTCGATGATTCGCCCGTAATAGTCTGGTGGAGGCGGTGCCGGCTTCGGCTTCTGGGTGGCCGCGGGAATCACGGCTTGCGTCGTTGTCGCCGCTCGGGCCGGTGGGGTCCCGGGCGGTGTCGGCTTCGTTTGCTCGACGGACCTGACGGGTGGCGTTCGGCACAGTAAGCGCTTTGGCTTACCCGCCACTTCGAACAGGGCGGGTCCTTGCGGGGATATCTCCGCAGGCATCGGTGGCGGAATCGGAACTCCGCTCGTCGGCGAGATCACCATTTCTACATCCTCTGCCGATTCTTCCGTCTGGATGGTCAAGGCGCGCAGTTGTTGGGTAGGCGCCGCTGTCCAGGTGGCGGAGGTATAGCGAAACGCCGTGCTTCGCAACTTGTACCCCTCAAATTCGGGGTTTACCACATCCCTGGTTAGCTCGTACCGAGTCAACACAGGGTCGGGCAGAATGGAGCTCCACTCTGCGAGGAGTGCACGGGGAACCTGTACACCCTCTCTGTCCACGACAGACCATGCGGCCATCGCCTGACGCCCTTCTCCGAAGAGTGCTGGGGTTAGCAGCTGCATCATGACCTTGGTCAATGATAGCTGTAGTCTGCGACGATTCACTGGATTCGATCGCTCCGAATCCGCAGTGAAGGCACACGAGAGCTTACTCATCATCGCCGTTGCCCATTCGATGAAATATCGCTGGGCCTGATCCACACCTCGCAAGGCGGGTGCGGAGACTCTTGGGTCTTCCATCACGAAGCGGAACGCTGAGAGCTCGGAGATAGTCGGGTTGGCGGCTTCTCTCGCGAGTCGCGCTTCTTCGTCTCGCCTCTCGAAAAACAGGGCCGAGGAACCGGGTCGGGGTTGGCTCGGCCTGTAAATGCCGGTCAAATTGGCTCGACATTCCTGCGCAATGCTCTGTCCAACGGGGAGAGGGACTGAGCGGTCGGTGTGCAAATCCGGCGGATCGCTCGAATTTAACAACGACGGCGGCGGCAGGTTCGGAGGCGGCTGCGTCTTGGTCGGCAGCGTTGGCGTCGGCAGCGGTGGTGTTGGCTGCGTCGGCGGTGGTGGCGTCTCCGTCGTCTGCACCCCAGTCATTGCGACTTGGGGCGCCGGGAGATGTTGTCCGGAGCCCGAAGGCTGCACGATGGCGGTTGGCATGCCATCGGGTCGTGGTCGCGAATTTATGTAGTCTGCGAGCCACCTTGCCACCTCGTGTGGGGTCACCTTCCCGTCGGTGACAACACCCATCTTCCTGGCGTGTTTCATCGCGGGATCGAAACGTGTCAGTTTCGTCCGCTTCATCTGAGTCAGAATCTCGCGAAGGTCCCGCGTATCTGCCGCTGGGACGCTTCGCTCACCTGACTGGCTACCACTTCGTCGACCCGCTCTCTTGGAGACGTAGGCGGGTTCGGGGATGGGACGGCCCCGAGCTTCGCACCTCGCGAAGTATCGCTCTTTGCGATCTTTTTTCCGCTGCTCGCGATGAGTCAGCGGACGTCTAGAAGTGCTGGGACGAGAGACTCGCTCTTCGTCACCAGACATCCAAACCTCCTTGTACTCCTTACCGTCTTTAATCTGACGGTTTACGAAAATTCGCGGTCGGGAATACTGCGAAGGGTCACGCACCGTACTAGTGGATGGCCCAGCTTCGTTGCCTTCAGTCGTGTTTTGAGCGACACGCTGCTTCTTGGTTGTCGCTGGGGAACGCGACTGGCTGTCCCCGGCGCCTTTGGAGCGCTTGCGCTTCCGCGGGTAGCTGCTCTTGGGCCCCAAAATCCCCAGGTAGTGGAGCTGCCACATCTCGGCTTGGGATGTTAAAATTCCCATCCGAGGTCTCCACTGGGGCGTACTCTCTCCCAATCGCAGCCTCTCAAACCACAGATGAATATCATCCGCGGTCATCCCTTCGTTTTGGAGGATGCGCTCGGCCACTGCCGTAGCGGTATCCACCAGCTGTTGTCTATAATGCTGATAGATGGCCTCACGGGCCTCTTCTGTCTCGGCTGCTCGCCACGCATGCAGCACGTGTTCCTCCGCCGGGTTGCCAGTGTACTGACTTGACAATCCGGGGTGGAAAATTGGCGATTTCGGGTCATCGTCACGAGCTAACTCTGTGGCGATGCCTTCGCGCATTCCCTCCGGGAACGTATCCAGGAGCGTGCAGTCTCGTACCCAACGTCGGGCGATGCATCGGGAATGTAGTATTCGCAGGCGCCAAGGGTCGGCGTCTTCGCCGAAACATCGTCGGTAAAAATCGGGCAGCGCGCCTCGAAATATCCCGCCACGAGTGATGCAAGCGGGGTCTAATGGTCCCCATGTTTTACGTAATGCCATCTGGAAGGGTGGAGAAATAAATGATTAATAAAAAGTTAATATTAAATACGTAGATAAATGGTTGGTTTCGAGGGACGTTGCCGATACGTGCAGCCGTCCGTCGAGACCGATTCCTGTCTATCGGTGCAAACGTAGGACGAATTGTCCCTCGTCGGATAGAAAAAGAGAAGTCATCACGTAAAAATCTGTCTCATGTCCAAAACGCACAGCGAGACGGAATCGAGCCTTTAATCTGGATTCTTATCATCAGATTTTACTTCAAATTAATTCTAACATTAATTAGGACATTACTAATAATTAAATTAATAATTATCAGTCATTCGTAAAAAGAATTCGTCGGGTGTAAATTATTACTAAAATTGCACAATAAATGTGCTTGTCGAAATTTTATTAAATAAATAAACCTAATAAAGAATTATTCCGAAGTCGGACTTTGTCTAATTTTTTTTTTAAAAAAGTTAAAGTCAAATTAAATTCATCCAACACACCGAAAAATTCATCGTACGAATGTTAAGTTGCATCAATTTGATGCGTCAAATTACTTGTGGAGAAAAATATTCTTTTACAGAATATTCTCCCCTTGTCATAAAATTATTTATGGCTCGAGCCCATTGTCTCGCTCGTGACTCAAGTCATGAGGAATTTTCGAGACGCGAGGCGACGTGAAGTCTGCGCTCGCACCCCGAAAACAAATTAACAAGGAAAAAATACGATCGTGTGAGCGATCGCGGTTAATAATTAATTATACACTATTTCGAGTGCAAAGCACTCATGTCAGGTATTAGTCAACAAAATTTCTCTTTCAGCAGCACGGAAATAATTCTCATGTGCCGATGCCGACTTCTACCTGATCGGGTTGGACTTGGTTTACATCGCGGTCCCAGTTTTCCTCGTCATCGTGCTCGATGGCAAGCACGTCGTTCTCTTCCTCGTCCATGGCGAGGAGCGCGCACAAAAAGCTCAATCACGATTGAAAAAAGGATGATAAAACTATCTCAAAAAAAAACTCGGTAAAACGTTAAAAACGAGGATCACGCACGAATGCAGCGATCAGCTGTGAAAAGCGGAAGTCCGTGTGAACACGAGGTAATCGCGATGGATTCTGGGTAATATACTCCAGAACCCGGGTGTTTGAGACTAGTGCGCACCTACCCGTGCGCATGTTACGCTACGGGTCTCCTTTGTTCTCACTCCCGTGCGCGATTGCTGCTACGGGGTCTTTTGCACGCGGTATCCGACCCGTGCCGATAATTTTGCTACGGGTCCCGCGTTTCCACGCCATCTCGTGACGCGAATTCGACCGATATCCGCTTTGTTGGACTTAGCGAAATTTTCTGCGACGTGATGGCTTGCACTATCGGTCGATTACATTTATTTTTAGTGCCGCCATCGACTCGTAATTTATTTTACTTTTTTCCTACGACCTTTCCGCCTTTTATAAACGGATTATCTCTTTTTGGTCGCAGGTTACGGATCGAGGCAGGTACGATATTTTTTGTTGTTTTTTGTGTCTGTACCTCCTCATTATTGTTTTCTTTTTTATCCGTGTTTTTTGTGTTTGTTTCAGGAGTTTCTCCTGTTTCCCCCCCGACCAAAATTGGATCCGGAACGGATTCAACTATCTCGTTTACCGGAGGTGAAGGGGCGTCGAAATACTCCTCGTTGTCACTTGGCGGTGCTTTTTCCAACTCGCCAGCGAACATATCGACGATTTGGCCGTCAGTTTTAGACTTGACTTGGCCTTTGGCCCACATTTCTTGCGGGAATTCCGGAATGTACGGAGTTAACTCTCGTACTTGTATCGACTTATGCTCGGTGTTGTCCTCGAGCTTGCGTAATTTATACGCGTTACCGCCATGCTTGCCGATGATCACATACGGACCATCTCTCTTGTCGGCCAAGCTGGCGGTGATTCCTCTCGCTGCATTTGAGAGGATGTGTGTGTCCTTCCACACTAAATCATTGTTCTCGAAATTCACAAATTTTCCACCGCTTTTATCTTGTAAAATGCGGTCGCGCATGTTAAAAATGTGCGCCATCATATGTTTGTATGTGCTCGAAATTGTTTGCTCCAATTTATACACATACTCATGTGGTTTCTCTGGGTCCACCACATTTACCGACTCTGCCACTCGTGGGTCCCAAGGCACTCGTAGCTCTCGGGCGAAGTTGAGGTAGGCCGGAGAAAAATCTCTCGTCCTCGAGACTGTTGTTCGTATGCTGAACGCGATCTCCCTCAAGTATTCATCCCACCTATTGTGGATGTCAGTGAATATGCTTAGTGCATATTTAATGTCCCTGTTGAGTCGCTCAACGGGATTTGTTCTGGGATTGTAGGTCGAGGTATGTGACGCCACAATCCCGAATTTCTCACAAAACTTACCCCAAATTTTCGAGATAAATTGGGGTCCGTTATCGGATATTATTTTACGTGGAAATCCGTAACGTAACGCCACGTCGTAGATACATTCAACGATTTTCTCTGCTGAAGGTCTAGCGACGGCGTACAACTCGGGCCAACGAGTCGCCACGTCCATTATTACGATAATGTACGCATTTTTATTTCCCGTAACGGGTTTTGGGCCCATCACATCGACACTTAAACAATCAAAAGGCGCGTAAGGCCCTAAGAAGATAGTTTCGAATGGTGATTTTCTCCTCGGCTTACACGCTTGACATCGCTGACATTGGTGGACAAAAAGAGCGATATCTTTTTTCATCCCTGTCCAGTGAAAAAGCTGTGTAGCACGATAGAGTGTTCTGCTTACTCCCGCATGGCTCGCAAGCGGGTGCCCGTGTAACAACCACAGCACGCGACCGATTAAGGAAGCAGGTATTACTACCTTTACTGCGGTGTCCGATTCACTCAAGTCATCTTGGTGATTTGGGTGATGCTTCACCAAAAGGCCGTCATCCAATAGGTAATCTATGGATTCGTGCGCATAACGACGCTTCTGCCTTCTGGTTAAGTCGGGCGGATATTTTCCTGTCAGTACGAATCTAGCTCTGTCCTGACATTTTTTGTCTAATTTTTGTTGCACAATTATTTTCTCCCTTGTCGGGGGATTGCTTTGCATCTGCTTGCCGACATGAGCGTGGAAGGCGCTTAGAAGCGGGTCATTTATTCTCCGCTCTAGCTTAAATTCCTTCTTTGCATTTGGGTAATTGTCAGCAGCTGGTTGGTATAACCGCGTCCAAAATCCACAGAATTTTACATCTGCCGGAGACGCGGTGGGAATTTCATTCATCTTCCTTAAATCCCAACGGTGACAACTCGTCGGGCAGTAAATGATGCGGGAATCATCCTCGCCATCATCGTCAGCGTCGATAGGATCTGACACTGGTGCCCGTGACAGAGCATCAGCCACGACGTTATATTTGCCGGGCTTGTATTGAATGGTCAAGTCGCATGCCATCAGTTCTAACTGCCATCTGGCTAGTCGACCTGCTGGCTCCTTTAATTTCATCAGCCATTGTAACGCTTGATGATCTGTGTGGACTACAAATTTGGTATATTCGAGATAATCTCTGAATTTCCTTATGGCCCACACAACGGCTAAACACTCCAACTCTGTGGCGTTGTAATTTTTTTCAGCGCCTTGGAGTTTGCGACTTATAAACATGCACGGCAGGTCTTGTTCGACTCCGTCGCGCACGTGTGTTTGAAGCAACGCGGCTCCCAACCCAACTCTGCTGGCGTCCGTATGTAATATGAACGGCCGGTTTAGGTCGGGTAGAGGCATTACGCCGACTTCCGTCAGCATCCTCTTTATCGCGTTAAATGCGATGTTGCACTCATTTGACCATACAAATTCGTTTTCATTCTTCAGGAGGTCGGTAACTGGGGCTGCCACTTCAGCTAGGCCCGGTAGCAACCTGCCGAAGAAGTTTATCATTCCCATAAACCGTTGGACACCTTTAACGTCCTCGGGTGGTGGGAAACGATTAATCGCATCGATTTTTTCGGGGCCAATAGCTAAACCATTGACTCCAATGCGATAACCCAGGAAGGCAAGCTCCTTTCGACAGAACTTGCTCTTGCCCGGATGCACGTGTAACCCAGCTTTTGCCAGCCGGGTGAGCACTTGGTCGATGTGCTCAATGTGCTCTTCGAATGTTTTGGAGGCAATAACTATGTCATCTAGGTATGCCCATACAAACTGATGCAGGATATCACCCAATACGCTTTCGATTAGCCTCTGAAAGGTACTGGGAGCATTCACTAAACCAAATGGCATGACGTTGAACATCAACCGTCCAATTGGCGAGTAAAATGCTGTTTTTATCTTATCCTCTGGCCTCATCTCAACTTGCCAGTATCCCTTCGACAGATCCATCGTCGTAACCCAAGAAAAGGGGCTAAGCTCTCTCAAAATGGATTCGATAGACGGCATCTGTATGGGATCTATTTCTGTCACCGCGTTTAATGGGCGGTAATCAATGCATAGGCGTGGGTCCGAGCCCGGGCGCATCACGAGTACAACTCGCGTCGCGTATTCTCCCTGGGCCTCGGAGACAATGCCACTGTCTAGCATTTCTTGGCACATTTTTTGCACTCTTTCACGTTTTTGCGGGTTCATTCCCTTATACGCAACTCGTATAGGTTTATTATCCGTCAATTTAATTTCGTGAATAGCCTTATTCGTTCGGCCCGGTTTTTTCGACAGGATCCCCTCATATTTAAGTAGGACCCTTCGTAGGGCTGCCGCTTCGTTTAATTCTAAAGCGGCGTCGGCGACAAGCGTTTCCACTACATTGTCCCGTTGCAATTCTGTTACGAATGCTTTAAAATCGTAGTCTTGAACGAATTTCTTTAGGCCTTTCTCCCACTGTGTCTTGTCGGCCGCTTCTTTTACAAGAGCTGGTGGCACGACAATTGCGGGTCTTTCCTTATCATTTCTGATATAATTCCAAGATTTCGTTATTGGATTTGGTTGTATTTCCATTGACGCCATGAGGTCTAAGCCCAACAGAAAAATTCTGTCGCATGTGGGCAGGACCAGGAAAGGGTGCTGTTCTACTCCTCCGAGCCACTCCATGGTCAATAATATAACTCCTTTTGGACGCGCCATTCCGTTGGCGGTTTTTAGACGTATATTTTTATTAACGCCTTTTATCTTATCGGTGAGACCCAATGATGCTACTATATCTTCGGAAACGAACGAGCGATCTGCTCCCGAGTCTAGCAGTCCCATAATTTTTTCACGTTCTATTGTCATGGGCAACATACATAGGCGGTTGGTGTATTCGACCGCCACGTTGCACATGAAAACACGAAATTCTTCTGTGTCTTCGACTACTTGAGGTAATTCTTCAAGCAGTAGGTTCGGTTCTTCCGCCTCAGCCTCAGCGTTTGCGGTAATTACCTGCAAAGCGTTGTTGGCCCTGTCTTGAATTTGGGCGTTAGCTATGTCACTACCCATTTCTTTGACTGGTGGCGGCTTATCGAACCCTTTGTTAAACCCCTTTTTCTTCATGAATGGCGCAGACGGTCGAGAAATTATTTCTTCGCCGCCTGCGCTGACTCGTTTTTTGACTCGTTTTTTGCCATGGCGAGTTTAATCTCTGCCATTTGCTTCATTATTGCGTCAAATTTAGCGTCTTCTTTCGCTGTTCTTGGGCACTCATTGGAGTAGTGGCCCGGTTGGTTACACTTGAAACAGCGAATATTTGATTTGTCTCTTGGGGCTTCAGTCGATTTTTTCTTTTCAGGGTCTGCTTTCGACGGTGGCGTGTAATTTTTCCGAAAATACTTCGGAATTCGGCCGGCATTTGGTTTTAACCTGGCGCGAAATTCTTCTACCGCTCTATCTCGATGGATGAGATGTACTAGCGGTCCTTCCTCATCGCAACCCGTTGATAAGGTATCGCGATAACTTCGTATTTCTTCGTCCGTCGAATAATCGTCTTTTTCTTCTTTTTCGTCTGATTTTCCGACATTTTGTTCGGCTTCCTCCCCCTCCTTGACCTCCTCCAGTGTCGCTTGCATGGCTGACGCTGTCGGTGCCTTTTTAGGGGCGGCCAAAGGGTTGGAAGGCAGCGTGGATGTCAGTTTATTTTTTATTTGTAAACCAACGCTAGCTTCTGCCAGCTCCATTATACCGCTAAGATATTCAGTAGGGCGCATAATCTTATCTGTCGCCCCATATCTTTCCGCACTCAACTTGAGACGTTTAGCGGTTGCTGCTTTCTCCGCTTCTGGTAAAGCGGAATAATATCTCTTCTCGATATCTATCGTGTTCTCGAACAGGAAGGCGCTCATCTCCTCGTAGCTACCTCCTGTCGGTGCCCTTTCTTCAAGTAGCACCCGTTGCGAGTACTCCGACAAACCGCCGAGAAAGAAAAGGTTGAATCCCGTGGCATGAAATTCCATCGGGGCCTTTTCGAACAACAATCTGGCGCGAATGTCGTAATCCATTATGGTTTCACCAGGCATCTGGCGAAGACCTCGCATCTTTCGGCTCACCTCTTCGGGTGTCTCGCCGTAGCGCAGGTCGAATCTCATTAAAAAGTCGTCCCAATTGACGCCTTTCAATCCTTGGTACCACTCACGTGCCGAGCCTGTCATTAGCTCGACAATACCGTGGGTGAGCATGTCTCCTACGGTGGCTTTAGTGGCAGTCTTAATTCGAATTACTTCGTCAAGGAAGCGATCTCCCGCTTTCCATGACCCGTCGAAACGGTTCTGAATATAAAATTGCCACCTAATATTCCCGGTAACACTCATGGTGTCACGTCGGGAGACAGCGTATTTTTTCTTTACGCGGTCACCAGTGCTACGATTACGATCGTTTCGTTTGCTCAGATCGATTCCCTCGGCTTTTAACGAGCCAAGTAGTGCTCTTCCAAGCTCTCCCATCGTATACTGCCGACCCGTCGAATCGGTAAACGCGCTTTGTCGGGGAAGGTCCTGAAACTCCTCCCGTCGGTGGTCGCTATTTTCCGATCGACGTCGTTTCTCTCTATCGCGCGGAGAGTTGGATCTCTTCCGGCGATTACTTGATTTATCCTTTCGTCTGTCGTCGTTGGATGAGGGGTCGGAGCTGGGGTCGGGAGACGGTGAGCGGCGTGGCGGGTTGCGCCGTGAAGAGTTTGACTCTTTCCGGCCCCTACGACGGTCGTCACGTTCCCTTTCCCTGCGTTCATCGCGTTCTCTTTCCCTTCGTCTTTCTCCGGAACCTCTCTCCGAATCGTGATGACTGGGTGCATTTGACTCCAGTCCATCTGACGACGAATCACTATTTCCGTAGTGAAAATATTTCGGTCTTTCATCGCGTTTGCCTTCTTCTCGCGAAGAGGTGCGATCATGCGATTGTCTCCTTGACGACTCGTCGTCTTTAAGGATGGGCACTGGTTGTTGCCACTCAGTCCCTTGTGGATTATCATGCTGTTGGCTTGTGAGAGCTTGCTCTTCATTTCGCCTAGCATTATTAGCGTTGATTAATCGCGTTATCGCATTATTTGTGGCTGAATCGAGAGCTTGCATGCGGGGCCGAGTTTGTTGTTCTCTGGCCGACGCATCTCTCTTGCGCGGAGTAGCTGGTGTTGCCCTCTCCGGCTGGGGTTTGGGTTTGGCCTTCGGCGTGCGCTTTGGGTCTCCCTCTAGGCTCTCGTCGGACAGCTCGGATGAACTGACCTCTGGTTTGCGTACGGATTTCGGGTCATCTCGTCGCAATCTGGCCATAAATGCTCGCTCTGCTTCTTGTTGCGAGTGGAAAGCATATCGATGTGCTCTCAGGGCTCGGTCAACTATTTCTACCTCCTCGGGAGTAGTCGGATTGGGCTGGGTTCTGCCGTACTCGAGAGCTTGCGCTTCTCTTTCCGCCAGGTTCCTCCGTCTCTCGCGAATGGCTTGTCGAGCCTCGTTCTCTGCATCCGCTTCAAATTGAGCGGAATCAACCAATTGTTGAGCGTGTGCACCTTCAACAATGGTGATTTGTGGGGATACACTGTGCGCTTTTAAAGCTGCACGTACGATTTGTAACGTTTCGTACACTGTAATCTTTCCCGTCGGAAGGGTGTATCTCACTCCTTCCGCCTGTGCCAATTGCATCGCATCAATCAAGGTGCCCGAGACGCTGTAAGGCTGGCTCGAAAAACGCTTGACAGAGGATGAGTTGGACTTGTGTCCTTCAGACATTACTGAGGCTGGTCGACTGTGCGTAATTGGCGTGTTTAGCGCTGAATTCGCTGTCGTGTCGGACGCCGTCCTTTGTATCGAAGACGTCGCTCTCGGATCGCTCACCTCGGTATCGTGCGTTAGACGAGGCGATTGGTTACGGGATAAAACCTCGTTTCCGCTCGTCTCGCCGTCACGATTGGGACGCGGCGGTTTGGGGTGGGACGGATCCTCACTCCGCTCCGTCTCGTCTAATCGCGGCCTCGTCTCGGCGTGAGACGGGTGCGATGCCTCCGAAGCGCTTCGTCGGTCTGGCTTGGCCTTGCGGCGTTTTTGCCTAGACTCGTGCGCTGAGGCTTTGGGCAAAGGACCTCCCGACCTCAAATGATAGTCGGTTCCTTTGCGACTACCGGCTCGTTTGTTAATGTCTGAGTCGGAGTCTGTTACTCGAGTATTATCTGCCATTTCTTGCTTTGGGTATGATGTAATCACAGGTTAGAATCAGTTATTCAACTTGATCCCGGACAGGCCCCCACGTGTCGCGCTCAACTCTAACCGTCGCTAACTCGTGGGTTGATTACTTAATTCGACTAACTCACTACCGCTTTGTCTCAAGCGGTTTACCCAAAGAAATGATTACACAGATATAAAAGGTAAAATATAATATAGATTTATTCTGTGGGACAATATACAGATATATCTTATATATATATATGAAAGGTAGGTAAAAGGTAAATCGGAATGGGTGAAGGGAAATGGAAATGTAAAGGTATGATGAAAGCTGGCTGGAATCGGCGAGGTCGTCTGTTGTTTCGTTCGCGTCCAAGATGGCGTCGTCGTTGTGGCAACGCGATGTCGTCTTGGGCCGGCGTGGCAATATGGCGTCCTCGGCTCGTCTCTGGCTGGTCCTTCGGGCTCACGCTGGTCGGGCGCGAGTGAATGCTTAGTTAAAAGGCTTACTTCGGGCTGTTGTCTAGGTTTTTGTGTGGTGTCCGGCGATCACACAGCGGCGGACTCTTCTGGCTCCCGGCGATCACACAGCGGCGGGAACGCTCGTCGTGGTTTAACTGCAGTTTAGGCTTGTGCGACCGTTTGTCTGCACAACTCGCTAAACTGGAGTGGTTTTTACTATTTCTAGCTGGTGTGCTAAAATAGTGTGGTAATCTTATCTCGCAGGTTACTCTGCGGAGTTTGACACTGACCAAACGTACTCACGGTAAATTGTCCTTTGTCCTTGGTCAATCCCAGTATATTTTACTTGGGCCTGATCTTGTAGGACGACGGGTTTACGTGTGTTTCTCGTTTGATGGTTGTGTTGGTTCTGCCCGCTCAGTGCAAGGCACATTCCTTTGCACAAAGCGAGGTTGACAGGTGACCGGAATCACCCAATGGTGGGGTGGACGAGCCATCCCCACTCCCTCAGGGCAGACGCCTGTCCATTGACTAGATGTCAATGCACTGAGGGAAGGGAGACGCGCTTGCGGCTCCCCTTACACCCGAAACGAGGTCACGAGAGAAACTCTTCGTTGACCCCGGTCCAGTCGGGTCACAACACTGGTCATAGGTATGTAGATTGAATGATAAGTAAGGCCCAAAATTAGATGTTTCAATTCTCGAGACTCGATCGTTTTTAAGTCTAAATTTTTAAGTCTAAATTTGCATCTGTAATTTTTTACTCACTTGTATCTTATCTCTTTTTACTCCTTTGGAGTGCGATTAAATATATAAATAAATAAATAAAAATAAATAAATTGACTAGGCCTATCTTATATAATACACGAGGATTCGACAGGTCAAACATATCTATACGCTGCAAAGATATATGTGGTGTGGGAAGGAATGAATGAATGAATATGTCCGGTTTTAACGTTTGGTTTTGATGTTTTTCGCTGCCATTTTGGCACAAACGTTCGTATAATTAAAAATAAATTTCAATTTCAATTTAACAATGCACTTGAACTTCACTTGAAAATGCATTTTGTCACGTGAACTTCACTTGAAATAAAAAGCATTTTGTCACGTGAACTTGACGTAAAAACTCATTTTTCTTGAGAAAATGCATTTTCTTCACTGCAATTTCACTTGAAAACTCATTTTTTTTTCTCGTGAAAATTCCTTTTTTCACTTAAAAACACATTTTTCAGTTAAAAATGCATTTTTTCTTTTTTTTTTTCAGTTGAAAATGCATTTTTTTTTCTTTTTTTCAGTTGAAAATGCATTTCTTTTCCATTTTTTAACTTGAAAACTCCTTTTTTTCTCGAGAAAACACTTGAATTTCACTTGAAAATCGAGAATTGAGGCGAGATTTAGCGAGAATTGCGGCGAGATTTAACGAGAATTAAACCGAGATTTAGCGAGAATTGAGCCGAGATTTAGCGAGAATTGAGCCGAGATTTAGCGAGAATTGAGGTGAGATTTAACGAAAATTGAGCCGAGATTCTATCCGTCTGGAAAATAAACAATTTTAATATTTATTTTTAACGAAGTAAATGGTAATAATGGTGGAAATTAAGTAGAAAATCAAAGAAAAATTGTTCAATTTAATATTTTCTTTCCATTTTACATCGTAAATCGAGTGATTATTTTAAAATATTTTTTTTTTCCAAAGCTCCAGTTAAATTAAATTAAAATACAAAATAATAATAATAATAATTATAATAATAATAAAAATAATAACAATAAACGTTTTCTTCGCTAACTACTCGTGTATGTCACAAAAACTTAAATAATGGATTAAATGACAGACATTCCTTATAAAAAAGAAAAGAAAAAGAAAAACAATTCTAAGATTCAAACTACATACAAAAATAAAATGAAACGAGTCAACTAAATCGCACGACCACTTTTTCCTGAGCGTGACCGGTCAACAAAAAAAAAAAGAAGAAAATGTTCATTCATATATTTTAAGTCTATATCATTGTTTTAAGTCTGTTCATTGTGCGTTATCATACAGAATCATCTGCAAAATGGAAAATATTCACAAATTAAATTTTGTTATTCGATTTTTCGTTCGTTTCGTAGTTACCATGATACCACCATTTGGTTTTTTTCGGATTTTTGTTACAGGTTTTCACGTAAAATGTATTATCTGGGGGCCTCTTCTGGAAAGTCAAACACATTTGCTTTAGAAAATGCATATTTTTCATGGTTTTGCCGGAAAAAATGCAGAAATTCACTTTTATTTTCATGGAAAATGCGTTTTTAAGGTAAATTGATCGGTTTTAGTCAATTTTTGTCGAAATACTGTTTTTGCTTGAAAAATGCAATAACGTAGTGTTTAAATGGTTTAAAAATGCATTGTTTAATGAAATATCGTGCACTTTTCGCAATTTTTTCATGGTTTTGCTGGGAAAAATGCAGAAATTCACTTTTATTTTGATGGAAAATGCGTTTTTAACGGAAATTGTTCGGTTTTCGTCAATTTTTGATGATGTTTGTCGAAGTACTGCTGTTTTAGCTTGAAAATGCAACAATGTAGTGTTTTATTGGTTTAAAAATGCAATATTTAAGGAAATATCGTTCATTTTTAGCCAATTTTGTCGGAATATTAGGATTTTTCTACAATTTTTTGCACTTTTTTGCTGGAAAAATGCAAAATTTGATATAAAAAAAACATTTTTCTGCAAATTCTACATGTAATTTGCCTAAATAAAAATCAATTTAGCTATTTTTCACCTAATAAAAACAACTAAAAACCCATTAAAGGTCGATTTCCCATTCAAAAACTCACTTTCCCGCACTATTTGATCATTCAAAACCGTAAAAATCACGAAAGCCTTCAAAATGAACACAAAAGTGACGCAAAAATTCGCATTTTCCACAAAATTCCCGCAAAAATTCGCATTTTCCACAAAATTCCCGCAAAAAAATGCAAATTTGCATCGCCGTTCGTTCGTTTCACCTTTTCTTTGCAACTACTGAGCATGCTCACGATGCTAAGGCAAACCGACTGAACTGATAATGCGGGCGACCAATCGTCGGTGAGAATGGATAAACAGATGTGTCCATTGCTGTAAATATGAGGATGAATTGGAATATTTTGACCCACAAAAACCACCTAAAAAAAATAATAAAAATTAAAAATAAAATTTTTTTTATAAAAATTTAAATTTTTGGAAATTTTTTTCCTCGAACCTCGGGTGAATCAAACGGATATTTGGAGCTAAATTTAAATTGTAGTTGAAACTTCTCTCCTTCGTATAAGGTTCCCTTGGCGCCCTCCATGTCCACGATCCACCTTTGAACGTAAAACAATAACAAACGTTACATCTATGTTGTTTTTATGTTAATTCATTCAATTACTGGGTCAAATTTGATCCGATGTTGTCGGGATTGATGTTCACACCTGGTGGCGGTTCCTTTTGGATGGCCATGAGCTCTTTTTGAAGTCGCCTCTGAAAAATCAGAGAAAAAAATTCAGTGAAAATCAAATTCAACATTTTTCGACATTTTTCGACATTTTTTCCCTTTTTTTGCCGTTTGTCGACGCCATTTTTTTCTTGGATTAATTCGGAAGCGAGATGCGCTCGAGAATGGTCGGGGGTGTTGGAAATTGATCAAAATGTCGCGCGAATTGAACTCGGGGGAAATTATTTGGGTAAACTAATAAGCCTTACCTGCATTGACGCCATCTTGCAGCGAGCCAGCTGGCTACAACAACCGCATCTTTTTATTAGGGTCGTCGCGATTGTGACGTCATTGTATCTCAAATATCAACACGAACGAGCATTTTGTACGATTTGACTTTTCATCTCGAAATAATTTTATTTAAACTAAAATTCAACATCGAAGAATAAAAAGCGATGTTTACAAAACAAAACGAATAAATTTAATAAAATAAACTAAACATCGCGCTGTTATATTAATTACGATATTGAATGACGTCATCAAAAATGGCGAAGCGTGATTTAAAAATGACAATTCCATGTCTGTAACGACGATTAAGTTGACCCCAACAGGATTGGCGGTCCTGATCGGCTCGGTACTCGTGCTAATAATATTCTACTGGCGCGGGAACGTGAAAGTAAGCGAAAACGAGACGATCAGCCTGAAAAACCTGCTCGTCTTGGCCATCAAGCTGAGCCAAGATGGCGGCCATCAAGTGGCAAATGTACACAAATCGTCGCAACTGAACGTGAAAATCAAAGGCAAGACGAAAGAAGGCGCGGACGACCCGAAAACCGACGCGGATTTGCTGTCCCATTGGGCCATCGTGCGAGGTTTCCACAAATTGTACCCGCATCTGACAGTGAGAGTGAAAGAATTGAGAAAAATGGAGTTTTTCTTCTAATTGTTGTTGTTTGTTTCAGGTTATATCGGAAGAGCGCGACGAGAATTCGGATTTGTCGGGTTTTTCTGTGGAGGAGAGTGCGGCGGAATATCCGGCGGAAGTGGAGAATGTCGGGGATGAAGATGTGTTGATGAGGGACGTTACGGTGTGGGTGGATCCGTTGGACGCGACGCAGGAGTTTACGGAGAATCTGTTGCAATATGTGACGACGATGATTTGTGTGGCGGTTAAAGGGAGGCCGGTCATTGGGGTTATTCATAAGCCGTTTTATAAGGAAACTGGTTCGTTGGTCAAATTTTGGATGGATTTTTGGACGGATTTTCGGTGCGGTTTTGTGGCTTCGGTGAAAATTTACTGGAATTTGTGAAAATGCAGTGCATTTTCATTCGAAATGATGTAAATTTAGTGATTTTTTAGTGAATTTTGCTCGAAATTATGTAAATACAGTGAATTTTCACGGGGAATTGTGGAAATTCAGTGAATTTTTATTCGAATTGATGTAAATTTTGTGATTTTTCAGTGAATTTCATTTGAAATGACGGAAATTCAGTGAATTTTTACTCGAAATTGTTGAATTTCAGTCAATTTTTACTCGAATTTGTTGAATTTCAGTCAATTTTTACCCGAATTTGTTCAATTTCAGTCAATTTTTACTGGAATTTATTAAATTTTAGTCAATTTTTACTCGAAATTGTTCAAATTCAGTCAATTTTTGCTAGAATTTGTTAAATTTTAATCAATTTTCACTCGAATTTGTTAAATTTTAGTCAATTTTTACCCGAATTTGTTCAATTTCAGTCAATTTTTACTCGAATTTGTTAAATTTCAGTCAATTTTTACTCGAATTTGTTAAATTTCAGTCAATTTTCACTCGAAGTTGCAGATTAAATTTAAAAAAACCGAAATCCATAAATAGAGGAAATTTGTAAAACTCGAAAATCGTTTAAATATTCCAAAAATATCGAAATTGTACACGCAAAATAATTAATTTAAGCGTAAAACACATTCTTCCAATTCCAGTTTGGGGCTGGGACGGCGTGGCCAAATCGTCAACTCTGACCCGCGCCAATCACCAAGATCGAAAACCAAAAATCATCATTTCACGCTCCCACGCCGGCATGGTGCGTGACGTCATCACAGCATTCGGCAACGACACCGACATCATCACAGCGGGCGGCGCCGGTAACAAAAATAGCAAAACAAAAGCAAAAAATGTCAAATTTTCCATTTTTGATCCATTTTTGGTCCATTTTCAAGGCTACAAGACGCTGCAGGTGATCAGCGGCGACGTGGACGCGTACGTACACATCACCGAAATCAAAAAGTGGGATTTGTGCGCCGCGAACGCCTTACTCAACTGCATCGGCGGCAAAATGACGACGCTGGACGGTCAGCCCATCGATTACAGCCCCGGATCCAATGTCGTCAATCATGGCGGCCTGTTGGGCGCCACACGTGACCATCATAAATATTTACAAATGTTGCAGGCATTTGAATCAGTTTCGAAATAAAGTTAACTAGTCGTTTCGACCTTTTTCTTTTCATTTTTTAGAATGGAAATGGCCTTTTTCAATGAATCTCGTGGAAAATCGGTCAAATTTTGAATTTTTTCAATGAATCTCGTGGAAAATCGGTCAAATTTTGAATTTTTTCAATGAATTTCACGGAAAATTGATCAAATTTTGTATTTTTCCAATCAATTTCATGGAACATTAGTCAAATTTTGTATTTTTTCAATCAATTTCATGGAAAATTAATCAAATTTTGTATTTTTTCAATCAATTTCACGAAAAATGAATGAAAATTTGTATTTTTCCAATCAATTTCACGGAAAATTAATCAAATTTTGTATTTTTCCGATCAATTTCATGGAAAATTAACCAAATTTTGTATTTTTCCGATCAATTTCATGAAAAATTAATCAAATTTTGTATTTTTTCCAATCAATTTCACGGAAAATTAGTCAAATTTTGTATATTTCCAATCAATTTCATGGAAAATTAATCAAATTTTGTATTTTTCCAATCAATTTCACGGAAAATTAGTCAAATTTTGTATATTTTCAATCAATTTCGTGGAAAATTAATCACATTTTGTATTTTTCCAATCAATTTCACGGAAAATTAGTCAAATTTTGTATATTTCCAATCAATTTCGTGGAAAATTAATCAAATTGGGCAATTTTTTCAATGAATATCTCCGAAAATCAATCAAATTTAGCATTTTTCCAAGGAATTGCGTGGAAAATTAATCAAAATTAGCATTTTTCCAATAAATTTCATGAAAAATTAATCAAATTTTGCTTTTTTCAAAAGAATTTCATTGAAAATTCCATCAAAATGTCATTTTTTCATTGAAAATCCTGGAAATTCCATCAATTTTTTCATTTTTTTCATTGAAAATCCTGGAAATTCCATCAATTTTTTCATTTTTTTCATTGAAAATCGTGGAAATTCCATCAATTTTTTCATTTTTAGACTTCTAAACCTGATGTTTAGAAAGTCTCATGAAACGGTTCTGTCTGTCTGTCCGTCCGTCCGTCCGTCCGTCCGTCCGTCGTCAACGATTCCGCAAAAACTATAGCAGCTAGAGCAAAACGGACAACGGCATTAAATTCAGCATGCTTATATTATTATTGTAAGGTATTTTCAGATTTCTTGGACCTCCGGTTGAATTAATAAACCGGTTTTAGTGCACTTTTAGCCGTCTAATAATACTACTTCCGTCCTGCACAGGAAGTTGTAACATTGTACTAGCGCCACCTGGCGGATCCCGTGAGCCATGAAATCTTCGTCGCGATATGTAAAATACTATTTTCTATATCAAAACTAGGTTTATAAATTTTGAAACTATGCTCATTCGATTCCAAATCGAAATCTGCACCAGCCTGTATATATTTTTTTTTTATTTGGTCGAAAAAAAGTAGCATTACGATCGGCGACCGAAGGGGAAATTTACACCAAATTAGACGTATGTGTTGTGTCACCCGTACGTTCGTGTACGCGAATTCTAACGAACATCTAATTAAGTTTTCTTGATTTTCAGTCCTCCAGAATTTAGACACTCGGTTGCATTCGAGTACTCAAACGCGGCCGAAATGTCCTAATTTCTGCGGCCGAGTGTGTGAAATTGCTTCGAAGTTATTTTGGACGCAAACTTCAGGACATTTCGGCCGCGTTTGAGTACTCAAATGCAGCCGAAATGTCCTAATTTCCACAGAACTTCTGTGGACTTTAACTGGAAAATTTTTTGGCCCCCGAATCAGCCAATGGTTGCCATGTGTTGTTTACAACATTCTTAATAATGTTTGTTGTTGCTTTATTTTGGCCAAAAATTTTATTTTGTATTTATTTACTTTATTTTCTTTTATTTTGGTGTTTTATTTAGGGACAGAGAGACAGGGTTTAGAAGTCTAATATGTAATGCTTCCCTGCATTACAAATGCCTGCTTGTTTTCATTGAAAATTCATCAAAATGTCATTTTTTTCCAAACGCATTTAACCATAAAAATGAAAAAAAAAAATCTCGCGATATTATTTATATTATATATTATTTATATGTGAAAAATGTTCAACTAACCGAGCAATAATAAACAATATATTTTTTAAATTACCCGAAAAGAAAAATATAAATAATTTATTAATACTGACATGATGCAACGAATCAACAAACCCGAAAAAAACTGCCATAAAAACAACAAAAACAAAACACGAATTGTAAAACACTCAGGTGCAAAAAACCACAAAAATCCACTCATCAATTCTTCAACGACAACGGCACGCGAGCACGAGGCTTCCTCGTCACCTTCACCTGCAACAAACATTAATTCAACGTTAATCCAACGTTATTTCCACGTTATTTCCCATTTTCATTCACTTTTTGGCCTTTTTCCCCCATTTTCTCCACTTTCTCGTTCTCTTTGTCTTCGATCCGCCAATTATTCCTCTCCATTTCGTCCAGTTCGTCGAATTTCTTGACCACGTCTTCGATTTGCATCGAAATCATGTCCCAAAATCCTTGCAAATCGTCCGTCGTTGTTTTCCGGCTGCCATTTTGAAATTCGCAATCGTTGATTAATTTGGAAAATTGGGTGAATCGTTGGTCCACGAGCAAGTTCGCTTTGCCCACCGCCGATAGAATGTGGCCGCAAACTGCAATTAAATGAATTTTAGTCGTTTTTAACGGAAAAATAAATAAAACGCGAAAAATTTGCAAAAAAACGGTTTAAAATGTCGAAAAAATTCACTTTCTTCGGGTAAATCCGACGTTTCCTCCTTCTTACACCGCCATTGCTTCGCCAAACTAAGAAGTCGACTCTTCTCACACGCCATATCGTCTTTAAATATGTTAATTTTGCTTCCCTCCATTAATTCTTCTTGTTTGAGGTACACGCGGCGAGTTGATGTCGATTCAAAATGGCGCCATCGAGCATTTTGAAGCAACGACGACTAGTGGCCAAATTGTAATAAATAATTATTAGAAATATTACTTAACGTTAATAATTTTACGTCAAGAAATTTTAATTAATAAATGAAAAATTACGGGATAAACGAATAATTAATTCAAATACATTTCGCTACGATTTATTTCCGGAGCGCCGTGAGTTGGCGATCCAAGATGGGCGCTACAGCGTGGTGGTCGATTCTTGCGGTTGTTGATTTAATTCCGGAGAATTTGAATGAAAAACAAATCGAGGAAGACGTCATCCGATGTTTTTGTTCGCGGGTTTGTTTGAGGTAACCACACCGATCGAACAGTGTGCAAATGACGTCATTCTTGTCCGTTTTCAGGGATTACGACGTGCAGAATTTGAATTTGAAACGCCTGGCGCTGAGCGACGACCAAGAAAGCGAAACCGAGAGCGACGACGAGCGATTGGAGGACCCCGAATCGACGTTGATGCGCAGCATGGGTCTGCCTATCGCGTTTGGAAGTCCGGACAAGAAGAAAAATGGCGCGAACGAAGGCCGCAAACGCGAAAGGAGGAATTATAACGCCAGACACAAATTCAGCGTCAAATATGAGGTGGAAAATGAAGAACTGGAGCCGGACTGGCTCGAGTATTGGTCGCAGAACGGCTACGCGCTGGTTTACAAGAGCTGGCTCGAAAATTACGCGCAAGATGGCGAAAATTGCGGAAATTACGCGGAAAACGGCGAAATTGATGTTGAAAAGGAGGAAAATGGAGTGAAAATTGGTGATTCGAGTGCGGAAGTGGATTTAGTTCGCGAAAATGATGTGAAAATGGACGATTTGTGCGTGAAAACCGATTTAATCGACCAAAATGGCGGCGAGGTTACAAAAACCACCGATAGTTGTCGTGTTTGTGTTGGATTTTCGGATTTAGTTGACAAAAATGAAGAATTGAGGGAAAATGAGGTGAAAAATGACGAATTAAGCGAAAATGATGTGAAAAATGACGAATTGAGCGAGAATGAGACGAACAACGAGTATTTATGTGCGAAAAATGATGTTGGCGAAGATTTAATCGACCAAAATGGCGACGAGGTTACAAAAACCACCGATAGTTGTCGTGTTTGTGTTGGATTTTCTGATTTAGTTGAAAAAAATGAAGAATTGAGGGAAAATGAGGTGAAAAATGACGAATTGAGCGAAAATGAAGTGAAAAATGACGAAAATGAGACGAACGACGACTATTTGTGTGCGAAAAACGATGTTGGCGAGGATTTAATTGGGAAAAATGGCGACTCGAACGAAAAAACTGCCGCCAGCTGGCACAATCTGTGGCTCGGACATTACGAGCAGCAGTACCAGTTTTACTACGAGTGGTTCGTCACGTGGAAACGAGAAGCGGCCGCGAATAGCGACAACAAGGACTGCGACAAACCCGAAAACGAGCGAACCGAAGAAACGGATCGATCGACGGAACGATCGCCCGGCAATGGCGACGAGCAGCGCCGGAGCCAAGATGGCACCGGGAGTCAAGATGGCGGCGAACAAAATGGAGGAGACGAACCGCCCGACGAGAGAATTTCGGTTTTGAAGAGAAAATGCGAGGAAGATTCGCTCGATTTAGACGACGGGAGCGAGGAATTGAAGTCGTTAGGATTCTCGATGCGAATAGGTGACCGGTAAATGATTTTTGTTGATTTTTGTTGATTTTTTTGTTGATTTTTTTGATTTTTTTGTTGATTTTTTTGATTTTTTTGTTGATTTTTTTGATTTTTTTGTTGATTTTTTTCGTTTTTTGGGTTTAGGTTCAGAAGGAAAGTGAAACGATTGGACGAAAACCACGAAAAAGTGTTGAATTTGTCGAAGAAACCGATACACATTCGATTCAACGACACGAGCGATGAAGAATCGGAGGAAAAGGTGGAAATTGTTGGTGAAAAAGAGGAAAATTTGACGATAAAATGCAGGAAAAAGAAGAAAAACAGAAAGAGAATGCGATCTCGGCCCGAAATGCCGCGCGAAATCGCGTCCAACCCCGATCTGATTAAATACTGGCAACAACGGTACCGCATTTTCTCCAAATTCGACGAGGGAATCGAAATGGACACCGAATCTTGGTTTTCCACCACCCCGGAGAAGATCGCGGCGCATATCGCGACGAGGTGCGCCTGCGACGTGATCGTGGACGCGTTTTGCGGCGTCGGGGGCAACACCATTCAGTTCGCATTCACGTGCAAACGAGGTCGGGAGTTGATTTTGTTGTTTTTTTTGTTTTTTTTTTCAGTTTTTTGACGATTTTTTTGTCTTTTTTTCACATTTTTGACGATTTTTGACAATTTTTTGATTTTTTTCTACATTTTTGACGTTTTTTGACGGTTTTTTAATTTTTTTTTAGTTTTTTGACGATTTTTGACGATTTTTTGATTTCTTTCAGTTTTTTGACGATTTTTTTTTTATTAATTTTCACATTTTTGACGATTTTTGACAATTTTTTGATTTTTTTTCACATTTTTGACGATTTTTGACGATTTTTGACGCTTTTTGACATTTTTTTGATATTTTTTCAGTTATTGCTGTCGATATTGATCCGTCGAAGATCAGGAAGGCGTATAACAATGCGAAGGTTTACGGCGTGGCTGATCGGATCGAGTTTATCGTTGGGGATTATTTGGAGTTGGCGCCGTATTTGAAGGCGGATGTTGTGTTTTTGAGTCCTCCGTGGGGCGGACCTGGATATTCGCAGGTCGAGGTTTTTGATATTCGCAATATGATGAATTTGAATGGATATCCTTTTCGGGGTGCACGAATGTGCGTTTTGGGGATTTTTGAATTTTGATGGAAAAAATTGGGAAATTTTGAATTTTGATGGAAAAAATTGGGGAATTTTGAATTTTGATGGAAAAAATCGGGAAATTTTGAATTTTGATGGAAAAAATGGGGAAATTTTCAATTTTGATGGAAAAAATCGGGAAATTTTCAATTTTGATGGAAAAAATCGGGAAATTTTCAATTTTGATGGAAAAAATCGGGAAATTTTGAATTTTGATGGAAAAAATCGGGGAATTTTGAATTTTGATGGAAAAAATCGGGGAATTTTGAATTTTGATGGAAAAAATCGGGAAATTTTCAATTTTGATGGAAAAAATCGGGAAATTTTCAATTTTGATGGAAATTTTCAATTTTGATGGAAATTTTCAATTTTGATGGAAAAATTGGGAAATTTTGAATTTTGATGGAAAAAACCTTAACTCTGCTACCTTTCACATATTTGAGACGACCAAACAAATCACCGCCGACATCGCTTTCTTTGTCCCCCGCAACACCGACCTAGACCAAGTAAAACACAAAAAAAAAACCCAAAAAATCCCAAAAAATCGACCAAAAACTAATTCCGCCACTCCTTTTCCAGTTGGGCATCCTTTCCGGCGAAGGGGGCCGCGTAGAAATCGAACAAAACATCCTCAACACCAAACTAAAGACGATAACCGCCTACTACGGACGACTAATCCGCGACTCAAAAAATACATAAAAATCAACCACAAATTCAACAAAAATTCATTCGCATATTTTATTTTTTTTCTAAATATTTATCTGACTAGTTTTAAGCCAATTGATCAACCAAATTGTAAATAAAAATTAAAAAAAATACAAAAAACCTCCAATTCGACGTAAATTTGATGCATTTTCACATGAATTTCACCATTTTAAGTTTTATTTTGCAGAATTGGCCGATGAATGAAATTAATGGCGTCGAAAACGAGTTTTTTCCGTCGGAATTTCGCTTCTTTGTTACGGTGCCACTCGCTCGCGTCGAATCGCGGGAAGAAAAAGTGCATTTCTTGGCCGGCGGAGTCGGGCGAATCTAGGGAGATCAAAGTGCGGAGAATTAGGCTTAAGGTTTAACCCTAATTCGAGCGTACCTGATCCGTGGGTGCAGTTTCTCGTGTCTGAGAGCCCGATCGAGCCGCGGATGGTGTTCGGGGCTTCGTAAATCGCTCTGGGGATGAGAATTTAGGTGAAATTCGTGTGGAAATGCAACAAATTTATCGAGAAATGGATTTAGAGTATTTTTGCATTTTTTTGCGAATAAATGGCCATTTGAGTGGATTTTTAACTTATTTTATGCATCATTTTACACTTTGTCGCAGAAAAATGTCAATTTTCGTTTCTTAGTGAAAAATGAATATTTTTGTACAATTTTACACATTTTTCGTACACTTTTACACATTTTCGTGCATTCTCAGTAAAAAAATGAACATATTCTTGCTTTTTGTACTCATTTTTGAGCATTTTTAAACATTTTTACACATATTTGTGCATTTTTCACATTTTTGTGCATTTTTACGGATTATTGTTGTGCATTTTTACGGATTTTTGTTGTGCATTTTTACACATTTTTGTACATTTTATTGATTTTTGTACATTTTTACACATCAATTGTGTAAAAATGTACATTTTTGTACTCATTTTTGAGCATTTTTAAACATTTTTGAGCATTTTTAAACGTTTTTGTGCATTTTTCCACATTTTTGTGCATTTTTCCACATTTTTGTGCATTTTTACGGATTTTTGTTGTGCATTTTTCCACATTTTTGTACATTTTATTGATTTTTGTACATTTTTACACATCAATTGTGTGAAAATGTACATTTTCGTGCATGTCTGCACTTCAAAATATCAACCTAGAAACTTTTGTTGGTCCCATAAGTCTCCTCCAAGTTGCTATCGCGTCTTCCCTGGCTAAAATATGCGCGTAACATATCCCACTGTAATTTCCACGATTTATAAACCATCTAATTATCACGTTTTTGTTGCTTATCCAATTTATACCTCGACATGTAAGTGACCAACCGGTTATAGAAGAATTTATCTACAAAAAAAAAATATATATTTAATTTCTGACAAGAAAATTATCAAATTATCAATCACCTTTGTGTGTTTGGTAGAATATTTCCGCCTGTTTTAAATCCAAAAGCATTTTTTTACTGCGCACGACCAGGAAGCCATTTTTCAATAATAATCGCCGCACAAACTGAAAAATAAAAAAATAAAAAAAATCGTATTTTTCAAAATAAATGTCGATTTTAATTTCTCTGAACAAAAAAAAACAATAAATACTTGTAATCTCGACGAATCGATGCAAACATCCGGCTTGATTATGGCCAAAGTCAACTGTAAACGCATTTCTGCTCACGAAAATCCCAAACCGAGCCGCAGCTCATGGCAACCGGAAGTGACATCATGTTGCTAATGGAAACTCGGAAGAAGCGGAAGGCGGAGACGAAAAACACCTAATTACTATCCCAAAACATCCGGTATCCGAAATTGGAACATGCAAATTACGTTGTGGTAAATGAAACGACAGAATAAAAACATTTGCTCACACCGATGAAATCTTTTCGCAGAAATCGACCGATGATTAAAAATGGAAGCAGAAATCGACGATTTCTATTTCACGTCTAAATTTGATTCTGGAAATTTAGCCAAAGTGCAATCCATCAAATTTTGCGGCCCGACTAAGTATAAAATCGAGTAAAATCGCATAAAAAAACCTTTGCACGAAATACTGAGATATTTTTCGAGTTTCTATAGCTCAAACTCGCCGGATAACGGGGCGGAATTGTACCCGAACTTGCGACCGGAATACCGGTTTCATTTGTGGACGAAACCGGACGCGGCCGGCACAGCATTTGAGAATTCCAACCGGACGTGGTTTCATTTCGCGGTGCAAACACGACGGCGCAGTTGTGTCGTTCAATATGTTTTGCAAAATTTGAATAAGCAAATGCGGCTGTACGCGCAAGGAATGGCGCCCGTCTTTTCCAATAAACCCGGAAGTGACGAGTACGAGCGGATTCCGCACCAGCCTTGGTTTTGGGTGAATTGCAATTACCACGTTTACATGTACTCACTTATCTAGAAAATATTACTTTTCTGGAAAACTGATCACGTAAACAAACCGGTTTTCCAGAAAAGACGCACTTATTCGGAAAAGTGCCGTACTGACCGTAATATTTCGTACCCCTTATTAAAAATGGCACCAATTATAAACAAAAATGATGTATTTCATAGTTTTATGCATTATGGGTAATATGACCTCAAGTTTACCAGAAAACTAACGTCATGTAAACACATCCGGTTAACCGGATAAATAAAATCCGAATTTTCACTTATTTGGAAAACTTACCGCGCAAACGTAGTAACTTTTGTGATTTATTTTTGTTTTTATAGTTAGACGGAGAGCAGTTTTTTATGTCATTCATACACGTGACTCCGGCGAGCAGTTCGGTTTTCACTTATTTCGCTTTTACTTATCCGTATTCTTATGAGAAGTTGCAAAGATATTTGGGAAGTTTGGATACTCGCTTCAGCCATTGTCGATATCTGAGTGATAAAAGGTTGTTTGGGTTGCGTAGAAATTGCGATAAACAACTGATCGGTTTTTTGAATTAATTGATGGAAATTGTCGGTGTTGTATCTCGTTGACCAAATCGAGAACTAGTTCAAGTTTTGCGTTCACCGTGTGAACTAGTTCACGTTCACGTTCACTACAATTTTTTTCAAAGTGAACTAAGTTCAAGTTCATGAACTTGAACGGCTGTTTTCGCCGTTTTCGTTGCAAAAAGTGATCAAAATGAATGTTTTGATGATGAAAACGTCATCAAAACGTTTAAAATCGATGCAAAAAGTTACGTTTTTGCGACATTTTCATCATCAAACATGGTGAACGCGAACTTTGTTCAAGTTCACTCTTATGTGAACTAGTTCGCGATCTTAGTTCGCGAACTAATAGTTCGCGTTCGATACAACACTGAAAATTGTGGAAAAACCGATCAGTTTTTTACTTATATCAATTTTTCCGCTTCCCATCTCGAAAATCTCATGATAATTGAAACAATTCTACTAAAATATAATTATTTAATCTCGTAGTGCCAAAGACCAAATTTATTATCATCGTGAATTCGTCTGTTACTCGTTAGAAGGGAAAAACATTGATTTGTTGACCATCACCTCCTGTCACGGAATGTCTAAAACAAGAGAACCGTACTTGTCCTGTTTATTCCCCAACAAAAATCCCAGACCATTTTTTTTCGAAGGAAAGCGGGTAAAGAACAAAAAAGAGGCGACTCCATGTTTTTTTTTTCAATTTATGCAATTTTTCCTTCCACCAGGTGGTGTTTCTGAGTGCGAGAGTTCATCCGGGCGAAACGCCTTCCAGTTACGTCCTTCACGGCTTTTTAGATTTCATTCTCAGTGAATCTGAATTCCTCGCGTATAAATTACGGAAACGGTACAAAAAAATAGAAGCCGAGATGTGCAATCAGCGCCCTCTAGACCGTGCAAGGGTCCAAAAAGAAGGCGTCAAAATTTGGACCTTTTACAAAGAACGGCGGACACATTAAATTTCGCGAAAATGATGGAAAACGACGTCAGTGGCGGATTTATGGATTTATGGTCACCATTAGTTAAAAAATGGAAATAATGAAAATATCATTGGCAATTGCTTTCGCAGTAGTTTGTCGTGCAATGGTCCAAGAATTGTACCTCTAGTGCAGCGTTTCGGATGCCCCATCTGTCCCTACAAGCTAGGCCTGTGTGATTACTCTTTGAAGCAAATGCGAATGCGATATTGCAGTTTGGCGATATTTCTGCGATATATCGCATTTTAAAATGGATTCGGTTCGGGTTATGCAATGCAGAATATGTTGATATATTTATATATTTACTATTTAGATGTTTGATTAACGATATAATGTGAATACGTGACCGATATGTCGCATCACTGCATGCGTGAAAAAATTGAAATCACGAGACGTTTGATAAATCGCAAATATCGCAAACGATTTCTTCTGACTAATGTAGCTGCGATATTACATAATCGCGTTGCAATATATCGCAAATTTGCACAGGCCTACTATTAACCCTTGGAGGCATAAGGCTATACGGATTTATGGACAAGCTTTTTCTTGAATAGGAAAATTTTTTTTCCTATCTATTTTTTTTTTTAAAAAATTGTGATTTTGTTTATATCATACTGAACCTTAACTCAGGTGACATTTTAAATCATTGGTTATTTATTTAATTAATTATGCTAAAAGCTAATTTTCTGCCCCTTAAAATTCCAGAAAAACTATTATGCTGGCTTTGCTGCCTAAGAAAGAGCGCTTCAGTTAACAGCTTTTCGCATTCACCAGTAGTGTTTGAACCTACCACTAGTTGGTAAAAAAGATATTTTTTTTCACTGTTCATAACTAGCGCCTTCTATAAAATTAGTTATAAACTTTCAAGAATCGAAACGGCGCTTTAACTAATTGACCTGAAAATTGTCCG
This sequence comes from Strigamia acuminata, assembly GCA_949358305.1. Classification (NCBI taxonomy): domain Eukaryota; kingdom Metazoa; phylum Arthropoda; class Chilopoda; order Geophilomorpha; family Linotaeniidae; genus Strigamia; species Strigamia acuminata. The sequence continues at coordinate 3,594,410 of OX442315.1, read as the reverse complement.
TAAATCCGTAATGCCTTATACCAGAACGGCACATTTTACCCTTATGCCTCCGACGGTTAACCATTACCTCGGGTTCCGAAAAACCAATAATTTCTCCCTTCTTCTATAAACCCGCTCTTGAATGGCGCGCACGTTCCAGCTTGCGGGATCCCTCCGGTCTAGAGGATGCCGAAACAACGCGAAAACTCGTCGGCTTGACGCCCCTCTGCCGTTTCCCCGCAGGTACGTCTTCAAAATAATCCCGATGCTGAACCCTGACGGCGTCTCCATGGGCCACTACCGCACCGATTCTCGCGGCGTCAATCTCAACCGCGTTTACGTTGACCCCATCTTCGAACAGCATCCCTCCATCTTCGCCGTCAAATCCCTCATCCTCTACTACCACGTCGCCAACCGCAGGAAACCCAACGGGGGGGTCCCGACCACTCGCCGCTGGAGCAAGAAAATCTCCAACGTGAAACGCTGCAAGTCACCGCCGGCGGCCACCAAACTGGAAGTGATCGGCAAAGCGCTCAACGAACCCGACGAGAACCCTCCGGCGGGGCCCTCGAGCCAACAGGAGGGCTCCACTGCTATCACCCGTGATCGAATGAGCCTACCGACACTCCTAAACCCCCTAAGCGCCACCATCACCACCCTCAAGGCGTTCCAGAACTGCCTGGAGCAAAAGAATATGATGACGGAGCAGGAAGAGAAATTCGGGGTCGACTTCCAGCCCGAGGTGGTTAGGGTGGCAATCCCCGAGGTGGATGCGGGCCCCAGCTGGGTGCTGGAGAAGAAGGAAGAGCCGCCGGCGCGCACGGTGTGCGAGGAGATCCCGCCGGTGCCGGGACTGGGGATGTTTGAGACGTTCAACGAAGAGTGGAGCAGTTTTGTCACGTCGGTGCTGAAGATCCGCGGGGAGTTGTCTCAGACGCTCAAGGAGCTGCAGGAGACTTTCTCGCTGACGCTGACGGAGAATTCGCCGCGGAGCGTGGCGGGTGCGGACGCGGAGCCGCGGAGGGAGCTGGAGGAGGATGAGTCGGGTTGCGAAAACCCGTCCGAGTCAGCGGGTTCGGAGTTGAGCAAGACGCAGCGGGAGCTGTACGGTACGCATCTGCTGGTGCCGGATTTCTGCGGTCAGATCGGGTCGACCGAGAGCGGGATCGTGCTCTATGTGGACATGCACGGCCACGCGTCTCGGCGGGGATGTTTTATGTATGGGAACTACTTCGACGACATGGAGGAAAAAGTAAACTATACTTTAGAGTGTTCGTTTGTTGGTGGGGCCAGGGGCGGATCTAGCTTTATGGGGCCCCTTTATCAAAATTTGTAATAATAAAATAAAACAATTATACTTTCTACATATATATACAGCAGTTTCCGTCTTGGGGGCCCTCTAGAATTTGGGGGCCGTGGGCTCAAGCCCTATTTGCCCTGATGTAGATCCGCCCCTGGATGGGTGGGGCCTCCTAGGCTTGAGATTATTCCAGATTCCAGTAGAACGTATATTACCCGAAATAATCTTGGACGGGTGTTTTCATAAAACCAATTTGTTCGCGTAATCTGACTTTAGGTTTGTACATGAAAACAATTTTTTTTAAATGTCGTTAAAATATCTACCAGATAATCAATAAAATATAGATAAAAAAATTTGTTTAACCGTTCGGATAATCGGTCGTTCGCAAATCGACGTTCTACTGTACCGTTAATGCTTTAATATGCTCTGGCTAACTATAAGGTTGGCCTTTCTCCCATTGGCTGAGCCATTTCACTCGTGTAGTGATACGAAAAAATAGACCAAAACACCAGAATGCAATTGATGTACAGACATTGTAATCGAGAAAAAAATTCCAAAATCGTTTGCTGTCGTGACAAAGAAACCAATAAACGAAACATACATCTATATTGAATTAAAAACAGCATAAAACTTAAGTTTATGAATAGAAAAAATAATTAGTAGTAATTAGGGTTTCGGTACAAGGAAACCCGGTGAGAAACACGGTACCGGGAACCGGAAAATTTGAGAAATACCTGTTCCGTCAAATAGTTGTTGCTGAATCGTAATTTTCGTCATTGAAACGTTAGTTTTTGTAACGTTTCAGTGATGAAAATGGGCATTTTTGACGAATAATGGCTAAAAATGGCCATTTTTCACAAAAATTGGCTAAAAATGGCTAAAAATGGCTAAAAATGGCTAAAAATGGCCATTTATGACGAAATACAGCCATTTTTACCATAAAAACTAGCTAAATATAGCCATTTTTGACGAAAAACGGCCATTTTTAACAAGGAAAATGGCTAAAAATGGCCATTTTTAAAAAAATACAGCCATTTTAACCATGAAAAATGACTAAAAATGGCCATTTTTGACGGCAAACGGCCATTTTTGACAAAAAACGGCCATTTATTGCCATTTTTCGTAACTTTTCGCCTGACCGTTTTTAGTCCCCGGAGTACAGATTTCCCGGGAGTACCGGCCATTTTGGTTCCGGGAACCAGGAATTAAAAAAAGGCGGAAAAACAGAGACCCTAGTAGTAATTAGACTAGGCCAATGGGAGAGAGAGGCTTATCTTGGAGTTGACGAGAGTATAGCGGGGAAGCTTGTACAAGAACAAAAGTATAACGGGGAAGCTTGTAGTAGAAGGGGCCTGCCCACCCGAAGAGAATTGCCGTTTATTTGTGGGTAGATTTAAACGGAATGTTTTGCTTGACAGGTGGACAGCATGGTGCTTCCAAAACTGCTTTCAATCAACTGTCCGTACTTCGATTTCATGAGCTGCATATTCACGCGGAAGAACATGTTCAGCGCCGACAGGAAGGACGGCACGAGCAAACTGGGCTGCGGCCGAGTGGCGATCCACACGATGACTAAAATCACGAGATGGTAAGCAAAGGAAAAGTTAAAAGTAATAAGTCCAAGTGATGAGAATCACATTTCAGCTACACGCTCGAGTGTAACTACAACACGGGCGTGATGAGCTCGGCGTTCTCCAAGAACTCTGCGTGCATCATGCAGTCGTCCATTTCGCCGCAGTCGACGTACAAGCCACAGGTGTACGAGCAGGTGGGGCGCAGCTTGGCCGTGACCATCCTGGACACGGAGGACACATCGCGGTCCGGTTCGCGCATGGGACTGGGCGAGTGTCGCTCCATGCCCGGGGTGCGCGACTGGCTGCGCACCTACATCCGACAGTCGGAGAGCAAGTTGGGAGTCCGTGCGAGCAGTCCCAAAGGTAAACCAGGTATGGGAGAGAAAAATAAAAATTAATCAATTCTTTAGCTGATTAATCAGGTGTCATTAATCAGTCGTCTGAATAAGTGTGCAAATGTCGCTCTATTTAAGACAAAAAGTAGACAATCTCTGAATGAAACGTAATGAAACATAAATGCACTTTTTGGGTGCAAATGTGCCCTTTTTGGGTGCAAATGTGCCGTTTTTGTGTGCAAATGTGCCCTTTTTGTGTGCAAATATGCCCTTTTTGTGTGCAAATGTGCCCTTTTTGGGTGCAAATGTGCCCTTTTTGGGTGCAAATGTGCCCTTTTTGGGTGCAAATGTGCCGTTTTTGGGTGCAAATGTGCCGTTTTTGGGTGCAAATGTGCCGTTTTTGTGCGCAAAAGTGCCCTTTTTGTGCGCAAAAATGCCCATTCTTATGACAAAAGTTAACTTTCTTGTGCAAAAATGCAATTTTAGTGGCAAAAATGAAGCTTTTAGTTAGCATTTTTAGCGACAAAATTGCATTTTAACTACCTTTCCAACCGTCTTTTCTCCAGCAAGACAAGCGACGTCCACGGCGACCATCGCAGTCCCGCGGCGAAAACCCCAAACGCACCGGCGCAAACCCTTTAACCGAAACGCCAGCCGCCGCCACTCGACCGCCAACAAATCGCACATGATCGAACTGGACACGTGCAGCTCCATGGTCGACTTCGTGCGCAACCTCGGCACGAAAAAGGCCAACCCGGGTGGCGACGACGACACGAGCAAGCGCAACCCCATCAAAATGAAAAAAGCGACGGCCAAGCGGCGCAGCGGCACCGGCGCCGAGCTGTCCGCCGCCAAGGCCAAACTGCGCATCAAGAAGTCCGCCACGACCGCCAGCACGGGCGTGGGCACGTCGAGCACGAGCGGCGCCAAAACAAAGATGAACAACCGCAAGAAAACCAAAGCGCCGCAAGTCCTCAAGAGGTCCAAGAGCAGCCGGCTCAGCCAGGACAACGTCGGCCATGTTTAGTTAAAGACGAAATGTAAATGTCAATGTAAATAAAGGAGTAAAACGAGAGAAATTTTACGTGAATTCTTTTTTTTTCATTGTACATTGTTTTTTTTTATTTTTGGGTGATGACATTGTAGGTGGGGCTGTACATTGTTTTGATTTTTGATTAGTTAGACGGCGTCTTCGGGGCTTTGGGCGCGTTTTGATTTGCGGTTCGAAGGTCTATCGACTCTGGTGACGACGAAGCGGCGGCCGAGCAAACTGCGGAAGAGGCGCGACGGGGTTCCGTGGAACATGCCGGTGGAGAATGAGCGGTCCGCGTGCGTCATCATTTTCTTTTTCGGCGACGTGGGCGACTTGAGTTTGCTCGGTTGCTGCGATTCGTTGATGGTGTCGAGTTGGCTGTATCGCTCGTGAGAGTCGCTAAACATTCGCATGCGGCCGGAGGATCGGCGCGGCGTGAAATCTGCGGAAAATAAATGTAAATACTAAACAAATGCATGTAAATATGCATTTTTTCCATCTTAAAAATGCATTTATCCCGTCTAAAAATTCAATCCTAAGGCGAAAAATGTCTGAATTCCACGCCTTCATTCAAAGGCCGTACAAAAAGTTGAACAAAACTTGATGATATAATAGCAAATATTGATACAAATTTCAATATTTGTCTTAACTCATCTAGAACGACGTGCCGGTCTGCTGTAGCACCATGCGGCTTAAAGCCCGGTAATATGCTAAGGGAAATGAGACATTTTATACCAAGGTTTCCAAGTATGTGCATTGAGACATTGACAATTGTTAGCTTTCTTTTTGCGAGATTGGCGATTTTCAGCACAATATCGCTCCACGTCTCCACGACTCCGCAATCTGGATCGATCCGGGGGAAAAATTACAATATTACGAATCACGGAGAACAAAAAGCTAACAATAACAATTAATATGATAATACAAAAATGCATTTTTCCCACTTACAAATTAAATACAAATCAATAAAAATTTACCGATATCCCAAACTCTGGGTTTCTTCAGCGAATTTCTCGGGCGGTTTGTGTGCGGCCACGTGGTGCGGTTCAACGACATCAAAGTAGACGTCATCGGCTAAAAACACAAACACAAATTTTAAAACAAACGATACAAACAGCCACAAGAAAAATACCTTTTTTCTTTAACTCTTTAACTCTTTAGTCTTTTTCAATTCACTTTCTCCACCAAATTTACGCATCAATTCGTTAATTTATTCAATTAAAATCAATTATACTAATAATTTTACAATTTTATACAAAAAAACTCCACGTAAAAATGCGCAAAAATCAAAATATGGCTGTCACAGATGACTCGGTTCACCAGTAATAACTTACATCTATCGGTGATGGGTTTCCAATGTAGCGAATTACGGTCTGGTAAACTTCGTCATCTTCCGCTTCCTGTAAGCAACCAAAAATCAATCAATTAATCACATTAAATTAAATTCCCATTTTCCGACGCACTTCTACGACGGTGCGCAGCTGGTTGAGTTGGCTCGCGGTTTTGGCCGGGTCGCTCGTGTGGTCCAGCTGGTTGATGGCCGCCCACTCCTGCAGGAAATTCTGTCGGAAGTCGCGCGCTTCTTTGCCTTCTAACGTCCTATTATAATCGCGGGTTATCTAAAAACAAACCAAAATCAATTCCAATTTAAAATTCGTGTTGTTTTATTATTATTATTATTATTATTATCATTTTACTTTGATGTCTTCTTTCCAGAAGCGGACGGCTGTCGGAATGCTTGTATATGGAGCAACCTCCTTAATCTGGAGCAAATTCACATTTTTTGCTTTTAAATTGTTTGTATTGACGTACAAACTGGCGCATTATCCCACTAGGTGTCCCGCTAAGTTCACTAATATTTACATTTTTAGCTTGAAAGAGCATTTTTTCGAATATAAAATACACTTTTATGCATACAATGCAGTAATTGTGGACTAAAAATGCATTTTTTAAAGCCAAATGTGCGTATTTTCGAAGCAAAAATATGCACTTTGTTGCATTTTGGCATAGGGGCCGCTGGGAAAATAATGCGCCAGTGAATGGAGTAATACCTTAAGTACTAGAATCGCCATGCAAACAATACACACTATATTAACAAAGGTCAAGAGGAGACTGACAAGGCCTAACAGCAGTGATTCGTACACCATATGATTTGAATATTGCATCTCGTGGCTCGCGGCCGGCAGTAGAGATGGGCGGCTGGCTACCGTCTCACCGTTGGGAAACTGCAATTCACGACAAATAAAACCATATTAGATGCTCCACTATCACTAACCAAGCCACTTAAAAAATACAAAAATACATATTTTTCTGTGTAAAAATGCATTAATTGTGTCTAAAAATGCATTAATTGTGTGTAAAAATGCATTAATTGTGTGTAAAAATGCATTAATTGAGTCTAAAAATGCATTAATTGTGTGTAAAAATGCATTAATTGTGTTTAAAAATGCATTAATTGCATGTAAAAATGTGTTAATTGTGTGTAAAAATGTGTTAATTGTGTGTAAAAATGTGTTAATTGTGTGTAAAAATGTGTTAATTGTGTGTAAAAATGTGTTAATTGTGTGTAAAAATGTGTTAATTTTGTGTATAAATGCATTGATTATGTTTAAAATGCATTTTGTGTAAAAATGCATTAATCGTGTCAAAATGCAATAATTGTGTGTAAAAATGCATTGATTGTGTGTAAAAATGCATTGATTGTGTGTAAAAATGCATTGATTGTGTGTAAAAATGCAATAATTGTGTGTATAAATGCATTGATTATGTTTAAAATGCATTTTGTGTAAAAATGCATTAATCGTGTCAAAATGCAATAATTGTGTGTAAAAATGCATTGATTGTGTGTAAAAATGCATTGATTGTGTGTAAAAATGCAATAATTGTGTGTAAAAATGCATTAATTGTGTGTAAAAATGCATTAATTGTGTGTAAAAATGCATTATCTTTGTGTAAAAACGCATTGTGTGCGTGCAACAGTGCTCTATGAAAGTGAACATTCATTTTCTGTGTATAATTATTGTACCTCACTTGTATCTCATTTCTTTTTACTCCTTTGGAGTGCGATTAAATAAATAAATAAATAAATAAATAAATAAAAATGTATTTCGTAAACAAGAAAATGCATTTTTGAAGTGTAAATCCATTTGCGCCAAGACATACCGTTTGAAAAACGTCCTCTTCCGTGAAGGAGCGCACGTAGATGACCAACGCGTACGCCCACATCATCCCCTTGAAAACAAAAAAATTGCATTTATTTTGTTTGATCCGTTTGTTTAATTTGGCCAAGATTGTTTAGTTTACTGCGTTGACAGCAGGCGGTAATAAGGACGCTGATATGGCCACTCCGACGAGGGATCCTGCGTTCCCGCCGAGGATGGAGAGCGCGACGCCCGCTCCGGACGGCAGAGCCACCAGCACGCCGACCCACAGAGTGCGCAGTTTGCACCTCGACAACATCTCTGCGGTGGGCAGTGGCCCGCTTCCCCACACCTTGTCCAGGGGGCCGCACACGCAACCAAACACGAATCCTGAAACACAATATTACTCAAAATGCATACAATATGGTCAAAAATTGCATTTTTTCTCAAAATGCACTTTTTACATGCACAAAATTTAATTTTTAGTGCAAAAAAGAAAATATTACTCAAAAATGCATTTTTTTAAATGCAAAAATGCACTTTTTGAACGTAAATATGCACTTTTTTAATGCAAGAATTTACTTTATTAATGCAAAAATGCACTCTTTGAATGCAAAAATGTACTTTTTGAAGGCAAAAATGTACTTTTTGAAGGCAAAAATGTACTTTTTGAAGGCAAAAATGTACTTTTTGAACGCAATAATGTACTTTTTGAATGCAAAAATGTACTTTTTTGGTGAAAAAATGCACTTTTTGGTGCAAAAATGCACTTTTAATGCAAAAATGCACTTTTCTCATAAAAAATGTACTTTTTGCGGGTAGAATTTGCATCAACAAAGTGCAATTTTACTCATAAAATCAGTCTTTTATGTCAAAATGTAGTTTGTAAAGCTAAAAAATGGAAAAATGGAAAAATACGTCTTCATGCGTAAAAATGGGCGAATTAAAGGAGGAAAATACATTTCCATGCACAAAAATGGACGAATTAAGGACGAAAAATACATTTCCATGCGCAAAAATGGATCTTCTTACCGCCAAAAATGCATTTTTATGGGACACTCCATTCTTTTTTGGACGACCTATCATGGGCCAAGTGCACAAACCACTCAAGGTTAGTGTGTTACAAGCAGTCGCAACAATAGACAATAAATTAAATGCTTGTTACAGTGTAAAAATATCAATTTTTACAACTTATCGCACCAAAACCAGCGAAATAAATACGGTTTAGGTCGACATTTTGGTTCGTACCGGTGCACAGACACGTGCAGAGACCAATCAGCTCCGATTTGATGCCGACCCGTTGCAAATGTTTGTCTTTAATGACCACTCCAAATGTCCACGCCATAATTGGACCCTGGAAATGTAAATTTTACAATTTAAAAACCAAAAAAATAATACTTTATTTATAAAGGGTGTCCCAAAACTAACGCAAGATTTGAATTTGCCGCCATTTGTGCAGTAAATTGTTGGCAACCCTGAAAAAAACCATTTGACAGCCGATAGTTTAGGGTTAGTAAAAACGGTAGGCGCATTCAATATAAAATGGATTTCGCTGATTTCGGGAGCCCGGAAGTGACGGTTTTTCCGTCATAAAAACGAAATCGGATTTCAGAAAATCCAACTTCGCGAAAGTGACGTATAGGGTCGCTTTCCTTGATTTCCAAGTTGATTTCAGCCATCTTGAATTGTACACAGAGCGACCAGAGCAGTTATTTTTGTTTGCAATTTAATAATTGTAATTGCAATTGGGAAAATCGTGATATTTCGGCCGCGTTTGAGCTATCAATTTCAAACAGAAGTCAAATTGCGCATGCGCAACAGTTGGTTTTCCAAAAAAATTAAGGCCGTTCAAAGTTGAAATCCGATTTCCTTGATTTCAGAAAATCAAGAAAATCACGATTTCGGAAATCCATTTTATATTGATCGCATCTTGTGTTTTCAATTTAATTCAAATCTTGCGTTAATTTTGGGACACCCTTTAGTTCGGATTACCATAATAGGCGATATGAGCATGCTGGCGACGACGACTACGGGACTGTTTTCCACCAGACCCAAACCGGCGATTAAGCCGGCAATAATGACGAACATGATAAAATCAAAAGTCAAATTAGCGCCTGCTTTCACCCCTTCAACGACCTACATTTTAAAAAAAAATTCTTTAGATTTTTTTTTTAATTTTTTTGAAGAGGATTCTTTTTTTCTTTCCTACCTGCGCGACGGTTAAGCGCGCTTTAATCGACTGGATAAATTGTTTACGCAATGATCGTAAGTCTTTTTTTGCTGCTAACTCGTCCCTCTCCCTAAACGATTACAAATAGAATTAATTAGATTAATGCACTATCGAAATCGGATATTTGATTGATGCAGCGGTGAGCTGGCTGCACCTGCAGACCCTCGAGTGAAAACAACATTTTTTTGTGTAAATACCGCTAGTATTAAGTTTCAAAGGTATTTTAGACAATTTTCGAAATTTCAATATTTTTTAAAAATTTCTTTCAATTTTCTGAAATTTTTTTTAAAAATTAAAAAATTAAAAAAAATTTTTTGTTTAATTTTTTCTAAATGTGCTTGTGCACACATTTAAATTAGATATATCTTAATCATTACTTGTGGGCGGTGTTGTTTGATTAACATTTCTTTTGGTGTTTAGTTTTTGACGATCCGAGCTTTCATTCTCGACATATTGTGGATTTTATCAAAGAGTGTTCTTCTTATGTGACTTGTAAACATAAAAATAATTTTTTTTTTTAAATTACGACGAGGGGCAAGGGGCACCTGATTTTTTTTTTTAGCCCAGGGCGCTAAAAGTGTTAAGAGGGCCCTGACCACATCTCGTGGTAGTGATACTGTACGAGTACCACTTTATTAAATTTTGCATTTCTTTCAGCTAAATAATAAGCGTAATAAAAATGAACGTTTTAGCCCAAAAATTTATGTTTTTGTCCCAAAAATTGGTTTTTAGCCCAAAAATGGCAGTTTTTAGCCCAAAAATGGATGTTTTTTTTGCCCAAAAATGGATGTTTTTAGCCCAAAAATGGATGTTTTTAGCCCAAAAATGGATGTTTTTAGCCCAAAAATGGATGTTTTTAGCCCAAAAATGGATGTTTTTAGCCCAAAAATGGATGTTTTTAGCCCAAACATTGATGTGTTTAGCCAAAAACTTGATGTTTTCAGCCCAAATTTGATGTTTTCAGCCAAAAATTGATGTTTTCAGCCAAAAATTGATGTTTTCAGTCCAGAAATTGATGGTTTTATCCCAAAAATTGATGTTTTCACCCAAAAATTGATGCTTTTAGCCCAAAAATTTATGTTTTCAGCCCAAAAATGGATGTTTTTAGCCCAAAAATGGATGTTTTCAGCCCAAAAACTGATGCTTTTAGTCCAAAAATTGACGTTTTTAGCCTAAAATTTTCTAAAACTTTTTTCTAAAATTATCTGAATTTTTTTTCTGAAATTATCTGAAATTTTTTTCTGAAATTTCTTCAAATTTCTTCAAATTTCCTCAAATTTCGTCACAAATTTTTCTGAACTTTTCAAAAAAATTCAAACTTCCTTCAAACCATTTGAAAATATTCTAAAATTCTCGATTTTCTCGATGCGCCAGCACACCACTCAAATCTCCCTCACCCGGCCTCCCCCGTCTCGCTCTCATCTTCCGACTCGTCTTTCGCGTCCAAATCCGCCCGTGCCTCCTGATAAAACACCGAACACGGCACGACGCTAAAACAAACAACCATCAAAACAAATCCTTCCCAAAAACCAACTCATATATAATACCAAACAGTGGACTCGTACGACCGTCCGATTCCTTGATTATAAAGCGCTTGCAGGACATGCTCGCACCTTTCGTGCGAATCGACCGTAAACACAACCTGAAATTCAAAAAAACGGAATAATTTAAATTGCGACATAAATATTTGCAAAATTACTATAATTATTAAACAAGGACATCATTTAAATTAATTAGCAAATTATACGAGTCATTCTGGGTGATGAAATGTTTATTTTTTTAATTTTTTTTAAAAAATCTCCATTTAATGATCATGTGACAATCAACGTGTTGGATCGAAGTGGGCCATCGCAAGGTGTGTCGTTTTTCGCTCGTATTTCCTTTTAATTTCCACACCACTTCAATTCCACACGTCAATTATCACTTTACGAACCTAAATCATCGGTTTCGAGTGTTAATTTGTAAATGCTTCACCGAATTCGCCGCCTAAACGCCTTTTTTAATCGTTTCGTGCTTCCCAATTCTGCCACCAGACTCCATCAATTTAATTTTTTTTTTCGAGTTTTTGTTTATTAAATATTATTCAAATTAATTTCGACGTTGAACCAAATTTTAAACGATCAAACATGACGTGGGTTAGTTTATGTTTGTGATTTTCACATAAAAATCGTTGGCATCATTTGTAAACACCATTTTGGGAGGTATGCCTATTTATGCGTTTGCCGCTGCTTCTGCGCATGCGCATCGCCGGTAGACATGGTAACTGTGCTAATAACGCTTTTTTTCATTAAGCGAAGGTGTCACGGTGATAAAATCCATTTATTATCGCATTGTCGTCTCAAGATCAGCTCAACCTTCGGCCCAACAGCTCATTAATTATCATTTGATAAATTACGACGAGTCACGCAACAAAAAATTTAAAAAATTCTAAAAAATTCAATTTTTTGTAAAACTTGAGTCAAATAAATCAAAATAAATTAAAATAAATCAAAATAAATCATTTTCTCTTAAATTTTTAACTATTTATCACTTCCAAGACTAAAACAACTCGCTATTTAGTCGATTTTTGTTATTTTGCCAAATTCGCTATTTTCGGCCATTGCTGCAACAGCGCCGCAGCGGCGATATTAGCAACTATAGTCATACCTGCCACAGTGTGCCTTCCCTCGTCGTGTGCCATATGGGGTCCTTGAGTTGCAGTTGCACGAGCAAAACCTCCAAAATCTGAAACAAAAATAAAAAAATTTTTTTTTAGAAATATTAAAAATATTTTTTATTTTTTATTTTTTTCGCCGATCGCGATTTTTAATCATTTTTAAACAGGTGTTGTGCTTATCACCATCCGGGAGGTCAATTTCCTCTCGGATGACGTCACGAGGGTGTGTAATGTTGTAATGTTCGTGTTACGTGCCAAACCGCCACCGGTGGCGCGTGGGGGGGCGCGCACGTGCTCCCGTTTAACTCGACACACCTTTTTTTCCACTTCCCGCATCCCGACCGGTTGTTGAAAGCATCAAATAAATTGATTTATAGACGAGTAAAAGAAGCCTTTCTCGCTTTCTTCCCGCATCTAAGAATAGAAAAATAATTTTCCCGATCCATATTCTACAGGTGGCCGTTCGCAAATGACGTCATTATGTAAAAATGGCGTTTTTAATGGGCGCGGGCTAATTAAAACGGTCGTTCCGACCGAATTACGGTGTGTTAAGTGTTAAAATGTCAATTTAGGTGTTGATTTGTACCTGTTTCAAGGGTAATTCACCTTCCTTTGAGAGAGTGCGAATGGCCTCGCTCGGCGATTGCTCTAAAACGTTTGGTTTCGAGTCCTTGAACTCCTTGGCCGAGCGAACAATTCTCGCTCTGTCCGTCGTCGAAGTTCCCGATTTGGGTCTGAGCAGCGAAATACTTCCGTCCTTTTCTCGTAGTTTTCGTTCGAATGCTTCTGAAGGCACAATAACTACAAACACACCCGCCATAATGCGGCGGATGACGTCACGTCCGATCGGACCAGGAGCAGACGACAGACGGCGTGGATCGATGGTTCGCTACTTCGCTCGCCGCATGTGTTGTTAATCCGTGAAAATTTGGCCACCCGAATGCCATCCGAGGTTGCGATTGAATCCGACGGCTCGTGGATGTTTATCGAGCGTGAAAATCAATTAATTTGGCGGGAAAGTCGGGTGTCTGCGCCGATGAATGATTTCTTCGAGAAAGGAGCGAGCGGCAACCTAAAACCTGAGGCGTCTCCTTATCCCATTGGATCCTACGGATATTATATCTGTCCTGACCTGATTTCAACCTCATTAGCATAATTATTGATTAAATCTGTCTTTTGCCTCAAATTTAGGATTTTTTCTTTTTTAATTTATCACGAAGAAAAATGTTTATTTTTTTTATTTTCTGCATTTTTTGGATTTGTTTTTTATTTTTCGTTTCGTTTGAGGCGCATCGGGTTTTGTTTCGAGCGTGGTGGTGAATTAATATTTGGGAATTTAAATTTGGCCGAGATAATAGATAAAAATAACTGACCAAATTGACGTAATATACAGCGGGGAGTCGCACCTCGTTCTATTTACGGACGTGCGGTCGAAAGCAGTTGAGGAGTTGGAATTTTGTCGGCACCAGGTGGCGGGAGACGAGCTTGGATCAAACGTCGCCAGATGGCTCGTGTCCAGTTGCTGCAAAATTTACTTTTGTTGTTTTTGTTCAAATTTCTTAGTATTATTATTATTATTTTTTTTTTTTTGAAGAAAATAAATGTTCTTCGTTGGAAAAAATTTAATTTTTGGCAAAAAATTCATTTACCGCGTTGCAACCCAAAATAAAAATAAATAAAGTAAATAAAGATCCGAAATTTCATTTCTTCTTTTTTTAGGAAAATAAAATAAACATGTATTAAAAAATAAAACTAAAAAAAAAATTAATGCAAATTTACAATAAGGCTTTTTACCTACCGTCGGGTGGCGCTCCACGCGCATGCGCGTAGCGCGAATGTAGGGCAAAAACCACAACAACACCACAGCAACAGGACTAAAAATCTGATTATTTAATAATTTTATTGCTTTTTTCAATTTTTAAATTACCAGGTACTTTTGAAAACTGATGTTACATTTGTTTTTATTTTTTTAAATCGATTTTTATGGATTTTTATGAATTTAAAAAAATAAAATAAAAATTTAAAAATTATTATTTTTGTGTTTTTGTTTGTTTTTATTATTAATAATCACTGATGGTTTGAATTATTACAAAAAAAAAATGACTGCTGACAAAATGCAGTTGGACGGACTGTTCGAGACATCTTACATTGCAACCCGATAACTCTGGATAAATTTTCGAAGGTTTGGCAGATGGCGGAAATGTTCAATCAAGACGAAACGATCGACACGGTTCAAACATTCGTCCTAATGAACATGAAACGGATATCGGAGACGGACATGCATTCGAACATTACTCCGGCGCAATTAGAAAGCCTCGTTCCAAAGGTCAAACCCAGCAAATTCGGCGAATTCGTCATATTCCTGCTCGGTTGGGAGACGAAGATGCGTGACCAACGAGAAAATTACAAAAAGGAAGTTGTGCTCAACTTGCTCTCCAAATGCGGAATGGAGAAGCTACCGGACTATTCTCTCCGTAAACTGTTATCGACCGAAATAGTCATGGAATCAGCATCCGTGTACAACGCACTAAGCAAGGTGGTCATGTCTTGGTGGTTGACTCCTCACGCGCGGGAAATTCGGATTGTCGCTTTCGCAGCTGACGTGGAAAAGTGGGTAGTTTTGGTCTCCTCGCTAGGCCACTAGGGATGGAATGTCAGCTCAGAAATAACAGATCTGGACATCGACGAAACACCCATCACCGACATTTTTCCGACAGTTTCGAGCACGGGAAATTTATTTTATTTCAACATATTGGACAATCGATACCGGTATATAGGGTTTTACGTCAGAAGCAAGACGAACAGGGGCGTTTTAGAAGAGACGGAAACGATAAATATGGATAAAATAACGAGCGAAACTGCAAATTACAACGAGGTATTCTTCCGACATACGAAAAGCGCGTTTTTGTGTTTCAATTTCGAATCGTTGACGTGGCGGACGGTTCGTTTCGACGATGACATTGAGGATTGAGTCGATGAGTTGCACGACGAAAGAGAAATTGCCGGGCCGTTGGCAAAGTGTAAAGTGTAAAAGTCTTCACACGAATTCGAACAAGCGATTAATTTTTTTCCAAAAATGTCCCGAAAAGATGTTTGTTACCGTATATACTCGCGTATAATGCGATCCGCGTATAATGCGACCCCCCCATTTTAGGGGCCATATTTGCTAATAAGTGGTGTATGCGCGTATAATGCGAATTAACATTTGTGTACCACAACACTGCAAAATGTGGTTAGAAAAGTTTATAAAATCAAAAAATTTTCTCCTCCTTGCTTATATTTCAATGATGGATTGCTGGATTGTTGCATTATTTGCATTATTTGGATTGTCGGTTGGTCGGTATTGTGTGTTGTAAACGGGATAAACGAAGTTCACTCCATACGAATTACGCACGTAGTCCATACGTTACGTGTACGTCACTTTTTTTTTTTTTTTTTATTATGCGCGTATAGTGCGACCCCCCCAATTCGAGGTCCAAAATTCGCAATAAATATTTCGCACTATACGCGAGTATATACGGTAATTTACGATGTTGAATATGACGGTTGGAGCGTGGTTCCGTCACCGAATATCACGGGTGAAGTCATTCTTTACGTTTCTTACGAAGAGGACTGCTTAATATTCGGAAAAACAGATACAGCGTATAATATTTATTCTTTAGAGACGATGCTCGTGGTTAAACAGTATGCGATCAAGGACAATTTCGATGGTTGCATCTATTTTGATGCGAGTTTCAGGAGTTTATAAGCCAACAGTTAAAATCGACAGCAGTTTTTTACCAATGCATACATGCGTGTGATAAATATCTGGACATTTATTTAACGCCTCTTTTAGACAAAGCAGTAATTTGGTTAAATAGAAATTGTATGTTCAATTTGTATGGTTATCTTCTCACTTGCCTTAAAATCAAATCAATTCATTTCATTAAAACCGTTTGCAGAGTTCACTGTGAAGTACTGTTAGTATTGGGACTGGGGTTTGTAGCATGTAAACAATGATCCGCTGTTCTTGCCAGAAGATTTGTTAAAACAGGGATTTTGCAGTGTATTGCAGTAACATTTCATTCCAACTAAAGCCTGGTTCACACTTGCGGACACATTTCCAGTGTATATTTGTTCATTTTTTAATTTTTTAATTTTTTTTTGTAATAATTCAAACCATCAGTGATTATTAATAATAAAAACACACGAAAACACAAAAATAATAATTTTTATATTTTATTTTATTTTTTTAAATTCATAAAAATCCATAAAAATCGATTAAAAAAATAAAAACAAATGTAACATCAGTTTTCAAAAGTACCTGGTAATTTAAAAATTGAAAAAAGCAATAAAATTATTAAATAATCAGATTTTTAGTCCTGTTGCTGTGGTGTTGTAGTGGTTTTTGCCCTACATTCGCGCTACGCGCATGCGCGTGGAGCGCCACCCAACGGTAGGTAAAAAGCCATTTACACTGGCCAATGAGACCCTCTGGTTAGAGCCAGATGCGCTTTCGACACGCTCTGGTGGCAGATTAGGTACTAACAGTGCCACTCTCCATAGATCTAAGGAGTCAGTCGACCATTCTTTCTATGGACTGTAGTAACGGGAGAAGACGCCCCGCCGTTGTGCAACAAGTCATTTTAGTCATTTCTTAGTAATTTAACCGAATAAATTATTGCATGAATTTTAGCCTTGCTTGTATTTATTTATTCATTTACCCCTAATACATCTTAGCCACAGTTTAGGGAGTAAGTCCTGTAAACGACACTCAACTGCAAGTTTTTAATATTTCCTCTAAATTTGTAACTACATTCGTTCCCACTACAACAGGGTTCGGTTTTGCGCCGCCATCTCTGCAATAAATAGGAAATTAAAGGACAAAAACGAATTATTGACAAGTATTCTCACAGCTATGAGTATCTTACTCTTTTTTTACGGTCTCATTTTCCTCATCACACCCAGCAGCATCGCACGTTACAAATAGAAAACAAGCGAGAAGAATTGCTACACTCATTTTGCTGTATTTCTGAGTTTAAATGGAGAAACACAATTGTTAAATAAGTCAAACACTACGATTTGTTTAAGAATTAAAAATTTACCATAGTTACGGTCGGATTTGTCACTGGTGAGTCTTCAAGTGAAGAACTGTTGCAATTATATTACCCTAGTGTCAGAGTTTGTTGCAATTTAATGTTATTGCAAACACAAGATAGTCATTTAGTTCATTAGGAAATAAAGGGAAGCAATTAAGTGCTATTTGCTGTGATGAAAGCTTTCATTTAATTATGTAAAAAATATTTGATTTAATTAGTTTTAGTCACAAGAGATGAGTAATTTCTGTTAGAGTACAAAAATATTTCACCACTTAAGAATATTTTGGTATTTTTTAATCAGTCTAGCTTGGCACGGGACGCATATTGACAGAACATACCCGATTTCGGCAACAACGGTGGCCAGGAGTGACTAATGACTCAATAACTTGAAAATCACCAACCAACCTCACCTAACCTAATTTAACCTAACCTAACCTAACCTAACCTAACCTAACCAAACCAAACCTAACCTAACCTAACCTAACCTAACTGTTTTGGTGCAACAATTCCTTTGAGCATTTTTGAGCCAGTTTAAAGACTAAGTCTGTGCAACAGCTTCTCGACTGCGAATTATTAGTTAATAAAAACCTGGATCGCAGCGTTTGGGGGCCTCGCCGGGACAGTTTTTGATTTTTCAATTGTTTATGGAGTGTCCACTCCAACTGTCACGTACTCACGTGTCATGTAACTAACATGTTTGGTGACGCTTTCCTGTCTGCGTCACCAGTGACCCCAATAAAGTCTTTGTCTTAATCCCTCAACTCTCCAGCTCCACTCCGGGTCCACAAATTCGCAGACGCACAAGGTATTCGACAAGCCGAGGTCAGACCACTCCAAACGCCCCTCGCGAGGAGGCAAGAGTTCGAGGGACCCGGGCAGACAAAAAAAAACACCAACACATGTCGGCGGGACCCAAGAAGTGCATGTCGTGCGGCTCCACCGGGCATCGCCGCAACGATTGCTGCCACAGAAACGCGAACTGCCACGGATGCGGCAAAGACGGTTACATCAAGCCAGCGTGCTTGTCCTCTTCTGTCCCCTTGAGAGCCTAGTGCACCGTTATTTTTGACTCTACATAAAACGCAGCTTTGTTACAAGATACAAGAGTTTAAATCTATGGAGGTTTCCCTATCTCCTGTACGCTTCACTATGATGGACACCCTCTGCGAGCAAGCAAGGCTTGACGGAATTGACATCCATGATGAAATGACTGTGGAAGAAATACACCTAGCAATGGTACTTAGCGGCTCACGAAAAACACATCTTCTCATCGCTCTAGAAAAACACTGACTTGTGAGTACTGACCGTGTTAGTTGATATCAATTGTTCATTATCCTTAGTTTTAGCGTAAGTTATTATCTAGTCATTTCTTTGTAATTTAACCGAATAAATTATTGCGTGAATTTTAACCTTACTTGTATTCATTTACCTCTAGGTTAGGTACAGAAACGCGAAATGCCACAGGTGTGGCAAAGACCGTCATATTAAGCCAGCGTGCTTGTCCTCTTCTGTCCTCTTGAGAGCCTGGTGCACTGTTATTTTTCACTCTACACAAAACGCAGCTTTGTTACAAGATACAACAGTTTAAATTTGAATTTAACCGTTAGACTAGCCCGCTATTTTGTTTTTTTTCATCTTGTCTATGTCGTCTATCCTTTTTCCCTGACTTCTTTTTACATTGTAAAAATGGCGACACCTCAGCAAGAGAAACGATCACAAGGCAAACCGGCGAAGAAGAGGATTGCTGAAGAGCAACCGACCGTTGAAATTTAACGGAATAAATTATTGCGTGAATTTTAACCTTGCTTGTATTTATTTAATCATTTATCCCTAGACAACTTAGCCACAGTTTAGATAGTAAGTCCTATAAACAGCACTCAACTGCAAGTTTTTATTAGTTCATTTAATAAGTTAAACCCGGATTGCAGCAAACTCTCGCAAAATCTCGCTGCACTTCTTTTACAATTTCACTGTAAAGTATACCGTGTGCACTTGTAGTAAACACAAAATTAGTCAAGTTTAGGATTAAACATTTTTATTTATTTTATTTTATTTTATTTTATTTTATTTTATTTTATTTAATCCTGGTGCGTCACTGTTGCCAGCAACTTGGAGATTTTGTCTCTAGTTCAGTTGTGTATTGAATATGATGCTGTTTTCAGATTCCATTAGACTTGTGCGAAGATTTTGAAAGTGTCTTGTTTTGGGTTAAAATTTTGGTTTGGGAATTTTAATCATTAAAATAACATCAGAAATGAAATCAGCAGGTAAAACTACACTAGAAATGTTAGAATTAAAATTCCCAAACCAAAATTTTAACCCAAAACAAGACACTTTCAAAATCTTTGCAAAAGTCTAATGGAATCTGAAAACAGCATCATATTCAATACACAACTGAACTAGAGACAAAATCTCCAAGTTGCTGGCAACAGTGACGCACCAGGATTGGTTGACTCAGTCATGTGAATCTCCCAACCAATGGGAGTATTTCAAATACTTTTTGGAATAGAGTTTAGTCATTTCTTTGTAATTTAATCGAATAAATTATGCGTGTATTTTAACCCTACTTGCATTTATTTGACCATTTACCTCTAGACATCTTAGCCACAGTTTAGGAAGTAAGTCCTATAAACAGCACTCAACTGCAAGTTCTTATTATTTAATTTAATAATTTAAACCCGGATTGCAGCAAACTCTCGCAAATCTCGCTGCACTTCTTTGACAATTTCGCTGTAAAGTATACCGTGTAAACTTGAAGTAAACACAAAATTAGTCAAGTTTAGGATTCAAAATTTTGATTTATTACTCCATTTGTGAAAAAAGTAAACACAGAATGAACGTTTAATGCTAATGCTAATGCTTTAATGCTAACCTAAACCTACATTCGTAATTAAATCTTTTACAAAAAACTTTAGTTTTTCAACAGTAGATTCAGCTGGAATTTCCTTTATTGTTTCTTCTGCCATTGTTTTTTGTTCCAGATCAACGGAGTTCTGGTTTGGGCCGCCATCTCTGCAATAAATAGGCAATTAAAGAACAAAAACGAATTATTGACAAGTATTCTCACAGCTATGAGGATCTTACTCTTTTTTCACGGTCTCATTTTCCCCACCCACAGCAGCAGCGTCGTATGTTACAAATAGAACACAAGCGAAAAGAATTGCTAGATTGATTTTGCTGTATTTCTGAGTTTATATGGAGAAACATACAATTGTTAAATAAGTCAAGCACTACGATTTGTTGAAGAATTAAAAATTTACCATAGTTTGTCGTGATTCGACTAAGTGGAAACAATACAAACGATCGGAACAACAATGAATAATGCAATAAACTTTATTTCTAACCTACTATAAAATAATAATACACTTGATTAATTATCTGGTCTCGGATTACTCCCTGCGAACACGATTCGTTGCTAAACAATCGCCGTTGATTATTTAGTCTTGTCACGAGCATGGTTTTCATCCCATTTTATTTTTTCTAAATTATCTCATTTCTTACCTTTATTTCATCCTTTTTCTCATTTGTTTATCCTATTTCTTTCTACTTCTTTATTCTGTTTAATGTATGCGCAAATGAGCTCAATGCGCATTACATTGTTTCCTGACTCATCTTTGTTTCTACCTCACCCCTTTTTCTTAAACCTTTTAACGCTTCCAAGTTCTTATTTTATTTTCATTCTATTTTATTTCTATTATTTTCTGCAAGTCATCCTCGATGATATATGCACAGATTGTTTCTTGCGCATCTTATTGTTGAGTGATTCATTCTACTTTCCCCCTCCTCTTAGAATTAGTATTCACACAATAGTTTGGTCCCTCTGATCACTGTCGTGTTCGTGAAGTAATCACAATTGGTTTCAGCACATGAATAAACACCATTTATTTGCATTTGATTCTCTTTTACTGGTATCTTTTCAGACACAAATTTAGTACATGTTTTCATTCGTTCGTTTTCGTTCGTTATATCGATTCTTTTTCTAATAATAATTACATTCTCATCATGTTAACATTCATTGTTTTTCTTAACAAACTGCATCATTATATTGTTATTTGCACGCGCGCTTTGCTGATTAATTTAATTGGATTTTACAAGAAATACACGACATTTAATTGATGCGAGATGCGACAACTCCCCGGAAATCGGCATTACACACGATTTCCCTTCTTCGTCTTGCGGCGCCAGGATGCTGTAGTTGATGTCGGGTACGGCCGGTAAGACTTGATGCCCAAATGCCGCTTCGACCGTCGTACTCCATCCTGCCACATCGACCCGTACTGGTCTTGCGCTTCTGGTTGCTCCGCACTCGCATCAAGCGTCGGACCCATCGGTTGTGTTATCCTCGATGCCAAACGATCCAATCGCTCGAGTGTCTGCTCTGTGTTCAACGGCGATGCTTCAACATTCGCCGATGATGACTGGCGAGCTCGTTCCAGGTAAGTTGCTTCGTGTCACGACAACTGGGAAGTTATCTGGCCGTTGGCGGATAAAACGTCGTCTCAAATGATTGATGTGCTTGATGTTTTCGACATCGGTCGCCACTAATTTGACCAGATATCTGACGTCGCCCAGTTTCTCGACCACAATTCCCTCCTCCCACTTCCCAAGTGGCGAAAAGGACCACACTAAATCGTCCGGTTCCAATTTTCTTGCAGGTTTGGTCACCTGTATCAGATAAGCATGGTCCGGTCGTTGCATGGCCAGGTGAGTTTTGACTTCCCAGCTGAACATTAATTGAGCTGGGGTTAAACCGGTGTTTGCCGACGGTGTAGTGTGTTGATAGAAAAGAAAACGCATCATCCGCGCCAAAGATGTCCCGGATTCATACTTGTGCATGCCGTTTTTGAACGTCTGTACGGCACGTTCAACTGGTCCGTTTGATTGAGCGTGGTACGGTGGCGAAAACTTCTGACGAATGCCGTTGGCCTTGTAAAATCGCCGAAGTTCCTCCGACTGAAAGGGTGGACCGTTGTCGGTAACCACAAGGTCCGGCAGGCCAAAAGTGGCGAACCAACGCATTGTCTGCAGTATCACTGCTGCGGCGGTCGTTGTGGTCATCCTCGCGGCCTCGATCCAATTTGTGCCGGTGTCATTGAGTATCAGAAACTTTTCTTGATCGAGGTCCGCAAAGTCCAGGTGAAGTCGGCTCCAGGGGCGATCTGGGGTCGGCCACGGGACCGGCTTCTCTTTAGGTGGCAGCGCTCTGACCCGCTGGCAGTTTTCGCAGCTAGCCACATGATGTTCGATATCCGCATCGATCTTGGGCCACCAATAAGTGACTCTCGCTAGGCGTTTCATCGCCACTATTCCTGGATGTCCCAGGTGTAATTGTTGAAGGGCCCGTTGGCGAAGGGAAGACGGAATTACAACTCGATGTCCTCTCACCAATACACAATCCTCAACAGTTAGTTGTTCCAAAATGGCCAACAGTTTCAATACGTCGCCACTTTCCTTTTTCGTTGCGACGCCGCTTCTCAACACGCTAATGGCCCTAGAAATGTCAATGTCACAGCACGATTCGTCATTTAATTCTGCCCACGTGATTGGTGAATCTGTCAAGTTCATAAACAGCAGCTCCTGCCTCTCGAAAACTTCAGATGGGGCACTGGTGACTGGTTGCAATGGCAACCTACTCAACGCATCCGCGTTGAGATGTTCGATCCCTTTGCGATATTCGATTTGATAGTCGAACGAACTCAGGAACAACATCCATCGCAACATCCTGAGTGGGACCACCTCTGGAATGGGCTTTTTGCGACCAAAAAGTCCCAACAGCGGCTTGTGGTCCGTTATGATTATGAACGAGAAGCCCATCAGGTACATAATAAATCTTTTCACACCAAAGATAACCGACAGTGCTTCTCTGTCTAGCTGGGAATAGTTCCGCTCCGTTTGAGTCATGGTCCGAGATGCGTAGGCCACCGGTCGTTCTCGGCCGTCGACTCGGTGTGCCAGGACCGCCCCAACTCCAACTGGGGACGCATCCGCTGCCAACGTGATCTGGTGTTTGGGGTTGAAAAGCATCAACAGCTTGGGTGAAACTAATTCGTTCTTGACCAACGCAAACGCCTTGTCATGGTCACTGGTCCACGTCCACACCGCTCCCTTTTGCAGCAAGTTGTACAACGGTGTCAGTGTGGTCGCCATGCTGGGTAGGAACATCGCATAGAATGTGATGAGCCCCAAGAATGCTCTTAGCTCGTGCACATTCGTTGGACATGGCGCTGCCGTTATAGCCAACACCTTGCTTGGCAACGGGGCGATTCCCGCGCTAGATATGCGGAACCCCAAAAAGTCTAAGCTTCTAACCATAAAAATGCACTTTGGTTTGTTCAAGCGCAACCCTATCTCGCGGAACCGCTGAAATACTCTCCTCAATAATGATAAATGATCCAACTGGTTCAATGATGGTGCCAACATGTCATCTTGATATGGGCGTACTTCTTCGACTTCTCTAAACTCCTCCTCAATTGTTCTCTGAAATTCTCCGGCGGCAGTAATGATTCCGAAAGGCATGCGTGTTACACGGAATAGTCCCATGTGTGTATTAATGGCTACCAGGTAGGACGACTCCTCGTCCAGCTCGCGCTGTTGGTACGCCTGCTGGAGGTCCAACTTTGAAAATATGATCGCATCGCCAATCGACGCCAAAATATCAGGTATCTTTGGGAGCGGGTACGGGTGCGGGTACAAGGCCAAGTTGATAGTTGACCTGTAATCCCCGCACAAACGTACTCCTCCGTCCTTTTTGGGAACGATCACAAGCGGAGTTGCCCATCGGCTGTATTTGATTGGCACTAAAATGCCCTGCCGTTGCAATTCTAAGATCGCTTCTTCGACTTTGCCTCGCAAAGCCATTGGCACCACCCTGGGCCTGAAAAACCTGGGCGGTACCGTGGCGTCAACTTCCAAATGAAGTGGAGGGCCTCGATAATGACCCAACCCAGGTAGAAAAATGTCATTGTATTCCAATAACAATTTCTCTAAACTCTTCTGCATGGGAGATTTGTTCTCCATCGTATGTACGTTTGACTCGCGTTGCGGAGTTTGCTCACATGTTCGGCCCAACCTGTCCAATACGTTTCTGCCAATCAGGTTTGGCCCGCCGTTTTCTACGACCAAAATCTTGGCCGGTGTTACGACCTTATTATCCGTTAAAACTACATTAATCCGACCAAAAACATGCACCCTCTGACCAGTGTATGTCCTCAAAGTGTCGTTAGTGGGCAATAACAGCGGTGCCACGTCTCGATCGGGCCAAATTTGGTTATACGACTCCTGTGTGATGAGGGTCTGCTCACTTCCGGTGTCTACCAGCATTTTAACCGGTTGACCGTCAAGTCGTACCTCGATCTCGATCGGTGGGACTTTGGTGTCCTCACTGGCAATCATAAATACATAATAATCGTCATCAAACTGTTGTTGCTGTCTGTTTTGCCCAGCTTGTTGTGTTTGTTGCTGTTGCTGTTGATAATTCCCGTACTGTTGTTGTCCAAACTGTTGCTGTCCGAACTGTTGCTGCCCGTATTGTTGCTGACGATGGTCCCAGGCCTGGTCAACATTCTGGTACAGTTTGTCGCGCTCAACTCTAACCGTCGCTAACTCGTGGGTTGATTACTTAATTCGACTAACTCACTACCGCTTTGCTCAAGCGGTTTACCCAAAGAAATGATTACACAGATATAAAAGGTAAAATATAATATAGATTTATTCTGTGGGACAATGTACAGATATATCTTATATATATATATATATAAAAGGTAGGTAAAAGGTAAATCGGAATGGGTGAAGGGAAATGGAAAGGTAAAGGTATGATGAAAGCTGGCTGGAATCGGCGAGGTCGTCTGTTGTCTCGGTCGTGTCCAAGATGGCGTCCTCGTTGTGGCAACGTGGTGTCGTC
This sequence comes from Strigamia acuminata, assembly GCA_949358305.1. Taxonomy (NCBI): domain Eukaryota; kingdom Metazoa; phylum Arthropoda; class Chilopoda; order Geophilomorpha; family Linotaeniidae; genus Strigamia; species Strigamia acuminata. The sequence goes on along the minus strand of OX442315.1, from coordinate 3,569,185 downwards.
TTGGGCCGGCGTGGCAATATGGCGTCCTCGGCTCGTCTCTGGCTGGTCCTTCGGGCTCACGCTGGTCGGGCGCGAGTGAATGCTTAGTTAAAAGGCTTACTTCGGGCTGTTGTCTAGGTTTTTGTGTGGTGTCCGGCGATCACACAGCGGCGGACTCTTCTGGCTCCCGGCGGTCACACAGCGGCGGGAACGCTCGTCGTGGTTTTACTGCAGTTTAGGCTTGTGCGACCGTTTGTCTGCACAACTCGCTAAACTGGAGTGGTTTTTACTATTTCTAGCTGGTGTGCTAAAATAGTGTGGTAATCTTATCTCGCAGGTTACTCTGCGGAGTTTGACACTGACCAAACGTACTCACGGTAAATTGTCCTTTGTCCTTGGTCAATCCCAGTATATTTACTTGGGCCTGATCTTGTAGGACGACGGGTTTTACGTGTGTTTCTCGTTTGATGGTTGTGTTGGTTCTGCCCGCTCAGTGCAAGGCACATTCCTTTGCACAAAGCGGGGTTGACAGGTGACCGGAATCACCCAATGGTGGGGTGGACGAGCCATCCCCACTCCCTCAGGGCAGACGCCTGTCCATTGACTAGATGTCAATGCACTGAGGGAAGGGAGACGCGCTTGCGGCTCCCCTTACACCCGAAACGAGGTCACGAGAGAAACTCTTCGTTGACCCCGGTCCAGTCGGGTCACAACACTTCCCCCTCCGAGCTCAGACCGTGGGGCTGAGCGATCACTTCTTTCCTGGGGGACCCGACACTGAGTCCGTCACCTGGGCGTAACTCACTCCAGGGACAGGCGGTTGAGTGCCGGGTGGCGCGGGTAGATCGCCTACTAACGCCGAGGACCGATCTCGGGGGTCCTCATGCTCCGTAATGAAGCATAATGCATGGCCGTCAACTGGCTCATGCGGGGCACGCGTCCTCTCGTGTAACCAAACGCTCGGGATGTAGGCGGAGAAGCCGGTGTTCGTATGCCGGATGGCATTGGCTTCCGCTGGCGTCACTGGCACACGGTGGGCTCTCAGCAACCTCTGGTGGAAGATGAGGTCTTTAGTCTTCCGTATCTGGTTGTGAAGCCAGATGAAGACCGATTTGCCTTTGTCCCGCTGCGCGAGGATAAACCTCCTGGTCGCCGTCGTCATCGAGAGATGGGGAAACTCTTCGATGATTCGCCCGTAATAGTCTGGCGGAGGCGGTGCCGGCTTCGGCTTCTGGGTGGCCGCGGGAATAGCGGCTTGCGTCGTTGTCGCCGCTCGGGCCGGTGAGGTCCCGGGCGGTGTCGGCTTCGTTTGCTCGACGGACCTGACGGGTGGCGTTCGGCACAGCAAGCGCTTTGGTTTACCCGCCACTTCGAACAGGGCGGGTCCTTGCGGGGATATCTCCGCAGGCATCGGTGGCGGAATCGGAACTCCGCTCGTCGGCGAGATCACCATTTCTACATCCTCTGCCGATTCTTCCGTCTGGATGGTCAAGGCGCGCAGTTGTTGGGTAGGCGCCGCTGTCCAGGTGGCGGAGGTATAACGAAACGCCGTGCTTCGCAACTTGTACCCCTCAAATTCGGGGTTTACCACATCCCTGGTTAGCTCGTACCGAGTCAACACAGGGTCGGGCAGAATGGAGCTCCACTCTGCGAGGAGTGCACGGGGAACCTGTACACCCTCTCTGTCCACGACAGACCATGCGGCCATCGCCTGACGCCCTTCTCCGAAGAGTGCTGGGGTTAGCAGCTGCATCATGACCTTGGTCAATGATAGCTGTAGGCTGCGACGATTCACTGGATTCGATCGCTCCGAATCCGCAGTGAAGGCACACGAGAGCTTACTCATCATCGCCGTTGCCCATTCGATGAAATATCGCTGGGCCTGATCCACACCTCGCAAGGCGGGCGCGGAGACTCTTGGGTCTTCCATCACGAAGCGAAACGCTGAGAGCTCGGAGATAGTCGGATTGGCGGCTTCTCTCGCGAGTCGCGCTTCTTCGTCTCGCCTCTCGAAAAACAGGGCCGAGGAACCGGATCGGGGTTGGCTCGGCCTGTAAATGCCGGTCAAATTGGCTCGACATTCCTGCGCAATGCTCTGTCCAACGGGGAGAGGGACTGAGCGGTCGGTGGGTAAATCCGGCGGATCGCTCGAATTCAACAACGACGGCGGCGGCAGGTTCGGAGGCGGCTGCGTCTTGGTCGGCAGCGTCGGCGTCGGCAGCGGTGGTGTTGGCTGCGTCGGCGGTGGTGGCGTCTCCGTCGTCTGCACTCCAGTCATTGCGACTTGGAGCGCCGGGAGATGTTGTCCGGAGCCTGAAGGCTGCACGATGGCGGTTGGCATGCCATCGGGTCGTGGTCGCGAATTAATGTAGTCTGCGAGCCACCTTGCCACCTCGTGTGGGGTCACCTTCCCGTCGGTGACAACACCCATCTTCCTGGCGTGTTTCATCGCGGGATCGAAACGTGTCAGTTTCGTCCGCTTCATCTGAGTCAGAATCTCGCGAAGGTCCCGCGTATCTGCCGCTGGGACGTTTCGCTCACCTGACTGGCTACCACCTCGTCGACCCGCTCTCTTGGAGGCGTAGGCGGGTTCGGGGATGGGACGGCCCCGAGCTTCGCACCTCGCGAAGTATCGCTCTTTGCGATCTTTTTTCCGCTGCTCGCGATGAGTCAGCGGACGTCTAGAAGTGCTGGGACGAGAGACTCGCTCTTCGTCACCAGACATCCAAACCTCCTTGCACTCCTTACCGTCTTTAATCTGACGGTTTATGAAAATTCGCGGTCGGGAATACTGCGAAGGGTCACGCACCGTACTAGTGGATGGCCCAGCTTCGTTGCCTTCAGTCGTGTTTTGAGCGACACGCTGCTTCTTGGTTGTCGCTGGGGAACGCGACTGGCTGTCCCCGGCGCCTTTGGAGCGCTTGCGCTTCCGCGGGTAGCTGCTCTTGGGCCCCAAAATCCCCAGGTAGTGGAGCTGCCACATCTCGGCTTGGGATGTTAAAATTCCCATCCGAGGTCTCCACTGGGGCGTACTCTCTCCCAATCGCAGCCTCTCAAACCACAGATGAATATCATCCGCGGTCATCCCCTCGTTTTGGAGGATGCGCTCGGCCACTGCCGTAGCGGTATCCACCAGCTGTTGTCTATAATGCTGATAGATGGCCTCACGGGCCTCTTCTGTCTCGGCTGCTCGCCACGCATGCAGCACGTGTTCCTCCGCCGGGTTGCCAGTGTACTGACTTGACAATCCGGGGTGGAAAATTGGCGATTTCGGGTCATCGTCACGAGCTAACTCTGTGGCGATGCCTTCGCGCATTCCCTCCGGGAACGTATCCAGGAGCGTGCAGTCTCGTACCCAACGTCGGGCGATGCATCGGGAATGTAGTATTCGCAGGCGCCAAGGGTCGGCGTCTTCGCCGAAACATCGTCGGTAAAAATCGGGCAGCGCGCCTCGAAATATCCCGCCACGAGTGATGCAAGCGGGGTCTAATGGTCCCCATGTTTTACGTAGTGCCATCTGGAAGGATGGAGAAATAAACAATTAATAAAAAGTTAATATTTAAATACGTAGATAAATGGTTGGTTTCGAGGGACGTTGCCAGTACGTGCAGCCGTCCGTCGAGACCGATTCCTGTCTATCGGTGCAAACGTAGGACGAATTGTCCCTCGTCGGATAGAAAAAGAGAAGTCATCACGTGAAAAATCTGTCTCATGTCCAAAACGCACAGCGAGACGGAATCGAGCCTTTAATCTGGATTCTTATCATCAGATTTCACTTCAAATTAATTCTAACATTAATTAGAACATTACTAATAATTAAATTAATAATTATCAGTCATTCGTAAAAAGAATTCGTCGGGTGTAAATTATTACTAAAATCGCACAATAAATGTGCTTGTCGAAATGTTATTAAATAAATAAACCTAATAAAGAATTATTCCGAAGTCGGACTTTGTCTAATTTTTAAAAAAGTTAAAGTCAAATTAAATTTATCCAACACACCGAAAAATTCATCGTACGAATGTTAAGTTGCATCAATTTGATGCGTCAAATTACTTGTGGAGAAAAAATATTCTTTTACAGAATATTCTCCCCTTGTCATAAAATTATCTATGGCTCGAGCCCATTGTCTCGCTCGTGACTCAAGTCATGAGGAATTTTCGAGACGCGAGGCGACGTGAAGTCTGCGCTCGCACCTCGAAAACAAATTAACAAGGAAAAAAAATACGATCGTGTGAGCGATCGCGGTTAATAATTAATTATACGCTATTTCGAGTGCAAAGCACTCATGTCAGGTATTAGTCAACAAAATTTCTTCTTCAGCAGCACGGAACTAGTTCTCATGTACCGATGCCGACTTCTACCTGATCGGGCTGGACTTGGTTTACATCGCGGTCCCAGTTTTCCTCGTCCTCGTGCTCGATGGCCAGCACGTCGTTCTCTTCCTCGTCCATGGCGAGGAGCGCGCACAAAAATCTCAATCACGATTTAAAAAGGATGATAAAACTATCTCAAAAACTCGGTGAAAAACTCGGTAAAACGTTAAAAACGAGGATCACGCACGAATGCAGCGATCAGCTGTGAAAAGCGGAAGTCTGTGTGAACACGAGGTAATCGCGATGGATTCTGGGTAATATACTCCAGAACCCGGGTGTTTGAGACTAGTGCGCACCTACCCGTGCGCATGTTACGCTACGGGTCTCCTTTGTTCTCACTCCCGTGCGCGATTGCTGCTACGGGGTCTTTTGCACGCGGTATCCGACCCGTGCCGATAATTTTGCTACGGGTCCCGCGTTTCCACGCCATCTCGTGACGCGAATTCGACCGATATCCGCTTTGTTGGACTTAGCGAAATTTTCTGCGACGTGATGGCTTGCACTATCGGTCGATTACATTTATTTTTAGTGCCGCCATCGACTCGTAATTTATTTTACTTCTTTCCTACGACCTTTCCGCCTTTTATGAACGGATTATCTCTTTTTGGTCGCAGGTTACGGATCGAGGCAGGTACGATATTTTTTGTTGTTTTTTGTGTCTGTACCTCCTCATTATTGTTTTCTTTTTTATCCGTGTTTTTTGTGTTTGTTTCAGGAGTTTCTCCTGTTTCCCCCCCGACCAAAATTGGATCCGGAACGGATTCAACTATCTCGTTTACCGGAGGTGAAGGGGCGTCGAAATACTCCTCGTTGTCACTTGGCGGTGCTTTTTCCGACTCGCCAGCGAACATATCGACGATTTGGCCGTCAGTTTTAGACTTGACTTGGCCTTTGGCCCACATTTCTTGCGGGAATTCCGGAATGTACGGAGTTAACTCTCGTACTTGTATCGACTTATGCTCGGTGTTGTCCTCGAGCTTGCGTAATTTATACGCGTTACCGCCATGCTTGCCGATGATCACATACGGACCATCTCTCTTGTCGGCCAAGCTGGCGGTGATTCCTCTCGCTGCATTTGAGAGGATGTGTGTGTCCTTCCACACTAAATCATTGTTCTCGAAATTCACAAATTTTCCACCGCTTTTATCTTGTAAAATGCGGTCGCGCATGTTAAAAATGTGCGCCATCATATGTTTGTATGTGCTCGAAATTGTTTGCTCCAATTTATATACATACTCATGTGGTTTCTCTGGGTCCACCACATTTACCGACTCTGCCACTCGTGGGTCCCAAGGCACTCGTAGCTCTCGGGCGAAGTTGAGGTAGGCCGGAGAAAAATCTCTCGTCCTCGAGACTGTTGTTCGTATGCTGAACGCGATCTCCCTCAAGTATTCATCCCACCTATTGTGGATGTCAGTGAATATGCTTAGTGCATATTTAATGTCCCTGTTGAGTCGCTCAACGGGATTTGTTCTGGGATTGTAGGTCGAAGTATGTGACGCCACAATCCCGAATTTCTCACAAAACTTACCCCAAATTTTCGAGATAAATTGGGGTCCGTTATCGGATATAATTTTACGTGGAAATCCGTAACGTAACGCCACGTCGTAGATACATTCAACGATTTTCTCTGCTGAAGGTCTAGCGACGGCGTACAACTCGGGCCAACGAGTTGCCACGTCCATTATAACGATAATGTACGCATTTTTATTTCCCGTAACGGGTTTTGGGCCCATCACATCGACACTTAAACAATCAAAAGGCGCGTAAGGCCCTAAGAAAATAGTTTCGAATGGTGATTTACTCCTCGGCTTGCACGCTTGACATCGCTGACATTGGTGGACAAAAAGAGCAATATCTTTTTTCATCCCTGTCCAGTGAAAAAGCTGTGTAGCACGATAGAGTGTTCTGCTTACTCCCGCATGGCTCGCAAGCGGGTGCCCGTGTAACAACCACAGCACGCGACCGATTAAGGAAGCAGGTATTACTACCTTTACTGCGGTGTCCGATTCACTCAAGTCATCTTGGTGATTTGGGTGATGTTTCACTAAAAGGCCGTCATCCAATAGGTAATCTATGGATTCGTGTGCATAACGACGCTTCTGCCTTCTGGTTAAGTTGGGCGGATATCTTCCTGTCAGTACGAATCTAGCTCTGTCCTGACATTTTTTGTCTAATTTTTGTTGCACAATTATTTCCTCCCTTGTTGGGGGATTGCTTTTCATTTGCTTGCCGACACGAGCGTGGAAGGCGCTTAGAAGCGGGTCATTTATTCTCCGCTCTAGCTTAAATTCCTTCTTTGCGTTTGGGTAATTGTCAGCAGCTGGTTGGTATAACCGCGTCCAGAATCCACAGAATTTTACGTCTGCCGGAGACGCGGTGGGAATTTCATTCATCTTCCTTAAATCCCAACGGTGACAACTCGTAGGGCAATAAATGATGCGGGAGTCATCCTCGCCATCATCGTCAGCGTCGATTGGATCTGACACTGGTGCCCGTGACAGAGCGTCAGCCACGACGTTATATTTGCCGGGCTTGTATTGAATGGTCAAGTCGCATGCCATCAGTTCTAACTGCCATCTGGCTAGTCGACCGGCTGGCTCTTTTAATTTCATCAGCCATTGTAACGCTTGATGATCTGTGTGGACCACAAATTTGGTATATTCGAGATAATCTCTGAATTTCCTTATGGCCCACACAACGGCCAAACACTCCAACTCGGTGGCATTGTAATTCTTTTCAGCGCCTTGGAGTTTGCGACTTATAAACATGCACGGCAGGTCTTGTTCGACTCCGTCGCGCACGTGTGTTTGGAGCAACGCCGCTCCTAACCCAACTCTGCTGGCGTCCGTGTGTAATATGAACGGCCGGTTTAAGTCGGGTAGAGGCATTACGCCGACTTCCGTCAGCATCCTCTTTATTGCATTAAATGCGATGTTGCACTCATTTGACCATACAAATTCGTTTTCATTCTTCAGGAGGTCGGTAACTGGGGCTGCCACTTCAGCTAGACCCGGTAGCAACCTGCCGAAGAAGTTTATCATTCCCATAAACCGTTGGACACCTTTAACGTCCTCGGGTGGTGGGAAACGATTAATCGCATCGATTTTTTCGGGGCCAATAGCTAAACCATTGACTCCAATGCGATAACCCAGGAAGGCAAGCTCCTTTCGACAGAACTTGCTCTTGCCCGGATGCACGTGTAACCCAGCTTTTGCCAGCCGGGTGAGCACTTGGTCGATGTGCTCAATGTGCTCTTCGAATGTTTTAGAGGCAATAACTATGTCATCTAGGTATGCCCATACAAACTGATGCAGGATATCACCCAATACGCTTTCGATTAGCCTCTGAAAGGTACTGGGAGCATTCACTAAACCAAATGGCATGACGTTGAACATCAACCGTCCAATTGGCGAGTAAAATGCTGTTTTTATCTTATCCTCTGGCCTCATCTCAACTTGCCAGTACCCCTTCGACAGATCCATCGTCGTAACCCAAGAAAAGGGGCTAAGCTCTCTCAAAATGGATTCGATAGACGGCATCTGTATGGGATCTATCTCTGTCACCGCGTTTAATGGGCGGTAATCAATGCATAGGCGTGGGTCCGAGCCCGGGCGCATCACGAGCACAACTCGCGTCGCGTATTCTCCCTGGGCCTCGGAGACAATGCCACTGTCTAGCATTTCTTGGCACATTTTTTGCACTATTTCACGTTTTTGCGGGTTCATTCCCTTATACGCAACTCGTATAGGTTTATTATCCGTCAATTTAATTTCGTGAATAGCCCTATTCGTTCGGCCCGGTTTTTTCGACAGGATCCCCTCATATTTAAGTAGGACCCTTCGTAGGGCTGCCGCTTCGTTTAATTCTAAAGCGGCGTCGGCGACAAGTGTTTCCACTACATTGTCCCGTTGCAATTCTGTTACGAATGCTTTAAAATCGTAGTCTTGAACGAATTTCTTTAGGCCTTTCTCCCACTGTGTCTTGTCGGCCGCTTCTTTTACAAGAGCTGGTGGCACGACAATTGCGGGTCTTTCCTTATCATTTCTGATATAATTCCAAGATTTCGTTATTGGATTTGGTTGTATTTCCATTGACGCCATGAGGTCTAAGCCCAACAGAAAAATTCTGTCGCATGTGGGCAGGACCAGGAAAGGGTGCTGTTCTACCCCTCCGAGCCACTCCATGGTCAATAATATAACCCCTTTTGGACGCGCCATTCCGTTGGCGGTTTTTAGACGTATATTTTTATTAACGCCTTTTATCTTATCGGTGAGACCCAATGATGCTACTATGTCTTCGGAAACGAACGAGCGATCTGCTCCCGAGTCTAGTAGTCCCATAATTTTTTCACGTTCTATTGTCATGGGCAACATGCATAGGCGGTTGGTGTATTCGACCGCCACGTTGCACATGAAAACACGAAATTCTTCTGTGTCTTCGACTACTTGAGGTAATTCTTCAAGCAGTAGGTTCGGTTCTTCCGCCTCAGCCTCAGCGTTTGCGGTAATTACCTGCAAAGCGTTGTTGGCCCTGTCTTGAATTTGGGCGTTAGCTATGTCACTACCCATTTCTTTGACTGGTGGCGGCTTATCGAACCCTTTGTTAAACCCCTTCTTCTTCATGAATGGCGCAGACGGTCGAGAAGTTATTTCTTCGCCGCCTGCGCTGACTCGTTTTTTGACTCGTTTTTTGCCATGGCGAGTTTAATCTCTGCCATCTGCTTCATTATTGCGTCAAATTTAGCGTCTTCTTTCGCTGTTCTTGGGCACTCATTGGAATAGTGACCCGGTTGGTTACACTTGAAACAACGAATATTTGATTTGTCTCTTGGGGCTTCAGTCGATTTTTTCTTTTCAGGGTCTGCTTTCGACGGTGGCGTGTAATTTTTTCGAAAATACTTCGGAATTCGGCCGGCATTTGGTTTTAACCTGGCGCGAAATTCTTCTACCGCTCTATCTCGATGGATGAGATGTACTAGCGGTCCTTCCTCATCGCAACCCGTTGATAAGGTATCGCGATAGCTTCGTATTTCTTCGTCCGTCGAATAATCGTCTTTTTCTTCTTTTTTGTCTGATTTTCCGGCATCTTGTCCGGCTTCCTCCCCCTCCTTGACCTCCTCCAGTGTCGCTTGCATGGCTGACGCTGTCGGTGCCTTTTTAGGGGCGGCCAAAGGGTTGGAAGGCAGCGTGGATGTCAGTTTATTTTTTATTTGTAAACCAACGCTAGCTTCTGCCAGCTCCATTATACCGCTAAGATATTCAGTAGGGCGCATAATTTTATCTGTCGCCCCATATCTTTCCGCACTCAACTTGAGACGTTTAGCGGTTGCTGCTTTCTCCGCTTCTGGTAAAGCGGAATAATATCTCTTCTCGATATCTATCGTGTTCTCGAACAGGAAGGCGCTCATCTCCTCGTAGCTGCCTCCTGTCGGTGCCCTTTCTTCAAGTAGCACCCGTTGCGAGTACTCCGACAAACCGCCGAGAAAGAAAAGGTTGAATCCCGTGGCATGAAATTCCATCGGGGCCTTTTCGAACAACAATCTGGCGCGAATGTCGTAATCCATTATGGTTTCACCAGGCATCTGGCGAAGACCTCGCATCTTTCGGCTCACCTCTTCGGGTGTCTCGCCGTAGCGTAGGTCGAATCTCATTAAAAAGTCGTCCCAATTGACGCCTTTCAATCCTTGGTACCACTCACGTGCCGAGCCTGTCATTAGCTCGACAATACCGTGGGTGAGCATGTCTCCTACGGTGGCTTTAGTGGCAGTCTTAATTCGAATTACTTCGTCAAGGAAGCGATCTCCCGCTTTCCATGACCCGTCGAAACGGTTCTGAATATAAAATTGCCACCTAATATTCCCGGTAACACTCATGGTGTCACGTCGGGAGACAGCGTATTTTTTCTTTACGCGGTCGCCAGTGCTACGATTACGATCGTTTCGTTTGCTCAGATCAATTCCCTCGGCTTTTAACGAGCCGAGTAGGGCTCTTCCAAGCTCTCCCATCGTATACTGCCGACCCGTCGAATCGGTAAACGCGCTTTGTCGGGGAAGGTCCTGAAACTCCTCCCGTCGGTGGTCGCTATTTTCCGATCGACGTCGTTTCTCTCTATCGCGCGGAGAGTTGGATCTCTTCCGGCGATTACTTGATTTTTCCTTTCGTCTGTCGTCGTTGGATGAGGGGTCGGAGCTGGGGTCGGGAGACGGTGAGCGGCGTGGCGGGTTGCGCCGTGAAGAGTTTGACTCTTTCCGGCCCCTACGACGGTCGTCACGTTCCCTTTCTCTGCGTTCATCGCGTTCTCTTTCCCTTCGTCTTTCTCCGGAACCTCTCTCCGAATCGTGATGACTGGGTGCATTTGACTCCAGTCCATCTGACGACGAATCACTATTTCCGTAGTAATAATATTTCGGTCTTTCATCGCGTTTGCCTTCTTCTCGCGAAGAGGTGCGATCATGCGATTGTCTCCTTGACGACTCGTCGTCTTTAAGGATGGGCACTGGTTGTTGCCACTCAGTCCCTTGTGGATTATCATGCTGTTGGCTTGTGAGAGCTTGCTCTTCATTTCGCCTAGCATTATTAGCGTTGATTAATCGCGTTATCGCATTATTTGTGGCTGAATCGAGAGCTTGCATGCGGGGCCGAGTTTGTTGTTCTCTGGCCGACGCATCTCTCTTGCGCGGAGTAGCTGGTGTTGCCCTCTCCGGCTGGGGTTTGGGTTTGGCCTTCGGCGTGCGCTTTGGGTCTCCCTCTAGGCTCTCGTCGGACAGCTCGGATGAACTGACCTCTGGTTTGCGAACGGATTTCGGGTCATCTCGTCGCAATCTGGCCATAAATGCTCGCTCTGCTTCTTGTTGCGAGTGGAAAGCATATCGATGTGCTCTCAGGGCTCGGTCAACTATTTCTACCTCCTCGGGAGTAGTCGGATTGGGCTGGGTTCTGCCGTACTCGAGAGCTTGCGCTTCTCTTTCCGCCAGCTTCCTCCGTCTCTCGCGAATGGCTTGTCGAGCCTCATTCTCTGCATCCGCTTCAAATTGAGCGGAATCAACCAATTGTTGAGCGTGTGCACCTTCAACAATGGTGATTTGTGGGGATACACTGTGCGCTTTTAAAGCTGCACGTACGATTTGTAACGTTTCGTACACGGTAATCTTCCCCGTCGGAAGGGTGTATCTCACTCCCTCCGCTTGTGCCAACTGCATCGCATCAATCAAGGTGCCCGAGACGCTGTAAGGCTGGCTTGAAACACGCTTGACAGAGGACGAGTTGGACTTGTGCCCTTCAGACACTACCGAGGCTGGTCGACTGTGCGTAACTGGCGTGTTTAGTGCCGAATTAGCGGTCGTATTTGAGGCCGTCTTTTGTATCGGAGACGCTGCTTTCGGACTGCCCACCTCGGTGTCGTGCGTTAGACGAGGCGATTGGTTACGGGATAAAACCTCGTTTCCGCTCGTCTCGCCGTCACGGTTAGAACGCGGCAGTTTGGAGTGAGATTGCTCTTCACCCCGCTCTGTCTCGTCCAATCGCTGCCTCGTCTCGGCGCGAGACGGGTGCGATGCCTCTGATGCGCTTCTACGATCGGGTTTAGGCTTACGCCGTTTTTGCCTCGCTTCGTGCGCTGAGGCTTTGGGTAAGGGACCTCCAGATCGCAAGTGATAGTCGGCGCCTTTACGACTGCCGGCTCTCTTGTTTGCGTCGGAGTCGGAATCTGTTACTCGGGTATTATCTGCCATTTCTTGCTTTGGGTATGATGTAATCACAGGTTAGAATCAGTTATTCAACTTGATCCCGGACAGGCCCCCACGTGTCGCGCTCAACTCTAACCGTCGCTAACTCGTGGGTTGATTACTTAATTCGACTAACTCACTACCGCTTTGCTCAAGCGGTTTACCCAAAGAAATGATTACACAGATATAAAAGGTAAAATATAATATAGATTTATTCTGTGGGACAATGTACAGATATATCTTATATATATATATATATAAAAGGTAGGTAAAAGGTAAATCGGAATGGGTGAAGGGAAATGGAAAGGTAAAGGTATGATGAAAGCTGGCTGGAATCGGCGAGGTCGTCTGTTGTCTCGGTCGTGTCCAAGATGGCGTCCTCGTTGTGGCAACGTGGTGTCGTCTTGGGCCGGCGTGGCAATATGGCGTCCTCGGCTCGTCTCTGGCTGGTCCTTCGGGCTCACGCTGGTCGGGCGCGAGTGAATGCTTAGTTAAAAGGCTTACTTCGGGCTGTTGTCTAGGTTTTTGTGTGGTGTCCGGCGATCACACAGCGGCGGACTCTTCTGGCTCCCGGCGGTCACACAGCGGCGGGAACGCTCGTCGTGGTTTTACTGCAGTTTAGGCTTGTGCGACCGTTTGTCTGCACAACTCGCTAAACTGGAGTGGTTTTTACTATTTCTAGCTGGTGTGCTAAAATAGTGTGGTAATCTTATCTCGCAGGTTACTCTGCGGAGTTTGACACTGACCAAACGTACTCACGGTAAATTGTCCTTTGTCCTTGGTCAATCCCAGTATATTTACTTGGGCCTGATCTTGTAGGACGACGGGTTTTACGTGTGTTTCTCGTTTGATGGTTGTGTTGGTTCTGCCCGCTCAGTGCAAGGCACATTCCTTTGCACAAAGCGGGGTTGACAGGTGACCGGAATCACCCAATGGTGGGGTGGACGAGCCATCCCCACTCCCTCAGGGCAGACGCCTGTCCATTGACTAGATGTCAATGCACTGAGGGAAGGGAGACGCGCTTGCGGCTCCCCTTACACCCGAAACGAGGTCACGAGAGAAACTCTTCGTTGACCCCGGTCCAGTCGGGTCACAACAAGTTGACCACTGTATCCACCTGGGGCTTGTCTTAGCCGTTGCTGCTGTGGCTGTTGTAATTGTTGTTGTTGCTGTTGTGATCTCTGTTGCTGTTGATAATGTTGTTGTTGTTGTTGTTGTTGCTGATATTGCAACTGCTGTGGTGGAGGAAATTCCGTACTGGTCTCAGCCATCCAATTCACCGGCACCCGTCGTTGGTTAAACGGTGTAAAAGCTTCGCGAGGTCGTTGTCCTCTGTCCTGTTGTTGGGAAGGGTCCGGCCTCATGCAGACCCTTGCCAGGTGTCCCACACCTCCGCACCGATAACATTTGGCCTCGCTGAAAGGGCACAAGAGTCCCTTATGATCGCCACCGCAGCGCTTGCATTTACCGGCAAGCTGTGCGATGGTCATGGCCGGGCGATTTGTTACGCCAGTGACGCCTTGTACAAATGGCTGGCCACGCGACCTTCCTCGTCCAAAATTTGTAAATTGCCGACCCGAAACACCGCTGGGTTTAAATGATTGATCAGGGGCCTCCACTCGATAAACATCCGTTAATCCCAAAGGCTGCGTTTTGTCCAGTTCAGGTGAGGTGACGTTAATGGTCGGCTCTTTCTGCTTTTTGTATACAAGCTGCCCCTGGGCTGCCGCCTCAGCAGCCAAGGCCAGCTTGATAGCTTTAGCCAAATCCAATATCTCCTCTTCTAGGAGGCGCAGGCGTAACTTGTCGTTATTCACGCCCGTTATAAATTGAGTTAGTATGGCCTCGTCATTTATTTCTTTCGACACGAATTTGCACAAGCGTGCTTGGGCTCGTAGGTCAGCCACAAACTTGGCGATCGTCTCGCCCGGTTGACGCTTAATTGCTGCCAGCTTGAATTTTTGCACATGAGGTCTGGTGATCGCCTGGTAGTGCTCGGTTAATTTCGCAATTATGTCGTCCAGAGTTGCTTTCTCTATCGTTTCCGGGTAAACGAGATCTTTTATCAAACCGTACATTTCTGTCCCTGCCACGGATGTGAGTAGCTGTTTCTGCTCCTTGTCCTTCACATGATTAAGCACACAGAAATCTCTGAACTGGTGGATGTACTGGGCCCAAGCTTCCTCGGATTTTCCAGTAAAGGGAAGAATCGTGCCGAGTTGGTGCGGTGGTCGGTCCGTTTGAGCTTTTACCAATGACGAGATCGCTGCTATCAAATCGGCCGTGGATACCGACGACGATTGCGTTATCGCCGTCACCGACGTTGTTTTTATCGGATCCGTCATTCCGATCACTACAAACCAAAACACAGTGTCAGTCCCGAATATTAAACTTAATAACAACGCCAACGATACATATCTTAAACCACACGACTCATTTTGCCGGCCCATGGGTTCGAATCCTCAATCGAATATGTTGCGCTCTGCTCGTCGCCAACTTGTCGTGTTCGTGAAGTAATCACAATTGGTTTCAGCACATGAATAAACACCATTTATTTGCATTTGATTCTCTTTTACTGGTATCTTTTCAGACACAAATTTAGTACATGTTTTCATTCGTTCGTTTTCGTTCGTTATATCGATTCTTTTTCTAATAATAATTACATTCTCATCATGTTAACATTCATTGTTTTTCTTAACAAACTGCATCATTATATTGTTATTTGCACGCGCGCTTTGCTGATTAATTTAATTGGATTTTACAAGAAATACACGACATTTAATTGATGCGAGATGCGACAATCACATGATCAGAGGTTACTTCTAGCCTTTCTGACCACTAAAACAACACTTCTCCTCTTCCATTCAAACTGTGCACTAAGCTTTCTGCTTGTGCATAGTGGAATGAGAATGTCACACCCAACCCTGACTTTCTGTCTTGGTTTTCTATGGTTTGGTATCTCCTTTAGATTTTCAGGCAGTTTGTCATTTTTTCTTAATTCTAAAAAGAGGATTTCATAATTGAATGAACCTTTTTCTTTCTCTTGCGCCTTAAGCAAGCGCATTCCATCCCAAAACTAGCTGTATTATGTTTATTTCCCTACCATTTTAACCATGCTCAGTGTTCATTTTTCACCCTTGTTGCAGTCTGAGACTGAGTCTTTGTTATTACTTTTTACATTCAATTACAAGCAAGGAAACTGTCGAATATAAATTCACCAGCGAGCTAGGATTTCCTTAACCGCCCGATGTTCACATTTGACGGTGGACATTTTGAGAGAAATCCTCGAACTCTGTCCACTTATTTTATTAATTTAAGTCAAATTAATTTTCTACATCTAAAATTAATCGTGACAGTCTTACACGTGGCTTCTCTGTTGTGTCTAGGATTAACTCGTGTTTCGAATAAACACGCGGGAATTTGCTTTGTACGAATTAAACGATATCGCTGGATTTATTCCAACGTGGATTTACCAAGTTAAATAAATGTGACTTGGTGTACAGTTGACTTGGTCAGCGGGCATCGGTCCTCGATCAATCGCCATCGTACGAGTGAGTACATATGAGAAAGAAGAACCATTGTGCGAGCCATTATGGTGCGCGCCATTTATTCACCCCATTGTTCATTTCATTATCCCTAGTTTAGTCTTATTTAATAGTAATTCATTGATTGTAATTTAAGAGAATTAATTATTGTGTTTCATTTTAATACTTACCTTTTGTACCTACAAGTATTTAATCCCTAGATATTTTTGGCCAGTTTCAAGTGTAAGTACTATAAGTGTATTTGTGTAATAATTATAGACCCGAATCGCACCAAACTTGTTTATGATTAATAAAAATTTAGTTTATTCACAACTTAAAATGTTATTGGTATTCCCTCCGTTTACAGCTTTTATGTGCTTACGCATTCAATTTATTTTTCTAACATTCTGGTTGTATTGAGTGATCATTGGATTGTCATTTCTTCTCCACATTGCCGATGTTTACTGAACT
Source organism: Strigamia acuminata (assembly GCA_949358305.1). Lineage (NCBI taxonomy): Eukaryota > Metazoa > Arthropoda > Chilopoda > Geophilomorpha > Linotaeniidae > Strigamia > Strigamia acuminata. The sequence goes on along the minus strand of OX442315.1, from coordinate 3,553,109 downwards.
CCACTTGGACCCTTGCCACCAATAAAATGTTTGCACAGTTTGCAAAGCCAACATCCTTGTGTGTATCAGCTATCTCCTGTAATCTCTGTATTTATCTTAACCCCTAGACATTTTTGAGCCAGTTTAGAGACTAAGTCTGTGCAACAGCATCTCGACTACAAATTATAACTTGATAAAAACCCGGATCGCAGCACTGGCCGGAATAGTTTTTGATTTTTCAATTGTTTAAATTTAAATTTAACCATTAGACTTGCCTGTCATTTTGTCTTTCTTCATCTTGTTTTTCTTGTCTATCATTTCTCCCTGTCTTCTTTTTACATTGTAAAAATGGCGACACCTTAGCAAGAGAAACGACCATGAGGCAGACCGGCGAAGAAAAGAATGGCTGAAGAGTGACTGACCGTTGAAAATAAGGAACCATCAGTCGGAACTAAATGTTCGAACTGTGAGCAGTGGCTCCAAACAAGGCAAAAACGACTCAAATCAAAACCTGAAATTTCAGTCGTCGACAAACCAAATTTATACTCAGGCTCACCATAAGAATGCGCTAATTTCTCATTGGTCCAGCCATTTCACTAGTATTGTGATACCAAAAAATAGATTAAAACACTGACTGACATTTTGAGTACTTTCCAGGCAAAAGAACCAATAAAATAATTAAAAAATTGCTTGCTTTCCTGAAAAATCAACCAATAAGTTGAACCAACCTAACAAACATGTATTTTGACAGCATAAACCATTATTTTTTGAATTGAATAAACATTTTATTATAAAAAATAATAAACTTTCATCATTTCACTCATCATAATAATCTAGCAAATTAAAAACATAACAAAACTACTTTTCCTGTTAGCAGTACACAGTCCACAGTCCGAAAAATCTCACCTCAATACTTGACAAATCTGTTGCAACTCTCGCTGCAATTCATATGTAAATAATACTGTGGTGTATTAACACCACAAGGAATTTATGCAGGCTTTATTGCATTGAATTAGTACATTGTATTGTCAATAATACAATGTACAAAGCAGCATGTAGCTTCCATCTTTTTCCCTCTAGTGACAGTTGGTCAGGTTACTGACAAATAAATCGACTCTGTTTAGAAGAGTGGAGGATGAAGTTTTGGCCCAACTGGTCTCCTGTGTTTTACTTCCCATCTCCAGGGCAAAGATGGTAAAGTGGCACCCTGAACAGGACAGCAGAACCCTGGATTAAAGAGAGGTGAACTGTATCTTTAAAATTTTTTTTTTGGAATGGATTCTGTCTTTCTTTTCTGTCATTTCAGATAGTTAGGCCTGGCTTAGGCCTAACTAGTATTACTTGGGACTTGCTAGGGTTACTAGGCCCAGTTAGGCCTATCTAGGGTTATTAAGCCTAACTTCAGATTTTGCCACCAGGAGGTCAACAATGACTCCAGCCATCGTCTGAGCAACAAAGGGCCTCAACAATGACACCAGGGAACAAAGATCCCAAAGAATGCCCCTGACAATGCCAACGCAACACTATGTCATTATTAGCTCTCAGCTTAGGTAGGGCTAGGGTCTCCTTTTCCCACTAGGGTACGGTAAGGGGATAATAGCTGCACACATCAAGCCACCTCCCAGGAGAGGGCGGCCAGTGCTGAACCCAGCTTAGCTCCTCGGAGAAGTACCTACTGGGAAGGGGGTCAGGGCAGGTCTGGGAAGTGAGAGCACTCACTGGATTGTTGCACCAATCTGGATTGTTGGACCGGATTTTATCGCAATCACGGAGTCAGGACTGACAAGTTACCCGGCGGCGGTGGATAGTGACGATGACCCGGAGGAATTGGTAGCTGGCGTAAACCAGGAGTCGCAGACAAGCTTAGCTGGAATGGCGTCAACAAGCGGAGCTGAGACAGCCTATGTGGCGCACGTGCCCCCATTTCAAGGCAAAACTGAGACGGATTGGAGTTTGTGGGTTGAACGGTTCGAGTTCATGGCAAAGCTACACAAATTCTATTCGGATAAGGACAATTTGAAGATGTTCTTGGTGGCCTCGATGGGCGCAGATACCCATGCCCTGCTACACAAGTTGACTGCCCCAACCAAGATTTCGGATATGACTTATGAGGACATAGTCGAAAAGATAAAGGCATACTTTAGTCCGGCGGTACCTCCAATTATTATCCGGAACCGGTTACGCAAGCGAGTACGCCAGCCAAAGGAGTCGGTGGCATCGTATGTTGCTGTTCTCCGCGGTCTTGCAGAGAAGAGAGAGTACGGAGACTCTAAGCAGGTGGACTTTGCGGTCATGGACCAGTTGATTGAGGAACTGGGGAATGCCACGGCAACGCAGTACATTCTCCTGCAAAAGCCCAAAACCTTAAAGGAGGCAATGGAGATGGCCATGGCATTCGAAGGCGCCGCAGCTGGTGTGGCGGACATGCAAGCCACTACATGTTTTGAACCAGATAGCGGAAGGGATATGGTTTTACCCATGGTTCCCGCTAGCATGGTGGCTTACAGCTCTCAGCCCCCTATGGCCCATGTTTATACCAAGGGTGTGGTGTTGCCACAAAGGCCTTTTGTGAGCACTGGTCAGTCCACCCCTGTGCGCCCGCGAGGTGGTTTACCTTACGGTGCCTGTTGGTATTGCGGTGAAGTGGGACACCTGAAAAGAGATTGTCCCATGAGGCAACAGGTGCAACAGACAGGTCGTGGTCAACCGATGCAGATGCGGGATGCAAATGCAGGACCGTCTGGGACCCAACAGCGTGGTCAAGGAGGGCGTACCAAACGCGGACGCGCACGCGGTGGTGGTGGTGGTCAAAGGCCTGCCTATCAGCCCTTTCAGCAGAGTTGCACCCCAATGAATTATGTTCCCTCGGTCACTCAACCGGGATGCCAAATCCGGAATCCCGATTATGACCAGGATGACCCCTTTCGCATGTCAATGTGACTGGGTAAGATCCCCGTGGTAGCAACAGTGAACACTGGTTCAAGATATTCGTTGATCTCCAGAGATACTTTGATCAAGTGGATGACCTTAAGCAATGTGACATGGCCTGTACAACCGACCAACATTACGTTGATTGGTTATTTTGGCGAAAGGAGACCTGCACTTGGGGAGATCTACCTACCGGTTAGGGTAGGAGATGAAGAAGTGAAGTTGCGGTTCTTGGTCACTGCTGGTCAGGCCACAATACTGCTGGGCAGGGAAACCACGAGGCAATCTCGTTCTGTGAAAACTTTCCTGATCAACAGGCTGGAGAGACAACAAGGGATGCACCATGGGATCAATGGGTCAATGACCCCACAAGACTTAATTGCGGAGTTGGAAGAGGAGGACACTGTATTGAGACTGTTACTTCAGGAGTACAAGGATGTTTTTGAGGCCTCTTTGGGTTTATATCCAGGTCCGCCTGTACAACTTTACCTGAAAAAAGGTGTAAAGCCGCGCTTCTTTCGCGCGAGGCCTGTACCTGTAGCCTTGCGTACAGCAGTGGAAAAGGAACTGGAAAAGGGAGTTGCGGATGGGATTTACCAACCAATCGCATTTTCGGAGTGGGCAACCCCGCTGGTCATAGTTGACAAGAAGGACGGTACAGTGCGGTTATGCGGAGACTACCGGTCAACTGTGAACCCGGCTATCTTACCAGATCCATACCCACTGCCTAGAGTTTCTGATATTATGGCTAAGCTTGGAGGAAAGAAGTATTTTACCAAGCTTGACATCAGACAGGCGTACCAACAGGTATTGCTCACTCGGGCGAGTTCATTTATAGCTGCAATCAACACTCATAAAGGACTCTATGCAGTTAACAGATTACCTTTTGGTACCATATCAAGCAGCGGAGTATTCCAAAGGATTATGGATACAATGTTTGCTGACCTGGATGATGTCTCACCATATCAGGATGACATTTTGATTGCGACGGACACATATGAAGAACATGTGAAGGTGGTCAGAGAAGTCCTGAGAAGACTCAGAAGAGCAAATCTGCGTTTAGTAAGACGGAAATGCGAGTTTTTCAGGACGCAGGTCGCATATCTGGGATTTCAAGTGGACAGTACAGGAATTCGACCATCTGGAGATAACGTCGCGGCGATTAAGAAGATGCCAGCACCCAACAACTTGCAAGAACTGCGCTCATTTCTAAAGATGGTCCAATTCTATCTGCAATTTCTACCGCATTTTGCGGAGGTCGCACAGCCACTGCGAGAGTTATTGCAGGGGAACGCATCCTGGGAGTGGACGCAAAGAAGAGCCACCGCTTTTAATACCACTAAAGAGATGATTACTAGTGAGAGCCTCCTAGTGCACTACTCACTCCATCATTCACTGGTTCTGGTTGTCGACGCCAGCCCAGTGGGAGTGGGGGCAGTGTTAAACCACGTGTTAGACAACGGGGAGGAGCGGCCAGTCTTGTATGCGTCCAAGTCACTCTCGCCAACTCAGAGACGCTACAGCCAGACTGACCGAGAGGCATTGGCAATCATCTATGCGGTGCAGAAGTTCCACCAGTTCCTATGTGGGAGAAAGTTCAGAATTGTAACTGACCACAAGCCATTGCTCGGAATATTTGGAGTGACCAATCCTACACCAAATATTATTAGCCCTAGGATGCTAAGGTGGACAATTATCTTGGCAGGCTACAACTACTCGATAGAGCACAGACCAGGTCTGGACATTCCAGTGGCTTATGCATTGCACACTTGTAGCAAACACAAAATTAGTCAAGTTCAGAATTAAATATTTTACTCCGTAATTTATTATTCCATTTGTGGGAAAAATAAAGTTTGTCAAGTTATTCATTTGCCATTATTCTCAGCCTTTGCCACCACCAATAACCTCTCCCAGAGCTGTAGTAGGTTCGTCACCAATAAGTTTAGCAGCTTTGCCAGCAACACCTTAAATAGTAGCTAGAAGTTTCTTCTTTTGTTCTTCTGAAATTTTTATTTTTTTTGGTTTCAGTTCAAAAAAATAAAACTAAAAAAAAAAATTAATGCAAATTTACAATTGTTAGCCATTTACACTGGCCAATGAGACCCTCTGGTTAGAGCCAGATGCGCTTGCGACACGCTCTGGTGGCAGATTAGGTACTAACAGTGCCACTCTCCATAGATCAAAGGAGTCAGTCGACCATTCTTTCTACGGACTGTAGTAACGGAAGAAGACGCCCCGCCATTGTGCACAACAACAAGTCATTTTAGTCATTTCTTAGTAATTTAACCAAATAAATTATTGCATGAATTTTAACCTTGCTTGTATTTATTTAATCATTTACCCCTAGACATCTTAGCTACAGTTTAGGGAGTAAATCCTATAAACGGCACTCAACTGCAAGGTCTTAATAGTTCCTCTAAATTTGTAACTACATTCGTTACCAGACCAACAGGGTTCTGTTTTGCGCCGCCATCTCTGCAATAAATAGGAAATTAAATGACAAAAACGAATTATTGACAAGTATTCATTCTCACAGCTACATTACCCTTTTTTCACGATCTCATTTCCTCCACCCACAGCGTCGCATGTTAAAAATAGAACACAAGCGAAAAGTATCGCTACGCTCAATTTGGTGTATTTCTGAGTTTAAATAGAGAAACGGAATAAGTAATTTTTGTGTATTGCCCTGAACACAAATTAAATAGCCAGGAGTTTGGGCCTAAACATCCTCCATGATCTACTCTCCTAATAGAAGTAGATTCTTTTATTGCATGGTTACCAAGGGGAAAAGATGGAAGCTGCATGATGTCTTGTACGGAGTACATTGTATTGTTGTCAATACAATGTACTTTCTCATTGCACTTAATCCTGCATGATTCCTTGTGGTGCCAATAGACCATAGTAATCTAAGTCAAACATTACAATTATGGTCACTAATGAGTCTTCGACTGAAGAAGTGTGAATAATTGTTGCGATTATTTTAGCGCCAGTGTTTGCTGCAATTTAATGTTAATAATAATAAATTGAGTTTATTGAGTTTACAAATGTAGTCCCGTTCCTCTCAATAGCATAAGCCTACAAAAATTTATAGAAATGTATAATTTTTTTTTTATAAATTTCTCTAAATTTATGGAAATTTCTAAACATTTAAATTTAGAAAAATTAAAATTTTTGAAGAAAAATGGAATTTTTTTGAAGTAAAATGGGATTTTTTTGAAGAAAAATGGGATTTTTTGAAGAAAAATTCAATTATAAATTGAAAAAATTCAATTTCTGCAAAACTTAAACATTGGGGAGCCTGGTGGGGGAGCCTGGTGGGGGAGCCTGGTAGGGGAGCCTGGTGGGGAGACCTGGTGGGGAGACCTGGTGGGGAGACCTGGTGGGGAGACCTGGTGGGGAGACCTGGTGGGGAGACCTGGTGGGGAGACCGGGTGGGGAGACCGGGTGGGGAGACCGGGTGGGGAGACCTGGTGGGGAGACCTGGTGGGGAGACCTGGTGGGGAGACCTGGTGGGGAGACCTGGTGGGGAGACCTGGTGGGGAGACCTGGTGGGGAGACCTGGTGGGGAGACCTGGTGGGGAGACCTGGTGGGGAGACCTGGTGGGGAGACCTGGTGGGGAGACCTGGTGGGGAGACCTGGTGGGGAGACCTGGTGGGGAGACCTGGTGGGGAGACCTGGTGGGGAGACCTGGTGGGGAGACCTGGTGGGGAGACCTGGTGGGGAGACCTGGTGAGGAGACCTGGTGGGGAGACCTGGTGGGGAGACCTGGTGGGGAGACCTGGTGGGGAGACCTGGTGGGGAGACCTGGTGGGGAGACCTGGTGGGGAGACCTGGTGGGGAGACCTGGTGGGGAGACCTGGTGGGGAGACCTGGTGGGAAGACCTGGTGGGAAGACCTGGTGGGGAGACCTGGTGGGGAGACCTGGTGGGGAGACCTGGTGGGGAGACCTGGTGGGGAGACCTGGTGGGGAGACCTGGTGGGGAGACCTGGTGGGGAGACCTGGTGGGGAGACCTGGTGGGGAGACCTGGTGGGGAGACCTGGTGGGGAGACCTGGTGGGGAGACCTGGTGGGGAGACCTGGTGGGGAGACCTGGTGGGGAGACCTGGTGGGGAGACCTGGTGGGGAGACCTGGTGGGGAGACCTGGTGGGGAGACCTGGTGGGGAGACCTGGTGGGGAGACCTGGTGGGGAGACCTGGTGGGGAGACCTGGTGGGGAGACCTGGTGGGGAGACCTGGTGGGGAGACCTGGTGGGGAGACCTGGTGGGGAGACCTGGTGGGGAGACCTGGTGGGGAGACCTGGTGGGGAGACCTGGTGGGGAGACCTGGTGGGGAGACCTGGTGGGGAGACCTGGTGGGGAGACCTGGTGGGGAGACCTGGTGGGGAGACCTGGTGGGGAGACCTGGTGGGGAGACCTGGTGGGAAGACCTGGTGGGGAGACCTGGTGGGGAGACCTGGTGGGGAGACCTGGTGGGGAGACCTGGTGGGGAGACCTGGTGGGGAGACCTGGTGGGGAGACCTGGTGGGGAGACCTGGTGGGGAGACCTGGTGGGGAGACCTGGTGGGGAGACCTGGTGGGGAGACCTGGTGGGGAGACCTGGTGGGGAGACCTGGTGGGGAGACCTGGTGGGGAGACCTGGTGGGGAGACCTGGTGGGGAGACCTGGTGGGGAGACCTGGTGGGGAGACCTGGTGGGGAGACCTGGTGGGGAGACCTGGTGGGGAGACCTGGTGGGGAGACCTGGTGGGGAGACCTGGTGGGGAGACCTGGTGGGGAGACCTGGTGGGGAGACCTGGTGGGGAGACCTGGTGGGGAGACCTGGTGGGGAGACCTGGTGGGGAGACCTGGTGGGGAGACCTGGTGGGGAGACCTGGTGGGGAGACCTGGTGGGGAGACCTGGTGGGGAGACCTGGTGGGGAGACCTGGTGGGGAGACCTGGTGGGGAGACCTGGTGGGGAAACCACAAAAAAATAGCACAAAAAAACAAAAAAATGGCGTTGTGTTACAATATGAATTTTTTAAGTTTTTCGCGGTTATACCTTTGTGCGAGTGGATTTTCACAGACTAATAAGGCATCTCGATGCGAAATGAATTGAATTGTCAAAATAAATAATAAAAACAAGGTTTTTTGGAGATTTTAAACACGTAAAATGCAGCAATGCTTTTGTAGCCAGAACCGCCATCTTTGCGACCATCGGATGACGTAATAGAAGTATGTATATTTCAATAAAATGTTGAAATTTATTCAAACTCCTTGCATCATCATTTTTTTAATTACATCAATGTACATTTAATATTTAACAATGAATAATAAAATAAAATCAACATTTTTTTGCAGAGTGAAAATAGACAAAAAAATAAAATACAAAAATCAAAAACAATTATTTTTTCGTTTACCTCGCCAGAGCGCGCTGGCTTAGTTATGGTATTTGTGGGATTGAAAGAAGAAGTGATATGTAATTGAAAAAAGCATTGAGCAAACCAGGGGGAGAAAGATTAACTCCCGATTCCGAACAATAATAATAAGGAATAATAAGTAAATAAGAAAAACAGAGATCAAGTGAAACAGACGAGCAAAGTGGGCAACAAATATACAAAAGTGAGAACTGACATTTTTTGTTGTTTTCATTACTTTTTATACAAATGGCAACAAGTTTGTTTTTGTTCAATATTCCGCACATTTTTTGGTTCTAGTTTCACAAGATATTTTGGCATTTGGCTCGTAATATAAATATACAATAACAATGAGTATATTTAGTATACTTTGATCTAATAAATTACAGCATTTGGTTTTAAATGTGAATTTTATATAAACTATTGTTTAGATGGCCACTGACCACAACTATTCCTACATACCATTTTGATGTTTTGTTGTCCTGCAATAAAAATCAAATCACAGGCAAAATATACAGAATGCAAAATGCAAAATCCAATTGTTAGAAAATTAGTGCAAAATAAGACAAACAATGTATAGAATTTGTCCTAATCACCGGTAAAAATCAATCAAAAAACGTCCTGTGGACAGATTCTTGTCTTTCTTTCATTATATACCGAAAAGCAGAATTCGCCAAGCGTTGGATTCTTCGCCCACTAACTAGAACCGGATTTCGACTTTTTTAAATTTCACTCGCTAAATCATTCAAAGTGGCAAAATTTGCAAAGTCAAGGAGCTTTTTTTTGTTTGTGCTTTTTTGTTTTACAAAACAAACAAATTGATTGCACATTTAAAATGCAAAGAAATGCATAAAAATACAGATTTGAATTTGTTGTGCTTTGTGAAATATCTTGATTATCATTTCCAGCCAAAACTGCCATAATCACCTACAAACTAGACACTACAGGACACAAAAGGGATTACACAAATTCCACTGATGATTATGACATTTTGTTGGGAAAAGGAAAGTGGCTTTGGTGGTCGAACTTTTCAGTGTTTTGTTTTTGTGCGAGTCAAATTTCATCCGACTCACAATTATGAAAGAGAGATAGAGAAAGAGATAGAGAGCAAGAGAGTTAAGAGAAATTTTCTGAGAGAAAAAATGAATCAAAGAAAAAAAAAACCAAAAAATTGGGAAGAAAAAAAAATCACAAATTGTCAAAATGAGCTGTACAATCATAAACCCCCAACTTGTAAACAATGCAAGAGTTTGGAAACTGTGGCAACAAATAATTATCAGTATAATAATTAATTTTATATTTTTTTGTTGGTTTTTCTTTTTTTGTTCTTTTTTTGTTGTTTTTAATTGTAAAAAATAAGAAATAGATGAAAAAAAGTTTATTTACAAGTCATTTTATGTGTTTTCTCAATCACTCCCTTGCTTTGATTGTTGCAAAAAGTTTTTTATTAGATTATATTATCATTATATTATTTTCATTGCTAAAGTTCTCCTGAGATCACATTTCTCATCCTCTGTTGAAGGTGGGCTGATTGTGGTAAAATCACGCAATGATCTGACTGACACTTGGCATCGGATCAACATTGAAAAAAACTGCATTTAAACACGCAAAGTGACAGCAATTAGAACCGAAATAAAACCACTCTTTATCATCTTTTCTCGACCACTTTTGTCTGGCTTTGCTATCGGCCTCGGGCCGCAGCACTCCCATTTCCTGTTTTCATTACATGCACAATTTAGTCCCGTCTTATCTAGGTCAGTGTTTCCACCTCTCACAAGTCACCACAGTGCAAACCAATATTCCCAACATTTACTTTGGCTAGTGCCATTCTTCAATGACATTGTGTGTCAATTCCATCCAAACCCAGCCAGGCATTATAACCATGTATTTCCTTCTCAGAAATTCGCACTATTGATTCATTTTTTACTTTTTATTTTCAGCTAGTGAAGAAAATCCACCAACAAACTCAGCAACTGTAATTATAAAATTAAATAATAATAATAAAAAAAATAATAATAATAATAAATAATGGTAAAAGTAACTATGGAGATCGTAAAAATTAATTTCTTCAATTAAACAATATTTTTAGAATAATAAATAATAATAATAATGTTTAATACTCAATATAAAATTGAGGGGTGCCCCTCAACAGCGATAAGCCTACAACAATAATAATAATAATAATAATAATAATAATAATAATAATAATGATAATAATAATAATATAATCGGTTCTGAATCTACTGGAAAGGCATTTCGGTAAATTCCGGCTCAATTCAAACAAGCTTAAAATCATTGTAACTTTCACGAATAATAATTTCTTACGCTGACGTCCATTTCAGGACAGACCAGTGTTTGTGGAGGGGCAGTTGTAAACAGGATCTGGGCCGTGCAGCCAGCCAGTGGTCAACTAGTGGTGTTATTTTGGTTCGTCACTTTGTTTCAAGGATAATTAACAAGTGAAACAATGTCATTCCCTGAATTGGAATGTATTTGTTGTCTAATCCTATAGAAATGCTGCTTCTTTTGTTCTTGGGCTTCTTTCCGGAACACTATCTTTATCGACCGGTTCAAAATACAACCTGTCCATTTCCCTCCTCTTCCTCTCGAAACCCATATTTTGGTCCTTAGTTTTGTTTTCTGATTGGTTTTCATCTGTTGCGTGTTTTTCCAAATCTTCGCCCCCTATGCCGACAAACTTTATAGGCAGCGCTTGAGGTCTTGTACCTGTTTTAGGTCCAATGGCCTTCCGCGGTTGCCCGCGATTTCCAGGCATGGGCGAACCAGGGGCAATTTCCATCATGGGTAGAGGTAGCAGAGGTAAATCACTCACTACTCCCGTAGAGACGGGAACACCGCCCAATCCTCCCGCAAGTCCTCCGCTGTGAGATATTTCTTGAACTCTAGGATGGGGTCTAGGTGAATCGCTAGAAATGAGTTTTTCCGTTTCTTCTTTGGAATATGGACCTCCCATATCGGACCGTTTTAATATGGACTTTTTCTTTGCTGCTGACATGTCTGGGCTGCCCACTACCCCTGAATCTCCAGACAAGGATGATCGGCTGCCTCCGGATTTGCCTACATAATGATAACAAGCGTATTAGAGCTCACTAATAATAATTATATAAAATACGATGTGACTATCTTCATGTCGGACATGAACGTATTATTTTCATGACGCGCTGTGATTTTGTTGAGAGATGCATTGAGATAGATTGAAGAAAAAACGAATAAGGTAAGGTTTGGAAAAAAAAGATGAAACCTCGAAAACATCGTTTTGAGAAAACGTGCGTTGAAGAAACGAATCAATAGATCTCAACCAATCACAGCGCGTCATTAAAATAACACTTTCATGTTGGACATGAACGAAGCCACTGCCACAATAATATTAATGTGCGGGGTAGGGTTCGTTCTTTTTCATTAATCTTTTTACACACACAAACCAGGAATGACTAATGCATACTAACTATATTGCGACTAAATAAGTGCCAAATTTCCCATTACATTAAAAAAATCAGTTAAGGTGAGGTTCGCAGGAAAAGGGGCGGGTCAAGGGGGGCTCTGGCCCCTCCTTGTTAAGAAAAGAACCCAAGAACACGCAAAAAACCAAGAAACAGCATTAGTCATTCCTGGCTGAGGAGCCCCCTGTCGCCAGGCGCTACTCTTTTTTGCACCTCGTGCCGATAATTTTTGCTCGCATACAAACACAAAAATATTAAAAAATTAAAAATTACAATAAGTTAATTGCTACAGAATGCTCAAAAATTCGTTTTGGCTCACAATCTAACAGAAACATTTTTCTAGTCCACTGAATGTCCATTCCTGAAAACATTGGACAGCCCTGTGCAAGATAGCGAGACTTTTGACAACCCAGCAACATTTTAAAATGAGTTGTGAAATGAAGACTTTATCAGTTGTATAACTACATCTTGAAAAGCCCTAGAGTAGAACAATAAGTGGGCCCCCCTGGTACAAACCAGTGAGACCAAAGACTTTCTATAGTAACACCACTGTAGTTACACCACTGGAAATATTCTTGACATATAGAATTACTGAACGCTGTAGGATTTCTATGGCACCAAAAATTTATGATCTGAATACATTAAACCACAACCCATAAAATAACTAAAAATAGACTTAAAAGAATGATTTCTAACCCAATTTATCATTTGCTTGCAAGACATGCAAACTTCAGCCTCCCAACAAGGTCATTGGAATTCCATTTCATCAAGCGTGAAAGGTAGAGAAAAATTTTCAATTGTAAAGTTGTAGAGCATGTGAAACCTTGATGTATTAAAACCCCGAGTCAGTAAGTATCAAAATACTAAAGGATTTCACTCCTGGTGGTTTTGATTACGGGGGATAAAAATTTATTATGTCTTTCACTGAACCATTAGTGCAGTGAGCCCTACTAATCCTATTTAAAATGCATTAAGTGTTTATAAATCTTGTCAATTTACTTTTACTGCTATCATTTTTTATTTCCTGATTTTTTCCAAGTAAACAAGTCTGTCTGGAGTGTTATAAATCTTGGTGAATGACTTTTCTATCTTCAGAGTTTGCGCAGTTTATTCACTATTTCCCATAAATAAGATTAACCGGGCAACTGAAATCTGGTCAATCCATTGTTTACCTGCAGGCGTAAATGATGAGCGATGACTCGGTCTGCCTTTAGTCAACCGACCAGAAACATTGGTCATGTTGAGTGATTCCCCAGATGATTGGTTGTTCTGGGCTTCTTCATCTGCGTGGTCGCGGAACCAAGGACGAGGTTTACTCCCCTGAACAGCAGATATAAAAATTCAATTTTACTCAATCTTATCAGACAATCTTTAATTTCTCAGTCAAAGCCCCAGTAGCACGGATGATCGATTTAACTTCGCATGTATGTAGATATGATATTAAACATCTACCTATATCTATCTATCTATCTATCTATCTATCTATCTATCTATCTATCTATCTATATGCGATGTTTAATCGTTCATTATGTTACTTGGGAGGGTTAGCCCTGGTATATACGGACGTAAGCCTAGTTCACACGAATGCGTTGCTGCCTTAAGTTCCTATAAAGACAGGGCCGGGTTTTCGTGTCCGTAAGCCGGAGACGTTTTTATACGACAGACATTGTTATTTTGAAATTTAATTTTGAAGGTTTAGTTGCATTATTTTCCTGGCTAATAATAGTTTTTTCCCTTATTTTCTAAAAAAATAATTTTTGTCTTTCTTTAGCAAACCCTAAAAACACCGCTTCTATGGTGCCTAATATCGGAAACCCGGCTCTGTGTGGAGGAACCTAAGATTATATTATTGTTGGCCACTATCAAAATACTGCTTTACATGTAGATGTAAAACAGTGCCTTGATTGATTAAACAGACTAACAGAAAGTATGCTAATTTTTGAGAATCTATAGACCATAAAAAAAATAAAAAGATGGATGTTATTTCGGTTGGAATTTATCATTGTTCTATAATTTTATTATCACTAGCAAGTCATTAGCATTTGTGTTGCAGTGTGGAAACATGCAATCCAAAGATGACTTTCCTTTACACTCCTTCTCTGTCTCCATTGTTGTGCTAATGTGGTCATGACATCATCAGTTTTACCACAGCAGCAGTGTGACAGTAATGTTCAGTGCAAACAAAGACACTCGACAAATGTATTCAGTAGTATAGCAAACTGCCTCATGCTTACACATCAAGAGAGAGAAAAAGATTCACAACAAGTGCCATGATTGCCCAATTTATGCTTTTCAAAGTCTAAAAACAAATAAAATAGGAAGAAATGCAAATTCTCTTCCATTTTGGTGCATAATTAATTGAGTTGCAATTCCAAATTTTGTCTGCTATTAAATCACACTAATTTGCAAGTTTTATGATCCTGCTTGACTCTTTTTTATTAGTTGTGCTAAGTAAATAGAATATTCATGACCTGGTTGAGGAATAAAATCAATGAATTTTGGCTTCTTCCCCAACTTTCAAATGGAATTGCTGGAAAGCATCAGGATTGCCTATTTCAGACATTAGTTGTTGTTTATTGTCTAAATATCCCAAACCAATGAGATTATCTGCACAGATGGGAAAAAACATTTCATTACAGACATTAGTAGAATCATGTCACTTCATAAGAGCAATTAAATGGCCAGTTCCTTTTGCAATATCAAAGATTAATCTTTTATTTATGAACTTCCTAGTTGAACTGTGCTGCTTTAAACTTTGAAGAGAAATAGACATTTATGTTGAGGAGAAATGGGTCTTAAGTGCAAATGCAACTACAATTTCCAGCCCAAAACATAAATGGTAATGAGAATCCTTCACAAAACACTTTGTGGAATAACTTCAACTTTGCAACAGTTATTCATTTGAAAACATCTTGCTTTACTCAATGTCTTCATTCATTAGTTCTGTGAATGCAAATTGCCATATTGTAGCTACCTCCATTGCCTACTGCCACACAATGACTCTCATTCACTACTGTCATCTGGGAATAGTGATACATAGATGATTTAAATGTGATTAAACTATACTCCAAAGTCCAAACCAATACAACATGGTCCTAACTCCTATTGGTTGAGCCGGATTACGACTAACTGTGGACTGTGTGCTACTACGCGGTAAAGTGGTTCTGTTTATTTTCAATGAATTTCAGTGTAAAAAGTGATTAGAATGATGGATTTTATTTATTTGGTAATAAAATATTTATTTCATTTGCTAAAATAAGCTTTTTTCTCTTTTAATCAATCAAACAATGTTAGCATAGTTTGTTGGTTTTTTTTGGCAGGTAAACAAAGGTTTAGTTTTTTATTGGTTGTTTTGCCTAGTTAGATAACAATTCTGGTGTTGTGGGCTACTTTTTTGTATCACTACACCGCTGATACGGCTCGACCAATCGGAGTTAGGACCACGTTGTATCGGTTTGGAGTATACGATAAATTTCAAGAATTTTCAAAAAATGTAAAATTTATTTTTAGAGGCAATGCTGTATGCATTACAAAGAGTTATAAGTAGGGGTGGAGGGAGTAGAGACTGCTATTTCTTACCTGCTGTGCAAAAAAAGTTTTAGGAGTTGCCACAGCATGAATGGTATTGCTAGGAAAAATTTCATTTGTAGAGAAACACAGCACATGAGCATTTTTAGCTTGAGGCTTCCACTCACATTCATGAAATTGTCTTACCAAATACCACACATACTCTGTCGATTGACCACAAATATTTGGCACACAATTTGTCCGCTGGAGTTTTAAAATACCGGAGCCGTTCCATAACCTTAGCACTTGTATTTCTAGAAGCCTCTATCAAACTTTTTACTTTTTTTGTGCTAATTTTATTGTACCGGGTGGCCCAAATAAAACCAGCCTGACAATACAGGTTGTCTTAAAAAATGTGTACACTGTTCAATTTTGACGATTTAATTATGGTGATTATGGTGATTATGGTGCAAAGTGTACAGCTTAAATACTCTGTCCCGATACAACGTTGTCCTAATTCAAGCCGTCTCACTGGTGGAGTGGCACAAAAAAGTAGCCCGTAACACCAGAATTGTTATCTAACTAGGAAAAACAACCAATAAAAAACTAAACCTTCGTCCACCTGCCAAAAGAAACCAACAACCTATGCTAACATTGTTTGATTGATTAAAAGAGAAAAAAGCTTATTTTAGCAAATAAAATAAATATTTTAATACCAATTAAATAAATATTTTAATACCAATTAAATAAAATCCATCCTTTCAATCACTTTTTACACTAAAATTCATTGAAAATAAACAGAACTACTTTTCCACGTAGTAGAGCACAGTCCAGTTAGGCGTAATCCGGCTCAACCAATTGAGAAATAGGACAACGTTGTATCGAGACAGAGTATATTTTTTTTATCACAAATGAGGACCATTAGTAGCAACACCATAGTCATAGTTAGCCACCAAAATTGTGTGCATTTTAGCCAAAAATCTTAAAGCGGCAATGGAGTTGTCGGCAATAAAACGTCTTAAAAATGTTACCGAGAAAACTAACTGAAATTGGGGAGTAGATTCAATGATTTGGGGGGAAAATCAATGTGTGCGAACTGCAAAAGTAATTATTTTAGGTGTTTCTAAAATTATAAATAGGGGGTCAATAAATGCAATCCGTAATAATTGAAGGAGTAAATCGGCTTTGAATCGGCATAAATTTTAAATTCCCAAAAGACAAAAAGTCGATCGCATTATAAAGTAAATCATGGCACTTGTTTGCAATAGAAATCTTACCGCAAGGGGGAGAAATGGTCTGGCTTCAACCAGTCGCCTCCATCGAGCGGTAAGAGCATGCAACCAGTCTACGGAGGCTCCATCAGGACAGGAATATTTTTTCTAATTTGTGTGAAAAATGGAAGAATAGTGGTGTTAAGATAAGATGAATAAAATTAGAAAAATGAAAAGACAGATTTCAAGTGAACTAAGATGATCTGTGCAAATCTGTGCACTCATTCTACTTTTGTGCCATTCAGTTTGTTTTGGAATGATTCAACCGTTAAGACGCTTCTACGAATTAGTTTCGCTCGAATAAATTGATCCTGTTGAGGACATTGCCAAAAATAAATAAGAATGGTTCTCACTTGCAATGTGCAACCATACACTCAAGGCCACCGGAGACTTGGAGATCCAAAATTGCCAATACCGGTTGCTTATTGACCCTCCAAAAGCTGTCATTCCTTCTTCAACATAACAAAAAAAATTGTCTCTTGAAGTTAAGGCTCATATTTCTTCAGACTTTGTAGAAAACAATTCTATAACAACTGAAATTCAGTATTGGACCAATAACAAAATAAGATGTAAGATTTTTTTTTCTTGAGCGATTGAAAACAGAGCCGGCTCCATCTCTCCCAGCACCCTGTCATATATTTTCTGATGTAGACGTTAAAAAAATTCTATTTCAATGCACCCAAATTAAATTTTGATTTTAAATGACGCTCATCCTAAATTATTATTATTGCTATACTCTTGTCAAAGCCAAGATAAGCCCCACTCTCATTGGCCGAGCCATCTCACTTGTGTATTAACACAAAAAAGTAGACCAAACCACCAGAATTGCACTTGATGTACAGACATTGTAATCGAAAAAAAAAATTCAAAAATTGTTTGCTATCCTGGCAAAGAAACCAATAAACTAAACACACATGTATATTGAATTAAAAAACAATACAAAACTTAATTTTATAAATGAAAAAAACATTTGATTGTAAAATACAAATAAATTTAAATCATTTAAATCATTATAATAATCAAAAAAATTTTAAAAAAATACAAAACTACTTTTCCTGGTGATCGTACACATTCAACAGTTAGTAGTAATTAGACTAGGCCAATGGGAGTGGGGCTTATCTTGGCTTTGACAAGAGTATAGTACAGAGTACTAGTATTACTTATTGCTTACACTTCGAAGGCATAAAGTGGGGCTTGAGCGCGCTTGAACGCCTCCGCTACCGTCCATGAAGTCGGACGCCAACTAGATAGACCGATTTAGCGCTACCCGACTCATGAACCCCCAACAGTCTGCTTGAACACAGCCCCATTTACCGAAGATGTTCTACGGTCTTCTTTGGAATCGTCCCCAAGGAGCCGACCACGATCGGGAACCAAACTAAATGACAGACCTAAATACACTAGACTGCAACTGAGGAATTGTGGGTAAAAAGCATATGCTTACAGGTAGTGGCAACACTAAATTCTTTTTCGCTTCCTGTCAATGTTATTGCTGCCTGAAATCAGCGTACAAACAAAATTTCCGAACGATGGTTAGCAAATATTGCGTGGTTTCTAATTGTGAGCCGTCAAAATCCAAATGTATTTATTTAAATATAACTACAAAAACTAAAATAGAACTTTTCCATCCACGACTTTAAAACCAGTCAATGGATTTAGATTGCTTGATCGTGCCGTAAGCCAGCCCTATATGATTGGCTAATCACATAATAGCAGCACTGAATGCTCATTAGCTAATGGGGATTACAACACAATCTGGGATTTTGGTTGATTTTGAAACAGGATTTAATTTAAACATATTCTAAAAACCAAGTTTTTATTTAAAGAAGAATAATCCTTGCATGGGGAGAACTGTCAAAAAAGCAAAAAATAAAAAATTTAATCCTATCCTCAGATGTGAACCAATGTCAAGTCATTTGCAACTGACAGGTTATTTAACTTTCTCTCCATTTAAATGTCCAAAAACTGTCTTGACAATTTAAGCACTCCCTATCATCTTTTATTCTTTCACATGAGACACTTCCCCCATTTCTTTTATCACCATTGTTGTTCATCCTTCTGTTTCTTGAGTTTTCTATATAACAAAGAAAGAGACAGCCAATGTTGATACAACATTGTAAAAAGCCATTTTGATTTGTTCCAGAACAACACAAGCGTGATAAAACATTTCCTGCTGATAAAAAACAAAGTGTTTGGCTTGTGCTGTAATGCCAATCAATTGACACTTGCAGTGATCATCAGCAAGCAGTCCCATGAGACCAGCCAGGTGGCCCCAGTTTGAATCAAATCCTTTTTTAGGATAATCAATACAATCAACAATTGATTTTATCCTGTTGCATTGTTGGTAAAGCACATATGTAGCAAGTGAGAAGCAATCTGATTTCCTACAGTAAATAAACACTCACCCAGAAGTATGAAACCTTGTTTGCTCCATCTCCAAATTAGCATCAATCAACAATAAAGCCCATTGTTTCAAACCTTGTTTCAGGTGATAAAATGAATACTAATTCATACTACATAAGAGGTCATTTTTCTTCATTGTAGACATGTTTGTGTGTGCTTGGTTGGTAAGTGCTTGTGTGGGATATTAAAACCCGAAGGAACGTGAGATTTACATTCCATGCACGCGCGTAGTTTGTGTGGAGCCTAAGACTGTCAAAGGTTCTTCGAAACTCGAGATCGCGCTAAGACGATGAGAAATCTTTATTATTTTAAACTGCCGATAACGAGTAGCGGCATGTGGCTTAAAGCGGGATAATACGGTAGGGGACCCAGAAGGATTAATATACTACTCAAACCCAGGTGTAAGTGGTCACCTCTTTTCAGTGTGTAATCAAAATGTTTATTTCAAGTTTTTCAGGTTTAGTGTTTTTTGGTTTGTTTTGGATGTCCCTTCTTAAATTTCGCTTAGGATCCAAAGATTTGAAGTTAAGCCACTGTCAAATTTTGAGACTCCGCTGCAGCACATCTAATTCTAATAACGGCGTGTCATACTTGAGGGTTAGTTTATTCTTCAGTGGCAACCCCAAATCCCTAATCCACTGTAAAGTAAACTTGGTGGCGTCACTAAGGTTGGTGTCACCCATTGCGGTAACTAGAGTGTCACCATAAACGTCCAAATTTCAGAACCGCTGCAGTGAGCTTAGCGGATGATGCCTACCGGCATTAGAAGAGTCCTGGTGACCCTCCTAAAGGTGGAAACACAAGAGAGCGGGTAAAATTCCAAAGCTTGCTAGTACAAGTTTCAAGAGGTAATCACTTGACCCACTTTTGGCCTACCAGCCTAACTGGCAAACTCAAGCTATCTAGGTGGCTAGCCAGAAATTCCCGCTAAAATCTCCTCCAAGAATTTCCTCACAATTCTGATTGGCTGTCAAAGTCACATGACCAAAACACCAGCAAGCTTGAAGCTGGTAAATCAAACTCAGTTTGATCGGAGCGGGTGAGTACAAGCTCGCTTCAAAACAAAGCTTTGAATAAAAACGCAAACTTGCGTTTGCTCTAGCCAGCGAGTTTTTAGCCGCTTTTTCAAGTAAAAGCAAGCTTTTAAATTTTACCCGCTCCCTTGTGTTTCCACCTGAATACATTTAAGCGTCCTGGACTAAAAACATTAATTCTTTGTCAGAGGATGGTGATCCTCCAGCGCCCGATGCCCATGGGTTGCAGCCAGGGCCGTCTTTACACTTTTCAGCACCCTGGGCTAATAAAACTCAGGCGTCCCCTGCCCAGCACTTTTCTGTGCCCGGCGCCCTTCTGTGCCCATCGACCCCCTGTGCCGGGCGCCCCCCTGTGCCCGGCGCCCCTGGGCTGCAGCCCAGTTAGCCCAATGGTAAAGGTGGGCCTGGTTGCAGCCCTTTTAGCCCAATGGTTAAGGTGGCCCTGAGGATCACCAGTGTTTGTTTCAACAATGCAATTCATTGGAATTGAAGAATAGAAAAAAAGAGTTGCATCTTACCTGTGAAAATCGAGACTTGCGCTGTTTGATGGATGGCGAATGGGTTAAGGACCCTCTCGAGTCCGTAAAACCCGTGTCACTGTCATCAAACAAATTCATGTCTCGGGCTCCTGCCATCAGAGAGAGCGGATGGTTGGGATGGAGCACGTGCTCCGGGGTACAAGAGATTTTTGGTGAGTCCAGAGGATTGACGTAAAGGTTGCTTCCACTCTCCATCGCTCCTGGTGCGAGTGCCGACAAGTCCATTTGTGATGAATACGAGTGCGTGTTGCAGCTGGCATACGTGTTGGAGCTGTCTAGGCTGCCGCCGTCGCCCCTTCCTCCCGCCGTGCTCTGGAGCAGGGGGAGGTCAAGGGAAGCCCGCGGATCCTCCTGCAGCAGCAGCGCGTCACCGCTGTCCGTCAAGGTGTCGTGCAAAGTGAAGCCATTGCTCAAATCTCCCTATTATACACACATATGGATTATATACACGCAACACACGGTTTTATTCAAAGAGAAGAATCAAACATTTAGCAACAAGCGTAGTGATGTGAAGCAATCCAAGTCCAGTGCCACTTTCTCAATTCACTACTACTATCTCTCACTAATTACCAACTACAATTGACTGGACAGCAACTGCACACAGTCAGATGCAGGGCTCATCTAAAGCTAGGTTTGCACTTGCGTTCACACTAGACGCAACGCAAGAAAAAATTAGTCAAACGCAACGCGGAGTCTGTTCGTGTGAACAGAGCTGAAACAATTGATGTTGCGTCTGGCCAATCAGATGGTTTCAATAAAACCTGGAATTGGATCTACTTCTAGAACTAGTTCCAGAATCCAAAAATGGCGGCCTGTTTGCATGTGGCAAAGTCTCGCCAGCCAGACGTGAATCGAGAAAAGTTGGAGTCGATCGTGATTGGTTGGCCGCAAGACCTTTCCTTGTGTTGCGTCGCTTACGTCAACTTGAAGTTGAAGCGTGTGACGATTCTACTTTTGGCTGAATATATTAGCCTTTAAAGATAAACGTTACTTACACGAGATAAGCTAAAACTGTGCGCGAAGTGAATAAATAACCGAATAATACGAACTTACGATCTACAGGTAACATGATTATGTTTATTACAAAGTACAACTGGGTTCGGAGTTCTGCGTCTAGTGTGAACACAAGTGTGAACCTAACTTTACACCTGGAACTAGAACCCGGTACATCACTGAGAACTAGAAATGTTGTGCCCCATTTATAATTTTTGGTTGATTATTGTGAATAAATGCACCTAAGCTTACCAAATGCTGTCTTTTGATCGGCTTTCGACGGTCTGAAGCGGCCATAATGGCAAATTGACTAGACAGACTAAGAAGAGCTAAAATAACTAACGGATAAGTTTTGTCGCTTTAAAAGAAGAGATGGAAAAAAAAATTCCCAGCACCCCCACATCCCTTTTGAAAAATCATGCACACAATGATGTGGGCTTGTTTAAAATTTTGCAAAAAAAAAAAAAAAAAGCAAAAATATTTCTGCTCGAGAATAAAAGGATTCATTACTGACAAATGTGAGCCCACAAGCACAGGACCCACATGCTATGTACTTTAATAGAAAAACATTCCTCTGGCATTAATATCTCCATAGAGCATCAATATTGTATGTATAAGTATGCCTCACAAATCATCTAGCAGGTTGCCAACTTGAAAAATAAACCATTCTGTCAGAGTTAAATAATTTATTTTGTTGGCGGATCGAAAAAAAGTCACTTGAAAACAACCTTTAAAGTTAATCCCAGCGATGAATTACCCTTAAGGCTACCTGCCCCTAGGGATGCCGGTACAATTATTTTTTCAGAAATTAATAATTTCTTTACGAAAAAATCCGCCCGATTATGCAGGCTCATATTCACGGACACAGCTGACGTCAAATTTAATTCCATAGCAACAGCACAGTCCATAGAAAGAATGGTCGGCTGACTCACATTTGGCTACTAGGTGGCGTTGGAATCGCATCACGCGCTCGATTTTATTGCGTTACAAGCCAAAATAAAAATAAATAAAGTAAATAAAGTTCTGTAATTTCATTTCTCCTTTTTTTAGGAAAGTAAAATAAACGTGTAATAAAAAATAAAACTAAAAAAAAAAATTAATGCAAATTTACAATTAAGAGCCATTCACACTGGCCAATAAGACCCTCTGGTTAGAGCCAGATGCGCTTGCGTCACGCTCTAGTAGCAGATTACTAACGGCAGCAATCTCCATAGATCAAAGGAGTCAGTTGACCATTCTTTCTATGGACTGTGGCAACAGTAACCAAAACATTAGTCCTACAGTGCAACCTTTGTGTGCCCCATGGTACATAGTTTTGAAAATAGTAAAAACTAAAATCAGTCTTTTTCCATTCGCGACTTTGCAACCAGTCAGTGAATTTGTGGTGCATTAAATACGCTCCATAAGTCTTGGCACCCTGTGCGGTTGCACCGCTTGTTCGTGCTGTAAGCCCTGGTCGGCCCGTTTACTTGACTTCCGTGTAAATGGCTGCCGCTAAGTGTTGCACGTTTAACCCTTGGAGGCATCAGGCTATCCCTCTTTAAGGACAACCACTTTCTTGAAAAGAAAATCTTTTTCCTCACGATTCTGATTGGCTTTCAAAGTCACAAAACCAAAATACCAGCAAGCTTGATGATGGTAAATCAAACTTAGTTTGATCGGAGCGGGTGAGTACAAGCTCGCTTCAAAACAAAGCTTTGAAGAAAAACGTAAGCGTGGTTTGCTCAAGCGGGCGAGGTTTTAGCCGTTTTTTCAAGTAAAAGCAAGCTTTTAAATTTTACCCGCTCCCTCGTGTTTCCACCTTTACGCATCGAAGGGTTAACCATCATGCGTTCATGAGTCCCAATATTTTTCGTTAAACGTCCTGTCCATAGCAGATATTATGATTCTGCAGATTTTGAGTCCGTTCACTGACAAGTAAGTTGCATCAATTCCCCGCTAATGATAACTAATTGTGTTTGGATTAGACCGTAATTCCTTAAAATGCAAATAAGGCTGATTCAATTAGAAAGACTTAATACATTCCCAGTGGGAATGGGAAGTTGAGAGACTTGGCGAAGAGCAGCAAGATGGTTCATTAGCAATTCAACATGGTGAGATTGATCTCCATCAATTTCAGATTGTTGAATTGAGAAAGTGGTAATGGATTTTTGTCGGTGCATAAACATGACAATTCTGACTTTTCTGATTGTCGTAATCTCCGCTTGGAAGCACGTTCCAACATCGAGTCTGTGACAGGAATCCTGGGATCATACTAAAAGGTGATAACAGGAAAAACAAAAGTAAACAAACTAATAATTAAAAAACAAAAGAAAAACAACTTAAGCCTCACAGGAACTAAGAAATTAGAAATGAATGTGTCTTATATCAGTAAGGTGAGTGTAAAATGTGATTTACAGACAGTTGTGGCGTATGTGGTGTATGTGCATATGCAGACAAAATAATAGAGAAAAAAATATTCTCTGCTGCAATCTTTCCTTTTTTCAGCTCATTTCTTCTTTCTATACCAGAGTTAGGAGAATATCACATGCACACATTTCACATTGCTATACTCGAAACCACCACAACGTTGATGTATTTCCCTATTGGTCGAGCCGTATCACTGGTGTAGTGGCACAAAAAAAGTAGCTCGTAACACCAGAATTGTATTCTAACTAGGCATAAACAACCAATAAAAAACAAAACCTTTGTTTACCTGCCAAAAGAAACCAACAAAATATACTTACATTAATTGATTGATTAAAAAGGGAAAAAGGTTATTTAGCAGATAAAATAAACATTTTATTACCAATTAAATAAAATCCATCAATCTAATCACTTTTTATACTTAAACTCATTGAAAATAAACAGAACTACTTTTCCACGTAGCAGAACACAGTACGCAGTTTGGCGTAAACAGGCTAAATACATCAACGTTGTGGTGGTTTTGAGTATAGTTTGGCTAAAAATATAAAGTTATGATGAAGATCAAACATTGACTCAATTTGAGGCTGTTTTGTGGTGTTTGCAGATGAAGACCTTTTTCCAATTAAAAAATGTGAGCGTTAATGTCCTCCCAGCTCAGTTAATTCCAATTTGCTGACTCAATTTGCCAACATATATTCAATGACCCATTTGGCCAGCATCCAATACCGCCAGATGGACATAAAACTCAATCTGCTGACATGAGTCAAACAGCAATAACTTGGCAATATTCAAAGTGCAATTATAATATAGAGAGAGATACTGCATTTAGATTTTTCAAAACTTTTCAAAAGCACCACATTTGACCTTTCAACTTTACAGCTTAAATGGCACAAATGATATTGCAGCAAACTTGAAAAAATATAAAATGGCAGCATTTGGAATGGGAAGAAGCAGCTGAATTTTACAGTCCAAAAGTCTTTTAACAGTTTATTGATTAAATTCCAATCCCATTTTCTTCTATGCTTTAAGTTAAACTAATTAAGGACCATAAAAGGAGAAAATCATTCTTTTTCTCTCTCCTCCTCATGCCCCATTAGTTTTGTGTACTTATTTTTGTTTTTACCTGAGTGAACAACAATTGAAACAGCCAGTTTTTCGCCGCCCCAGGAACAGAATGTGAAGTGGTTTGAGGTTTAGGATATGGAATGAGAAATAGAGAAAATAGTGGTGGCTGTTGGCGGCGGCAATTATTTAAGAGAAGGTGGCTGTTCGTCTATTTCCTGCGGAAGATCAAACGTATAATCTTTTACATATCCACTTTGACCGGTACCAATAATCTCAAAGTCAGTAATGGCCAATACTTCCTATAACAGCAAGCAAGCAAGCTTTAAATGAATCCGAAAGACCGATAGATCTTTTGCCGCGTTGTGTAGTACAGTCGAACCGCGACATAACGAATTTTGATGTAATAAACTTTCGTTACGACGAACCGATTTAAAATGAAATATGCATTTATAGCCAATTTCAGCTTTTTATTGAATAAAAATAATTCCTATGCATTTACGCATTTATCCGGGCCTTACTTACGACGAGGCTCGACTGTAATAACTTATTTACATTTAGCACCGCAACTTCGCAAAAGCCGAACTACTATATTGGCCAATACCGGTATCGGTCAAAGTCTACCATAAATATATTGCTGCAAAATTGATTCTTTTATTGTTATTCAGCATTAAATTCTTGTTGTTTCCTAAACACAGACATGAAGCATCATAAAATATTGGTGGAATAAATCTTTTATTGTACTCAAGTTGAATTGCTGTGCATTATGAGTCATTTCTAGAAAATCAATTTGTGATCCAGCTGTTCTGTTGCTATATAAAACTCCATGTTAAATCAGTCTGGCTGCATAGTAACAAGTCACATCAAATCACATCAGCTGTTCACTTCCTCTTAGGTAAGCTAAATCTAAGCTTAGGTATGTTGCAAAATTGCAGTGGCGAAACCCGGAAATTGATCACGGTAGTGTGTGGTAAGTGGATATTATACTCATTGAATGAGAATAATACAAGCACCAAGCAAGTCTTTTCCTGTTCCTTTTTTTCAGCTTGAATAGCAATAGTAAACAAGAAATTTAATATTTGATTAAAGGGCACCAGTCATTTTACTTGGAACCACTTGTAGCTTCAAGTCAAATGTGTATTTGGCTCATTGAATACAATCCCAGAGATTACTCAGTAACTCCAGAAAAAGCTCTTTGTAAAATTGAAGGACTAAAGGAAAATAATTGACAATTCTTTTCAGTTTAAAGCTGAGATGTTTATTTTGATTTTTTTCTCCTTTTTTTTTATAGCCATGACCATGCAATTTTTATTCATTTTCTTGGTGTTTGGTGAGACAATTTTCCAATGCAATCTAGTTGCAACTGCAGCCAGTGAAGAACAAGACAAAACTGGTGAAAACACAGGAGAAAGTAATAGAAATAAAGAAGATAATGGTAAAACCGAAGTAAAACTTAGAGAAGAAAATACTGAAAATGAAGAAAACAGTAATGAAAGTATAGAAAATGATAATGAAGAGAATGATGGTACACAAGAGAAGAATGAAAGTCGTGAAAATAGAAATGAAATTAAAGAAAATAGAAGTAAAAGTGAAGAAAATAGTAATGAAAGTGGAGAAAGTAGTATTGAAAATGAAGAAAATAACATTGAAAGTGAAGAAAATAGTAATGAAAGTGAAGAAAATAATGAAAGTGGAGAAAATAATGAAAGTGGAGAAAACAGAAACGAAAGCGAAGAAAATATTGAAGAAAGTGAAGAAAATATTGAAGAAAGTGAAGAAAATATTGAAGAAAGTGAAGAAAATATTGAAGAAAGTGAAGAAAATATTGAAGAAAGTGAAGAAAATATTGAAGAAAGTGAAGAAAATATTGAAAAAAGTGAGAAAAATATTGAAGAAAGTGAAGAAAATATTGAAAAAAATGAGAAAAATATTGAAGAAAGTGAAGAAAATAATGAAAGTGGAGAAAACAGAAATGAAAGTGAAGAAAATAATGAAAGTGGAGAAAATAATGAAAGTGGAGAAAACAGAAACGAAAGCGAAGAAAATATTGAAGAAAGTGAAGAAAATATTGACAAAAGTAAAGAAAATATTGAAGAAAGTGAAGAAAATATTGAAGAAAGTGAAGAAAATAGAAATGAAAGTGGTGAAAATAGAATTGAAAGTGAAGAAAATAGTGAAAGTGGAGAAAATAATTAAAGTGGAGAAAATAGCAATGAAATTGAAGAAAATAGCAATGAAAATGAAGAAAATATTGAAGAAAGTGAAGAAAATAAAAATAAAAGTGAAGAATATAGAAATGAAAATGAAAAAAATAATGAAAGTGAAGAAAATAGTATTGAAAGTAAAGAAAATAATGATAGTGGAGAAAATAGAAATGAAAGTGAAGAAAATATTATTGAAAGCGAAGAGAATAGTGTTGAAAGTGAAAAAAATGATAAAGATTAATGAAGAAATTACAAATGAAAAAAAAGAACATGAAAAAAAATGCTACTACAAGAAAGAATGATTCATCTCAGAAGAACTCATACAGCAGTGCAGACTTCAACACCAGTAAATCATCCAGTAATCAATAATGTTTTCCCATTTTCAAAATATAGTAATAAATTGATTATGGAAATCACCACATTTTATCTTTTCTATGCATGCTATTGCATACAAAGGAAATGCTAACTTTGTCATTTCACTAAGACAAAATTGACATTTCCATCGCGTGCAATTACAATTCAATATTAGTAAAGGTCTGTGTTCTAGGACAACAACAAGAGGTCAAAGTTAATAACTTCATGATTTCCAAACATTACCAGAAACCTGACATTTA